>JBBDGP010002643.1:0-600000 GCA_037952835.1 Lithobates septentrionalis | reverse complement strand
CAGAAAGAACAGGAACATGAGCAGAAAAGAACACATTAAACCCTTTGTACCCTGTTTCCCTGAAAATAAGATCTAGCGTGATTGTCGGTGATGGCTGCAATATAAGCCCTACCCCCCAAATAAGCCCTAGTTAAAGTCCTTGTAGGTCTTATTTTCAGGGTAGTGCTTATTTGGGGGGTAGGGCTTATATTGCAGCCATCACCGACAATCATGCTAGGTCTTATTTTCGGGAAAACAGGGTAGGTACCTGCCTATAGGTGGCCTTGTCCAGGGACTGTGGCCTATGCTGACTCTCTCCATCCTTTCCAATGAGCTGGCAGGCCACTGCATACTGCACCTACGCTGCATGAACCCTAATGTAGAAGCCAACCATTAGCTGCAGGCCTGGAAGAAATTGGCTTCTCCAATCGCCATTCATGCTCCCAAGCAGGCATCATGGCACAACCGCCTTTATCAGGATTCAAAAATAACGTAGATGGATATTAGCATTTCTTCTTTCGGTTCAGTCCATTAAGGTGTTTTTATTGGCTCCTCAAAGTGCCCCTAACTTCTTACTGGCAATAACTGTGCGGTTCTATGATATGCTAATATAGGTCCAGGAGATGCAATTAGCGGACCTCCAGCTGTTGCAGAACTACAAGTCCCATGAGGCATAGCAAGACTCTGACAGCCACAAGCATGACACCCAGAGGCAGAGGCATGATGGGATGTGTAGTTTTGCAACAGCTGGAGGTCCGCTAATTTCATATCCCTGATATAGGAGAACAGGAAAGGAGCCACAGGAGGCAAAGAAAAAATACTGATTTACTGACATCCATACCATGCAATACATATGTTTATGAAATGAATATTTCCATACAAATTTGAAAGAAATGCTGTTAAAACAACCCTTACATCTTGATTGACAATACATCAGTGCCTTGTAAGGGAAGGTGCATATTGTCACTAGAAATCAAGACTGAGAATCCCTTTTCTGCTCTACAGACACAACGTTTAAGGGATATTATTCAAAGGATATTATATCAGAGTTTCAGGGATAGCATACATCACACCAATTATGTTTTGCATTGCTTCAACAGAGTCGCAGCGGAACCAGGTTTGAAGGAGACAAAAGCTGCCCAAAGCACATTATCCAATCTGCCCAGCATATGCAACAATCAGTCTAATAGTTCCTTCCCATTCAAACCAATGTTAGTAAAATAGAATGGTACTTAGGAGACTGTTGGGAGAATGGGGGGGAGATGTCAGCATACACTCCATGATAAGTACTGTATCTGTCTCCTGGGCAAACCAGGCTGGTCACAGTGTTTTAAATCTGATCTCTAGGGAAATAAATTACAGATATAAAATCCTAAAAAGGAATAGTTTTACATTTAAAAAAAAATGTGTTTCTGTTCCTCCAGTCCTGCAATTTACCCAGCTCTGAAACACAGTACAGCCGGGTGGATGACACCACTTACAGTTCATGAATAGAGACGTGTTGTCTCCCCCTGCCAGCTTGCTGAATGGAAAGTGAAATAGCAGCAGAAAACTGATGAGATCCTCCATCTGCTCACTCTACTCTCTCCTCTATCATCATGCTGTTTGTCAGCACATTTGCATGCAGTACACCCAATTGGTTTGCAGCGCTGCCCCTCCTTCTCTTAGTCTGAGTGCTGCTGTATAGGCGATTGCAACAGATCTACTATGAGGCAACCTAGACAGGAGCCATTTTGATGTCTAGTGGCTCAAAACCCTCCAGGGGGATAGTGAAATTGCCCAAAGCTGTGCACCTGCCTATCATTTCACATGGAAGGATGTACTTGTAGGCAATGGGTGTCTAGGTCATGCCAGTATGTACAATACAAATTGTTGTATTGGTGTAAAGTTGGTGAGAAAAGGGTTTCTGGTATACAATTTTTTCGGGTTTCCAGCTATATACCTTTTAAGGGGTTATATTAAATTATATTGGAATAAATCTCAAGTTTGTTATTTATTTTGGGGGGTATTGGCTTCTACCCCTGACCACCAGTTAAGGGGGGATGGACATTACTAGCACTAACCCCCAATTTAGAAAGGGCTTTAAAACTACTGCTGTTGACTACCATTGAAAGGGGGGTCATTTTTGCTCCCACTGAGTGACTGAAGGGATACTTATTATCAGTATCAGCCAAAGGGGATTGTGAAGGCCAAAGTTGCTACCTTGTCTACGACCCCATTGTGCATTAAAGTAGAGCGGGAAAAAAAAAACAAAAACGTTCTTTTTCATTTTGGATAAAGTTGGTTGTACATGCATCAAAAAATGAATGATTTAGTTTTTGATCGATCTCTTCTGATTGAAAGCTATAGAAAATGCCTGAGTGCTTTCACACTGGAGCGGTGCACTTGCAGGACATTAGAAAAAGTCCCGCAAGCAGCATCTTTGGAGCGGTGAATACACCGCTCCTCCACCGCCCCTGCCCACTGAAATGAATTGGCACCGCTGCCGAAGTGCCTGCAAAGTACTTCAGCAGCGGCGCTTTGCGGGCGCATTTAAACCTTTCTTCGGCCACTAGCGGGGGTTAAAAGCGCTCCGCTAGCGGCCAAAAGGTGAAGCTAAAACAACGGTAAAGCGTCGCTAAAACTAGCGGCGCTTTACCGCTAATGCAGAACGGTGCCAGTGTGAAAGGGGTCTAACCCATGTCAGGTTTTTTTTTAAAATCTGTGTCCCACTGGAGAGTTTCCCCATTCACTTCCTGTCCCAAAGCTAAAACAGGAAGTAATGGGAGATCCCTCCAAAGTAAGAGCAATCCCCCATTGGAACATTTCCCCTCTCTTCCTGTCCCGGTGACAACCCAAAATTTGGAATTTTTTTTTTTTTTTTTACACTTTCTGTGATAAGTGTAAACATGCCTCCCAAAATTTTAAGATGGGAATGAGGGACACCTACTAGCAAATGTATGTAGGCATAGGACACACCCCCTTTAAGGAAAATTAACCAAAAAAAAAAGGTTAATTAAATCCACAAGGGACTTTTTTTTACCACTACTATTCCTTTATATTGGCTTTATATTGGCTTTTAAAATTTACAAATGCAGCCATTTATAATTTGGATGAAAGGTTTAGCACTGGGAAACACTTTTTGAAAGATAAAAAGTGCATTTTATATGCAACTACATGGATCAGACCAAAATGAGGGACAAATGAGGGGGAAAGAGGGACATTGCTCCAAATAAGGGACAGTCCCTCGAAGTTAGGGACAGTTGGGAGCTATGGTGAACTAATAGAGAAGGTGAATCTCCCTAACGGGAGGACAGGCCTGACAGATGTTCTAAGCCTTCTCCACTCTAAAACTTTAGCCTTTAGTTATATTTTAATTTTTATCAGAGGCTGGGAACTAATCAAGATCAGATCCTTACTCTAGATGTAATGATTTATTATTGATCACCTAGCTGTCTTCCTTTGTGCCTTTTATATCTGCCCGGAGACCCGCTCTAACAAAATTCGACGGCATCTAAGAACCAAAAGAGGACCTATCATGGTTGCTTTAATGCACAGCGTTGAGGGCTATAAAGAAAGGCTAGTGATTCTAATGTACTCTGCAGCCCTGGGTCACAAGTCTCGGCTCATTTCAGTGTCCCTTAGCAGTACATGGAAGAGAGTGCTAGATCAGAGTAGCCTGCAGCCCCATCAAGGCCGGCTTCAGAAAGCAGCACGTTTTGGAACTTGTCAGGATGGATGATCTAAATTAGGAATCAAAACATTCGGTGCTGAGTTGCAAAAAGAGAGAAATCAAAGTGAGTCCTTGTTACCGGCGGAGTCAGCAGTCTTAATGCAGAGGCTCCAGTGGGCAGCTCTCCTGACATACCATCTCTTGTCTGGGGCTGCTCACAGAGCACTACTGAACAGCAGCACAAACAGCCAGTAAACCTTCGACTTTGGCTTGGGGGGTTTGATTTAGTAAATGCTGCTAGGGATAAGACCAAGTTTATGTTTTTTCAAATGATGCATTTTTTTTAAAAAAATGCTTGTTATTGATTTTGATTGTTTCTTAGAAAGATATTTTTGCTCAGTTGCCCATCCACACTAGGCTACTATCTTTTTTTTTTCATAGACCGGATGTACAAAAAGGGTTTTTGATGCTTTGCATAAATGTGTACTAAGGCGAGACTAGGTGGCAGGGCCAGGACAAGGGTGGGCAAAAGGGGGCGATTGCCCTGGGCACTGTCCATGGGGGGGGGGGGGCATCTTAAGAAGATGGGGGGGGGTAATTTTTGTATTGGGAGGGGAAATCTGGAGGGTGGCAAGGGATAAGAATTGCACTAGGGGGGAAATTAGGGGGATGTGCTAGGAATGGTGATTTGGGGGGATTTGTCTTGGGAGGGGGGATGGGGAAAGAGGATTTGTGTTAGGAATGGGGATTTAAGGGGTTTATGCTAGAAGAGGTGAAATGGTAGAGGTGTGTTAGGAGGGGAAATTTATTTTGGGGGGATTTGTGCCAGTAGGGATGATTGGGGGGATTTATGCTGGGAGGTGAAATTTGGAGGAGGATTTGTGCTAGGAGGGGGGATTGGGAGGAGAATTTTTACTGGAAGGAGAGATTCGAAGTGGGGAGGAGGGGTGATTTTTTTTTGGGGGGGGGGATTTAGAGAGAGAGAGAGGATCTGAGCTTGGAGGTGGGATGGGGGGGCAAAGACTTGTGCTGTCATGGGGGGATTTCAGCAGGGGTGCAGATTTGTACTGGGAGAAGGGGGAATTTATGCTTAGGGAGAAAGCATGCAGATTAGTGCTCAATTTTCTTTTGGGGGGGGGGGTTTGCTAACACATAATGGTCATACATTTTGGGGGGGAACAGTTTGGTATGTTTGCCCTGGGCTCTAGATGACCTTGTCCCGGCGCTCCTAGGTGGACTAAGACACTGGAGATAGTTTACAATAGTGGTAAATAATATTTACTGGAGCTTGCAGTTCAGGACAAATGCAGGCAGTAAGGTTTGGAGATTCTGGTCATAGATACGAGAGCTGTATCTAGAGTATTGCAAAAGTGGGCATTACTTGTTGTAATTTACATAGATCATTCAAATTTCACATGTTGGTAGAGTAACTCTTCAGCTGGCCATGGATATTGCGAGGTTTTTTTTCCATCTATGGCCGGCTTTTCTCTATACCAAGGGTCTCGAAACTATCTAAACAAAAGGCCAGTTTACTGCCTTTTAGACTTTAGAGGGGGCTGGACTGTGGCCAGTGGGAGTAGAAAATGGTATCAGTGGAAAGAATAGTGCGCTATCAAAGGTGTTAGTGAAAGAATAGTGCCTCATCATTGGTGCCAGTGGGAAGAATAGTTCCTCATCACTAGTGTCAGTGGGAGGAATAGTACCACATCTTTGGTGTCAGTGAGAGGAATAGTGCCTCGTGTCAGTGCGGGAAATAGCGTCCTAAGAGCTGGAGAAAGGCAAGAAAAGGACTGCATTTGGCCAGAGGGCCAGTTTGGAGACCACTGCTCTATAGTAACTCATCTTCTTTTTCAGTGCAGGCAAATAACAGATAATGGAAGTAATGTACCATCCTTGAGTTCTTAATGAAGCAGGAGTGCAGGCTGTCCGACATCCACAGAAGGCTGCAGTATATTTATGGGGATGACAGTATTGACAAGAGTCACCGATGACAAGAGATTGCTCTTGTCAATGGTGTCATCTCTGTAAACATTCTGTAGCCTTCTGTGGATGTCAATCAGCCTGCACTCCTCCTTCATCAAGAACTCAGCGATAGCACAACTCTTCTACATGGAATCCATTAATTACCTGCAATGAAAAGAAGATGTAGAAAAGTTACTATAGTGGAAGATTTACTCTACCAACACGTAAAATGTGACTAATTACTGCAGTGCTTTACCAAAGACTCAGTCCACCTTCAGAGGTGCACCAGAAGACTCCCTGGAATTCCAGGGTGCAACATTCCATGGCACACACTGATGTACCACAGTAACACTTCTCCTGCACCTCAATACTACCAAAAAAATAAAAAAAAAGACTGGGAGTGATCCTCCAAAGCAGCCTTTCTCATCCTTTCACCCCAGGGGAGCACTTGAAATAATATGTAGGTCTTGGGGAACATCTGCTAAAACCAGTTCATAGAGCGTCAATCTATGATAGGACAAAAATCCTCCTTACATTGATGGTCAACCGGAAAAAAAGCTCATCGTACAGTCGTGGTCAGAATGCCACCTTTACAGATAATTAAAAGATCATTGGTGTCAAGCCAGTGAGTGGCAGTGGCCCCAGAACTAAGAAGGCACCATCAGATGGGAGGTCAATAGAGCCAGACCTCAAGGAACCCCAAGCAAACTCAGGATCAACCTTATGCCGCGTACACACGGTCGGACTTTTCGTCTACAAAAGTCCGACGGACGCCGACGGACTAAAGCTGGCTGGTAATCCGATCGTGTGTGGGCTTCCCCGGACTTATAAGCGGACTTTTCCAGCCTCAAATCTGACGGACTTTAAATTTGAAACATGCTTCAAATCTTTACGTCGTAACTACACCGGACCCAGAAATCCGCTCGTCTGTATGCTAGTCCGACGGACAAAAACCCACGCTAGGGCAGCTATTGGCTACTGGCTATCAACTTCCTTATTTTAGTCCGGTGTACGTCATCACGTACGAATCCGTCGGACTTTTGTGTGATCGTTAGTGGGCAAGTCCGTTCGTAAGAAAGTCTGCCGCAAGTCCGACAAAAGTCTGACAAAAGTCCGTCGAAAGTCTGTCGGACAGGCTGTCGGACTTTTGTAGCCGAAAAGTCCGACCGTGTGTACGCGGCATAAGAGTTCCACAGTACCCTGGATGAGAATGGCTGCTCTAAAGACTGGGCACTGGTACTCCCACCACCATGGTAGGGTTGCTTTGACATGCCCCTGCCTGTTACTTTGCAACAAGCAGCACTACCCATGGCAAGGTAGAAGCAGAGAGGGAAGCAGTTCGCAAGCTGTGCTGAAACAAGGTAGGGATAGTAAACACTTTACTGCATTAGATTAAGTTGAATACTTTTCGTAGAATCTTTGGATTGCATATTTTGCCTGTACAATGCATAACAGTGGTAACATTTACTAGACTTCCTGCAGTTACACCTACATCTGCTCCACTTCTCTTTCCGACTGAAAGAAGCTGCAAGATACCATTAAATATATTCAAGTTGATATAAATTTGCATATTACTGTAACATCTAAAGCCTGAAAACTGCTTGCGATAACGTACAGCGACTTCCCTGGAAGGTCTAGTGTGCGTTCAGACAGTATGTAAGCGCATTCCATCTTATTTACACCTTCCCACCCCTTATAACGGCATACATGCAACCTCACCACAAAACACACGCAGTCCTCCTTACCACAAAACACAAACACATAGCCCACATCACCGCAAAACACAGGAGGGAATACTCGATATCCAGCCTGGAAACGAGATCTAGAGGCTCTGACCTCAGGCACCCTGAAGGAATGAGCCTGAGAAGGTTTGGATAAACACAGCCACCTATATAATACTTCTCCATGTTTCCAAAACTCGATTGAGTGATTCAGACTCCAGCTCCAACTACAGCTGCCTCTTAAAAAAAATAAAAAAAAATAATAATTACCAGTTTCTACTTAGCGGGAATGCCTTAATATCTCTGAGTCACATTTTTGTGGTGGAATCATACTTAAGAGCCAAAGAAAGACAGAGGTAGAGCATGCAGTTTTAAGTAAACTTCATATAAATCAAAAATATGTGTGTCTGATTGACCTCATAACGTAGGCAGAAGCTTACTAAACCGGCCTATGCAAAATACAGACACAGACCCTCGATGCAAATTATATAGAAGGTAATGTGTCGTGGCAACACAAAGCAAGCCCCATTTGATTATTAGTATGTCATTACCCAGAATCCACGTCTGCAGTATTAGACTCAAAGGAGCCTATTCATCACAAGCACACATTTACTGCAATCTTGCTGGTGGACTGTGATATTTCATGCAGATTATCAGTATCTTGAGCCATAATTGCTCTAATCAGATGAATAAATACCAAGTTATTTTTGCCAAGCTGTCTTAAAAGTCATCCAAACATTGCTGAGCAGCACCGCTCTGTCTGCACACCCTGCATATCAGCTAAGTACAATAAATCTCTCAGTTTTTAAATGCCCAGAGACAACCCTGGGGATAGTAGAATCTAAACAGACAATAATTTATTTATTACAGGTACTTATATGGCACCGACAATTTACGCAGCACTTTTACATATATATATATATATATATATATATATTGTAGATTCACACCAATTCCTGCCCTCAAGAAGTTTACAATCTAAGGGCCCTAACTCAGGCACAGGGAGAACATTCAAACTCTGGGAAGGTGGGCAGGAGGGGCGGTTGCCCTGGGCGCAATGGTTTATTGCAGAGATGGGAGCACCCTGACCCTAACCTTCAGGGAAGGGGGGCGGGGGGCACAGTTTGGCATCATTGCCCCTGGTGCTGGATGACCTTGTTTTGGCACTGGTGCCGTACTTGGGAATTGAACCAATTACCCTAGTGAAGCCAGACAAATGTGCTTAACACTTAGCTCCTGGGCTCAAAACGTAAAATTTTGCTATGTTTAGGTATCATCAGGAAATGCTAAAGAAGTCTCACCAAAAGTTTTCTTAATCACTCCTCTCCCCCCCAGGAGACAACGTGCATGTAGTACTTTGTCCCGTCTTCCTAGGTGGCATGAATCCTGAGCTAGCATTGTCAACAACGTACCCCCTTTTCCCAACTGCTGTTCGACCACACTGCTCACAAGGAGACTAACATATAATTAGATATGAGTGACAGTGCTTTTCTCAGGCAAAAGGCATGCATCACAGATTGCTGTCACTACTCTATGCAAGGGTATTGACAGGAATAAGAGGAGAACAAGACTGGCAGTGAGAGTTGGGGAAAGAGGAATGACTGTGGGAGGATAGGTGGCTGAATACAGATGGTTACATACATAGTTACATAGTAGGTGAGGTTAAAAAAAGACACAAGTCCATCAAGTCCAACCTATGTGTTAGATTATATGTCAGTATTACATTGTATATCCCTGTATGTTGCGGTCGTTCAGGTGTTTAATAGTTTTTTGAAACTATTGATGCCCCCCGCTGAGACCACCGCCTGTGGAAGGGAATTCCACATCCTTGTTAAACCTCTTTTCTTCTAATTTTAATGAGTGGCCACGTGTCTTGTTAAACTTCCTTCCGCAAAACAGTTTTATCCCTATTGTGGGGTCACCACCAGTATTGTGATTGTAAATTAAAATCATATCCCCTCTCAAGCGTCTCTTCTCCAGAGAGAATAAGTTCAGTGCTTGCAATCTTTCCTCATAACTAATATCCACCAGACCCTTTATTAGTTTGTTGCCCTTCTTTCTAGTCGCTCCATTTCCAGTACATCCTTCCTGAGGACTGGTGCCCAGAACTGGACAGCATACTCCAGGTGCGGCCGGACCAGAGTCTTGTAGAGCGGGAGAATTATCGCTTTATCCCTGGAGTTAATCCCTTTTTTTAATGCATGCCAATATTCTGTTTGCTTTGTTAGCAGCAGCTTGGCATTGCATGCCATTGCTGAGCCTATCATCTACTAGGACCCCCAGGTCCTTTTCCATCCTAGATTCCCCCAGAGGTTCTCCCCCCAGTGAGTAGATTGCATTCATATTTTTGCCACCCAAATGCATTATTTTACATTTTTCTACATTAAACCTCATTTGCCATGTAGTTGTCCACCCCATTAATTTGTTCAGGTCTTCTTGCAAGGTTTCCACATCCTGCGGAGAAGTTATTGCCCTGCTTAGCTTAGTATCGTCCACAAATACAGAGATTGAACTGTTTACCCCATCCTCCAGGTCATTTATGAACAAATTAAATAGGATTGGTCCCAGCACAGATCCTTGGGGGACCCCACTACCCACCTCTGACCATTCCGAGTACTCCCCATTTATCACCACCCTCTGAACTCGCCCTTGTAGCCAGTGTTCAATCCATGTACTCACCCTATGGTCCATGCCAACAGATCTTATTTTGTACAGTAAACATTTATGGGGAACTGTGTCAAATGCTTTTGCAAAATCCAGATACACCACGTCTACAGGCCTTCCTTTATCTAGATGGCAACTCACCTCCTCATAGAAGGTTAATAGATTGGTTCGGCGAGAACGGTTCTTCATGAATCTTCATGAATCCATCCTGATTACTGCTAATGATACCGATTTCATTACTAAAGTCTTGTATACGGTGGGAGAGAAGAAGACGAGAGGAGGAGAATGAGACTCTCAGCAGATAGTGGACAAAAGGAATGATAGCCAGATGGCATAGAAAAGGGAGCAGTAGCTACTGGGCTTTGCTGGAATCCCCCATAGGTGCGCCCACAAATCGGGCTTCATGCAGGGGTGTAGCTTACAGCCAAAAATACAAGACAAAAATACCGTAAGTGATTTTCTGCCAAATGGTTCTGCATATCATTTCTGAAGTGCTGGTTACTTTTTATATTAACCATAACTCAATTCTTCTTTAATTGTGCCTAAGCAATACTCTGAAAACTATACATTTTGCCTTGAATTCATTGCACCTCCTGGTGTGAGACTGCCTAGGCACTGCTATGCCTTGATCCTCATAGCTGTTTATCTGCTGTATGAGAGGTACTCCTATCTGTGTTTGCTGGTCTCCTGAGATTTGAATAGAGATCTGGTAATGCCATTACTGTGCTGCTTGCTGAAGAGGAATCTGCACCGCACGCATCTCCCTGCTTCTGCTTCATCCATTCTGTGCTTTGTGAACCTTTCCTTCTGCTTCTTGAATATTCCCCCCTCCAGTTATTAGAACACCATTTATTAGGGGGCAGCTCTGACAGGAGAAAGCAAAGCCCTATCCCTCTATTTAGATGGCTGCCTGCATAGAACAAGGCATGGTAAGTCATTAATGGGGAAAAGATCACCCAGAGGCAACCTACAGGCAATACTGGTGATTTGTCCTTTGCCCCCCTGCCTGACTTTTTTAGGCACAATCTCCACAGTTCAGGTGCTCTTTAGGCACGGCTATTATGGACGTTCTTTAAAATAATTCAGTTAATAGTATCAACTTCTGCACTGAAAAGAATTACTACGCCAACAAAAAAAACTGACAGCAGCAGTGCTCACTTTCTATTTTCTGTCAAGATTATTGATCCAGGAACCTCTTGGTTTCCCTATAAAATATCATTAAAAGCTGGAAACAAGGGCAGTAAGGTCTATGACAAGACGGTAGTGGAAAGCATAATGATGGATTGCAGCTGCTTGGCACCTGAGCTTTGCAATTTCCACTACATTCCCTTTAAGCAAGAACAAGAGCAAGAGCTTACAGTGTATGAAGTCCTGAATTTTCATGTGGCTCAGCAGGTGGTGTTCCCAAATCATGAAATTACCACTAACAAGACAACAGGATTTACATTTGTAAAAAAAACCAAGACATCAGGATTTACATTTGTAAAAAAAAAAAAACAAGACAACAGAATGGCCTTACTGAAAATCAGAAGCTCTGGGCTAATGCTGTATGAATATCACGGCTAAAGCTGGCCATACATTATACAATTTTCTTATTCAATTTCCTTTAGATTTACCTTCAACTAGGTAGTGCCTGATTGTATACAAATTGAAAGGTTCAGGTTTGACCTCATATTATATGGTTTTGGATATTGTATGGCCAGCAATATTAAGGGTATTTTTTTTTTTTTTATAACAAACATGTTATACTTACCTGCTCTGTGTAATAATTTTGCACAGAGCAGCCACAATCCTTCTCCTCTTGGGTCCCCCGCCGGCACTCCTGTCCCCTTTTTCTCCAAGTGCCTGCTTGCTCCCGAAGCCCTGCTCTTTGTGTCCATAAGACACACAGAACGGCGTTTGGCCCTGCCCCTGCTCCCTCCTGACTGGTTGTGGGCTGTGATTGACAGCAGCGGGAGCCAATGGCTGCCACTGCTGTCTGTCAGCCAATCAGGAGGCAGAGACCCGGCAGAGCAGCCACTCTCATGCACATCGCTGGATCTGGCTTGGGCAAGTATTAGGGGGAGCCGCATGCTGAAGGTTTTTTATGTTCATGTATAGAATGCAGAAAGGTAAAAACCTTCAGCCTTTAGAACCACTTTAAAGAAGTCTCAATTTTTTCTGTTCCTCCTTCTCCCCAATGTACAGAGTGCACGTCTTTCTATGCTGTGCTATATTCTGAGTGGTTGATCCCCCCCATCATTGTCTAACAATGCAGCCACCTGCCCAACAAAGAGACTAAAGCCTGGTACACACTACAAGGTTTTTTTTTTTTTTTGAACGAAAAAAACTGACAGCTCTGGTCGAAGCCGCTGTACTAACTATCCGAAGTTAGTATAGCGATCTCCCCTGCTGAGCTATTGTGTTCTGAGAGAAGGACTGACCCCCCACCAGAACACTCCTATGGCAGGAGTCGATCGGCTGCTGGTTGTCCAGCATGTTCGTTCATCAGAAGCCGGCCAAAAGACCGGGCAGAATGTCGGCCGTTTTTTTTTTTTAACCGGCCAATATCTCCCGACATTCAGCCCGTGTATATGGAGCTTAACAGTCTCCAGGAGAATAACAAACTAGCCTTGATTGATGGAACTTGTCCCCAGGCCCATGCACTTGGTCGAGACAAGCGCTGTTACTAAAGATAAAGGGGGAAGGGGCGTGCAAGCTAAACAGCTGGGCCGGTCACAGACGCTCATCAAAAGTGATTGCTATGCCCACCCTTTCTGCTCCCTGCTCCATTGGTTCCTGCAACAAAAAACACTTTATGAATGGAGGAGGTGGGCCTTTCACTCATCCACCCGTCCTCCATTCATAGAGCACTTTTCATTGCAGGAAGCTCCTATGATTGGAAAGAGGAGGGCGGAAAGGGCGGGCAAAGTTAGAAATTTTGACGAGAGCTTGTGACAGGTCCAGGCACTAATATTAACCACTTCAGCCCCAAAAGGATTTACCCTTTCTGGACCAGGCCATTTTTTGCAATACGGCACTGCGTTGATTTAAATGACAATTGTGCGGTCGTGCGACGCTGTACCCCAACAAATTGATGTCCTTTTTTCCCCCACAAATAGAGCTTTCTTTTGGTGGTATTTGATCACCTCTGCGGTTTTTATTTTTTGCGCTATAAACAAAAAACTATTTTTTTTATACTTTCTGCTATAATAAATATCCAAAAAAATATATAAAAAATCAAATTTCTTAATCAATTTAGGCCAATATGTATTCTGCTACATATTTTTGGGAACAAAAAATCGCAATAAGCATACATTGATTGGTTTGCGCAAAAGATAAAGCATGTACAAACTATGGGAAAGATTTAGGGACTTTTTTTTTTTATTATTGTTTTTACTGGTGATCTGTGATTTTTTGCGGGATTCCGACATTGCGGCAGACAAATCTGACCCTAAGTGACACTTTTTGGGGACCAGTGACACCAAAACAGTGATCAGTGCTATAAAAATGCACTGAACACTGTATAAATGTCACTGGCAGGGAAGGGGTTAACACTAGTGGTGATCAAGGGGTTAACGGTGTTCCCTGGGATGTGTTTCTAACTGTATAGGGGATGGGCTGCCTGGGAGAAGAGAGAGATCGCTGTGCCTTATGACAGTGTCATAATAACTTAAAGTGACACTAAAGGTTAATTTTTTTTTTTAATTAACAAACATATCATACTTACCTCCACTGTGCAGCTCGTTTTGCACAGAGTGGCCCGGATCCTGCTCTTCTGGGGTCCCTCGGCGGCTCTTTCGGCTCCTCCCCACATAAAATAACCCCCTAGGAGAAGTGCTCTCCCGGGGGAGGGGTTACCTTGCGGGCGCGATCCCGAGTCCAGTATTCGGCGTCCATAGCCACCGAATGCAGGACTCCGCCTCACCCCCCCTCCTGCTGCCGCGTCATTGGATTTGATTGACAGCAGCAGGAGCCAATGGCTGCGCTGTTATCAATCTATCCAATCAACAGCCGAGAACCCCCTAGCAGAGAGACAGCGCGTCCCTGTGGGACAAGTTTGAGAGTTCGGGTAAGTAAAACGGGGGGGCTGGGGTCCGGTCACTGCCAGGTGTTTTTTCACCTTAATGCATAGGATGCATTAAGGTGAAAAAACAAAAACCTTTACAACCCCTTTAAAAAGGAAACTATGCTGATTTGGGGTCAATTTTATTTTTAGTTTATTATCTATTTTTAAAGTTGACAAGTTTATATATATTTATTGTGTTTATATTTATTTTTTCAACTTGTATATTTAACATATACGTATAAACAATTGTTTCCCTTATGTAAAATATATTTACACACGCACACATTTCAGTTTAAGTTATTGAGGTCTGTAGGCTTTTTTTTTTTTTTTTTTTAGAAGGCTGTAAAGAGGGAAATGAAAACACAAAAATAAGTATCTACCTGCTGTATTATAAAAAAAAAATGTAAATATCAATATATATTATATATTATATATATAAGCCAACTAGGGGAAAAAAATAGAAAATATCTGAAAAATGTTCATTCTTTGGATCCTGACCGTACTTAAGAAAGAAACCACGTACAAGATGAGTGTGAAATGAATTTTCTACAATGTATATAATATATATAAACATTTGAGCATACGAAAAAACTGAGGCTGAGCTATTTGTCTAACGATCCATGTGCAGATATTTACTCGGTCTTGTCACTTTTCTGATAATAATTCAGCTTGGCTCTCTATGTGGCTCTCCCCTGTCCCTGGTCTCTCCCCCACTGCTGTTTGACTTGGCACCAGAAGCCAGAATAATTTGTTTCCATTGCAGTGAAGCCCTAATTACCTGGAATAAACTTTTTACACTAAGTGTGTTTGTTTAACAAACTGGCCCTTTCAGAGCCCTAGCGAGGGCTGATTGATGAGAGCTCGATCGGCTGTGGGTCTCAGCCGCCTGCCGTGTCTTGTGGCATTAAAGGAGTAGTGTCTGCAGCTGAAAAGGCCTCTCTCTGTCCTACTGTAATCGCATATGACACCTCCAATGTTTGGCTGGGGTGGCGGGGGGGTGCACTAGGGTTTTAGCTAGGACGCTGCTCACAAATATTTATGCTTTTAATTTAGGCTTCTTTTTTTGGAGAGCTAATTTTATACAGAACGGTTCTAGCTCGGGGCGAAAAGAAATCACGACAAGGCCTTCTCTGACACCCCCGCAGCCTTAGCGGCTGGCTAGAAGGGTTACACATTAAGCTACACTTGTCTACGAACAGAGGCGGCAGCTATTTTGTCATCTGAGCCAATCGATATATCAATAGATAATAAAAATACCTTTTGCTTGGCTTTCATGTTGGTCCAATGACTTTTTAACTACTTTTGGAGTTACTCGAAATAAAAATGCAGGTCAGGAATTCTGACGACGCTTTTACTTCACTTGCTGCATGCTTGCTCCAGGTTAGCGCCTCAATGACTGGCAATCATTTGATCCTCAGGACAGCCAGAGAACTTGCATTTTTTAGAAGCAGGCCATGCAGTGATAGCTCAGGTTTCCTTTGAAGCTGAGCCCCAGAAAACTCAAATTTATATCCAAAGGATATAAATCATACCTCCCAACTTTTTGAGATGGGAATGAGGGACACCTATCAGCAAAAGTATGCAGGCATAGGACACACCGCTTGCCACGCCCCCTTAAAGGAGAATTGTACAAAAAAACAAGATTGGTTAAACCCACGAGTGCTTTTTTTTACCACTACTATTCCTTTATATTGGCTTTTGGAATTTACAAATGCAACAATTTAGAAATCAGATGAAAGGTTTAGCGCTGGAAAACACTTTTTGATAGATAAAAAGTGTATTTTATATACATCTATATAGATCGAGGGACAAATGAGGAGGAATGAGGGACATTGTTCCAAATCAGGGACAGTCCCTCCAAATCAGGGACAGTTGGGAGCTATGCATGAATCCATTTTATGTGCACTAAATGCATTTGCAAAGCCAGATATTACCTTGTAAAAATAGCAGTGGCATCAGCACCGTGATGTACATGGCCTGTGCAGAAAGCAGAGCTGAAGGTGGGGCCCAGCAGCTCCACCTACTACAGACTGCCTGCCGAGAACTACAGCAGAGGGTGGAGAAAGGACCAGTCACCCTGCACATGTAGAGGGAGCAGCAGTGAGCAGTCTTTATTGCAGAAGGTTCCTGCACAGGTAAAGTCTCACACTGAATCTCTTCACAGATCTGGAAGAAATACACAAAGCACACAAAGATTTAAGGAATAATACCCATGCCTCTTGTATTTAGACAATATCTGCTTGTCTCAGAGTTCAGCTTTAAGCAAAATATCTTCTGTTTCTCCTTCTGTTTCAGTATTGCCACCATGAAACGGAGGATCAGGTATAGAAAATGCTTTTACTCAATCCTAGAATAAATGAGCAGTTAACCCTTGCAGTTGGGGTTGCCACCTGTTCGGGATTCACCTGGACAATCCAGGTTTTGAATCATGTGTCCGGGTTTCAGTCTGCCTAAAACATGGACACATTATTCAGACCGGGCTGTGGCTCCCTACGCTCCAGGGGGCCCGTGCTGCCTCCCTGTCTCACCTGGATAGGCGTTGGTGGCATTACTATTCTTCTTGGGGCACCAACCAAAGGTGTTTTACAATGCTATAGTGTATACTAGATACTAGTGCTTGTATCATCCGCAAAAGATGATTGGGGCATCTACATTAGGGTTAGAGGGGCGCAGGTTGGCATCTTCACCTTGGCCACTGGATGACCTTGTCCCAGCACTGCCTTCTAATTCCTGGTATGAGGGGGGCATGCAACCCTCACTACCTACTTCCAGGATGCACAGTTTGGGCCCAACTGGGCAATCCCCAGTCCTGAACATTGTCATGTGGGAAAGGGGAGCCACTCATTAACCCTGTGAAAGCTCCAACACTGTCCACGAAGGAGCTTACACAAGGGTAAGATGAAGGAACTGAGTGGTGGGGGGTGCAAGTATCAGTGGCTATATGGGGATGGAGGGAGGCTTTCAAGAGAACCTGTCATTTTTCTCTGACTAGGCAGATTTCCTTTAATCCAGTCTTTTAGAGAGTGAATTCACTGCACACTGAGAGATGAAGACCTTCTACTGTCCATGGTACTGACAGAGTCAGTGGGATGCAGAGGAGGGAACAATAGCTTATCTTTCACAAGCAGACTCAGATGCTTTTAGAACAGCCGGATACATTGTGTTTTGTTAAAGATCCTGCAGTCAGGGAAGGAAAGATTGTAGTTATGTTATATAATCTTGGAGAAGTTACATTGTTTATAATTCTAAGTAGTCGTTTTTAAAACAGAAGGGCAATGTAATTATGTGAATGGAGAGAGTAAAGCTGGGCATGTACATTATACATGGACCGAAATTAGACTGGATCAGAACCAGAATGAATGGCACCCCCGCACGTCTCTTACGGAGCAGTGAGTTTCAGGGTGGGTCAGGGTGGGTCAGGCGATTATGCAAATGCCCCCATCCCACACATACAGTGGGGAAAATAATTATTTGATCCCCTGCAGATTTTGTAAGTTTGCCCACTTACAAAGAAATTAAGGGTCTATATTTTTTCTCATAGGTGTTTTTTAAATGATAGAGACAGAAAATCAACCAAAAATCCAGAAAAAACACATGACACAAATATTATAAATTGAGTTGCAGTTCAGTGAAAAAAATAAATATTTGACCCCAAGCAAAACATGACTTAATACTTGGTGGAGAAACCCTTGTTGGCAGGCACAGAGGTAAGACGTTTCTTGTAGTTGGTTACCAGGTTGGCACACATCTCAGGAGGGATTTCGGTCCGAACTTCTTTACAGATCCTCTCTAAATCCTAGAGCGGACTTTACGGCAGACTTTGCCCGGCGGACTTTTCGACTGACTTTTCGACGGACTTTCTGAATGAACGGACTTGCCTACACACAATCAACCAAAGTCCCTCGAATTCGTACGTGATGACGTACGACTGGACTAAAATAAGGAAGTTCATAGCCAGTAGCCAATAGCTGCCCTAGCGTGGCTTTATGTCCGTCGAACTAGCATACAGACGGCTGACTTTTCGACCGGACTCGATTTCGACGGATTGATTTAAAACATGTTTCAAATCTAAGTCCGTCCAACTTTTGAGAAAACAAAGTCCGCTGGAGCCCACACACGATCGAATTGTCCGACGAAATCCCGTCCGCCGGGTAAAGTCTGCCGTAAAGTCCGCTCGTGTGTACGCGGCATTAGGGTTACTTGGATGTCGCTTGGCAACTTGAAGTTTGAGCGCCCTCCATAAATTTTCTATAGGATTGAGGTCTGGAGACTGGCTAGGCCATCTCCACGACCTTAAGGTACTTCTTCTTGAGCCACTCCTTTGTTGCCTTGGCAGTATGTTTTGGGACATTGTCATGCTGGAAGACCCATCCACGACCCATCTCAGGTGTTCTGGCTGAGGGAAGAAGGTTCTCATCAAACATTTTACAATACATTGCCCCATTTATTGGCCTCTCAATGCAGCAAAGTTGGCCTGTATCTTCAGCAGAAAAACAGCCCCAAAGCATGTTTCCACCTCCGAGCTTGACTGTAGGGATGGTGTTCATAGGGTCATAGTCAGCATTTTTCTTCTTCCAAACACGGCGAGTTGAGTTAATGCCAAAAAGCTCAATTTTGGTCCCATCTGACCACAACACTTTCTCCCAATCCTTTGCTGAATCATTTAGATGTTCATTGGCAAACCTCGGCCTGTACATGTGCCTTCTTGAGGAGGGGGACCTTGCAGGCGCTACAGGATTTCAATCTATAGTAGCGTAGTGTGTTACCAATGGTTTGTTTGGTTACTGTGTTCAGCTGCCTTGAGATCATTCACAAGCTCCTACCATGTAGTTCTGTTCTGATCCCTCTTTCTCATGATCCTCCTTACCCCATGAGGAGAAATCTTGCATGGAGCTCCAGACCGACGGGTGATTGATGGTTACTTTGTATTTCTTCTTTATTGGCGAATAATGGCTCCAACAGTTATCTCCTTTTCACCAAGCTTCTTAACCACTTGCGCCGATATACGTCAGCAAAGTGGCACGGGTGCGCAAAATGACGTACGTCATTCCGTCCTTGGCAGCTAGACTCGATGTCCGCCGGTGGCCAGCGATCGTGACACGGAGAGGCAGAACCGGGATGTAAACAAGGCATTTCCCTGTTCTGCCTAGCAACATAACAGGGATCTACTGCTCCCAGTGATCGGAGCAGTGATCTCTCTCATGTTCTAGTGAGCCCACCGCCCCTACAGTTAGAACACACTGCGGGAACACACTTGACCCCTTGATCGCCCCCTAGTGTTTAACCCCTTCCCTGCCAGTGACATTTACACAGTAGTCAGTGCATTTTTATAGCGCTGCTCGCTCTATAAATGCCAATGGTCCCAAAATAGTGTCAAAAGTGTCCGATCTGTCAATGTCGCAGTCATGATAAAAATCGCAGATTACTAATAATAAAAAAAAAATAATAAAAATGCCATAAATCTCTCCCCTATTTTGTAGATGTGACAACTTTTGCGCAAACCAATCAATATAGGCTTATTGCGATTTTTTTGTACTACAAATATGTAGAAGAATACATATCGGCCTAAACTGAGGAAGAAATTTCTTTTTTATATATTTTTTTGGGATATTTATTATAGCAGAAAGTAAAAAATATTGCTTTTTTTTTTTTAAATTGTCACTCTTTTTTTGTTTATAGCGCAAAAAATAAAAACCGCAGAGGTGATCAAATACCACTAAAAGAAAGCTCTAAAAAAGGATGTCAATTTTGTTTGGGTACAACGTCGAACGACTGCGCAATTGTCAGTTAAAGCGACGCAGTGCCGTATCGCAAAAAAGGGCCTGGTCTGGAAGGGGGTAAATCCTTCCGGGGCTGAAGTGGTTAATGATGGTCTTGTAGCCCATTTCAGCTTTGTGCAGGTCTACAATCTTGTCCCTGACATCCATTGATAACTCTTTCGACTTGCCCATGATAGTGGGTTTGAATGGAAGAAAGAGATTCTGTGGACAGGTGTCTTTTATACACATAACAAGCTGTCGTTGGGAGCACCTTCTTAAACTGACAGGACTAATCTGTGTACCACATGAGCCCATACTGTAGCCAGTCTGTGGGAGCCAGATTTATTGTTGGTTGGTAGGGGATCAAATACTTATTTTACTCACTGAACTGCTACTGCTATTGTTACTAAGGGTTCCAAAGTGTGCCAAGAAAATATCCCCCACATCATTACACCACCAGTCTGAACCTTTGATACAAGGCAGGATGGATCCATGCGCTTTCATGTTGTTTACGCCAAATTCTGACCCGACCATCTGAATGTTGCAGCTGAAAGCGAGACTCATCAGACCAGGCAATGTTTTTCCAATCTTCTATTGTCCCATTTTGGTGATCCTGTGCGAACTGTAGCCTCAGTTTCCTGTTCTTAGCTGACAGGATTGGCACCCGGTGTGGTATTCTGCTGCTGTAGCCCATCTGCTTCAAGGTTTAATGTGTTGTGCGTTCAGAGATGGTATTCTGCCTACCTTGGTTGTAACAAGTCGTTATTTGAGTTACTGTTGCCAGTCTATCATCACGAACCAGCCGATTCTCATCTGACCTCTGACATCAACAAGGCATTTTCTTCCCCACAACTGCCGCTCACTGGTTATTTTCTCTTTTTTTTGGACCATTCTCTGTAAACCCTAGAGATGGTTGTGTGTGAAAATTCCAGTACATCAGCAATTTTTGAAATACTCAGACCAGCACCTCTGGCACCAACAACCATACCACGTTCAAAGTCACTTAAATCCTCTTTCTTTCCCCTTATAATGCTCAGTTTGAACTTCAGCAAGTCATCTTCACCACGTCTAGATGCCTCAATGCATTGAATTGCTGCCATGTCATTGGCTGATTAGTAATTTGTGTTACCCAGCGATTGAACAGGTGTACCTAACAAAGTGGCCTGTGAGTGTATTTTACATATATGGCAAAGTCAATATTAAAGCCAGAGGTGCTTTTTTATTGCAAACCTGCAATACCTATTACAAAAATATGCTGGAATTGGGCTTTTCCATACAGGAAACAGAGAAACGTCTTCTTTCAATTGTAATATCACTTTCATATCACATTACCATTGGAAATGTATTTCTCTGTACTCTGCTTGCTCTGCGCTGAAGCCAGGGTCATATCTTCTATGGTGCACAGCAGGATTAGTCAGCAAAGGCATTACATAACATTGATCACTTCTCCATCCAGAAAACAGTGGGGTTATACTCCGCAATCCACAGAGAAAAGGAGCCATCAATGTACACAGCAGACATCCCCAGTGCCATTTAATAAGCGCAGATAAAATGAAGGTATGGAGCAGATCATGTTTAATGGGCAGCACAGCTCTTTATTTTCAGTCCAGTTTCATATACCTAGGTTCACACATTCATTTCAATGAGCTGCCCTACCCACAGAAAAGTACGGAAAAAAGTCCTTTGTTTAAAAATGCGCCGCACGGAAATGCATGGTGCTGCATGAAAATGCAGGCATTTTGCTGATGAGTGGGGGTGCCATTAAGCCTTTATTAAAGGAGGAGGAGGGAGGCCCATTCAAAAAAAAAAAAGGGGCTGCTCCTAAAACACGCCACAAACAAAATGGCGTGGTAGCATTGCTAGGGTGTGAAGGGACCTCAAGCAAACAGGGAAGTGCCACAAAGTCCCTATTCTTACCCATGCAACAATTCAGATGCCTTGAAAAATCTACCCTTTGCACTGATAAAGTTAAATGCTGGATAAGTCTAGGGGGTAGAGCAGTGGTCTCCAAACTGTGGCCTGGGGGCCAGATGTGGCCCTTTGCTTGTCTTTATCTTGCCCTTGGGGCACTATTCCTTCCACTGATACAAGGCACTATTCCTTTCCCTGACACCAAAGATGGGGCACTATTCCTCTAACTGACACCAACGATGGGGTACTATTCCTTCCATGGACACCAGAGATGGGAAACTAATTCTCCCACTGACACCAATGATGGAAAACTATTCCTTTCACTAATACAAGGCACTATTCCTTCCACTGACACCAAAGATGGGGCACTATTCCTCTAAATTACACCAACGATGGGGTACTATTCCTTCCATTGACACCAGAGATGGGGAACTAATTCTCTGACTGACACCAATGATAGGAAACTATTCCTTCCACTAATACGAGGCACTATTCCTTCCACTGACACCAAAGATGGGGCACTATTCCTCTAAATTACACCAACGATGGGGTACTATTCCTCCCATGGACACCAGAGATGGGGAACTAATTCTGCCACTGACACCAATGGTGGGAAACTATTCCTTCCACTGACATCATTGATTTATTTTTTTTACTCCCACTGACCGCCAAGCCTATAGCATTATTTACTCCCTCTGATTTCCGGGCATTTTCTACTCCCACTGGCCACAGTCTGGCCCCACTAAAGTTTGAAGGGCAGTAAACTGGCCCTTTGTTTTGAAAGTTTGGAGATCCTTGGAGTAGAGAAATAAGGTGTAATACTTACCCTATTGCTCACATTGGCAGGCTCCGGCACTATCTTCTTCTCCTTGGCACTCCTAGTTGTAGGCGGTCCCTTGCTGTCCTCACATACAATGGACTATTGGTCCTGTGATGTCCATTATGAGGTCAGCGTGTGACCGCTGGTTGGAGCATCTTATAAAGCAGGCTTCTAGGGATGGACGCACAGATTAATTCCAAGATG
This sequence comes from Lithobates septentrionalis, assembly GCA_037952835.1. Taxonomy (NCBI): domain Eukaryota; kingdom Metazoa; phylum Chordata; class Amphibia; order Anura; family Ranidae; genus Lithobates; species Lithobates septentrionalis. Next base: position 577,280 of record JBBDGP010002643.1, on the reverse strand, counting down.
ACAGCAAGGCTTAGGGCTTGTTTAGACCTGCTTTGGAATTTTAGATCTAATGGGTGCCCATGAATGCGCCTTTTGCATTAAAACACGTTTTTGATGTGCTTTCACAGCTTTAAAATAACACTTTCCAGGCACCTCCTCCGTGTTGGTTTTCTATTGTATGGATTCTACTATTATCATCTTGTCTAGTAACGCTTTCTAAACACATCTCAAACGCAATCTAACTTCCTCAGGGGGATGGTTATAGCGCTTTTACCTTGACATGAATGGAGGCGTTTAGGGAGTGGTAAAGCCAGCCAAATGCTACATATTGTAAAAATTTTGGCAGGAGGCAACACGAAGTGACGTGATCGCAACAAACAAACAACACTGTCCGCTTTAATGCACATAACTGACACAGAGAGTAGACCAACATCATGAGGCTTCAAAAACGCAGATAAAAACACCTTCTTTTGATGCTTTGGGCCTCATGCACACTGGATGTTATAAAACCACCAGTAGTGTTAACTGTAGAATTTTTGCAATAGCGTTTTTTTTTAGCAAACTTGTATTCCCACAAGAGCCTATGGCTCAAAAACGCTGATAAACGTCGAATAGCCGTGTTTTTAAGCTTTTATCAGAGTTAGAGCGTTTTTACAGCTGACAAAACTCCTTTTAAAACCCACTGGTTTTTTTTCCAGCCAGAAAACGCCACTGCCAAAAAACGCTGATAAAAGCCTATGTGTGTATGGACACATAGGATAACATGATGGGGAGTTTACTGGCTGCAGAAAAAAACAGCAGCGGTAAAAATGTCCAGTGTGCATGAGGCCTTAAGCTTAATTGAGCTCACTTAAAACACTTTTGCTGCACAAATGTCAGAAACGTTTGTACAAGCTGAACCGAATGTCACTGTATTCATTTAATTGATTCATTCCTGTATCGTCAGCTCCATCTAGTGGCCAAAGTGCGGTATAATTTTCTGAAATACATAAAATGGTTGTAAACCTCAGAAATGAAATATGAACAAAGTATATCCCTCTACTGTGTACTTGTCTCAATCCAGAGTTGTAAGTATAATTTCTTATGCTGCTTCATTCATCTGCTATCAGCATGAGTCACCTCTGACACCAAGAGGTAAAAAGGTGACAGGGGAGGGATCTCCAGCACAGTCTGTGATTCTTAGCCTCAGCTCTGTGTGCTGTATGAAGGGGGGGGGGGGGGTCCTTTCTCTCCAATCAGCTGTCAGAGCTCTCCTCACTGAGCTCTGCAGAGTGCGATTTCAGCTCTCCGCCCCCTTTTTCTGACAGCTCAGACAAGCTTTATAAATTCTGGACCTTGACTGAGAGAAGAAGACTGCAGATAGATAGGTACAACTTATGAAGGAGGATTTGTTTCATCCCTGTGTCTGACCTGAGGCTGGTCACTTCACTGGGTATATGGAAGGGTTTACAACCATTTCAAATATACCGCCTTTTGGCTACTAGATGCAGCTGATGACACAAGAATTCATCTATTAGAAGTTATAAGGAAAACGTTTGCTCAGCTTGAACTAATGCTTCTGACATTTAGCCATCTAATAATTTTTAAATAGACACTTTAAGCGCTTAAAGTGAAGTTCCACCCTTCTTTTCATTTATTAGAAGTCAGCAGCTACAAAAAGTGTAGCTGCTGACTTTTAATAAACAGACACTCACCTGTCCCACGGTCCAGCGATGTGGGCGCCCGGAGCCTCGCTCCTCTCCCCCTCCTCTCCGCAGCGCCGTCATAGCAACTGTGGGCACCCGACCATGACAGCCGGGCGCGCACTGTGCATGTGCGAGTCGCGCTGCGCTCTGCTATTGGCCAGGCAATGTTGTGGGACCTATCACGTGTCCCAGAAGATTGCTGGCAGGAAGGGGCCGCCTAGGGGGAGAGGAGGAGTCGCCTAGGCGGCGGAGAAGAGGAAGGAGGAAGTGGGACAGGAAGTCCCACTAAAAAAGAAGGAACCCCTCCCCCCAAAAAAATGACATGCCAAATGTGGCATGTAAGGGGCGAGGAGTGCTCCACTTTTGGGTGGAACTCCACTTTAAGGACCGCCCCACATACATATACTGCGACAGGGCGACCCTTAAATGCAAAATCATGTACCTGTATGTGATTTCTTTCTTCGGGTCTGGGGCACGTGCGATCCGCTCCCACTGTGATTGGACACAGTGGGAGCCAATCAGTGGGTCGCGCGGAACCGATGTTCGCCGGCACCTGGCGATCGTTTCCGAGAGAGGCAGAACGGCGGTCTGCCTATGTAAACAAGGCAAATCGCTGTTCTGTCAGTGGGGAAAATGGATATCTTGTGTTTCTGCTAAGCAACATGGATCTCTGTCTTCCCCCAGTCAGAGCATTCCCCCCACAGTTAGAAAGCATTCGCTAGGAGCACATTTAACCCTTTGATCACTCCTGATGTTAACCCCCTCCCAGCCAGTGTCATTAGTACAGTGACAGTGCATATTTTCAGCACTGATCACTGTACTGGTGTTACTGGTCCCCAAAAAGTGTCACTTAGGGGGTTATTTACGAAAGGCAAATCCACTTTGCACTACAAGTGCAAAGTGCACTTGAAATTGCACTGAAAGTGCACTTGGAATTGCAGCCGCTGTAAATCTAAGGGGTAGATCTGAAATGAGGTGAAGCTCTGCTGATTTTATCATCCAATCATGTGCAAGCTGAAATGCTGTTTTTTATTTTCCTTGCATGTCCCCCTCAGATCTACAGTGACTGCACTTCCAGTGCACTTTGCACTTGTAGTTTGCACTTGTAGTGCAAAGTGGATTTGCCTTTCGTAAATAACCCCCTTAGTGTCAGATTTGTCCACCGCAATGTCGCAGTCCTGCTAAAAATCGCTGATTGCCGCCATTACTAGTAAAAAAAAAATAATAAAAAGTCCATAAATCTATCCCATAGTTTGTAGACACTATAACTTTTGCGCAAACCTATCAATATACGCTTATTGGGATTTTTATTTACCAAAAACATAAAAGCAGAATACATATTGGCCTAAATTGATGAAGAAATTTGATTTTTTAAATTTTTTTTATTGGATATCTTATATAGCAGAAAGTAGAAAATATTGGGTTTTTTTTTTAGTGCAAAAAATAAAAACCTCAGAGGTGATCAAATACCTCTGTTTGTGGGAAAATAAAGGACAATAATTTTCTTTGGGTACAGCGTCACACGACTGCGCAATTGTCAGTTAAAGCAATGCAGTGGCCTAGTCAGGAAGGGGGGTGAACCTTCTGTGTCCGGGGCTGAAGTGGTTAATAACACAGCCAACGCGTTTCAGGGATGAGAAGCACTCCCTTCATCCGGGCTTGAAGTAAAGGGTAACAAACACCGAACTAAGTACAAAATATGAGTTGTTTTTTTTTATCCAAGTTGTTTGATGCAGTGCAGAGCATGTCAACCAGATCAGCATGACAGCCAGGCAATAAGTATTTTCCGAAGTCTTGTCAGCCTCCATATTTCCCTCAGTTTCTATTTCCATTACCAAGCCTGAGCTTTACGTTCAGCTGCCGGATCTTCTGCACATTGCACATCTAGCAACATGACAGGTAATATCGGGCTGGTTAGACGGAAAGTTTTAATGACACCGCATTCAGAGCAATTAAAAGAGGGGGGAGAATGAGAATTACACTGTTCCCATGGCAACCGATGCAGCGAGAAGCCAAAATGACAAGTGGGCTCCGAGCGGCTCAGAGCGGAGGGGAGGAAGGACCACCGATCACTGGGACGCTACTCTTGCCTCCAGCACATGCCGGCAGCTAATGTCACCGAGCCGTACACATGGTACCAGACTGCCGGGGAGATTTGTTCTGGAAATATCTCCTATTATCTGCTGCACTTCTAGCCATACAAATCCCTGCTCCGGGGTCACTACGAGCCTTCTTTACAGCGAGCCTCCTTCTATATTATTACCGCCATTCATTCTGCTGGAGCATTACACAGTCTGCATAGAAAGCTCATCTCCAGCTCTTTACAAACAAGTTACCTCTAATGACACCAATCCCAGGGCTGGATCCATCAAGTTCCAAACCTCACGCATGGCTGGAATGTACAAGCAGTGCTAAAATGAGAACTTCGGCATGAAGAGATCCTGTCATTCAACACCCCCCCCCCCCTATCTCCCCCTGTTCATTCACAGAACACTTTCTATTTTTTATTACAGGTGGTCTGTAAGTGGACATGCAAATGGAAGGGTAAACGACAGGATTCTTTTCATAGGTGCTCTGTGAATGAACAAGAGGTAGAGGGGCGGTGGATAAACGACAGGTTCTCCTCTTGTCCTTTCACAGAATGGTTAGTATTTTTTTCACAGGAGTTCTGTGAATAGACAAGAGAGAAAGAGAGGAGACATGGGCGAATGACAGGATCACCTCTTGTCCATTGACAGAACAGTTTGTATTTTTTTCACAAATGTTTTGTGAATGGACAAAGGAAAGGGGAGGGGTGGGTAAATGACAGGATCTCCCATTATCAATTTACCAGAATGTCTTGTATTCTTTTCATAGGTGCTCTGTGAATGAACAAGAGATAGAGGGGTGGTGGATAAACGACAGGTTCTCCTCTTGTCCTTTCACAGAATGGTTAGTATTTTTTTCACAGGAGTTCTGTGAATAGACAAGAGAGAAAGAGAGGAGACATGGGTGAATTACAGGATCACCTCTTGTCCATTGACAGAACAGTTTGTATTTTTTTCACAAATGTTTTGTGAATGGACAAAGGAAAGGGGAGGGGTGGGTAAATGACAGGATCTCCCATTATCAATTTACCAGAATGTCTTGTATTCTTTTCATAGGTGCTCTGTGAATGAACAAGAGATAGAGGGGTGGTGGATAAACGACAGGTTCTCCTCTTGTCCTTTCACAGAATGGTTAGTATTTTTTTCACAGGAGTTCTGTGAATAGACAAGAGAGAAAGAGAGGAGAGATGGGTGAATGACAGGATCACCTCTTGTCCATTGACAGAACAGTTTGTATTTTTTTCACAAATGTTTTGTGAATGGACAAAGGAAAGGGGAGGGGTGCGTAAATGACAGGATCTCCCATTGTCCTTTCAAAGAATGCCTGATGAAGGAGCACGCATGCTCTGAAACGCAAGCTCGACCATGCCTCCCATCCAACATTGCTGACGCGCCTGCTGTGTGACTGTCTTCTCAGCCTCAGGAACCCCCGGAGCAACCGGGAACTGCTGACCACCACCACTGCCCAGCTGGACCACAGGAGCCCCAGCCTAACTTATACCATGCATGTTTATTCTACTCAAATGGGAATTGATATTACGCTTATTAAAATTTGAATTTTAACCGACTTACTGCACTCAGAGTGGCGCCACTCCTTTTCTCTCTCTCTCTCTCTCTCTCTCTCTCTCTCTCATAAATGACAGGATCTCCCATTGTCCATTCACAGAATGCTTTGTATTTTTTTCACAGGCATTTTATTAATGGACAAAGGAAAGGGGAGGTGGGTGGGTAAACGACAGGATCTCCCCTTGTCCATTCACAGAACACTTTGTATTCTTTTTTCCAGGTGTTCTGTGAATAGACAAGAGAGAAAGAGAGGCGGGATGGGTGAATGACAGGATCTCTTGTCCATTGACAGAACAGTTTGTATTTTTTTTCACACATGTTTTGTGAATGGACAAAGGTAAGGGGAGGGGTGTGTAAATGACAGGATCTCCCATTATCAATTTACCAGAATGTCTTGTATTCTTTTCATAGGTGCTCTGTGAATGAACAAGAGAGAGAGGGGTGGTGGGTAAATGACAGGTTCTCCCCTTGTCCATTCACTAAACACTGTGTATTCTTTTCACATATGTTCTGTGAATAGACAAGAGAGAAAGAGAGGAGGGATGGGTGATCGACAGGATCCCTTATCCATTCACAAAACATTTGTATTTTCCTCACAAATGGTTTGTGAATGGACAAAGGAAAGGGGAGAGGTGGGTAAATGACAGGATCTCCCATTGTCCATTTACAGAATGCTTTGTATTCTTTTCACAGGCATTTTGTGAATGGACAAAAGGGAGGGGTGGGTAAAAGGCAGGATCTCCCATTGTCCACTCACTGAACATCTTGAATTTTTTTCACAGTTGTTCGGTAAAGGGACAAGACAGACAGAGGAGAGATGGGTAAATGACAGGATTTCCTCTTGTCCACTCACACAGCAGTTTGCCGTTTTTTCACAGGCAGTTTGTGAAATGACAAAGGAAAGGGGAGGGGTGGGTTATTGACAGGATCTCCAATTGTCTATTCACAGAACATCTTATATTTTCATCACAGGCATTCTGCGAATGGACAAGGGAAGGGTGGGTAAACAACTGGATCTCCTTTTGCCCATTCACAGAATGCTTTGCATTCTTGTCACAGGCGTTTTGTAAATGGACAAAGAACAGGATCTCCCATTGTATTGATTATGTGTCTCTTCTTCAGCCACTAGGTGGTGCTGTGTGTATACTGAGTATATGGTCACCAACACAAATGGAAGCCATCATTTTGGAAGGTTAGCAAGGGATGCAGGGTTTCTTTTTTTGAATGACTTGGATCTGCCTGCACTTGCATGCAGAGAGGAGGAAAAACTACACAAAAATGCCAGAGGTTTCCTTTTCTTTTTATCTACGTGATCATTAGAGCCATGTATCTCCTAAAACAGTAAAGAGTTTTCGCATTGATCATTTTTTTTCTCGCTGAAATTAAGAAATTTGTTAAGGAGGAAATTTGCTTTCTTCTGGAGTTATTACACTTTCACCTCAGTCTCACCTCCGAACTATTACAACATAAAGGGGGTTTCTGTTTTGTCTGAATGCTTTATCCAATCTCACTGGACTTTTTCATAGCAAAAACATAAAGGTTCCCTTTGATGTTTAGAAGATTTTGGGGTTTCATGCTATTTCTTACCTGATTCGTGCTGCTTCCTTTTCTTTGTGTTTCTTATGTGGGAACTAAGCAGGTACTTTTTAACACTACATCGTCAACCTTCCATAGTGAACTAAGCAGCAATTACATTTTCTTAATAAAAAAGTGCAATGCACTCATAAATATGAATACAAACTAAGAGGATGAAGAAAACTGATGTGGTAAGTCTCCATTAGTACTCTCCCCCTGCCTTTGCCATGGAGAAGATGTAGCATGGAGTCAGGAGATAGACAGTCCCCTCAAAATAAATCAGCACACAGCCATTAACGTCTAAACCACTGGCAACAAAAGTGAGTACACCCCTAAGTGAAAATGTCCAAATTGGACCCAATTAGCCATTTTCCCTGCCCGGTGTCATGTGACTCGTTAGTGTTACAAGGTCTTAGGTGTGAATGGGGAGCGGGTGTGTTAAATTTGGTGTTATCGCTCTCACTCTCTCATACTGGTCACTGGAGGTTCAACATGGCACCTCATAGCAAAGAACTCTCTGAGGATCTAAAAATAAGAATTGTTGCTCTACATAAAGATGGCCTAGGCTATAAGAAGACTGCCAAGACCCTGAAACCGAGCTGCAGCAAGGTGGCCAAGACCATACAGCGGTTTAATAGGACAGGTTCCACTCAGAACAGGCCTCACCATGGTCGACCAAAGAAGTTGAGTGCACGTGCTCAGCGTCATATCCAGAGGTTGTCTTTGGAAAATAGACATATGAGTGCTGCCAGCATTGCTGCAGAGACTGAAGGGGTGGGGGGTCAGCCTGTCAATGCTCAGACCATATGCCGCATACTGCATCAAATTGGTCTGCATGGCTGTCGTCCCAGAAGGAAGCCTCTTCTAAAGATGATGCACAAGAAAATCCGCAAACAGTTTGCTGAAGACAAGCAGACTAAGGAATAGATTACTGCAACCATGTCAGGCGGTGTCAAGCGTGTGTGGCGGCAACCAGGTGAGGAGTACAAAGACAAGTATGTCTTGCCTACAGTCAAGCATGGTGGTGGGAGTGTCATGGTCTGGGGCTGCATGAGTGCTGCCAGCACTGGGCAACTACAGTTCATTGAGGGAACCATGAATGCCAACGTGTACTGCGACATACTGAAGTAGAGCATGATCCCCTCCCTTCAGAGACTGGGCCGCAGGGCAGTATTCCAACATGTTAACGACCCCAAACACACTTTCACACTTTCAAGAAGTTGAGGGTAAAGGTGATGGACTGGCCAAGCATGTCTCCAGACCTAAACCCTATTGAGCATCTGTGGGGCATCCTCAACAGATGGTGGAGGAGTGCAAAGTCTCTAACATCCACCAGCTCCGTGATGTCATCATGGAGGAGTGGAAGAGGACTCCAGTGGCAACCTGTGAGGCTCGGGTGAACTCCATGCCCAAGAGGGATAAGGCAGTGCTGGAAAATAATGGTGACCACACAAAATATTAAAACAATTTGGACATTTTCACTTAGGGGTGTACTCACTTTTGTTGCCAGCAGTTTAGACATGAATGGCTGTGTGTTGAGTTATTTTGAGGGGACAGCAAATTTACACTGTTATACAAGCTGTACACTCACTACTTTACATTGTAGCAAAGTGTCATTTCTTCAGTGTTGTCACATGAAAAGATAGAAGAAAAGATTTACAAAAATGTGAGGGGTGTACTCACTTTTGTACTTTTGTGAGATACTGTATGTATATGCATGTATATATATATATATATATATATATATATATATATATATATATTTTTTTTTTTTTTTTCCTGGCAGCAGAGAAACATCCAGCATCCCCTTGCAGACAGTGTGTGTGAACAGTGACCACATGTACAAACCAATGGACCCAGACAACATTTCTAGTTGCCTGTGAACTGACCAGTTTGTATGCGCCCAGAGAAAAAAAAGTGCAGCTTCGTCGAGAAACTAGCCTCCTATCTGCCCCCAAATCGCCTGTCTCAGTCACTGACCTGAAACAAGTATTTAGATGAGCAGTTCTAACTTCACTCTGATTTTCTTGATCTGCATGCTGGTTTTGGGTCAGTGACTCAAAATATCAAAGCCAGAGACAGTCCATGAATAGAATTTTCAGAAGGAGATCAGCTTTGACAGCCCCCATAATCTCACAACCCAGGTTTTCTTTAAATAACGCTACATACTAGCTATTTCAGGGTACACTAGAAGAATTACATTTGAAAAATGTGCCATTGGCTAGAAAAACACACTGGCTTGTCAGGTCTGCTTTAAGGGGTTCACATGGACCTCATGGTGGAAGGCAGTCGTATAAATAGGGTTACAATTTTTTTTTTTTTTTTTATAGTGTCCTTTTCTATAAGACCAGCCTAAAACTGCTGAGAAATATTTTCCTGCACCAGAATCTGAGTCCTGACATTTATCACCAATCCATGCCAAGGCTCGTTTTTCTTTTTTTTTTTTTTTTTAATCCCACTTTCCCGAGTAATTAACATATTATTTTTCCATCAGCTCGGCTAGGAATCCAGCCCTGGGGGGCAGGTCTACCTCCTGCATCCTCCAACTTGGGATAATGTCTGTTCTATACAGGGTGGCTGTTAATAGGAGCAGAAGTGCCCTCTTTCTTGGCTGTGTGTATGAATAGAGTCCTCTATTCTCTTGTGCATTAATGATAAAGAACACTTATGAGTACATTCACACACTGCTCCAAGAAGCTGACTTACCACATAATTCCACAACATAGAGTGCTCCCCCTGCCGCTAAGGACTCTGGGTAAAGGCATGCAAATGAATGGCCACAGAGACCCAAATATCAGGAGGATTCGTAAAAAAATGTGTTTTGCATGGAATTCAAGAAGAAAAATCCAATCTGTATTTGGTATACTACCTATGCTTATGTAGTATTTAATGTCTGGTGTGTATGTGAATGTATGAGAATGCTATAGCAGTACGTCAAGTCTATTCTGTGAAGCTACCAGCATTCTGTTCTAAGAAAAGTACTTTTTTTGACAGAGACCCAGCTGCGAAGCATAAATCCTTTTTTTTGTTTTAAATTACCTTCTCGGTTCACCAGAAAAGTATATAAAACAGGCACTCAGATGTCATAGAGATAATGAGCACCTCAGGCTGCGAGAGTCTTTCGTTTTTGCTTAGGGAGGTTTTTCTCAACTTGGTGGAAAGTTCCCTGCAAGAGGGATCCAGATCATTCACTCTTCTGTATGGAGGACTGGAGGTACCATGCGTGCACTGCTGTCACCACTGAGCAAGTACCACCATACGTACCAGTTTGAGAATGATCTAGACCAGCTTTACTCAACCTCCACCGGTTACTAACGGTTCCTTGAGCAGTGGGAAATTTCTCAATCTCAGTTAAAGTAAACCCTCCTATCGTTTTCTGCCAAGGAAGCTGCCATCTTTGCCTCTGTTTAATCTACAACTGCCATGATGCTGCACATGTGATCAGTTATGACACCAGCCATTGGATGGCTTGACAGTTTGGTTGAGAGCACATCCAATGGGAGTGTTACATTTCCGGCACGTGCCGGAAATGAAGCAGTTTTATGGATGGGTTTACTTCCGCTTTAAGTAACTACTGACACCAATGATCTTTTGAGCTTCTGTATTTTTAAGGGAGCCATTCTTCCTAATGACCAACAATGCAAGAAACATTCTTCCTACTGAACTGTATTGGGTATGTTTCTTACTGATCACAAATGTACCCAGGGGCGGACTGACAACACCCAGGGCCCCCGGACCAAATAAAGCAAGGGCCCCCTGTCAGGCCCAGCTCATGGTCCACCTCTGACCCCGCCCATGGCCCACCCCTGATCCCGCCTCTACATTTTGCACAAAGTACAATTTCTGCCTTTTTTAAAATGGAACCTGGAGGGAGGTCTCTCTCTAACAGTGTCCATTAGACAGTCTGTTAGAAAACGTCCCCTCCAGGCCCCATTAGAGTCTACAACAGAGTCTAATGGGACCTGAAGTGGGGTCTCTCTCTAACAGTGTCCATTAGAGAGTCTCTGTTAGAGAGAGATCCCCTTCCAGGACCCATTAGAGACTACAAAGGAGTATAATGGGACCTAGAGGGGGGCCTCTTTCTAACAGAGTGTACAGTGAACACCTTCATTTACTCTGGTCCTCACTGGACCCCCTCCTTGTGCCATGACTCTCACCCCTGCCCCAACCTCTCACAAAGTAGAAATAAAATTGGCACCGAGTAGCTCTCCTCTTACCTTAACTATGGCTACTGTAGCTGTGGCTGGTTCCCGCGTCCTCTGTGCCTGGCTGGCTGGCTCCTGCGTCCTCTGTGGCTGGCTCCCGCTTCCTCTGTGGCTGGCACCCTGCCGTGGATGGCCGCTCCATCGTCCTCGGTGGCTGGCTCCTGCGTTCTCTGTGGCTGGCTGGCTCCTGCATCCTCTGTGGCTGGCTGGCTCCCGCGTCCTCTGTGGCTGGCACCCTGCTGTGGCTGGATGGCTCCCTGGTGTGGGTGCGTCACCGTGGGTGGGTGGGTTACAGTTGGCTGGTGCCCTGGCCCTGTTGTGGCTGGCTGATGTGTCCTCTCCTCGTTCCACCGTACCGGGCACTGTTTGCCAAGGCGAGGGAGAGACTTGGAGGGAGTCGGCCGCCTTTGCCCTATACGGGACAGTAGAACTAGGAGGTTTGCAGCAGGCCCAGTGCACGGATGCGCGCGGTGCAACACATAATGACGTGGTGTGCATGTCCACTCTGTGTCCATTTGAGAGTCTATGTTAGAAATAGCGCCCATCAATGCAGCCTCATCAGTGTCCATCAATGCAGCCTCGCCAGTGTCCCCTCAGTGCAGCCTCACCAGTGCCCCCTCCATGCAGCCTCACCAGTGCCCCCTCCATGCAGCCTCACCAGTGGCCCCTCCATGCAGCCTCACCAGTGGCCCCTCCGTGCAGCCTCACCAGTGGCCCCTCTGTGCAGCCTCACCAGTGGCCCCTCTGTGCAGCCTCACCAGTGGCCCTTCTGTGCAGCCTCACCAGTGGCCCCTCTGTGCAGCCTCACCAGTGGCCCCTCTGTGCAGCCTCACCAGTGGCCCCTCTGTTCAGCCTCACCAGTGGCCCCTCTGTGCAGCCTCACTAGTGTCCCCTCCATGCAGCCTTGCCAGTGTCCCCTCCATGCAGCCTCGTCAGTGTCCCCTCCATGCAGCCTCACCAGTGTCCCCTCCATGCAGCCTCACCAGTGTCCCCTCCATGCAGCCTGATCAGTGTCCGCTCCATGCAGCCTTGCCAGTGTCCCCTCCATGCAACCTCGTCAGTGTCCCCTCCATGCAGCCTCACCAGTGTCCCCTCCATGCAGCCTCACCAGTGTCCCCTCCATGCAGCCTGATCAGTGTCCCCTCCATGCAGCCTCACCAGTGTCCCCTCCATGCAGCCTGATCAGTGTCCCCTCCATGCAGTCTGATCAGTGTCCCCTCCATGCAGCCTCACCAGTGTCCCCTCCATGCAGCCTGATAAGTGTCCCCTCCATGCAGCCTCACCAGTGTCCCCTCCATGCAGTCTGATCAGTGTCCCCTCCATGCAGCCTCACCAGTGTCCACTCCATGCAGCCTCACCAGTGTCCCCTCCATGCAGCCTGATCAGTGTCCCCTCCATGCAGCCTGATCAGTGTCCCCTCCATGCAGCCTTGCCAGTGTCCCCTCCATGCAGCCTCACCAGTGTCCCCTCCATGCAGCCTGATCAGTGTCCCCTCCATGCAGCCTCACCAGTGTCCCCTCCATGCAGCCTGATCAGTGTCCCCTCCATGCAGCCTCACCAGTGGCCCCTCCATGCAGTCTGATCAGTGTCCCCTCCATGCAGCCTCACCAGTGTCCCCTCCATGCAGCCTGATCAGTGTCCCCTCCATGCAGCCTCACCAGTGGCCCCTCCATGCAGTCTGATCAGTGTCCCCTCCATGCAGCCTCACCAGTGTCCCCTCCATGCAGCCTGATCAGTGTCCCCTCCATGCAGCCTCACCAGTGGCCCCTCCATGCAGTCTGGTCAGTGTCCCCTCCATGCAGCCTCACCAGTGTCCCCTCCATGCAGCCTGATCAGTGTCCCCTCCATGCAGCCTCACCAGTGGCCCCTCCATGCAGTCTGATCAGTGTCCCCTCCATGCAGCCTCACCAGTGTCCCCTCCATGCAGCCTGATCAGTGTCCCCTCCATGCAGCCTCACCAGTGGCCCCTCCATGCAGTCTGGTCAGTGTCCCCTCCATGCAGCCTCACCAGTGTCCCCTCCATGCAGCCTGATCAGTGTCCCCTCCATGCAGCCTCACCAGTGGCCCCTCCATGCAGTCTGATCAGTGTCCCCTCCATGCAGCCTCACCAGTGTCCCCTCCATGCAGTCTGATCGGTGTATGGGGGTTAGAGAGGAGAGCCACCAGGTAACACAGAGCGGGGATCTCCCTTTTACCCAGCGTCCGTTGTCATCAGATGTCCCGCCTCCTGTGTGATGTCTATCAAAAGAGCCAGTGCAGGAGGCGGGACATCCGATGACAGCGGACGCTGGGTAAAAAGGAAATCACTGCTCTATGTGACCCAGCGACGCTCGCCCTCACCCCTCACCCTCCGAGGCAGCACAGATTGTCGCCGGGGGCCCGCGGCAAGTTTTTTGTCCCTGGACCCCAAGCTGGTTCCAGCAGGTGGCGCTGACGGGCCCCCTTCAGCGGTCGGGCCCTCGGTCCACGTCCGAATGGACCGACTGGTCAGTCCGCCCCTGAATGTACCGTAATTGTTCCCTGAGCACCAGTCTAAGGCAGTCCATAGATGATTTATTTTTTATCGTTGAAACCAGTGTGTTGAACAAAAATGACTCCCATCCGATTCTCCCATCCAAACATTAGATGTGGATTTGAGAAGCCTCCCGCTGCTCCTATGTATTCTGACAGCAGGAAGACTTCTGATGTTGATCGAGCAGAAATTTTCCAACAGTGTGGTTGTACGGAAATGCCAATGCTAAACCGTCCTAATTTCAATCCATGTATGGTCAAGTTTAGAGACATTCTTCTCTGACCACCAATGGAAGGGACATGCTGCCTACCTACAACCAACGTAAGTGTCATTCTTCTCACTGACTACCAATATTAGGGGTACTGTTCCCTGGCCACCAATGTAAAGGACATTCTTCCTATTGACAACCAAGGTAAAGGATGTTCTTCACTGACCACCAAAGTAAGGGGAAATTCTTTCCACTGACTATCAATGTAAGGAACATTCTCCCCAATGACCTCCAATGTAAGGAACATTCTCCCCACTGACCATCAATGTAAGGAACATTCTCCCCTCTGACCATCAATGTAAGAAGCAATCTTCCCATTCTCCACAAATTCAAGGAGCATTCTCCCCACTGACTACCAAGGTAAGGAGCATTCTCCCCACTGACTACCAAGGTAAGGAGCATTCTCCCCACTGACTACCAAGGTAAGGAGCATTCTCCCCACTGACTACCAAGGTAAGGAGCATTCTCCCCACTGACTACCAAGGTAAGGAGCATTCTCCCCACTGACTACCAAGGTAAGGAGCATTCTGCCAACTAACTTCCAAAGTATTCTTAACACTAACCACAAATGTAAGCAGCATTCTTTTCACTGACCACCATTGTAAGGAGCATTCTTCCCATTGACCACAAATGTAAGGAGCATTCTTCCAACTGTGTTGTGTCCCAGAAGATTGCCCAGCCATTCACGGCACGCAGCGCGGCTCGCGCATGTGCAGTGCATGCCCGTCTGTGAAGCCACAGCCAAGCACCCACAGTAAGAATGTCGGTGCCTCGGAGAGGAGGGGGAGAGGAGTAGGAGTGGGTCTTTGTACGCCCGCATCGCTGGACTGTGGGACAGGTGAGTGTCCGATTATTAAAAGTCAGCAGCTACACTTTTTGTAGCTGCTGACTCTTAATTTTTTTTTTTTTTGGTGGAAGGCACGGGAAGGCACTATTCTCCAAGAGGGATGCAAAACAAAATGATACATTTATGAATGAATGAATGAATGAATGAATGATTTGTAAAGCGCAGCAAATGCGAACTGAATCGCCTCAAGGCGCTGAGATACATTCTCTGTTGTCAGCTTGTTAGAAGAGGAAGGTCTTTAGTTTTTTTCTGAAGGCCTGGTGGTTTTCTTCCATGCGGATGTTGGTTGGATGAGCATTCCATAGTCGGGGTCCTTGGACTGCGAATCATCGTTCTCCCTTTGTTTTGTAGCGGTATTTGGGAATGATAAGGAGGTTTTGGTTGACTGATTGAAGACTGTGATTCGGTGTGTAGTGTTTTATTTTCTCCCGGAGATATAGCGGAGCATTTCCTTGTATACATTTGTGGGTGATGCAGAGGGTCTTGAATGTGATCCGATTCTTCACGGTTAGCCAGTGTAGGCTCTTTAGGGATGGGGAGATGGATTCCCAGGGTTTTTTCCTGTTAACAGTCTTGCCGCCGTGTTTTGCATGAGTTGCAAGCGCGCAAGCTGATATTGGGGTAGTCCTGCGTAGAGCGAATTTGCGTAGTCGAGTCGGGAATTGATGATTGTTCCCAGAACTGCCGCTTTGTCCTCTTCTGGGATGAAGGGGATTAGTCTGCGTAGCTGGCGGAGGAGATGGTGGGATACGCTCACCACTGATCCTATTTGTGCATCCATTGTCATTCCTGAGTCAAAAATGACTCCGAGGCTCTTGGCTTTGGTGCTTAGAGAGATGGTCTGTCCGAGGATGGTGGGAGGTGTCCACGGAGTCTTTATTGTGGAATTTTTGTTAGCTTGAAGGAGAAGAAGTTCTGTTTTTGAACCGTTGAGTTTGAGGAAGCTAGTGGTCATCCAGTCATCTATTAAAGTGAGGCATTTCTGTAATTGCTGATGAAGGTCTTTTTGTCCGTTGATGCGAAGGTAGAGTTGGGTGTCGTCAGCGTATGAGTGGAAGCAGAGATCGGTTTTCCTGATGATATTAAGAAGTGGGCGGATGTAGATGTTGAATAGTATTGGTGACAAGGGTGAGCCTTGAGGGACTCCACAGGAGACTGCCCGGGTTTCCGAGGTGAATGTTCCTAGTTTCACTGTCTGGGAACGATTCTCTTTATCATGGTACTGCTTAAACACAATTAATTCCCAGGAATCCCCATAAGAGAAAATCTTCACAGGTCCAGTTTAAAGCAGAACTAATGAAACTCTCAATCAAAACTACCTATTTTATTAATTTTTATGCTGCTAACATTAGAAAATAGATAGGAAGCTATATTATATTTACTTGTTTTAAAATATAGGTTTTTTTTTTTACATTTCTTCAGTTGCTGCCTGGTTTCTGGCCTAGGCCAAAGTTATGTCCTACATCCCAGGAGTCTTCATGGCATTTTTTCTTTCATCTGGAGGAGGGGCTTTCTGAGCTAAGCACACCCTCCTGCCTGCATGCCTGAGCTAAGGGTAGATGGATTCCATGAAGTAAATACTACATAAATCTTACCTCCCAACTGTCCCTAATTTCAAGGGACTGTCCCTCATCCGGAACAAAGTCCCTCTTCCCTCCTCATTTGTCCCTCATTTTGGTCTGATCTATATAGTTGTATATAAAATGCACTCCAGTGCCAAACCTTTCATGCAATTTCTAAATTGCTGCATTTGTAACTCCAAAAGCCAATATAAAGGAATAGTAGTGGTAAAAAAAGCACTTGTGGGTTTAACCAATAATTTTTTGAACAATTCTCGTTTAAGGGGGGAGTGGCAGGGGGTGTGTCCTATGCCTACAAACTTTTGCTAATAGGTGTCCCTCATTCCCAGAAAGTTGGGAGGTATGCATGAATCATCTGCCCTTACTTAAGATGGCCATAGCCAGAAATGTTTTTTAAAGCAATTTCTCAACAAAATAAATCATGAAGACATGCATGGATCGGTGAGTTTGCTTTGAATAATAAAAATAAATGAAATAACTTTTTCCGTTTGTGGTGCTCAGACACAGTTTAGTTCTGCTTTAACAGCTTTATGAGCAATTGCAGAAAGGTGCCCATAAAATCACTGTACACCGTATATTATTACCATCATCTTTACCATTTATTAAGATCACACGGACTTACACAGAACATTTAACTCTCCACCCCGGTCAGATCAGAAGTCAATAATGTGCCTCTCTGCAGCCACATAAACATATACACAGCTATGATGAATGGACAGAAAGGGTAGCTTATTATATCATGCATTCCACATTGAATCATCTCTTCCCTAAAGCATAAGTACATAAGTATCTGGTTCTCACAACAAACAAACATTCCATTGCTTGGCTCTGCCGACGCTACAGAATGATCTTCTAAACATTCCTTCATAGTCTCGGCCTTTGCTTTATGATGTCTCTGAAGGTATAGGCACACAGGCACTTTCTGTGCAATTTTATTTGCCCTGCCTTGGTCATTGGAGAGCGAAAGACCGACTCTACCACCCAATGTGCCGTTCAATGACAAAAACCAAGTGGACATGTTTACAAAGGTTCCTACACTTGCCAAATTATTGTTCTTTAGTCACTATAAGTGGTGTTGTTTAGGTTCTGCTCAACCTGTGTAGCTGGTGTACAGGATACCAGGGATGGGCCCTTGATGGGAGATGCACTTTATTGTCAAAAGTATGGTTACGCCTGCCTTTACACACACATGATCTTCAATGGCATCCCAGTCTTAGTCCGTAGGGTTCAGTATTGAGTTGGCCCACCCTTTGCAGCTATAACAGCTTCAACTCTTCTGGGAAGGCCGTCCACAAGGTTTAGGAGTGTCTATGGGAGTGTTTGACCATTCTTCCAGAAGCGCATTTGTGAGGTCAGGCACTGATATTGACCGAAAGGGCTTGGCTCGCAGTCTCAGCTCTAATTCATCCCAAAGGAGTTCTACCGGGTTGAGATCAGGACTCAGTGCAGGCCAGTCAAGTTCCTCCACCCCAAACTCGCTCCACCATGTCTTTATGGACGTTGCTTTGTGCAGGGGTCCAGATAATTTGGTGGAGGGGGGATTTTGGTGCGGGGTTGTTTTTCAGGGGTTGGGCTTGGCCCCTTAGTTCAAGTGAAGAGAACTCTTAAGGCATCAGCATACCAAGACATGGGGATGGCTCCTTCCTGTTCCAACATAATTGCGCACCAGTGCACAAAGCAAGGTCCATAAAGACATGGATGAACGAGTTTAGGGTGAAGGAACTTGAATGGCCTGCACAGAGTCCTGACCTCAACCCAATAGAACACCTTGGGGATGAATTAGAGCAGAGATTGCGAGCCAGGCCTTTGCATCCAAGATCAGTGCCTGACCTCACAAATACGCTTCTGGAAGAACGGTCAAACATTCCTATAGACACACTCCTAAACCTTGTGGACGGCCTTCCCAGAAGAGCTGAAGCTGTTATAGCTACGAAGGGTGGGCCAACTTAATATTGAACCCTACGGACTAAGACTGGGATGCCAAGTTCATGTGCGTGTAAAGGCAAGTATTCCAATACTTTTGACAATATAGTGTATGTGTCCCCATTATTTGGGTTGAGGTCCCTTTAATGGGGATGATAAGAAACATTCTTGGAGTACTGAGGGGTTCTCACCCATGCAGCATGAGGGGTTCCGGGGGGGTATCATTGTAAAAAAAACTGATGTACAGTTTTCTCAGGGTTGGTAGGTCCTGAATTGGACCAATAATTCAGAGACTCAGAGAGGCTATGCTCTTGTGATATTTCGAGACCCCTGAAGCAGGCAGGGACTTGGAAACCCTGGTAAGGGACATGCTTCACAGGCAGTGAGCTGAACCTTGATACCAGGAACATGGATTATTTTGTTATTTTTTTAATGCTGAAATAAGCTGTTTCCATTGATCTTTTTGGAAAAATAGACTGTTGCTTTTACCAATGCAGCTAGCTAGTGTTCCCGGGCTTCCCCCTATCACACTGATCAGTGTTGCCTTAGGCCTCTTGCACACAATACTCCTGTTTGAGTATCTATCTGTTTTTTTTTACACACATTTTTGCATGTGTATTGGCACAATATTGCGCTTTTTCATGTGCATGCGCGCAAAATTTATTCTCGTACTAACAATATGTTAATAGACATTTGCACACAAATGTTCGAGATTGCGCGCATGAGGCATAAATTACTGACCAAAAATGCAGATTTCTTTTTTTTTTTTTACTGAAGAGTACACGGCGCTTGTTTATGCGCCTGTGTGCATAGGTACATTACAAATAATGGGCTGTGTTTTAGCTCAGTAAAAAAAATAAGCTGTACTGAGCTTTTTGCTGCAGTGTGCAAGAGGGCCTAACAGTATAATTGTACTAAGAGTATAGTTATTCCTTAAAGAGGAAGTAAACCCTGATGGGTGTTACTTCCTCTTTGCTTCCCTGCAAAGGTAAAGCATAATGGGCTACTACGCATTGCATAGTAGCCCATTATGTGACACTTACCTGCAGGAGAAGCCCGCAATGTCCCCGTCTTCCTCGCTAGTAGTGAGCGTCCATTCTTCACCCCTCTTCCTTCTGGGGCCGCTAACTCCGGCTCTGTGACTGGCCGGAGTCGCGTGTCGTCGCTTGACGTCACTCCCGCGCATGCGCACGGGAGCCGCCTTTAACGGCATGACCCGAGCTAGAAACGGCACAGCGTGCCCTTTCTAACTGCGGCGCATGCGCAGAAGAAATCGCCCTACGGCGATTTGCAAACACCTCCTCGACCATGCAGGTCTGGGAGATATTTTTAAGCACCTACAGGTAAGCCTTAATCTAGGCTTTCCTGTAGGTTAAAGTGGTTGTAAAGGGTTTACAACCACTTTAAAGGCTAAGGGATGTTACTTAAAGTCAATGAGACGTGTCCCTTGTGCAGCTAGGTGAGGTTTTAGTTGAAATCTTTAGTCCTCTGCTCCCTGTTTTTATGATTACAAAGCCGTGTGCATAGGCCCATAGCATAACATAAAGTTGCATTCAGATCCGTAAAAAAAAGTTTGCTATATGTATCTGAATGTAGTGTATTTTTTACCCGTGTGCATGAGCCCTAAGGCTGGCTTCACTTCTATTTGTCACAGTACCTAAATCTATGACTTTAGATTGGGAGCAACAGCATTTTATTCACCGCGAGAAGTAGGTCATTTCTAATTACAGCTTAACTCCAGGTGGACATAAAAGGCGCAAATGCAGGTCTATCTTCATAAATACATCTTTTATGTATCTTTGTAAATGCAAGCAGTGAAAGTACTTGAATTTGATTTGGTATAAGCCTCTTGTACACCCTTATACTTACCTGAGCCCTATCTCAATCCAGCGATATGCATGAAAGCAACGGCTCTCCCAGGTCTCTCTTTCCTCATTGGCTCACACAGCAGGCCATTGGCTCCTGCCGCTGTCAATCACAGCCAGTGAGCCGAAGAGGAGAGAGCAGGGGGCGGGGCAGAGCTGTGCTCTGTGTGTGAACAATGTCGATTCACAGGAGTGTGGCTCAGGATTGAGCCTGCTCGAGTTTCCCCATAGCAAGAGGCTTGATATTGGGGGCATTCAGCAGAGGGAAGGAGCCAGGACCACTGGTGGGGGACCCAAAAAGAAAAGGATCTGGGCTGCTCTTTGCAAAACCGTTACACAGAGCAGGTAAGAATAACATGTTTTTTTTACAACCTTTAGAATCCCTTTAAAGGGGTTCTAAACCCTTGTGTTTTTACACCTTCCTGCATCCTATGCAGGAAGGTGAAAAAACGCCTGGCAGTCACCGGCCCCCCAGCCTCCCCCGTTTTACTTACCTGAACCCCTTCATTCAGTCGCGCTGTCTCTCTCTCCACGGGCTCCCGGCTCTTCATTGGATAGATTGATAGCAGCGCAGCCATTGGCTCCCGCTGCTGTCAATCCAATCCAATGACGCGGGCACTGGGGGGGCGGGGCCAAGTCCTGCATTCGGAGTCTATGGATGCCGAATGCTGGACTTGGGAGCGTGCCCGCAAGGTAATCCCCCGGGAGAGTGCCTCTCCTAGGGGGTTATCTGATGTGGGGAGGAGCCGTGAGAGCTGCCAAGGGACCCCAGAAGACGAGGTTCGGGGCCACTCTGTGCAAAACGAGCTGCACAGTGGAGGTAAGTATGATATGTTTGTTATTTTAAAAAAAAAATACCCTTACAATCACCCTAATGCCGTGTACACACGGGCGGACTTTTCGACGGACTTTCCCTCAGACTTTCCGACAGCCTTTCGAATGAACACACTTGCCTACACACGTTCAACCAAAGTCCGATTCGTACGTGATGATGTACGACCAGACTAAAATAAGGAAGTTGATAGCCAGTAGCCAATAGCTGCCCTAGTGTCGGGTTTTTGTCCGTTGGACTAGCATACAGACGAGCGGACTTTTCGACCGGACTCGAGTCCATCGGAAAGATTTGAAACATTTTTTATTTCTAGGTCCGTCGGACTTTTGGGAAAAAAAAGTCCACTGGAGTCCACACACGATCGAATTGTCCGCCGGAGTCCGGTCCGCCGGAGTCTGGTCCGCCGGACCTAGTCCGTCGAAAAGTCCGCTTGTGTGTACGCGGCATTACAATCACTTTAACTACAGGAAAGACAAATCAAGTCTCCTGCCGAGCTCTGTAAATCTCAGAACTGTATAGACAGAAATACAAATTCTTTGGCAGCTCTCTTATATTTATTTCATAAGTGCATTTAGCTGTTCCTCTGGAGTTCAGTGATAAATCCCAACACACAGGGCCTAAAGATTCTCTCCTAAGCCTGCTCTGTATAGTTTGCCTGCTTGTTTGGTCCAGGGGACGATAAACGTAGCCTTACATACCCGATATTCTGCTTCCCGGCAGAGAGCCCTCTCCTACGCTCCAGTGGTGGACTGTCCCTCAGTGTCCCCCTATCCAATGCAGGGCTTTGGACTCTGCATAGGTCTTGATGATATCAGAGGACCTTAGACCACTGGAGCATGGTAGGCTGCGGGGAGCACTGAAGAGCCTGCAAGAACGAAGGATCGGGTAACCTAATGCGTCTTTTAAACATCCTTAGACAGAAACGAGCAGTTAACGCTTACGGTGCTGGCATAGCCCCACTGCACTGAAGAATTTTTACATTTTCTGGAGTTAAGCAATTTCAGAAATGTTTTTTGCCCTACTGACTAGTTAGCTTTAATAACAGGTCATCTTTAAACTTGAAGGGGTAAAAGGGCCTAATTCTAACCCTAAACTACTGTGATATGCTTGCCTTAGAGATTCAAAATTAAAAACATTTTAAAATAATGAAAATAATTTTATCTACATTGTAAAACATTCAAAATTAGATTTTAAAAAGCCTGTAATAAAACACTGCTCCTCATACTTTACTCACTGATCTTAAAGGAGCCTCCTTCCTCTACGTAACTCCGATCACACTACCCATTGCAACAGGTGTGGGCATCCCTACTGGTTCCGACTGTCATTCTGACTACAAGTGGGGCCCTCTGCTGGCTGACATCTGTAATGAGTATCAGAATTTCTGGAAGAAGGGATTTCACACTCAGTTCAAAGTGACGGAAGGTTTTATTCATTCATAGAGTAGAAACACTCCCTCCCCAGCATTTTTCAAGGAAATTTAAAGGCTCATTTACATTTGTGCATTATTGAAGTGCACTAGCGCATGAATGCGGTGTTATGTTAGCGTGCTTTGCATTAAGACAGCCCAATAAAATCAATAGGCTTCCAATGCACCAAAACATGAAAACAAATTACCAAATTTTTGCTGCAACACAGTATTGTGCATTGCAGCATGTTGCAACGCATGTGCATTGCCTTAGTACAGGGGTCGCCAAACTGCGGCCCGTGGGCTGGAGGTGGCCCTTAGAGCACTTTTCTTCCATTGGTATGAGGCACTATTCCTCCCCATTTACACCAATGATGGGGTGCTATTCTTCTCACTGACACCAGAGATGGGGGACTAATTCTCCCACTGACACCAATTATGGGGCACTATACCTCCCACTGACACCAATGATGGACCACTATTCTTCCCACTTGCACCAGAGATGGGGAACTATTCCTCCCACTGACACCAATGATGGACCACTATTCTTCCCACTTGCACCAGAGATGGGGAACTATTCCTCCCACTGACACCAAGGATGGGGGCACTATTACTCCCACTGATACCGATGTTGGGGCACTATTCCTCCCACTGACACCAATGATGGGGGGCACTATTGTTTCCACTGACACCAATGGTGGGGGCACTATTCCTCCCACTGACACCAATGATGGGGGCACTATTCCTCCCACTGACACCAATGATGGGGGCACTATTCCTCCCACTGACACCAGTGGTGTAATTTATTTTTTTTACTCTCACTGATGCTAGTGCATTTTCTACGTCCACTGGCCACAGTCCAGCCCCCCTGAAGTTTTTAAGGGCAGTAAAATGGCCCTTTGTTTTGAAAGTTTGGAGACCCCTATCTTAGTACATTATGGGGCGATAAAACATGAATGTGATATCCTTAGAATGTAGGCACTCCCTTTCTCCCAGTACCCTCAATAAAGGATTCTGTTGATACTGCTCCCCTGCAGTTTGAAGTACAGTTCACACTGCTAACCCTCACTTCTGTAGTCCCAGGTCCTCTAGCTACAAGAAACCTGTGCTGTTGCGCATTGTTACGCGTTGCATTAAATGCGTGCGTTCACATACTAGATGTACATAGATACATAGATGTACTTACATACTGCATAGACACCCTAAACTATTCATAAGAGTATTCCTATCCCCTAAGAAGTCCATAACCTACTGTTCCTGCTACAGAACACACACAGCAGGATCCATGTGGATGGAAGCAACTAACCTACCAGTTGGGTAGATTTACTAAAACTGGAGAGTGCAAAATCTGATGCAGCTCTGCATTGAAACCAATCAGCTTCCAGGTTTTATTGTCGAAGCTTAATTGAACACGCTGGAGTTAGAAGCTGATTGGCTCCCCCAGTATGTTTTGGGGAGATGGCCACCCACACCCAGAGGTGATAAAGCTGAAGATTCTGGCACCGGGAAAAATTGGAAAAATGCACTAAATATACTTTTACATTGGATTTACAAAATATGCTGTTTAAGGCCTCATTCACATGGGTGATGATGCCCGTATAGCATGAATGGGTCATTTATTGCAACATATCTAACTTTCAGATGCTACATTTAGCCCCTATTAGGATGCAGCGGCTGCACGGAACACAGTTGCTTGTCCTAAAGGGACATGGATGCAAGTGAGCACCCCCAAACACACCCTTCTATAAGTGTGGCTGCTTGGCGGAGATTTTCCTGGCTGCAGATGATGCATTGAGCAACGGTCTAGTTACATGGGGTTTCGTGCGGTTAGAAAAAATAAATTTGACTGCGTCCAGGACCGATTTATTGCAGCTATTTTCACATAACTGCAGCTAATCGCAGTGTACTATTTCTCCTGTGGATAGCAGCAGCAACAAGGAAAGAAAAACGACAGGAAGCACATCAGAAATGGCAAGAATGTTCCAACGCAACTGCATGTAAACGCAAGTAAACGCAGCTAATTGCAATGTACAACTGCAAGTGATCGCTGTGCCTGGAGTCCTGGAATTTCAAAATAACAAAACATGCTTTTAACAGCGGCAGAACAGCCGCCCGTGTGAAAGAGGCCTAATAGCGTCAGGTATCAGAAATTCCTGCTGCGGCTGTTAGTGGCCAGGTGCGGCCATTGTCCCCGTTCACTATAATGACAGATGACAGGCAGCTGCAACTTTTAGCTGCTTTCTGCACAGCCAACAATTACCCATACCTCCCAATTTTTTGAGATGGGAGCGAGGGACACCTATTAGCAAATGTATATAGGCATAGGACACACCCCCTGCCACATCCCCTTAAAGGAGAATTATACAAAAAAAATATTAGTTAAACCCACAAGTGCTTTATTTTCACCACTACTATTATTTTATATTGGATTTTGAAGTGTACAAGTGCAGCAATTTAGAAATCAGATGAAAGGTTTAGCACTGGGAAACACTTTTTTAAAGATAAATAGTGCATTTTATATACAACTATATAGATTATACCAAAATGAGGGACAGATGAGGAGGAAAGAGGGACAGAGGGACTTTGTTCCAAATCAGGGACAGTCCCTCGAAATCAGGGACAGTTGGGAGGTATGGATTACCAACGGTAATCGCTGCTGGACGCGCTTTGTTTGAGTCCATCAACGATCACTGCAGGTAATCGCTGGCTGCGCAGAAAGACACGAATAGCTGCAGCCACCCGAGACCTGTCATTATAGTGAAAGGGGCTGGCGGCTGCACCTAGCCACTCACAGCCGCAGCATGAAATTCTGCTACAATTCACACCGGCCTTAATCGCAGGTGTTTGTGAGACTTTGCAGGGGACGAAGAGCTCATTCACACTTGCGGGAGAAGTGGTAAAAACAGGTGGCTGAGCCACAATTTTACGGCAACCCCCCTGACTTTCCACGGAATTGTGTCATAACAGCCTGTAATGGGCTGTACACATGCCATGCCCGCGGCCTTGTCTAATGACATCAAGGGGACTTTACTGCAACCATGAGCCAAACGCTTGGCTTGCAGTAGTGGTGCGGCAATGTAAAGGCACCATTTGGGAATTGGAATTTTTTTTAATTTAAATTTATTTAGGATTTTTGTGAGAGCAGGTCAATTTAAGCAGGCCCCAGTTGGAAGCTAGGCCTGTTTGTTTTGATCTGTGTGGGCTGGGAGTGGCCAGAGTAGGCTGGTGACTCACAGATAGCATCAATTCTTGGTTACCTCCTGCTCCCTCTGGCTTATAGAGGATTCTAGAAGAGAGGAGGGGAAGAGAGGTGGAGCTGCCTGGGGTGTTCTAAGGAGCCCTGACCAATCCCCAATCTGGATTGGCAGGGGGGAGGCCTCCATAAATACCTTGAGTGAGCCCAGCTGGGGAGGAGTTGTCAGGTGGAAGAACTGGGGATGGAGCGCTAGGTTTTTGGGGCCTTTGAGGGCGCTCTCCATTCTGGGGGAGGGTGACCTTGGGCCTGCGGTTCGGGTGCAAGATGGAGCTCTTCTGGAAAGCAAGAAGAATCTGGTCAGGAGGCACAGAGAGGAACCGAAGAGGACAACAGGAGCTAGTGCTGCCGGTGTGTGCCGCCATGTGCTATCGGGAGTGGTGGAGAGACAGAGAGGACTGATCTGACTGGCAATAGTCAGAGCTAGCTGGGTGTGGAGCCAGCCAGTGAGGATTGCAATGTTACAGGCAGTGGTGTCGGGCAGCTGCAGCCAGGGGGGCTCACAGGGCCTGAAGAGGGTGTTGCTGGGAGCAGTAGTCCACCATAAGACAGCTAGCACTAAAGGACTTCCTATTATATATTTTAAAAGGGACCGGCGGTCCCTGCCTGCAAATGGCAACTTCTAGGGCCTGACTGAGTCAGTGTTGGGCCTAACCATGTGCTAGCTGTGCCTGGAGTCAAGTGTTGTGCAGAAGGAGTTGAAGAAAGTACAAGTACAAGGAATGTACATAGTTCGGTCCCAAATTGATTGTTCTAAAATTCTACTGGGCATCCCATGAATTCCCATCCCTATCCAAGTTCAAATCCCTCAATAAAAATACAAAAAACAAACATACGGGCTGTTCATTGACTGAAGGTGATTGGGAAGTGAATGCCGGGCTGGGCAGGGTGACAGGTGGACCACAACTTTAAGCAGCCCTCACGGGGGGTACCACTACACATGCATCAGGAGGTAGCAGTAGCACCACCTGAACGCCTGTCAGCCACTGCTATACCACCATTTGTGAAGCAATCCACTGAAGAACACTTTTCAGAGGGCGGTATACATTACTTTCAGTGTGAAAAAGCCCACGGTAAAAGCAAATTAGTACAGCACATATTTTTTAATCAATCTACTTTAGTCCAGCTACACCAAAGCCAGCAGATCCATATGTATCTCCTCTGACAGCTGTGGCCTCCCACACTCTCTGCAGCCCAGCCAGTACAAATCTGGTGCTTGGCTGACTGTACACCAACAGCCCATAGACTTGAATCAGATGCACGCTCGCTGCAGGAGAAACCTCACATTCAAGACTATAGGACGTTAGTGCGCAGAACAGCCCAGCGCTTGACGTTCACCAGCTGGACTGCAGAAAAGTGCAGGAGGCCGCAGCTGTCCATAGAGGTAAGTATGGAGGGGGGGGGGGGGGGTTGTGGGGCTGCTCGTTATTATTGAGGGAGCTAACATGATTTTTTTTACAAAGCTGATCTTGTACTTTAAAGTGAAACTCTATACCAACTATAATCATCCCCACTTTACTGAAAACAAAAATGTTAGTTAGAATTACGCGTCAAACAGTGATGCCATAACAACGTATTCAAAAAAATAGGACACTGGACACAAAACATTAGGGAACTGTTTGTTGTTTTTATCTGCAGCCTTGGAAACCAACCATCCACCAGGACATATTCAGTTACCGCAGAATTCTCAGCTTTAACATCATAAAAGTCACTCTACAGCAATTTATTACAGGTCTGTAATAGATCACAGACCAGTGACTCATTAAAACAAGCTAATATCTAGACTGTTGAAAGCTCAAGCTGACCACCCACCGCTATGCAAACATAAGGAAGGGGTCAGGGGTCAGTTTTTTTTTTTTTTTACAAGTGATCAAATTGAATATGGATTGGTAGGTGAAGAAGAACCTTTGAAACCGTCTTATTAAAGCCCACCATGGCGCCCTGCTTACTGTGTAATGGTGCAGAGAGCGCCGCTGACAACATCACCTCATTGCTGCTCTCTGCACTTGAGGAATACCAAGTAAAGACCGAGGTTCACACTGATGCAAATTGGCAGCCAGTTCACATACCATTGGGGCAGCCACGGTCCGCATTGAAGAAGGGTCCTTTGCGTCTTTGGCTCTGAATCAGGTGTGAATTCAGGCAGAAATTCGAACCTGATCCGCACCTGAATCAGTGTACAGGGGCGCACCGGACACACTGCTGTGACCCGTGGCCACAGCAAGTGTGAATCCAGCCTGAAAGTGAGGAGGAATTAAAGACATCACATGGCTGGACATAAACTCTGGAAAAAGGTAAGTATAAAAAAAAAAACCTGGGGGACCTTCGGGGAGGAAGGCGACTAGCTGAGCCTAGAAATGTGTATCTTTAGTCAATAATTTTTTTCATTTTGAATGAAGTGGGAAAGCATTGGAACCTTTTTTTAAGTTTAGGCGGAGTTCCAGCCATAATTTTTTTTTTTTAAGTCAGCAGCTACAAGTACTGTAGCTGCTGACTTTTAATAAGGACACTTACCTGTCCAGGAAGCCTGCAATGTCGCCCCCCCCCCCCCCCAGGCCGATTCGTCCACCGGCTCAGGTGCAGGTGCCACCATTACAACTAAGGGAAACCGGCAGTGGAGCCTTCAGGCTTTACAGCCGTTTCCTACTGCGCATCCGCGAGTCGCGTGCCGCATTGTGTGTGGCAAGCTAGTCTTCTGGGACACACACAGGTCCCAGAAGGCAGCGGGGGGAGAAGGAGGAGGGCTCACCGCAGAAGAGGACGTGACGGACTGTGCCGCGGCCGGGCTAGGACGGAAATACACTATGTACGTCTAAAAAGGTAAGAAAGAAAAAAAAAACAGATATCCAAAAACGAGGGGTGGTCTTTTAGTGGAACTCCGCTTTAAGTAGAGGAATGATAGAACCTCTGTCAGCTTCTTATTGTCTGTTTCCTTGTTGCAGATTTTTTCCCCCACTTCTTGTCTGATAAAAAGGATGTCACCTGTGCAGGAAGTGATGGGAAATCTCTCTAACGGAGCCCCAGACAGCAGTAAAACCTGATGGAAGTGCTAAAAAAATTTCCCACTCCATCCCAGACTAGGAAATGTTTTGTCTATAAAAATCCTTAAATAAGAATTCCAGTATGGATATTTTACATAGCTACATAGGCGTGCACACAGGGTGTGCCAGGTGTGCCTGGGCACACCCTAATCACCCTGTGTGGTGCATATTCCCCCTGTTTAGACCCCTAATATTTCATCAAATTAAAAAAAGATCTCCTTTTTTCTGCAAATTTTTATTTTTTAAAAATAATAAAAATAAAAACTACTGACACTGCCCTACTGACACTGTTAGTATAAAGGTATATACACATGCACACACACACATATGTTTGAGCTTTGGGGTGCACACCCTAATGCAACAGGCTGTGCACACCTATGCATAGCTACATTGGTCCAGTTTGGACCAATGTATTTATGCATATACTATACCTGTGGGATCCCCCTGAAAGCTGGAAATCATTGTAATAGGCACCGCTACTACAGTGACTGCCACCAGCACAGGAAGTTGCCCACTCAGCACAGGTACCATTCAGAGAACACTTTACATTTTGTCAATGAATGCAAAGTGAATGCAAAGTGTCCAACCAGAGAGCTCTTTGCATCCACTGAGAAAATGCAAAGTGATCTCTTAAAGTGATATTAAAGTTTCCTTTTTTTTTTCTCTAAAAAAATAATAAACATGTTATACTTACCTGCTCTGTGTAATGGTTTTGCACAGAGCAGTCCCGATCCTCTTCTTCTGGGGTCCCATCCCACTGGCACTCCTGGCTACTCCTCTATGGTGAGTGCTCCCATAGAAAGCCACTTCCTATGGGGCCACTCGTGCGGGCTCGCTCCCAAGCCATCCGGTCTGTGTTTATTGACACCAACCGGGGACGACTAGGCCCCTTCCCCCACTCCCTCGTCACAGCATTTGACTGACAACAGAGGGAGCCAATGACTCCTACTGCTATCAATCTGCCCAGTGAGGAGGGACATGGCCGGGGAGAGCCTTGCCTCTCGTGCACATTGCTGGATTGGGAATGGGCTCAGGTAAGTATAAGGGGGGCTGGGGGGGAATTCACTTACACAGAAAGTTTTTTTTTTTACCTTAATGCATAGAATGTAAAAAACCTATAGGCTTTAGTACCACTTTAAATGGGTTGTAAACCCTCAAGGTTTTTCACCTTAATGCATTCTATGTATTAGGGTGGAAAACCTTCTGTAGAGCAGCAACCATCCAGAGTCCCCTTTTACTTACCTGAGCCCGATTGTTCCAGAGATGGGGATGAGCACAGCAGCTCCAGCCACTGTCTCGGGTCCTCATTTTATAGACTGATAGCAGCCATTGGCTCCCGCTGCTGTCAATCAAATCCAGTGACAGGGGAGCGGGGCCAAGTCCTGCTGTCTGTGTCAATGAACGCAGCAGCAGGACTCGGGAGCAGGCCTGCACGAGGGCACCCATGGAATGCGGCTCTCCGTGGGGGCACTCAAGAAGAGGAGGAGCCAGGAGCGCCACTGAGGGACCCCAGAAGAGGAGGATCGAGACCGCTCTGTGCAAAACCCTTACACAGAGCAGGTAAGTATAACATGTTTGTTATTTTAAAAAAAAACAAAAAACGAACCTTTACAACTTCTTTAACCTCCCTGGCGGGATGATTATGTCAGTTTTTTGATGCTCAAAGTGGTACATTGTTTTGCATGGAAATTTGGCGTTTTATATTGTAGGCCTGTAATTCTTAGGAATAACACACTTTCATCTGTCCAAACAAGAGTCTAGTAGACATCCCGGGTATGATAAAGTTTGAAACACAAAATCATAAATTATAATCTAATAAATAACTATAAATAATTATAAAAAATAATAATATAATAATAATAAAATGTATTCAATAATGTAATTAAATCAAAAACACTGAAATTTGCTCAGTTGCAGAATTGTCATCAGTGTTTGATGACAGTTTACTATGCTTCAGTTATGGTTGAACACATTGAGTGAGTGTGTTCACTGTGTTCATTTAGAAAATGAAGGGGCCAGTAAGTGATATATTGATTAGCCATTTCCCCCCCTCTCCATCCTGAAACATCCCCGCAGGAGCCGGGGGGAGAGGAGAGGAAAGGAGGGAAGCCCGCAGCACTGCGGTGAGTGGGGTGCAACATGGGGGAAAGCCCAGGTAGGGGGAATGGGCACCGCACTGTGATTGGTGTGTGCCTCCACAAGGGGATAAGAAGCAAAATCCAGCAGGAGCTACAGAGTATAAAAGAGAAGAGAGGCGCCTCTAAAGCCACGTACACACGAGCGGAATGTCCAACAGAAAACGTCAGACGGAAGCTTTTCATCGTCTATTCCGATCGTGTGTGTGCCTCATCGGACTTCTTTTTTCGAAAGTTCTGACGGACCTAGAAATGGAACATGTTCTAAATATTTCCGACGGAACCAATTCCTTTCGGGAAAACCACTCGTCTGTATGCTGTTCCGACGGACCAAAAACGATGCATGCTCTGAAGCAAGTACGAGATGGAAGCTATTGGCTACTGGCTATTGAACTTTCTTTTTCTAGTCCCGTCATACGTGCTGTACGTCACCGCGTTCTGGACGGTCGGACTTTGGTTTGACCGTGTGTAGGCAAGACCGCTTGAATGGAATTCCGTCGGAGTTCCGTCGGAGGAACCTTCGGAGTTTATTCCAATGGCAAAACCGGTCGCGTGTATACGGCAGAAGTGTAGCAATATGTTGCTAAATGTTGTACCTTCATTAAATGTAACCATATTGCTACACTTAGAGGCGTCTCTCTTCTCTTTTATACTTAGTTGTGACATGACGCTACTTGTATATCAAGTCAAAATGTATTTAAAAATTTTGCTTGTCTTGCAAAATGCTCTCAAACCAAGTTACTCTCAAACCAAGGTTTTAAGGTAGTTACATTGGTCCAAGCTTCACCAATGTAACTACCGGTATGTAAAAATTGCCATACCTGGAATTCATCTTACCGAACATGATTACCAAATAGGCACCTAAAACTTGTGATTATAAACAGTAATATATTGATACATAAGTAATGTAATCATTAATACATGAATATTATATGCACACATAAAGGACCGTGACAGGTGCCATCATTTTCGATAACATACACAAGATCTGATGTTTTTAAAATGACCCAAACAACACAGCCATGCTTCTTATGAACGTATATTTAGATTCCTCTATAGCGTCCTTACATACAAGGAACGTTTCTCCGAATCCAATGTCCAGGCCAAGATATTCTACAGCCAACAGAGCAGACATACACAGTCCGGCATTAATCTAAATACTGCAGAAAGCCAGCACAGCCTCTAACGCTTCTACAAAGTGGCTTATTGTGTAGCTGTATGTTTGTGCCTTATGTAACTAAAGAGGCATCTGAGCAAAGGGGTTACGCAGAATTCTGAGTCATCCCAAGCCTGGCGGTTGTTGGGACACTTTTTGTAGGGTAGCAACAGGGCGATTAGGAACAGACTGAAGGCAGTGTGAGGGCGGGGGGTCTACGGCAGTCAGGGCTGCAAAATAAAGCGCTTCATTCCTGTGGTCAGACCACAGATGAAGGAATAAAAATCGTCCTTCGCTGGTATTGTGAGCTCAGTACAAACACTTCAGACTTTGCGCTTTCTGTGCTGCGGAATAGGAGTCTAGATCCCAGCGAGCTGTGCTCTAATGATCACTGAGAGTGTTAAAATGCTACACCGCCTAATCATGGAAATTTCCATCTCAGCCATCGAGCTTAGTGCATGCCCCTATGTATATAAGCTGTGCATAGAATACCTTCTGATTGCAAAGTATGTCAGTGCTCTATTATCTATATTCAAATGATTATCTGACACTTGTAACAGTACTGTTATGTAATAAGAAGAAAAATACAGTACACTGCCTTCCAATGGATTCATTGCAGGCAACTCTTCAGAGCTGTAGCCATCCCAATAATATCCAAGCAATGAGCATGAATATAATTGTTCATCACAGCTCCCAGAGGGATGTGTCACACGAAGGGTCAATGCACCCGTAATTGACATTTCCGATGTTAGTATATGCTGAAGAGTTCAATAAACCAGTCACTGCCCTGGGCAGTTCAAACAGCACATCATGTATATATCATATAAATAAATATATTCATATAAATAAATAAATATATATATATAATGTATATATATATATATATATATATATATATATATATATATATATATATATATATATATATATACACTCACACACACACACACACACATACACATATATATATATATATTTAAAACAAAGAAACAAATGGGGATCACCTTCTGTGAAATGCGCATGCCAAAATGATCAGTAGATGACGGAAGAGCTCTTATGCCGCGTACACACGAGCGGACTTTCCGGCATACTTTGTCCGGCTTACCGGAGTCCGTCGGACAATTCGATCGTGTGTGGGCTCCAGCGGACTTTTTTTTTTCTCAAAAGTTTGACAGACTTAGATTTGAAACATTCAAATCTGTCCGACAGACTCGAGTCCGGGCGAAAAGTCCGCTCGTCTGTAGGCTAGTCCGACTGACAAAAACCGACGCTAGGGCAGCTATTGGCTACTGGCTATGAACTTCCTTGTTTTAGTCCGGTCGTACGTCATCACATACGAATCCGTCGGACTTTGGTTGATCGTGTGTAGGCAAGTCCGTTCATTTGGAAAGTCCGTCGTAAAGTCCGCCGGACAAAGTCTGCCGTAAAGTCAGCTCGTGTGTACGCAGCATTAGGCCATCCATAAAGACGTTTAAACCAATTCTGACTTTTAAAGTCTGGGTTTTATGCTCAAAAAGTTAGAATTCTGAAATTTAAAGTCAGAAAAATGAGATTCAAAGTCAGATTTCTTAGTGTAAAAGTCAAATTTCCGAGTTTCAAAGTCAGACTTTTAATTTCAGAATTCTAATATTGAAACTCAAAATTTTCATTTGGAACTTCTGACTTTAACCTCAGCATTCAGGGTTTCTTTTTTTATAAATTCTTTACAAAGAAACAGCATTAAAATTCCACAGATCAACAGTTGACAACCATGACATAACATACAATATGAAGCGAGATAATCACATGATTAACATGGCTTGTCTCTAAAAATATTTCTGTGTTGCATTAATATTAAAGTGGTTCTAAAGGCAGAAGGTTTATCTTAAAGCATTCTGTGCATTAAGATAAAAAACCTTCAGCGTGCAGCAACCACCCTCAGCCCCTCTAATACTTACCTGAGCCCCATCTCGATCCAGCAAAGTTACAAGAGAGACTCGGCTGTCCAGGACTCTCCCTCCTGATTGTCAATCAAAGTCAGTGAGCCAATGAGGAATGAGAGGGGCGGGGCTGAGCCAATGCTTCGTGTCTGAATGGACACAAAGAGCAGCAGCTCAGCTCGGGTGCCCCCTTAGCGCCAGTGAGGGACCCAAGAAGAGGAGGATCCGGGCTGCTCTGTGTAAAACCACTGCACAGAGCAGGTTAGTATAGAATGTTTGTTATTTTTAAACAAAACAAAATAAAAAAAAAATAGACTTTAGTATCTTAAAGCGGAGTTCCGATTAAAAAAAAAATAAAAGTCAGCAGCTACAAATACTGCAGCTGCTGACTTTTAATAATCAGACACTTACCTATCCCAGGGTCCAGCGATGCCGGTGATCGAAGCCTCGCTCGTCTCCCCCTGCGCTCATTGTAACTGTGGGCGCCCGGCTGAGGCTGCACTGAGGCCGCGCCGCGCGTCGTGACTGGCCGGGCAATCATCTGGGACCTGTGACGTGTCCCAGATGATTGCCGAGAGGAAGGGGAGAGAGGTGATCTTCCTTCCGAGTCCGAGGGTGCGCCAGAAGGAAGTGGGAGCTGGAACCCTCTGAAAAGAGGGTATCCGCTCCCCCTCCCCTCAAAAAAATAACATGCCAAATGTGGCATTACAGGGGCCACCTTCTCTTAAAGCGGAAGTTCCATTTTTGGGTGGAACTCCGCTTAAAGTCATAAAATGTTATATTGAGTCCACTCCGTGAACATTGGCGAGCAACACCGTTTCTCATTTTTCTAATAATTTTTTAACAAAGTAGAACCCTAGGACATGGTTAGGTCCAGGAGGTAGAAAGGTAGAAATAAATGATATAGAAAAAAAAAGGGGGAGGAACGGGGAATAGGAAGAGGGGACAAAGGGAGACCCGGTCGACTTTCATGACATATTGGAAGAACTCTGTGGGGTAAGTTAATGGAAAAGCTACATAAGAGGCTAGGGGGGTCTGTTCTTTGTCAATTAAATAAGGGGTCCAGACTTTCCAATATTTCTCATCTTGCTCTTTTAGCACCAGAATTCTGACTTTAATTTCAGAATTCTGACTTTTAATCTCAAAAATATGTCTGTGAAACTCAAAATTTTGTTTCAGAAAATTTCTTTTTACTAGGAGGACTCTGATGTTGGTCAGCCAACAGTGTCCACGTCATGCGTCATGTGAAAGGAATGCTGATTAATAAGATCTGGAAAGCCCGGGTCTTTCACCCAATAGTTTATTGTGCTCAGTAACACTCCTTTGTCTCCTAGCAAACTATTGGGGGATGTGTTTATACTTATGTGTATTGTAAGTTGTGAGTGAGGAGAAGGCAAGTCTACCCTGAAAGGTCATATCTCTGAGTCACCTAGTCTGGAAAAATGATTAGATAACTAGCTTATGTTAATTAGGTTTCTGGTTACAGTTTGCATTCTAATGCCGCGTACACACGAGCGGACTTTACGGCGGACTTTGCCCGGCGGATTTTTCGACGTACTTTACGACGGACTTTCTGAATGAACGGACTTGCCTACACACAATCCACCAAAGTCCGTCGAATTCGTACGTGATGACGTACGACCGGACTAAAACAAGGAAGTTCATAGCCAGTAGCCAATAGCTGCCCTAGCGTGGCTTTTTAGTCCGTCGAACTAGCATACAGACGGCGGACTTTTCGACCGGACTCGATTTCAACGGATACATTTTAAACAAGTTTCAAATCTAAGTCCGTCCAACTTTTGAGAAAACAAAGTCCGCTGGAGCCCACACACATCGAATTGTCCGACGAAATCCAGTCCGCCGGGCAAAGTCCGCCGTAAAGTCCGCTCGTGTGTACGCGGCATTAGCCTGCTGTATATATTTGTGTGTCATCTCAAATAAATCAGTTCATGTTCAGCAACCAAACAAGTATTGCCTTGTTTGTTGTTGTGAGCGGTTGGAATATCTGATATCTATATTCAGACTGGGAGGAAGCGGTATATGACGAAAGCACTCAAGCGAAGTGTGGGACGTTTCGTCACAATTGGTGACAGCAGTGGGATGTTTCCTGCAGTCTGGGACATCCAAAGCTCCCCCGGGATCCAAGGTCCGGATAGCAGGAGAGGAGAGGTACAGATACCACCCGCCATGGAAGAGGAATTCGCAAGGAGGTTGATACAGAACAGAGGACCAGTATCAGAGCAGGTCCTGCTGGGAAGGTATGGTTCTATCCACTGCGAACTCTGGAAGGAAACGCTAGCCCGTGAGCAGCACCACCAGGGAAAAGTTCTCCCCTCCATCCAGGAAAGGTACTGGTCGCAGTATGGATTGCAGGTGCTGTTTTTTGTATAAAAACTGCGCAGGGGCAGACAGCAGAATTAAGAAGGCTGGTCTGTGCAGAGATGCAGCTGGATGAGAGCTACAGAGCCCTCCGGTGGCATGTATACCAAGCATGCCCTTGGATAGCGGATGACAGTCCAACAGAAGGCTTTGGCTACGGCAGCCTGGAACTGTTGTATGTGAAGATGACAGGGGACCCTAACTTTGGGAGTGATTTGGAGTGGCGGTTGGACGAAATCATGGATTTCAGAGAAGAGCTACTGAACGTCTCGGAAGTGCACTGGGCACTGGAAGATATAGAGTTTCTGGCCGTTCAGGAATGGGAGCTGGAGATCGCTTACAGATGGCTGCTAGACTCTGCTAAGTGCCAGGGCTGGGCTCCCTTTGCCTGGGACTATCAGGAAATACCAGCAGACAGCTCTGAAATCCTGGCTGAAGAGTCGGCATGGTGGCATAGAAACAGTGTGCTTTGTCAACCTGCACCCGCACCTATGGACGCGGAGGTCTTATGGCAGATGCAGCAAGTGCTGACTGACCTTGACGAACCTGTTTCTGCACAAGACGAGGTTGGATGGAGGAATGTGCCTGTCCAGCAGCATGCCAGAGAATCGGCAGTGGAAAATCTGGAGATTGCCATCCCCAAAGCTGAAGTGCTGGCAACAGGGCAGAGCTCTGCTAACCTCTGCTTAGCACCAATAGCATCTTCTGGGTTCCACGGACAGGAGATGGTGAACCTCTATCCCCAGACACCAGTTGCAGGGACAGGGGATTTTAAAGACTTGTCTGCTGAGGAAAAACAACCTGTTGAGCCTCGAGCCAAAGAGCTGGTATCAGGGCCAAACTTCACTGAGCTCTGCCCAGCACCAACAGCAGTATCTGTGGAGTTACAAGGAACTTCCCCAGCTGAAGCGCTGGCCACCGGACAGAGGGTCCAAGACCTCTGCCCCACATCTGTGGCAGTTCAGGAGGCTCAGGGTGAGAAGCAGCAGCAGATCAGAATACAGGGGGAGAAGGGAGAGGAGGTGTTCGTCGTCCCTCCCCAACAGTCAGCCAGGGTGGAGGAAGTAATCTTTCCTCCCCAGAAAAGATCCGTGCACCTGGGAGACCGTACCCCAGACATGTCATCCCAGCAGCCAGATGAGGGAACGGAAAAGGAAGCAGCCAGCTCACCTCCCCAATGGCAGCTACACAGTTTGGGAGTGAAGGAAGCCAGCCTCCTGCCCCAACAGTTAGCCGGAGCGGAGGATGTGGAGTCCCCAGCAGAAGTGCTGGCAACAGGGCAGAGTGCTACCAACCTCTGCCCAGCGCCGGCAAAAACTGTGGAGTTCTAGGGAGCTGGGGCAGTTGGCCCCTCTTTCCAGCGACAATGTATGTAGTAAAGCTGCTACTGCAAGCTGAATCACTGGCAACAGGGCAGAGCGCCGATGGCCTCTGCCTAGCACCTACAGTGTCTTCAGGAAGCTGGGGCGATTGGCCCCTCTGCCCAGCAGCAGACCGAGCCCCGAAATGTTAAAAACCACCCAGCTGAAGCGCTGGCAGCCGGACAGAGAGTCAACGACCTCTGCCCCACACCTAACGATGTGAACTATTCCTTGCAGCCAAGAATGGAGATCATGGGGACAGACTATGTGAGTTCACTCTGCCCGACTAACGCATGCCCAGACCAGGTGGAGGTCTGGGAGCTTGTTAGTTGACCTTTGATGGGAGAGAAATGTGACAGACTCACCCAGGACAGAGGCTTTTGGAGGGGACTGAATGCTAGCCTCTGGCCTACCGACTATGGGCCCTGGCATATGAGGGAGCTACAAGCATTTAGGAAGATATTCTGTTATGTAATGCAAAAGGACATTATTAAGGAGGTGGCCATGATGGTCTCTGCATGCTTGGGACAGATGTATGTGAAAGGAATGCTGATTAATGAGATCTGGAAAGCCTGGGTCTTTCACCCAATAGTTTATTGTGCTCATTACACACCTTTGTCTCCTAACAAACTATTGTGGGATGTGTTTATACTTATGTGTATTGTAAGTTGTGAGTGAGGAGACAGCAAGTCTACCCTGAAAGGTCATATCTCTGAGTCACCTAGTCTGGGTAAATGATTAGATAACTAGCTCATGTTAATTAGGTTTCTGGTTACAGTTTGTGTTGTCAGCCTGCTGTATATATTTGTGTGTCATCCCAAATAAATCAGTTCATGTTCAGCAACCAAACGAGTATTGCCTTGTTTGTTGTTGTGAGTGGTTGAAATATCTGATATCTATATTCAGACTGGGAGGAAGCGGTATATGACGAAAGCACTCAAGTGGAGTGTGGGACGTTTTGTCCCACAAACCAATTTAGGAGGGTGGTGGTTAACATTATCATGGAGATGGGCTTTATAGAGAATATTACTGGTTCTTTAGAGTAATAGGCAGCTTCCCCAACAAATATGAAAGTTTTAAAGGTAGAAAGGGGCAAGGACAAGTGCTACCTCCTCCAGGAACTTTGAGATTTGAAAATAACTTTAGCAGAATGTACCGGTATTTCTGGATCTACTGATAATTCAAATGTGTGGTCTACACTGAAAGTAACCTCTGTTGACGTATTTATTAAACCTGTAACCTCTTTGAATTTCTAAGGTTTGTGACAGGTTTACTTTAAACCAACTAACAATTTCACATACCTATACCTGGAGCTTCTTTGGTATGAACAGAGCCAAGAACTATCAAGCAACTCTGAAACAGTTTGAAATACACTAATATACCTAAAATATTTTTTAGAACAGTGGTTCTCAACCACCAGGCCATGAACTACTGCTTGGATTTCAGCCAGCTGCAGATCCCGAATCCCCTCACAGTTCCTTCCAACTCCCATAGTGCCTCTCAACCTCCCATACTGGCCAACAGTGCTCCCAGGACTCCTGAGAGTGCTCAACCTCCACAGCACCCCCCAACCTTCCCTAGTGCAACCCAACCTCCTACTATGCCTCCAGTCTGCTGCAGAGCCTCCAGGCTCCAGCCCTCAATAATTCTCCACAATGCCCACCAGCCCCCTCTAGGAAACCTCATTGTCTACAGGGACACCAAGTCTGCTGTAGAGTCCTTTAACCCATTTAATAACACCCCCCATTACTGACAGTCCCATCCAGAGCCTTCCAGCATTTCAACACATGTTTTGCATCACCATGCACCCCATATACCATGCCCTGGTCTCAAAAATGACATATTGGTTCCATACATAAGTAAATTGTGTGGTATTTGTGTCAGAAGGCATGTCACATCACTAAAAAGTCGACAGCCACTGCTTTAGCTTGTTATTATATTGGAGATGTTAACAAGTCCTCTTCTGATTACCAATGTGTACCATGGTAAGAAAGGCTTAGAATGCCACACATAGCTG
Source organism: Lithobates septentrionalis (assembly GCA_037952835.1). Taxonomy (NCBI): domain Eukaryota; kingdom Metazoa; phylum Chordata; class Amphibia; order Anura; family Ranidae; genus Lithobates; species Lithobates septentrionalis. The sequence goes on along the minus strand of JBBDGP010002643.1, from coordinate 537,690 downwards.
GAGACAATACTGTGTTCAGTGAGCAGGAAATGATGTGTAGCAGTGTACCATGGATACGATAAGATGAGACTTCATTATTAAGTCACATCACTGCCAAAGTCTTATCATAGCACATATGAAGAGGTGAGTCATGGAACCGTAACTTCTGCTTTAATGGCTCTAGCTGCAGGGAAGTCAGAATAAAGATGTTCACATGGTGTAAATAGCTCCTGAATGATCCAGGGTAACTATTGGAACATATAGGTTTCATTATGTATGTATATACCCATTCATTTATAAATTACTCTAATGCCGCGTACACACGAGCGGACTTTACGGCAGACTTTGCCCGGCGGACGGGATTTCGTCAGACAATTCGATCGTGTGTGGGCTCCAGCGGACTTTGTTTTCTCAAAAGTTGGCGGACTTAGATTTGAAACATGTTTTAAATCAATCCGTCGAAATCGAGTCCGGTCGAAAAGTCCGCTCGTCTGTATGCTAGTTCGACGGACAAAAAGCCACGCTAGGGCAGCTATTGGCTACTGGCTATGAACTTCCTTGTTTTAGTCCGGTCGTACGTCATCACGTACGAATTCGACAGACTTTGGTGGATTGTGTGTAGGCAAGTCCGTTCATTCAGAAAGTCCGTCATCAAGTCTGTCGAAAAGTCAGCCGAGCAAAGTCTGCCGTAAAGTCCGCTCGTGTGTACGCAGCATTAGTGATTTTATGGGCCAGCTTTCTGGGCACTATATACTGAATGATACACTGGAAAGCCCTTTTCCATAGAATTTTCTTGGCATATTTTTTACAAGGTAAATCTTTCCAAAATCCTCCCTGATTGCTCAGCTTGGGATTGGCATGCAGTATGTGATAACACATGTGCATAGCCATTTTGTACACACTACTATGGCCACTATAGACAGCAGCCCATTAACCTACCAGCATGTCTTTGGTGTTCAGGAGGTAACTACAGTACCCAGCCAAAACCCACAGAAGCTCCATGCAGATAGTGTCCTGGCCAAGATTCCAACAATGGACCCCAATGCCACAAATGCATAAGTTTAAACCACTAAGCCACTGTTCCACCAGTGATTTCATAATAAGGCATTTGGACAGCACACAAGCAATACCCCAAACACCCATTGGAGTTTAAAAGCATTGTCCTAGTCTATGCAACACTTTATTCCAAAATATAGAAATCCTATTGTTAAAAAAAAAAAGATAAAAACTAAGCAACACTATACCTCACTTTTTTTTACAGATGAGTGGTAGTTTAAATTAATACTCATTGTAAAGTTAAATGCGGCCTCCTGGCCTGGCCAGAAGCAGGTGTAAAGCAAGACCTTCATTAGGATCTGCAACTCAAGTATCCATGTGCTTGTGATTTTATAACTAAATTGTTAACAGAGACCAATAAGCAAAACAGGAAGATCACCACAGAAGGGATACATGGGCTACGCATTTTTATGTAACTAGACCTTTTCTGTCTAAAAATCTGACGGACCTAAGAAATAGAACAAGTTTCAAATCTTTCCTACGGACTCGATTCCTGTCGAAAAATCAGTTTGTCTGTATGCTAGTCCAACTGACCAAAAACGCAAGGGCAGCTTTTGGCTACTGGCTATGAACTTCCTTAGTCTAGGCTGGCCGTACGTCATCAGGCTTCGAAACGATCGGACTTTGGTGTGATTGTGTGTAGGCAAGTCCGTTTCATTGGAACTCAGTTGAAAAGTCCTTTGGGGTTCAGTCCAACGAGAAGTCCGCTCGTGTGTACGCGGTATTACAGTCTATCCTCTACCAGGAGTCATTAGTACTCACAGGACTGTGTTCTCTGTAGTCACCTCCCTGCTAGGTACACCTCTCCCAGGATCATCCAGGGAATCAGCCCCACACAGGGAACTCTTGGCCTGGCCTAAAAGGCCTTTTGCAATCCCCCCTAGCCCTGACCTCCATAAGGAACAGAAAGACTACAGTTGACTTTTCCTAAGTGCAGGTCCACTCTTCCTGCCCTAGGTGTGATGGTTACATAGGTGTGGGGTGCTTAGCTCCCATGCCCCAAGTGCTGCTAGAGCTTCTCCCAACCTGATTCACCATGACATCACTGTAGGAGGGCTTTACCTTAAAGGGATCTAACACTTGATGACCTTACTTACTGTAACCAGACACTATTCTCGGTATGTGCATCTGCTTACCGTATGGGGTTTGTGTGAGTGTCCCCCCATCAGTTTGATCACATTGTTAGATCAACTGGCTCCTACGCTTATTTAACCTGATTTGTGTGTGTTACAGGTATGGTCAACTGGCACTTACGCTTATTTACCCTAATTTGTGTACGTTACAGGTATTGTCTTTAGACTTTAAGCTCCCTTAGGTACAAGGGCTGTTGTATAAATGAATACAATACATTATTTTCAGGTAAATTCCTGTGCTCACACAACAAATGTTTCCAAGGAAAATCAGATCTACAAAGACATCGAGAGCATACGTTGCATGCTCCTGCTGGCTAGAACTGTAAGACTATATCCCTGGTTTATCCTTGTTCCTGTTCAGAAATAATCAGGTGGCACAAACACAGATAAACACATGACAAAGCGAAGAAGGAGATTTTACCTTGGTGTTTGAAATTCTTTCCGGTCCGCTGACCCCAGACTCTGTAAGACAAGAAAGATCCTTTTAGATATGGTGTGTATGGAGGATGAGGAGGAAATTCCACATAAATTCCAAACTTGAGAAAGGATTAACGTAATGCTTCCCAACATTATTAGAGAGAAACTTTACCCAATTTTACCCCCCTCTGCTGACCCTAACATACCATGTATTTGGCACATCATGAGGCCCTCTGATAAACTTAGGTGGAATCATGGAAAAAAAACAGTAACATCAAGCCATCAGAATCCCTGACCCAAAGTGACAACATATATGTATGGATTCATGTTGTTTACAGTTTTAATGACAAGGGCATTCATCTAACATATTCATAGGGAAATAATAGACACAGAAGAGGTCTTTGGTTTAAATTCTGAATAGACAATGGTCCACCATCCACCATCTCTGGCCTTGCCACTTTAATTCTATGCATTCTGACCTTGCAGAATACATGAGTGGCTTTTCATTAAAAAGACATTAGCTAGAGACACTGCTTGGGAGAAATCAAGGCTGTGTTAAAGGAAACCTGTCATGAGAAAAACACAAAGGCTGGTAATGCTTAGCTCTCTACCTAAAAATGTGAGTTGCCTGGCTTTTAATGCTGACCTTCTGGCTTTAAAGCAGACGTTAGTCCTGATTGGCAAAATTTGTAAGCAGGGAGGACTTTTATTGCAGAATAGATATTTTATGTAAATTCCTCCTTCTTCCTATGCTTTCAAATGCACACGAGAGTTCATTTATTGCGGTACAGAGCTGTGCATGTGCAGTTCAATGTACATCTTTGCCAGACCTCAATGCCACAATCAAGAATCTCCTTTGCACATCCTCCTGGACAGGCCAATCAAGATTGCCAAAACTGGAACCTGGAAGAAGGCCGGGGGAAAAGATGATGAAGTCGGTGAGGGAGCTCAAGGTGTTGCATTGCTGGAGAGGAGGGAGTATTGGATGGTGATCTTCCTGATCTACATATTTGTTCTCATTCAGTGAAAAAGTACCAAAATCAATGGATCGGCATAACATCCAAGTAGTTACCATTCTTAGAAGGAGATCAGCAATGGCAGCGTATTTCTCCCCCAATCTCTCTTTTTTTTTTTTTTACTTTGGATTAGCGTTGCACTAATACCAATACCGGTACCGATACTAAGCATTTGCACGGTACTTGTATTCGTACAAATGCGCCGATACTAAAACTGATACAGACTCGGTTCACATATGTTGTTTGCAGTGAAATTTCAAAGCCCAGTCCGGTGCGTTTTGTTCAGTGGTTCAGGTGTGATTCCAATGCGAATTGTAGTGTACGAGATTAGAAATTGCACCTGAACTGAAATCGCACAGGACTCTTTTTCAAATTGCACTGTGACTGGCCTGCACATAAGTAAACTGTAAAAGCTCACTTAAACGCACATGAAAACTGATGTGAAATTGATGTCTCTGCTAGTGAAATTTGTGCAGTTTTCCCATCATTTTTTTTTAATGCATGTATGGTGTGAACCACCCCTAAAAAAACTCACGTGACATTAAAAATAGGTATTGGTAGTTGGTATTGGTGACTACTTGAGAAAAAGTATCAGGTCTTGTACTCAGTCTTAAAAAACTGGTATCAGTGCATCCCTAATTAGGATATCAGAGATCAGAAGGCAAGAGATGCATAACTTAGGCTGGCCATAGACGGTTCGAATCTTGGCCGGTTCACCAGGAACCGGCCGAGATTCAAACCATGTGTGGGCAGGCTGAATGTACCAGGTTAGATCGATCAACTTGGGCACAACCAGCCTGCTGGATTCACTTGTGACTATCGCTAGCGGCTGCTATACATGCTAGCAATAATTACTGTCTTCTCTCGGCGGGGATGGCTTACCCGCCCCATTTAAAAAATACCTGATTTTTCTGTACTTTTATCTGCAATAGTTTAAGTTGGTGACAGAGTCTCTTAAATGCGGGTTATACATTGCCCAACAAATGCAAGTGATGCAACAGACTCAAGTACCAAAGGGTTATGGGGTCCAACCCTCAATAGACCAATAACAAGACCCATTGGGGGGATTATCTTTTACTTCCTGCCCAGGAAACACAAAAGGAAGAAACCTCTCCAGTGTTGCCAACCTACCAGATTAAAATTTACTGGACTCAGGAGGACAAGAAGTGAAAATGGGCAGGTGCACACACATGTGAAATTGACTCTCCCGGTGACACTGACAGTAGTGTGCAGCAGCACAGATGATGATGACACCGACACGACAAGACACACCCCCTCCTTAGTCACAGTGACAGTTTCTGTCCTTGCCAGATGGTCCCTTCAGTCCACATCTGTGCAAATAGCACTGACAGTGCCGCTCCCAGCTTGCTCACACAAGGTTCCGGCCGCTCTGCTTGGCTCCCTTGAACTATGACATCACACGAAATGCTCAGGCATTCCTTCCACCAGACCTGCCCCCCCCCCCCCCCCCCCGCCAGCACTGCCTGAACACATTGTAAAAGGCATTCAAATGGTCTTAGCCGGGCCAAGCATCACAGCCTTATTTTTTACTGGCAACGTTTTCCTGTCACTGGCATTTACTGGCAGGAGAAAAGTGCCCATTTTTACTGACTGCCAGAAAAAATACTGATGGTTGGCAACACTGAACCTCTCTATAGTGGTGGTAAATCCTGGATTGGATTACTCATCACTGTCTTATCAGTGATAATGGTTCCCAGAACAAATACACAGGATAGGATGCCTTACCCTTTCCTATAGCACAGTGTCTTAGTGGTTAGCATGTCTCCCTTGCATTACTGGTGTCCTAGTTTTAGATCCCTTGCCGGGACAGTATCTGCATGGGGTTTGCATGTTCTCCCTGCGTTTGCATGGGTTTGCTTCAGGTGCTCCAGTTTCTTTTCCCCCTCAAAAGATATACTGGTTGGTAATTGACTCCAGTCTAAATTGGCCCATGTAAGCATGTGAAAGAGAAACCTTAGAGATCGTTCACACTAGCATTCAGATCGCTCTTCAGAGAGCAATTAACAGGTGGCATATCGCCTCCTCACTGTCTTAACTCCCTGATCCCAGCACTGCCGAGCTGTAACACTGTGCATTGCACACAGTTGCGGGGCACTTGCAGAGCAGCTCTTTCACTTGAATGGGTCACATTCCGTTGGCGCGATACCTAATGAAAGTGAAAGGGGGTGTCAGGAAATGCCCTGTAGAGGGAATCCTGCTGCTGATGCATGTCTGCGAGCGCCCGCGCCCGCGCGCAAGTTTTGGCAGCAGATGGCCTATTTAAACAGGGCTTGTAAACAGAGCCAGTGCTGTCTGATCTGCAGATTCCCTTGACCCCTGCTACCTGTAACCTGCTTTGAGACCTGTTCCCATGTTTGATCCGGCTTGCCTTTGACTATTCCTGCCTGCTGCCTGTACCCAACCCCGGCTTGTCCTTGACTTTGATCCTGCCTGCTCCTCTTGTTACCACGCTGTCTGCCTGTTGCCAACCAAGCTTGTACTCCAACCTGTCTTTGCCACTGCACCTGTCCTGGCTTCTCAAATTTGTGTGTGCCTGTCTGTGTTCCACATCCCTCAGGGCTGATCCGCTGAGCGCTGCCGCTAACATCCAGGTGTGTAGTATCCTGATATCCGCTGACCCAGCTCCACAACTGCCTGCTGTTCTGACATCTCATCTCACCAGTCCTCATCCCAGTGGCATCAGGAATCCCAGGGCAGTTCTTCTGACTACCAACCTGCCAGGCACTCATACCATTCTGCACTCTCAGGTCCCCAGTCTGCTCTAACCAGTCGCCGCGAGTCATATACGTAAGGGAGGCCTTCCTCTGCATTACGAGGCTCATCCACAAGGTGCGTGAAAACGTGACAGGGGGTATAATTATAGCCAAAACGCCGAAGCAAAGTGCTGTGGCATGTGTACACAGCTGGCTGCTGCCTCTGCAGCTAAAAGGGGTAACAGTTGGAGGGCAGTAAAAACATAGCTTAACCATGGCGTTTTTTGTTGCCCCCCCCCCCCCCCCCAACCACTAGCCTAAAGGAGCCCTAAGGCCCCATTCACATTTTGATTAGCCGGAGCGCACATTCCCACTTGCGTTTTTTCTTTTTGCAAGTTTCCCTTGAATGGGCTGTCCTATCCATAACAAACAGGCCAAAGAAGGTGTGGAACGTTATTGCATTTCTTCAGCAGACGTTTTAGCACGTTAGTCACATGGCAAACCACGTGCATGCTAACCGCGTTTGCAGTGTCTTTAAGAATGAATGTCACCCTAAGGCCCCATTCACACCTAAGCATTTTGTAGCTTAAAGCCTGAAGCTACAAAACGCTGGAGGGGAAAAAATCAATTATTCTCTATGGAGATGGTTCACATCTCCACTGCAAAACACCTGAAGCCAGAAGCTCCAAAATGCCTGAAGTTCAAACAAGTTCTGGAACTTTTTTTTAGGCAGATTTGGGCATTTTTCTGCTTTTTACATTGGTGACCTTTTGACCTGTACAAAATCGCGGCAAAATCGCGCGACTTTCGGCCTGAAAACGCTACGCTCAGGTGTGAATGGGGCCTAAGTGTGTTGAATGTTTTGCCGTTATTTTATTGTAATACGGAATCCCATAGAAAATCCTGCAATTCTGTCTTCACGCACTGTGTGCGAACAGCGGCGGCTGTCATATTTGTACTCTGTACAAATCTATGGCTGGTGCTGCTGCTGTTTAGATGTAACCGCACTTCTGATGCGTCCAGGGTCTACGTTTCTGCGAGTTTTGGCCCCACACAAACAGGCCGCACCTAATCGGCCATAACACAGTGTGTTGCTGAGTCCAGAGGCGGCGTTTAACAAACTGTTCGCCCCCCGCTGCCTTAATTGTTGGCGCTATATAAATGTCTGTAATAAAAAAATACTCTAGTCAAAACGAAAAAATAAAATAATTGCCTTTAGACAGTATACAGTTTAAAATATAGTATTGGCCCCTCTCGAAGAAGGTGCAATAACTGAACTCCAAGTTTAATGGTAGGCCTTCTCGGAAAGTCTTGACAGGTATTCTGGTCATGCTGAGATGACTCCTGTCTGGAATGTCAAAGGTCAGTGTGGATAGCAGTCTGTCAGACAAAGCCTTGATGGTATTATTTGTCTCCCTGGGGAAGGTACATTGCCACTGAGGTATTCCAACCCCGAGGCCCTTATTATACACCTGCAGAGCTACAGGAAATTCAGCGGATTACCAGTCATTGTCAGACAAAGGAGAACTAATTGGGAATTAGTTGACACTTTATTATCAGCACCTTCTTCTCACCTCCAGCTACAAGCACGCAGCAATCAGTGTGTAAATGATGGAGGCGCACACACAACAGCTCACATACCAGGAATCATGTGGATAAGGAGTTAACCTTTGACTCAGTAAGACAAGAGGGCTTTCCTGTCTAACACATCAGGACTTCCCCAGACCTACAGAGCAGAAGGAGAAGCCGTCCAACTTTGTGAAATAGAAATAGAGTGCTCCCGCCAGCACGACTTGGATTTACAATTCCGCACAGTCATTTTATATATATATTAAACTTCTATATTATTTCTATTTATAAAATGTATAGTGTTCCCACGGTCAACGGTATGACGCCAGTACTTCCCGCCATCACAATTATCCAAGAAGTAATCAGCACATCCACTTGAAAATAAAATCACTTTTTATTTCTAACTTTAAAAAAAGCTAAGCCAGTAAAAAACATAAAACCCCAAAGATCTTTATCACATCGCCGCATCCGATCATCAGACTTATAATGTGAAAGAAACTTTTTCACGGGTGGAAGGAAAGAAAACCACTTAATTCCTCCCATCAACACAGTCAGTGTTAATGGGAGAATGCCTCCTGCTGCCTCCCAGCGGGGGGTGCTGGGAGCATGCCCAGCCGGCAGAATACAATGGTTACTGGCAGTTGCTATAGCTGCTGGCAATTACTATATGTAGAAAAATTTGACATGCTAGTTCTACCCAAGTTGATTGATCAATCAACTTGGTTAGAATTATCCTGCCCATACATGGATCGAAAGCCGGCCCATCCCTGCTGAATGAGCTGAATTTTGATTCATGTATGACCAGCTTAAGAGGTTATGGCAAGGAAGGCTTTGAACTGGTTTATGCCGCGTACACACGAGCGGAATGTCCGACAGAAAAAGTCTGAAGCTTTTCATCGTCTATTCCAATCGTGTGTATGCCTTTATCGGACTTTTTTTTTTTAGAAAATTCTGTTGGACCTAGAAATGGAACATGTTCTAAATATTTGCGACGGAACCAATTCCTATCGGGAAACCCGCTCGTCTCTATGATGTTCCGACTGACCAAAAACGACGCATGCTCTGAAGCAAGTACGAGACGGAAACTATTGGCTACTGGCTATTGCACTTCCTTTTTCTAGTCCCGTTGTACGTGTTGTACGTCACCACGTTCTGGACGGTCGGACTTTGGTGTGACTGTGTGCAGGCAAGACCGCTTGAGCGGAATTCCGTCGGAGAAACCTTCAGAGTTTATTCCGACGGCAAAACCGGTCGTGTGTACAGGGCATTACAGTCTTCTCTGGTGTTTCTGAAATTCAGCATCCTTAGTTCACCCTTAACCACTTGCCATCCATCAGATAGTTGTCTCCTATGGGCCATATTTCCAAAAAATAGGTAATTTTGGGGATATTTGTACTGTCCTGGCCTTTTAGGGCCTCAAGAAATGAGACAGGCCATCAGTACATAAGAGTTGATACATTTCAAATATATATACCACAGTTTGTAGACTTTATAACCGTCACACAGACTAAATAATATAAACATATTCATTTTTTTTAACCAAAGAAATGTAGCAGAACACATTTTGATCAAAGTTGATGAAAAAAAGATTATTTATTTGCAAAGTTTTATTGCAGAAACTAAGAAAAACTGTTTATTTTCAAAAAGCTCAGTCTTTTTTTCCTTAAAGTGGATGTAAACCCCATTCATGGAATCTGACCTATGCACATATATCTGTAGTGTTTACTTATCTCTCTCCAAAGCCACAAGTCCCATGTCTTTCTCAGGCTCCATTCCTCTGTTATCAGCATGATAACTTCTGACAGGTTTCCGACACAGGAGATAAAAGTAGCTGGAAATTTGTGTTGGGGAGGGAGCTTAGAGGTAGATTAGCAGAGAGCTTGTCTATTCAGACTACAGCTCTGCATGTTGCTTCATTCTGGCTATGTGGAGGGGACAGGGGTGGCTCACCCGCTGGCCCACTAACTGATCCACCTGCCTGCCTGTCACTAATTTCGGGGGGGGGGGGGGGGGGGGGGGCAATTGCCCCGTTGCCCCCCCAGAAATTAGTGACAGGCAGGCAGGTGGATCAGTTAGTGGGCTGGCATTGCTTGCATTTTGGAAAGAATCAGGCAAAATGATGAAGCCGTTTATGGCCAGCTTTGAGGCTTGTTCACCCCGGTTTTGAGTATCAGAGCGCAAAATTTATCAGTCGTTGACATGCATTTGGGATGCGTTTAGAGCTTCACAACCAAAATAAAACGATGCACTGTTAAAGGTGGATTATAAGTACAGTAAAACCTTGGATTGCGAGCATAATTCGTTCCAGAAACATGCTTGTAATCCAAAGCCTTTGTATATCAAAGCGAATTTCCCCATAAGAAATAATGGAAACTCAAATGATTCGTTCCACAACCATTTATTCATAAGTCCTTCACTTTATATTCCATATAAAAAGATTATAGCAATGTGATAAGTTGTGTAACCATAAAATGTCCATTCACAAATTGAAGCCTCCACGAGGGGATTAGAAGCCACATATCCAGCAGGAGCTACAGAGTATAAAAGAGAAGAGAGGCGCCTCCAAGTGCAGCAATATGTTGCTAAATATTGTACCTTCATTAAATGTAACCATATTGCTACACTTAGAGTCGCCTCTCTTCTCTTTTATACTCAGCTGTGACATGACGCTACTCTTATATCAAGACATCGCTTGTACATCAAGTCAAAATTTATGTAAAAATTTTGCTTGTCTTGCAAAACACTCTCAAACCAAGTTACTCTCAAACAAGGTTTTACTGTATATGTTTGGACAAAATGAAAAACAGCAATCAATACATCTCTCCAATACATGATAAACAATCTCCCATGGTTTTCCCCATTGAAAATACTGCAAGTACAGAAAAATACCTGTTAGGATGGCCATACACTAGTAGATTTTTTTTTCGCGCAAACATTTGTATGAAAAACCTCAGCACATTCGATAACTTCTCAAATGTCAAAGTACTTCAAATTTTTGTTTGTTTTTGACATTCAATTTATGAAAAAAATTGCAGAACGAAAACCACAGAAATTCATTTGTTCAAGGAAACAAATTTGAATCTGCTTCTTCAAAAACTTTCTCATCACTGCAGTTCGCTCTCATTTCTAAAAAGGAAAAGAGTACTGCATTGTGCTGCACTGACCCGAGCATTGCATGCAACATTTGGACCATGCTGTCCCATTCATTTCAATAGGTTACCCCTATGCCCCCCTCCACTTGACAAGGGTTGACAATGCAGACCAAGCAACCCATGTAAAACACAAGCAAAGAATACTCTCCTTTTCCACACCTTTGTGTGCCTAAAGTTAAAGAAGACTTGTGCTTCACCCATGGAAGTAAATGAAACAGGTTCCCTTTCATGCTGGCCTGGGCGGCTGCCTTTTCTCATCTTTCCCTCACTCCCTGCCACTGGATGTAGCAAAAAGAACTACCTGAAACTTCTGGGTATGGTGAGCATATGACTCCCTGTCTTCTTCCTAAAGGTTCGTACACACGATAAAAAAATCGGAAGTAAAACTTTGTACGACAAACGATCGGTCGACTATCTGATTGTTAGTATAGTGCTCTCGCCAATTCCGACGTTTCAGACGACAAAACCTGAAGGTGCTGGCTATAAAATGTTTACCGTACGTGAACACAAAGTCCTATTTTCATTTAATTAGTACAGTTTTTGTCGGAGAAAAAAAAAACGTAAGAGCAAGACTATGCTCAGAAACAAAAGAATACATTACAAAACAATTCAACACATTATATCACTTCCGAAGTTGTATTCTGTCGTACGGGAATTTTCATAAGTTGAGTAACCTCTTCACTTTCCATATGAGACTAGCATGGCGATTATACGTCCGATAATCTGATAGTGTGTACCAGGCTTAAGTGACAGTCAGAGCCGTGCTGCCTATGAGGCCGATTGAGGCGCCACCTCTGGAGATACTCAGGCTGCATTCACGCCGGATTTTTTAGCATTTTTGTAGTGTATTTTTATGTATGTTTTTAAGTCTTTTTGTACAACCTTTTTAAGCGTTTTTGAGCTTTGTCATTTTAGGGAGCCAGCAACCGCCAGCTTCCCAACCAGTGACTCATCGGTTATTAAGGAGCAGGCATGGGGGGTCTCTGGAGTGACATCATGGGGGTGGGGTGACATCACTGGGTGACCCCACCCCTATGGTTATTTAGCGGTGGGGGAAGGTGGCTGTCATTAGGCAAGTGACAAGTGACAGGAGTGGACATGTTTGGCGGGCAGTGGGGTTTCTTTTTTTTCATGTAGGTCAGCAGTCTGTGTTCATCATGATTGCAAATGGATTTACATCGGGAGACATGTTTATTTTATTTTTTTTATTTTTTATAAAGAACTTTTTGTTTTTTGTTACTTTTGTCATTTTTTTGCTGAATGAGTAGTGGTAATTAACAACAATTGACTTATTCCTGTTGGCTGATAGCAGGGATGAGTCACTGGTTGTTAAGACGCTGGCAGGTCCTGCCTCCTAACAACCAGCACAAAACACTCCAAGAATTTGCCACATAATGTGCTAAAGCTTTCAAAAACACGGGGAATCGTGTGTTTCAATGCATTTCTTTAGAGAAAAAAAACAAAAAAATGCACCATACTGCCGGAAAGGAGCTACAAGAGTAGCGCTAGTTCCAAACTTTTTTGAACTTCAAGCATTTGGCTTCAGGTGACTTGGAATGGAGATGTGAACTATCTCCATAAAGAATAATTGATTTTCCTTAGAACTACAAAATGCATATATGTGAATGGGGCCTGGAGGAACAGTGGGTGGCAACAATGAGGCTGGAGTGCCCATACTGGGCATGTTCAGCCCAATGTATGTTCACCCCCTGAGCAGTACAGCATCATTGCTTGGATGAAGAGGGTGGCACAAATGTTTGCATCAGGCGGCATCTGCCCCTGGTACGGCCCTGATGCTGGTGCTTAGCAATTTCCCACTTTTGCATCCAGCATCATCATATGAAGGCAGGGAGAGAGTCCTCAGCCCTTTGTAAGCTCAAAGTCATGTGTGAACAGAGCAAAAAGGAGATAATTATAAGCATTCAGGGAAGGGGGCATTACATTGAACCTCTTGCTTTGCACTGGATGGGCAAAACACAGGTTCAACGTAAGGACATCTGATGCACAATGGCTCCAAGAGCGTACATACAAACTAAGGCTGTCAGTGTATTTCCCATGGGGGGGCTTATGGAACACTGTGACCATGGTCATCAAAGTTCTCAGCTGTATCCTATTACTTTGTAAGAGGAGAGTATAATATATACACACGCAGAATATTTATCTCAACATGGATGAAGACCAATTCAACATAACAGGATGCGGCTGAGAAATATTACTTTGGATGACCCCACTTGGTAGAAAACATCTCTGGCAGACGTCTATCATAGAGCTATACCGATATACTGCTCACAACATCGATTTCATATTTGCTAGTATCTCACCTGGTAATGTGTACGTTTATGTACATGAGGATAAATATGTAAAGTATGCACGTTTTACACGTGTGAGTAAATGCGTACAGGCTTGTCTTATGTACTTAGGAAATAGAAACTTGACACAACAGCGCTAAGAGTTCCCAGAGCAGCTGAACATGGTACTTCTGATAATGGTGACCACTATGCAATCAGGTCTGCATGATCTAGACCAGTGGTCTCCAAACTGTGCCCAGGGGCCAGATTCGGCCCTTTGCTTGCTTTTCTTGAGCTCTTGGGACACTATTTCATCCAATGATACCAATACAGGGGCATTATCTCTCCCCTCCCCCACCACTGACACCATTGAAGGGGCATAATTCCTCCCAATGACACCAATAATAGAGCACAACTCCTCCCAATGACACCAATGAAGGGGCATAATTCCTCCCAATGACACCAATAATGGAGCAAAACTCCTCCCCATGACACGAATGAGGGGGCACAATTTCTCCCAATGACACCAACAATGGGGCCCGATGACACCAATGATGGAGCATAAATCCTCCCAATGACACAAATGATGGGGCATCGTTTCTCCCACTAACACCAATGATGGGGCACAATTACTCCCACTGAAACAAACGATGGGGCATTATTTTTTCCCACCGACATCAGAATCTCTTCTACTCCCAATAGCAACAGCACAGCTCTCCCTAAAGTCTTATGCCACGTCCACACGATCAGAAATTCCACGAGCAAAAGTCCGATGTGAGCTTTTGGTCGGAAATTCCGACCGTGTGTATGCTCTATCAGACTTTTGCTGGCGGAATTTCCGCCAGCAAAAGATTGAGAGCAGGTTCTCTATTTTTCTATCGGAAATTCCGTTTGTCTGTATGCAATTCCGACACGCAAAAAACCATGCATGCTCAGAATCAAGTACGAGACGGAAGCGCTCGGTCTGGATTTGCAGAAGGAGCCCAAAGGGCGGCGCGCTTTGCATGGAACTTCCCTTTTCTAGTGCCGTCGTACGTGTTGTACGTCACCACGTTCTTGATGGTCGAAAGTTCAGAGAACTTTTGTGTGACCATGTGTATGCACACCAAGCTTGAGCGGAATTCCGTCAGAAAAACCATCCAATCATGTGTACGCGACATTAAACTGGCCCTTTGTTTAGAAATGTTGAAGACCCCTGATCTAGGTGCTGCAGCCCCCTTAAGATTGTGGAATCTTGTAACTGCACAGTTCTGCTCTGAAGAAAGGGACATATCCCCCCAAAACACGTCAGCTGGTACTATCATCCACTTGAACCTAAGGAGTTCAATAATGGGCTTGCCTCTGGTTCCTAGGTTATATACAATGCTATTTTTCACACTGGCTTTGTGAGTATAATTAGTTTCTTTTATCCCTCAATAAAATGCTGGAGATAATGCACTAGGCATTCGCACCCTTTGTCTTTTTGTTGTTTGTACAGCAATATTAATACAATATATGTGACCACCAGTACATAAAATGTTTTTTGCTACAGATGCCAACCCACTAATTTATAGTAGGTTGGCATCTGTAGGGTACATGATTTGACTTACTCCACATTCACCATCAGGTGAACATATTTCCCAGCATGCTGGAAAAACACAGAGACTAGTCTCCAGCTGTTCTTTTCATGCCATCTTCTGTGCCCAAGCATGATCGTCCCCCATCCTCGCTCCTGCACTTAAGATGTGCCTGGCCAGAACACACTTCTGTTCTGTCATCTCTTTTGTCAAGAACCAAAGTGAATCATGCCAAAGTCAAACTGAACCATGCTCAGGCTCACCCATTCAAGTGCACCAGGGCACGGTATGCCGAACCATGCATGTGCACAGTACACAGAGATCACACTAGTAGTCAAATGAACTGGACTCTGGGGGTCAAACATGCTCAGGTACGGAGTGCCTGGTGTGAGTAAGCCCTTAGAATGGATTATAGGAGAAGCCAGCACACCAAAGCTGTAAATATAATGATTGTCTTCATCCTCAGTTCCCTACAACCTTCCTATGCTCAAATTGTGCTGGGCCAGAACACGAATACGTCATCTTTACTGGTAAGAACCAAAGTGACCCATGCCCTAGTTCAAATGAACCATGCTCAGGCCCACCTCTTCAAGCACACCAGGGCACGGTATGCTGAAGAGTGCTGAACAGTGCCGGGACAAGGTCATTCGGTGCCCAGGGCAAACATGAAAAACTGCGCCCCCCCGCTGTGAAAAGCTACAGATGATGGGAGCTATACTAATGCATCAGTGACAGTGCATTAACCCCCTTCCTGCTGCATATTACCAATACCATTGCTAATTAAGCAAACTCCCCTCAGAGACTGCAGACATGATATAAGACAAGAGGTGTTTAGAGACTGAGGACATGATGCAGGCGATGGTCAGAGACTGTAGACATGATACAAGAGATCAATGCAATCTCACCAGTGCCCATCAAATGCAGCCTACCGCTGTGCCCATCAATGCCGCCTCACTGTGCCCATAATCGCAGCCTCTCTGTGCCCATAATCGCAGCCTCTCTGTTTCCATAATCGCAGTCTTTCTGTGCCCATAATTGCAGCCTCACTGTGCCCATCAATGCCACCTCACTGTGCCCATCAATGCCGCCTCACTGTGTCCATCAATGCCGCCTCACTGTGCCCATAATCACAGCCTCTCTGTGACCATAATAGCAGCCTCTCTGTGACCATAATCGCAGCCTCTCTGTGCCCATAATCGCAGCCTCTCTGTGCCCATCAATGCTGCCTCATTGTGCCCATAATCGCAGCCTCTCTGTGCCCATAATAGCAGCCTCACTTTGTCTATAATGGCAGACTCACCATAGCCTGCCCTGGATCAAACAGCGGACATCTCCCGCAGCACTGTGTGTCACATAGCTGGGTCTGTGTTTGTGTTCGGTGGCGCCGTAACAAGGTCCCGCCCCCGCTAGACCGGATCGTGTGATAGGCAGAACACTGATTCAATCTGCTACCACATGAGCTGGTCTAGGGGGACGGGACCTTGTTACGGCGTCACCGAACACACACACCCAGCTCCCTGACACACAGTGCTCCTGGCGCTGTGTGACAAACAAGAGGAGGAGGTGGGAGGAGGTGGGAGGGGAGTGCTGCAGCCACAGATCAAAGCGGCCCCAGAACAGGCGGCCTGTAGCGTGGCCTCTACTGCGCCCCCCTTCCTCCAGTAAATGGTCCCGCCCAGGGCATCCGCCCCTTCTGCCCACCCCTTGTACCGGCCCTGGTGCTGAACATTAGTACAGAGAGATTAGACTAGTCAAACAAAATGGACTTTGAAGGTCTAATATGCTTAGGCAGGATATGAAATTCCTAATGTAAGTATGCCCTTAGTTAGCATTATAGGAGAAGCCAGCACACCACTGTTGTAAAGATAATGCTTTTTTAATTTACAAAAAGTTATGTTCAGAAAAGGGTCCCACGTGGCTTTGAAATGTCGGCCCCCCGCCTTCTTGTTTTATTCTACATAAAGCAGCCTTGTAATTACAACGTTGGTGCGCTGGTTTCCTCTATCATGCTGTATGTGGTACCTCCACTGCTAAGCATCTGTCTTCAGTGAAATGGCCAATAAGGAACAATATGTGTGTGGGGTGGTTCTATGTTGTGTTCCAGCTTTTCATGATATAAGCAAATTTTACAGCTTTGGTTGGGAGGCAGTATAAATAGGCAGTTGAGCTGTGTGTTTTTTCCCTCAGACTACCACCCTTAAGTTGCAAGGGCAGGTGGACAGGGTTGTATTCTTGCTGCGGCTGCAATGTTTTGTTTCATGGTGCAGCGAAAATGATGCCCCCTGTCGCTTTTTATAGGGGGCAATAACACGCCGTGCTGCAACCTGCCTGCATTTTTACTGCTCCCCAACTGCCCCATTAAAGTATATGTGAGTAAAACAACTCATTCAGTTTAAACAGAATGAAAGGAAAACATTTGTGTATATGTATATATATGTATTACGCCCTCAATGAGCTTCCAAACCTCTGTTTCCCCCCTCACTTCAGTTTGTTTGGAATGAGCAGTGTACATTAGTTCCGGGTCACGTGTACTGCAATATGTACACTACACAACCCATAGTCCATCTTGGGAACGTGCAAGAGACGGTGGCTATGTTCCTACATGCAGTGGGACCATAGAGAACAAATGTAACCACCCTCTAACAGTACGTCAGATCACAGCAGTAAAAAAGGAATTTAGAGGAGGCCGACAGCAATAGAAGGGACTTTTTGAGTTAAGCATACGCACTTGAATATAATTTTTTTTAGGTGTCACCTAAACAGCTTATAACTTACCATTTGTCACCAAATCACATACCTGGTACGTCATTTGACTTCAAGCAGTTGTACCGGGGTGATGCCTGCAGCTTCTGGCATCACCCCAATACTGTTTTTTAGAGCCAACGGTCAGCTCTCTTGTAATAGCAACTGGAGTGGCTAACTAGCCACTCGGTTGCTATTACAAGCAGCGGCTATCTTGGGATCTCCCGTCCCACCGGGAGACCTGAGCTACCCGCTGGCACATCTGCCGGCTGGCCGGAGACCCATACAAAGCCGCAATCGGCTTTTTACGGGTCTCCGCTATGGTAACCCGGAGGCAAAGACATGACATCACTTCCGGTTTACCTGGCTGTCATCGGCGGCATTTTTTGAAACTCTAAAGTATTTAAACCGCCAATCTTGGCGTTTTGAATGCTTTCAAGGTCAAACAAGGGATTTGGGGTCTTTTTGACCCCAGATCCCTCCATAAAGGGTACCTGTCACGTCCCTTTTGCTGTCACAAGGATGTTTACATTCCTTGTGACAGCAATAAAAGTGATAAAAAAAAACCCAACAGTGTAAAATATGATGCTTCTAATAATTCTCTTGGTTCTGTCACTCTTGGAATGGGTGTATGTCCTGCAATGGACTCGAACAAAAAAATAAAAATAAATTAATAATTAAAAAAAAAATTAAAGTGCCCCCGTCCCCCCGTGCTAGCGCAAAGGTGACATGCACACAAACAGCGATCGTCCCACACATGTAAAGTATTGCCGCGAATGTCAGATCATGGGCAGTAATTCTAGCACTAGACCTCCTCTGTAGATATAAAAGTAGTAAGCTGTAAAGGCTTTTAAAGTGTCGCCTATGGATAGTAAGATTTCCGTTGTTTGTCGCTGCTGTGCGGGCGTGCGCAGTTTTAAATTGTGACATGTTTGGCATCTATTTACTGGGCGCAACATCATCTTGGGTTTATTTATTGTGGGCTTTTTTTGAAATAAAATTTTAAAAAAGTATATTTTTTCCCTAAAAATTACGTTTGAAAAAACGCGTGTGACATAAAAAATTGCAACGCCCGTCACTTTATTCTCTAGGGTCTCTGCTAAAAAATATATCATGTTTGGGGGTTCTAAGTCATTTTCTATCAAAAAATACAGATTTTTACTAGTAACCAACAAATGTCAGAAAAAGGCTGGGTCCTTAAGTGGTTAACAACCTATGACTTCTAAGACACCAATCTTTTAAACACCCGGGCAATTAATGTACAATTAGAAGCACAGAGCAAATTTGCAAATTTTACAACTAAGAGGGTAGCAAGGGAGATGAAAATTCTCTGTGCAAGTGCAGACCTAGCAGATCCACCGGTGAATGGGAGATGAATGGGAAAGTTTAGGAATTGGTAACTCCATACAATGGGAAGGAAGGGGGATGAATGCTGCTAAGCACTAGACTAGTGAAAAGGAATGTCAGGCAAACCTTAAGCGGAGAAGTGAGGTTCAAGCAGTGGGGCACTCCTCCTCCTCTTCCTTTTTTCAACTTTCCCTCCTTTCTCCAGCCGTTTAGCACCAAAATTTTGCTCAGCAGTTCCTCTGTCCCGGCTGCCCCCCGGCTCTCTGGCGCTGAGTTGCCCCTCTCCCTGAAGAGAGGGGCCCAGGGCAACGTTGGATCCTTCAGCCAGCTCCTATGGAGAAACCAGTGAGGGTTGGGGAGAGCTGGGTGCATGCTTTCCTCACACACTGCCTGTTGTACTTTTACAATCTGGTTGCTTGGCAATAGACTAAAGGCAAACTCCACAACAGAGAGAGAAAAGCACACAGCCAAATGCAAATCAATGCAAAGAAAAGTTTACTTTCACCTTCCCCACCCCCCCTCCTTAGTAGAGCCATCATACAACTTCCTGCCATGTCCTACAATTACAAGAAGAATCAGTGGAGCATGACATACACAGCCGGGTTTGGGTTTGTTTTACCTAGACGGGGGACAGATTAGCGGTTCTTCTCTTTCTGGCATGTTATTATTTCAGAACTTTAACTGATTATAATTTCCTCTCAGACAGACATCAGTGTCCTCGGGCCTGAGGCGCCTGTCAGTCATGAGATACGACGAGGGATAGCGGTGTGCTCCTACTACTCATCGTCCCCTAGCCTGGGGCCACATTCTCTATAGCACAATAGAGAGGCACCAACCTTTCATGTTTATGGCCATAGGTACGACATTCTCCGTGAATTCCTAAAATGATTATTATCATATACACTGCCTTGCAAAAGTATTCACCCCCCTTGGCTTTTTACCTATTTTGTTACATTACAGCCTTTAGTTCAATGTTTTTTTTAATCTGAATTATATGTGATGGATCAGAACACAATAGCCTAAGTTGGTGAAGTAAAATTAGAAAAATATATACATAAAACTATTTTTTCAGAAATAAAAAACTGATAATTGGCATGTACGTATGTATTCACCCCCTTTGTTATGAACCCCTTAAAAAGCTCTGGTGCAACCAATTACCTTCAGAAGACACATAATTAGTGAAATGATGTCCACCTGTGTGCAATCTAAGTGTCACATGATCTGTCATTACAAACACACCTTTTTGAAAGGCCCCAGAGGCTGCATTACCTAAGCAAGAGGCACCACTAACCAAACACTGCCATGAAGACCAAGGAACTCTCTAAACAACTAAGGGACAATGTTGTTGAGAAGTACAAGTCAGGGTTAGGTTATAAAAAAATATCCAAATCTTTGATGATCTCTAGAAGCACCATCAAATCTATCATAACCAAATGGAAAGAACATGGCACAACAGCAAACCTGCCAAGAGACGCCCGCACACCAAAACTCTCGGACCGGGCAAAGAGGGCATTAATCAGAGAGGCAGCACAGAGACCTAAGGTAACCATGGAGGAGCTGCAGAGTTCCACAGCAGAGACTGGAGTATCTGTACATAGGACGACAATAAGCCGTACACTCCATAGAGTTGGGCTTTATGTCAGAGTGGCCAGAAGAAAGCCATTACTTTCAGCAAAAAACAAAATGGCACGTTTTGAGTTTGTGAAAAGGCATGTGGGAGACTCCCAAAATGTATGGAGGAAGGTGCTCTGGTCTGATGAGATTAAATTGAACTTTTTGGCCATCAAAGAAAACGCTATGTCTGGCGCAAACCCAACACTTCACATCACCCAAAGAACACCATCCCCACAGTGAAACATGGTGGTGGCAGCATCATGCTGTGGGGGATGTTTTTCAGCAGTCAGGACTGGGAAACTGATCAGAGTTGAGGGAAAGATGGATGGTGCTAAATACAGGGATATTCTTGAGCAAAACCTGTACCACTCTGTGTGTGATTTGAGGCTAGGATGGAGGTTCACCTTCCAGCAGGACAATGACCCCAAACACACATTTTTTTCCACTCATGCCAAAGGGAGAGTAATAAGTTATGGGGTATTGGTATAATTGGAGGAAGGTTTGCAAATATCTATGTACACCCTAAATCTATATTTGCAAACCGTCTTCCAATTATACCAATACCCTATAACCTACTACAACAAGAACCTGTAAATAATATGGTATTTAAATGGGAGTAGTGCGCAGTGGAGTGATGCGAAGATACGAGCTGGTTTCCACGAGGAGGAGGACTGTCTTGGCCACTGCTAAAGCCAATCACAGTCCTGCTAGCCCAGTCCACCATCTGGAGGAAGATGACTCGCTTGGTTGCCACTACCAATCTCAGAAAGAAGAGATTTCACTGTGATTGAGAAAACCACAATCAGGTGACAGTTTGTGGAATTACTGTTGAACTTCTGGGAACGTTATTGAAATTATTCCTGAACCTTTGCGTCACTTATTACTGATCCCCTGCATTCTGTGTCCCTTTAAGCCACAGCCAGTACTCAGCGCAATGAAAATCACACCCACCTACTTTTTCTCAGCTGCAGGAGCCCAATTTATGATCCTGCACACAGGCCCACTGCTTTCAGAAAATGCCCCTGACCTGAGCTCATCATTGAGGATCCATTCTATATGCTTGTATGTAACATCACATACAAGCACATGGGCTTGATGCGAGAGGTGGATCAGCAGGATGAGTTTGCCAGGACAGGTAGATGTGTCTCATCTCTGCTTCCTTTCATCACTCTGCATATCACGCATATCATAGATGAGAAGAGGGTACAACAGTGAAGCAGATGAGCAGGAGGGTACAGTGGTGGGGAAAATGAGCAGGAGGGGTTCAGAAGGGGAACAGAAGAGCAGGAGGGTACAGCGGTGTGGCAGATGTGCAGAGAGGTACAGTGTGGAAGAGATGAGAAGGGGGTTCAGCAGTGGGACAGAAGAGCAGGGGGGTACAGTGATGGGCAAGATCAGCAGGGGGGTTCAGTGTTGGACCAGATGAGCAGGGGGGTTCAGTGTTGGGGCAGGAAAGCAGGGGGGTAGAGCAATGGGGCAGATGTGAAAGGAGGTGTATTGGTGGGGCAGATGAGCAGGGGGTTACAGTGGTGGGGCAGGAGAGCAGGGGGAACAGAGGTGGGACAGGAGAGCGGGGGGGGGGGAGAGGTGGGGCAGAAGAGCAGGGGGGTACAGAGGTGCGACATATATGCAGGAGGTAAATTGGTGGGGCAGATGAGAAGGCGGGTTACAGTGATGCGGCAGATGAGCAGATGAGTTCAGTGTTAGGACAGAAGAGAAGGTGATTCAGTAGTGAGGGATGAGAGGGGGGGTTCACTGTTGGGGTAGAGGAGAAAGGAGGTGCATTGCTGGGACAGATGAGCAGGGGGTTACAGCGGTGGGGCAGAGGAGCAGGGGGTACAGAGGTGGGGCAGATGTGCAGAGGAGAAAGGAGGTACATTGGTGGAACACATGAGCAGGAGGTTACAGTGGTGGTTCATTTGAGTTTCCAATATCCATGAGTAAGGAGCTGAAACAAGGTATAAGGGATATGCCTTCTGAGTGTTGAAAGTAGAGTGTGATTAGTAAATGAAGAGAATAGAGCACTTCAGATTAAAGAGGGGAATTTAAAGTGCATTTGAAGGTCTGTAGGGTGCTAAAAAGCATGTGTAAGAGAATTGTGTGAAAAGATATGAAGACAACAAGAGTGTGAAGAAGATGTGATAAGAGTGCAGGAGGGGAGAAGGTCATGTACAGAGTGGAGGCTGCAATTGGGATAGTGTCCAAAAATGACCAGGGAAATGGAAAAAATGAGCCAGGAAGAAGGCAGCTTGTAGGTTTGACTTAGAACTGTATTCTTTGTATAACTGGTGGCCATCGGAGCAATTGACAAGAGAAGAAAGCATTTTAGAACTGAGGAGGGAGGTAGAGGAGTTAAGTAGCAGAGTAGGATGGATTGGAGGAGTTCTGGTTTGCATACTACTAGGCCACAGAAATTACTAGAGCAACAGTGACCGAGGGAAATGATTAGGGTATTTACTAGCTGTTCAAGTGTGGGGTGTAGGCAGGTGCAGTCTGTTTTCTCCACTGCAGGTGGCGCTCTCCAGTGCAGAGGAAGAGGAAGTCAAGAGGAATGTGGTTCCTCTATGGTTTCCTTTGTCACTGGAGCAGTGATCCAGTTGAATGCTGGCCACTCATGTGACCCTGGCAGCTATCTTGGGTTTGAGTCTATTTAAGCCCCTGGCTCCTGGGTTTGGCACGCATCCAGCGTGTAGGTAGTGTAGGGATAGGTCAGCCGTCTGTCGTGGACAGTATTAGCGGTACGGAAAGGTTCCAGACGAGTAAGGAACATTTAGGTTCAGACCGGGCAGGCCGCATTCCACCCCTCCAGACAGAAACTGTCAGTTCAGCTGAAACCTGCTCCATTACTCACTGTTGGCATCTGTGAGTTTTCCCAGTTGGGCCTCCTTCCACCGGCCTTGTTGTGAACTGTTTTTCCTTTAAATGATTACAAATTAAATTAATTGCATTTGAATTGTGTGTGTTATTGTTGCCACATCATGCTGCACCCACCCACATGGAGTTCTAATTTTTTTAATGCTAGGCTACATAGAAGGCTGGAGGTGGAGGAATTGAGTAGCAGAGTAGGATTAATCAGAATGGTGGAAGTTTCTCAATGGTAGGCCACAGAGAAGGCTAAGCCCCGGTTCACACAGGGGCGGCACGACTTGCAGGTCGCCTCAGCGAGGCGACCTGCAAACGACTTCCGCTGCGACTTGCTAAACGACTTCTGTATAGAAGTCTATGCAAGTCGCCCCCAAAGTAGTACAGGAACCTTTTTCTAAGTCGGAGCGACTTGTGTCGCTCCTATTAGAACGGTTCCATTGTACAGAACGGGAGGCGACTTGTCAGGCGGCTAGGTCGCTTGACAAGTCGCCCCTGTGTGAACCGGGGCTAAAGGAGGAATTGAGTGGCAGAGTAGGATTGACCTGAATGGAGGAAGTTTCTCAATGATAAGACACAGAGCAGGCTGGAGGTGGAGGAATTATGTAGCAGAGTAGGAGTGATCCAAATGGTGGAATTTTCTAAATGGTAGGACACAGAGAAGGCTGGAGTTGGAGGAATTGAGTAGCAAAGTAGAACTGACCCAAATGGTGGAAATTCTCAATAGTAAGACACACAGAAGGCTGGAGGTAAAGGAATTGAATACCCTGTTTCCCTGAAAATAAGACCTAGCGTGATTGTCGGTGATGGCTGCAATATAAGCCCTACCCCCCAAATAAGCCCTACCCTGTTTCCCCAAAAATAAGCCCTACCCTGAAAATAAGACCTACAAGGACTTTAACTAGGGCTTATTTGGGGGGAAGGGCTTATATTGCAGCCATCACCGACAATCACGCTAGGTCTTATTTTCGGGGAAACAGGGTAGTAGAGTAGGATTGATTTAAATGGTGGAAGTTTCTAAATGGTAGGCCATAGAGAAAGCTGGAGGTGGAGGAGTTGAGTAGCCAAGTAGGATTGATCCGAATGGTTGCAGTTTCTAAATGGTAGGCCATAGAGAAGGCTGGAGATGGAGTTGAGCAGCAGGGTAGAATGGACTGGAGGGATAGGAGTTTGTTCAGTAGTAGGTCATAGCTTTTTTATTGATAAAGCAGGGCATGATGATGCTCTAATATTTTAACTTCAAAAAGGGTCAAATATGGGAAATATTACAATGGAGACGACAACTAGCAGTTAGTTTAGAAAGGTTAGGAGACAGCTGAATCTGTTAAAATTGCTCAGCAAAAAAACAGTGCTGGAGTTATTGAAGATTCATTTTTGATCTGCTAGAAATCAGGTCAGTCAAGACCTAAAGGCTAATAACTAAAGGAACTGAGAATCTTCCCACAATAAATTGAATTACTTTTCACTTAAATTGTCCAATCCTGTAAAAAGCAATCTGCACATGATTGGGTATTCAAAAGGAACAGGAATTTGCTTTTCACATGATTGGACAGCTGAAGACAATATATACACAATTTATTGTGTGCAGATTCTCAATTCCTAATAAATCAGCCCAAATTAGTTCACCATTATAACATATCTCCAACAACGTAAAATAGTATGCATCAGTGCAGACATTCCTCAGCAAAGATATTGGTGGTTACCATGGAAATACCAATAAAGGGGTGAGAATGCTTAGAGGCAGTAGAAGTAAAAGTGGCAGAGGACATTGAATACCTTCCTCTGATGTCCCTGGTCTCATCACCATTATTATAAATCCATCCAGACCCAGACCCTTGTGTTTCCTTCATTAGTCGGGAGTGCATGGCCCACGATGACACCATCAAAAACCATTTGATAATGATGATAGTCCTCAGCCAATACGCCTCACAATTTTAATTAGGTCAAATTGCAGAAGCTATATACAAAAAGCAGAGTCAATGACAAATATCACTGACATTTTGGGACCACAAATGAACCCTTCACCTTGGGAAATTGGTCTTTTTTGGCCCCCGAAATGTCAGTAGTATTTGTTATTGGCTTCTGCATTTTGACTTCAATAAAACTGAGAGGTCCTGGCATCTTTATCGATTGATCTTATGATCAGACCACCTGAGAGATGCAGCTGAACTGATTTACTAAAGTAGCTTAGAATCTTCACATAATACAGGCAGTCCCCTACTTACAAGCATCCGACTTACAAACGACTCCTACTTACATACGGAAGGAGACAACAGGAAGTGAGAGGAAATCTACCCCTAGGAAGGGAAATTCTCTCCTGTAAGAGTGAATATGGGAAAAAGGTGTCTCCACTGATGCTTTGTCACCAATCCTTGTTTCCCTAGTAACCCAAAATTTTCAAAATCTAATTGTCATTGGGACAGAAAGTGAGGTGAAATCTTCTGAATAGGGGCACAGACAACAAAACAAATGTTACAGGGGTGTTAACCCTTCCCTATGTTATGCAAAAAGCTTAAAAATAGATTTTTTTGGCTGGAGCTAAACTTAAAAAATATACCTGTTCCGACTTACAAACAGATTCAACTTAAGAACAAGCCTACAGTCCCTAAGTTGTTTGTAACCCGGGGACCGCCTGTAATTTGTTTGAATACTCACTTCAATTATCCAATTATGTTCTGATAAGATAAGTAAACGGGACTGTTTTTTTTGTTTTTTTTTTACATGATTGGATATGGGAAATTAAAGCAGTAGTAAACCCTCAGAAAAATAAAACAAAATTGGGCCCCCCCGTACAAGGCTTAAGTCATAATGTACTAGTATGTACCACATACTAGTACCACATACTAGCACACTATGACAGACTTACCTGGGCATGGAGCCCTCCAGTTCAGCATTGTCTCAAGTACCCAGCGCTTCCATCTTTACCCGGTTTTCCTTCCGGGTTCACAGACTCCGGCTGTATGAATTGCCGGGGCCCTGATAATGTCACTCTCACATATGCATGGCTGTATGAATGGATGGGGCCATAATAACGACACTCCCACACATGCATGCAGAAGCCCCGGCACAGATCTCTGAAGGGATGGCATACCAGTGCCGTCTTTCTTCTGGGTTCACGAACTCCAGCTGTATGAATGGATGGGGCCATAATGACATCACTCCCGTGCATGCATGCAGGAGCCCCAGCACAGAGCTCTGAAGGGATGGCAATGGCATACCTGTGCCATCTTTCTTCTGAGTTCATGGCCTCCGGCTGTATGAACGTACGGGGCTGTAATAATATCACTCTCACACATGCATGCAGGAGCCCCAGCACAGAGCTCTGAAGGGACGGCATACCAGTTCCGTCTTTCCTCTGGGTTCACAGACCCCAGCTGTATGAATGGACGGGGCCATAATAACGTCACTCCCACACATGCATGCAGGAGCCCCGGCACAGATCTCTGAAGGGACGGCATACCAGTGCCATCTTTCTTCTGGGTTCATGGACTCCAGCTGTATGAATGGATGGGGCCATAATGATGTCACTCCCACGCATGCATGCAGGAGCCCCGGCACAGAGCTTTGAAGGGACGGCATGGTATGCCGTCCCTTCAGAGAGCATGCGCCGGTGATGTCACCGGCTGCATGCCGTGTGAATATCTCCTAAATAGTGTAAGTTTAGGAGATATTCACTGTACCTACAGGTAGGCCTTATTATAGGCTTACTTGTAGGCAGGGCTTTTTTTCTCGGAGAATAGGTGCAGGAACTCCACCCGTCTGAGTCACCCCTTGTCTCTGCCCCCTACCCACCTCTGACCACCGTCCCTTGATTCCACCCCCTACCCACCTACCAGTACTGCCCCTTTTAGAGAATACAGAGCCAAGTATCATTTTGTGGTGCGAAATTATATGTATGAAACATGTTAATGATAAAAAGAAAAGCAGTAAAATAGATCCCCTGCAGCCAGGAACAATAGAATTCCAGCAATAGATCCCCACACAACAATAGACTCCCCCAGCAACAATGGACTCCACCCCAACAACAATAGATTCCCTGCAGCAACAGTGAACCAACCACAACAAAATATCACACCCAGTAACAAAATATCCACCCAAGCAACATTAGACGCCCCCCCCCCCCCAGCAGCAACAACAGATCTTCCGAAGACCCCTCCAGCAACAATAGATTCCCCATCAGCAACAATAGACCCTCACACAAAATCAGATCCCCACCAGTGACAATAGATCCCCCAGCAGCCAACATCAATAGACCCTCCAGCACACCCCACACCCCATGCTATTACATACAGTTAGTGCTGGAGGTGCCGGAACTGCGTTCCCCCACGTTCCCGCTGAAAAAAGCCCTGGTTGTAGGTACAAGTTAAAAAGAAGACTTTACTTAAACTTTAATATTTTCAAAATATACTGTGTATATTGTGTGATGATCCTCAACTGCATTAGTAAATCAGCCTCAGAATCGCACTCCCCAGTATCTACCAAAAAGTGGAGTGGAGTGGAGATTGGTGCGTTTTTTACTGCGATTTTTGGGGCAGAGCGAACGTTTTGTGTCTTGTTTTTCCTGTGACACACATAGGGCAGCCTGTTGATTTCAATTGGCTGCGCTACATGTGGCTCATGGGACATTTTGGCGTTTTGTGGCTTGTGTGTGTTTTGCAGCATTTGCCCCTCATTTTCTTTTTACATGGCAAAATGTGTATTTGCTTCTGCGTTTGGTGTGCCGTTAACAATTAAAGGCACTGAAAGCGCAACTAGTAATTTTAGGTGCATAAACATGGCCATACAATATGCAATCTGATTGTGTATTTAGTGAGAAGGCTGATCACTGATTGATTGCATTTCATTTAAAAAACATGCACCTGGGAATGGGAGGTTGGATGATGCAGGGTGTGTGCTAATGAGGTCAGCTGGTCAACTCCTTCCTGTGTCATGACCTAAAGTCTGATCAGGAAGAAGACATTACTAATGGAAACGTCTGGAAACGTGGATTAAGACAAGAAAAGTAAGTGACTGTAGATTTAATGGAAAGCTTTGATATTTTTGATGCATAGGGGAGCTGGAATTTAGAAAAAAAAAAAAAGTTTACAAAGGTAAACTTATCCTTTAAGGTCCAGTCCCTGTCAGGACACCATCTGTACACTCCAAAGACATGCTGGTAGGTAATTGGCTCCTGTTTGAATTGGCCCTAGTGTGATATGCTACTGAGCATGTCCAAGATGGCTGTCCCAACAGCAGTGTTTTGAGCCCTAAGGCAGAAAAGTGCTGTAGAAATATACATTAATAATGCAAGAGAGAGATCCCAAAAGACCGATCCTCTACAGGTCTTCACCCGTACTGATCCTCACCTCCCTGCTCTGTGCTCTGCAGTGTGTGTGAGATCACATCCTCGCATCCTGCCTGCTAGAGCTAAGAAATGCTGTGTAAAAGGTGTGCTTTTAGGAGGCTGTAGAGAAGAGATCGATGCAGATAAACAGGTATAACTGAAGTTGGAGGATTTGTTTCCTCTTTGTGCATTCCCTTTAGGCTAGTCACTTCAGAGGGAATATGTAAAGGTTTACAACCACTTTAATGGCTAGGTCATTGCTTATATATTTCTGTTATTTGTATCTAAAAGCGGTGTTGAAGCAGGTTTAAACCCAAAACAAAAAATATAGTGAATTGCAGCTTACCAATCCTTAGATGTGGTGGCTGCATTCGTTTTCTTTTTTATGCCTTTTTCCCTCTGTTTTCACCTGGTGATCTGGCCAGTAACACACCACCTGTATTAGCATGCCCCACTCTGGATGAAGGAGCACAGGGGGCACCTTTGGGCAGCAGCATTGTCAGTCTAGGGAGAGGGGAGTGTAAGAGGTACTAGCACATTTAGCAGCTACAGTAACAGTTTTTTTTTTCTTTTGGAATATATACAAGAAAAAAAATAAAAAAAATAAAAGATGATCAATGTGAGCTCTCCTGTCAGTGGTAAATGATTTGTTGTGGTAAATGGTTTGCAAGAGAGCTTGTTCTGTTGAAACACAACAGACACAATGGCTGGATCACCAGATGAAAATAAAGGAAAGAAAGTATGAAAAAAAAAAACAAATGCAGCCACCACATCTGTGAATTGGCAAGCTGCAATACAATTAAGGTTTGCATCTTGGTTTAATTAATATTGCTTTACGATATACTTGTCTATATAGACATTTGATAGTCTTGGCACTTTTGGTCAGCCATACTTTGCTATAATGGAATATTGACATAAAGACTGTGTTCTCAACCTCAGTCCTCAAGTACCCCTAAAGGGCCATGTTTTCAGGTTTTCCTTTACTTTGCACAGCTGCTTTAAATCAATATCAATGACAAGGTATTAATAAGAGCCATTTTATCTAAGGGAAGTTCCCAAAACATGGCCCGTTGGGGGTACTTGAGGACTGAGGTTGAGAACCACTGCTTTATTGTATGTTGAAGATTTTTATTGTACACTTGTACAGACAAAATACACTTGGAGTTAGAGAAAAAAGAACATTTTGTGAGGTTAGCAAATAAGGTGAAGCTTTGTTTTCTTTAGTTAACCAATGGTGCTCACACAAATTGTGTTTTTTCTTTTATCTTTAATGCCTGATTGGGTATTCCAAGTGAAAACAGCTTCACCTTCTTTACTTTCACTTCGCACAGTGAATTGTCTCTATTACTTCAGTCAATCAACCTTTATGATATTTCGATCTGTGGATGACAAGTCCAGCCAAGCCTGTCATAGGAAATCAGTGTTGCTTTATGTTTTATCAGGATTTGCCAGGTATAGATGAGTTTATTACGATTCCTATTATAAAACAGTCTTTAACCACTTGCTTACTTGGCACTTGTACCCCCTTCCTGCCCAGGCCAATTTTCAGCTTTCAGCGCAGTCACACTTTGAATGACAATTGCACGGTCATGCTACACTGTACCCAAATTACATTTTTTAATAATTTTTTTGAGACTGATAGAACTGATAGAGCTTTCTTTTGTTGATTTTTAATCACCACTGGGTTTTTTATTTTTTGCTAAACAAACAATACGCAAAGAAACCTTTTTTTTTTATTCTCTGTTATAAAATTTTGCAAATAAGTAATTTTTCTCCTTTACTGATGTGCACTGATGAGCACTGATAGGCGGCACTGATGGGCACTGATGAGGCTGCACTGATAGGCGGCACTAATGAGCACTGATAAGCGGCACTGATGGGCAGCATTGATGGGCAACGATTGCCACTGATGGGGCTGCACTGATAGGCGGCACTAATGAGCACTGATAAGCGGCACTAATGGGCAGCATTGATGGGCACCGATTGGCACTGATGGGGCTGCACTGATAGGCGGCACTGATGGGCAGCATTGATGGGCAACGATTGCCACTGATGGGGCTGCACTGATAGGCGGCACTAATGAGCACTGATAAGCGGCACTAATGGGCAGCATTGATGGGCACCGATTGGCACTGATGGGGCTGCACTGATAGGAGGCACTGATGGGCAGCATTGATGGGCACCGATTGGCACTGATGGGGCTGCACTGATAATCAGGGCACTGATTATCTGTGTACATGTCCCCTGTCAGGATTGACGGTTACCGGCTTTCCTCTCCTAACGCTGTGACAGCGCATGGGGAAAGCCCTGTCGATAACCGGCAAGTCAGTTTACACTGTGATCAGCTGTGATTGGACATAGCTGACACAGAGCGTGGTAGATGTGTGGCATCCATAGATGCCCTCCCAGAACAACAGAGCCGCAAAGTAGCTGTCTTTCATGTATAGCGCGGTAAGGAAGTGGTTAAGCGGAATTAAACTGTATCTGATTCCTCTTGTATTGAATTGTATTGTCTGCTTTGCAAACTGTTGTAGGTATATAAATCCTGTGTAGTGATAATAACAATTCATTTTGTTGAGAAATAGCACTTCCTACCATTTCTAGTTGAGTAAGGGCA
This sequence comes from Lithobates septentrionalis, assembly GCA_037952835.1. NCBI lineage: Eukaryota > Metazoa > Chordata > Amphibia > Anura > Ranidae > Lithobates > Lithobates septentrionalis. The sequence continues at coordinate 506,305 of JBBDGP010002643.1, read as the reverse complement.
GATGATTTATGTAGTATTTGCTTCCTGGAATCCATCTGCCCTTAGCTCAGGCATGCAGGCAGGAGAGGGTGCTTAGTTGAGAAAGCCCCTCCTCTAGATCAAGGGACTTCAAACTTTCTAAAGAAAGGGCCACTTAACTGTCCTTCAGACTGTGCCCAGTGTGAGTAAACAATGCCGATCTTTGGTATTAGGGGCAGAAATAGTTAGTGTCAGTGGGAGAATAGTGCCCAATTTTTGCTGTCAGTGGAAGGAAATATTCCTCATCATTGGTGTCAATAGAAGGAATAGTGCCCCATTGTTGGTGTCAGTGGCAGGAATAATGCAACCACGGGCCAGATGAAGGCAAGCAAAGGGCCGCAGTTTGGAGACCACTGCTCTAGATGAAAGAACAAAATACCCTTGAAGACTCCTGGGATGTATGAAAGAAACCAGAAGGCAACTGAAGAAATGTAAAAAAAAGTAAGGTTTAACATAAGTAAATATAATATATTTTCCTATGTATTTACTAAAGATAGCAGCTTAGTATACGCTGATTGAGAGAGTTTAGTTCTGCTTTAAATTGCCTCTTCTGTCATACAGTATACAATTTGTGCAAACATTCTATCGATCCTCCCAGTTACCATTATTACCACCAGATAACCTTATTAACACAACATGCTCCATCATTTCCCACGGGTTGCTGAATAGAACTGTCTTTACAAGTCTATTTTTATGTTCACCTACTTCTCTACTTAGCTTACAAATTGCTACTCTGTGTGTATTATTTTTCTAATGGGATTCTACGTCAATGCTTTGTAATTGTGTTTCTATATACGGTATACTATTATTGATTGTATCTGAATATTGGACCCACTGCTGACGCCATAAGGGACCTCTCTATTTGACTGAGTTAGCATCATGGAATTATGGAGCCTTTAATAGGCAAGCAGTTAAAGAACATCTAAAGTCCCCTGTGTCACAACTAGACAGGTCTCAAATCCAGTTACTATGTGATGCAAGTGCTCCAAATGTATTAAAGTGACACTAAAGGTTCGGGTTTAAAAAAAAACAAAAAAACATATCATACTTACCTCCACTGTGCACAGAGTGGCCCTATCCTGGTCTTCTGGGGTCTCTCGCCGGCTCTCTTGGCTCCTCCCCACATCAGATAACCCCCTAGGTGAAGGGCTCTCCCGGGGGGTTACCTTGAGGGCGCGCTCCTGAGTCCAGCATTCGACGTCCGTAGATGCCGAATGCAGGACTCGGCCCCGCCCCCCGGCGTCATTGGATTGGGTTGACAGCAGTGGGAGCCAATGGCTGCGCTGCTATCAATCTATCCAATCAAGAGCTGAGAACCCCGGGCAGAGAGACAGCGCGTCCCCGTGGGACAAGTTCAAGGGTTTAGGTAAGTAAAAGGGGGGGGGGCTGGGGGGCCGGTCACTGCAGACAGGTGTTTTTTCACATAGGATGCATTAAGGTGAAAAAACACGAACCTTTACAACCCCTTTAAAAAAGACTTCTTTCACCTCCCTTGAATCAGCCAAATCCTTCTTTCTTTGTGCTTCACCTTCTTCCCCTCCTAGAAACTGCAACCAAAGGTGGGAGGATTTACACATTTAAGTTTTTTGTTATTTGTTTTCTCCTTTTATAAAGCTTGGCTTAAGAACTGACTTTCAAAAGATCGCAGCAAGGTAGCTGCTCTGCTACGCACGGAACCCTGACCCAGAATCAGGTCGTCTATGAATGATTTAGCATAGGATTCCCAATGAACATGTGAGGCGCTGAGGGAGAGAGGCGGCCCGATTCTGTCTTGAGAAGAGTGGTGCTAGTGCCAGCCCCTGCCCCAGTGAAGGGGGGCAGCTATCCCAGGCCAATCTGGGCTCCGCAGCAATGCAGTATTGTCACCTTTAAGGGGGATTCTGACTAAGAGTCCTTCAGTAGCTTCGTCCCATTGGCTCCTCAGCCAAGCACATACAGGCAAGTTCCCGGGTTACAAACAGATGGGTTCTGTAGGTTTGTTTTTAAAGCTCCAGTCTCCTAGCCAACAGTATGCTAACAAAATCATCAAGATCCGTTGTAATTTACCAGAACCACAATGGAAAGTGATGCCCATGTGCACATTCTAATTACTTATAATCCGATTAGTTATCTTTTCTCTCCCTCGATTCAGTTGCAGCCATGGAGAATGTGGGCAGCTGAAGCTGTCCTGGTTTCATTTCCAGGTTTTCGCGCAGCTGCCGTCTCCCATTCTCGCGCCTGCGCAGTTGCGAGGAACATGCCCGCACAGTAGTCCCATAGATGCAGTTCTGGTCAGGAAATCTCACGATAATATGAGATGCCCGAAGACTTCTGGGATCAATGACATAAATATCCCAGGAATCAATGTGCCAGGCTGCTGATGTAGTCGCCGTTGTCCCCACGACTGGAAGTCAAGGGGAAGAGTATTAAAAAAGTTAAAGTTAAAAGTTACTCACTTTAGAAATTTCAAGATATAACTAGCCAAACATTACAGCACTATGGGTGGACATTACAATGAAGCTAATTATTATAAATGAGTGGAACTCCACTTTAAAGTGTTTGTTACCCTAAAAAAAAATGGATCCTGTTCCCTTAAAGCATGAATAACAGCACAGTGCTTGTGCTGTGTAATTTGGCCCCTTCTACCATCTGAAATACCTGGATGATCCTGCCTGGTTCGGCCCACCCCTCTGTAAACTGACCACAGTTTAACATGGCTGCTGAGCCCTGACACTGTGGTCAGTTTACGTGCCTCCGTCATCAGCAGCTCTCCTCTTTGCTCTTCTGTGTCCTCCTCCCCTCCCTGCCTGTCAGCTCCATCCAGTCCACGATCCACCCTTCCTGGTGCTATAATATCTATAGTATAAGCATGCCATCCCCTCTGTTAAATAACATCATGTGTCCCTGTACCTGCGCTGTATAAAAAAGATGACGATTTGTACCTATATCAGAGCGTCTCCCGGCGCTCACGTGACTCCTCGGCTCTCTCTCTCCTCTCTCCGAGTCACGTGAGCACCGGGGGGAACTCTCTGATATAGGTACAAATCGGCATCTTTTTTATACAACACAGGGACACATAATGTTATATAGCAGAGGGGATGGCATGCTTATACTATAGTGGCTTAACAACCACTTTACATTGAATTTATATGTAAGTTGGAACAGGTACATTTTTTTAAATGTAACTCCAGGCAAAATAAATATTTTTAAGTTTTGGATAGCATAGGGAAGGGTAAGCACCCCTGTAACATTTGTTTTGCTGTCTGTGCCCCTGGTAAAAAGATTTCACCTCACTTTCCCAATAACATTTGGATTTTGAAAATTTTGGTTTGTCGTGGAAACAAAGATTGGTGATAAAGCATCAGTGGAGACACCTTTTTCCCATGATAACTTTTACAGGAGTGAATTTCCCTTCCTAGGGGTAGATTTTCTCTTACTTCTCACTTCTGTCTCCCTCCAATTGTAAGTAGGAGTCATATGTACAGTAAGTCGGATGTTTGTAACTGCGGTTCCTCTAGTACTGAGCAGGATTACTATTGTGAGAACACATCATCAGTAGAGTAAAAGTAACCTGTCTCAATAATAGCTCATGTTCCTTATTAGTGGGTGAACAATCCAACGCTTGGTGAATTCTTCACAATGATAGGAAGAGCGGACATTGAAGGATCAAAAAGTGACGCTATGAACGCTTTGTCGCTACAAACGACGCATTCATATTTTGATGCGCTCCTCAGAATGAGCTAAAAGCCATGTGTCATGAAAGGCAATATTAAAGATAGAGTCTGTTCACATCTGTATGTATGTGTGTTTTTAAAAATAAGTTAGATCTGTTTTTTTGTCCACTTTTCTGCGTCCATCGAAGTCAACGTGACACTTGAAAATGCCTGTGTTATGTCTTTTGCGTGCATTTATTTATGTCAGCCCCTAAGAACAAGCCTATGATTTTTTTTTTCTATTGGCCAACACAAAGAATGCATGATGCATGAAAACATATTAAAAATATGCATTAATAAATGTGCAAAACATGCGTCGAAAAACACAAGACTACAGGACCGTAAAGGTGTAAACCTAGCTTTAAAGTGATTGTAAAGTCTCGTTTAAAAAAAAACAAATAAAAAAACAAAAACAAACATGTTATACTTACCTCCTCTGTGCACTTGGTTTTGCACAGAGCAGCCTGGATCCTCCTCTCTCAGGTGCTGCTGGCCCCTCCCTCCTGTCGAGTGCCCCCACACAGCCAGTAACTTGCTATGGGGTCACCCGAGCCGAGTCACAGCTCTGTGTGTCCTTTCAGACATGGAGCCCCAACCTGGCCCCTCTCTCCCCTGATTGGCTAACTGACTTTGATTGACAGCCACGGGAGCCAATGGCGCTGCTGCTGTGTCTCAGCCAATCAAGAGGAGAGTCCTGGATGGCTAAGACACTCGTGGACATGGCTGGAGAGAGATAGGGCTCAGGTAAGTAATTAGGGGGGTGCTGGGGAGCCTGCTTCACACAGAAGGTTTTTTATCTTAATGCATAGAATACATTAAGATAAAAACCCTTCTGCCTTTACAACTCCTTTAAGCAAGCAGTCAGTTTTGCCAATCCAGAAGGCTAGGTGTGGACAGTCGCTGATTGACAAACATTTTCATCAGCAGTGACATCATCATCATCTCCTCACTCCTCTGCAGTGCAAACAGCCTACATGAGCGACAACGCTGCTTTGGATTCAGTAGCAGTGCATCAGCATTGCCACCCTCCCACAATCACACAGGAAGCTACACGAGGTGGACTTCACTGTCAGGAAGGAATGGTAATGGTAAGTGCAGAAGCATTTACGCTTAAATACTGCAGAACATGGTTTTTGAATGGGAGGCTATAGTTCTAACACTGTGGCCTTGCAGAGCTGCAGACCTCAGTCCCGTTCCCAGCAGATACTCTGTGTTTGTAACAGTTTCCTCCCACAATCCAAAAATACACTAACAGGTTAATTGGCTTCCACTAAGAGGTGTCAAAAAATCGCACACCAGGATGACCCGAACGGAAGCTTCAGAACTGCCAGGAAGGGGGGGAACCCCAACAGATGCCAGCGGGATCATCCCGGCTGCAGTGCGCTGATCAGTGAACACCTGATGTCACACAGACACCTTACTAGACCCCAGGGAACCAGCGCAGTGCCAGGGGGAATCCACATAGATGGAAGAAAAAAACGTTTCCAATAAGTTTTTTCAAAAATTAAAAAAAAAACAGGGGACACCGTTGTACTGCTCCCGCCCCGGAAGTGATGGCATTTGTTGTCATCAGGCGTCTTCCTGAGTTTCCAGGTAGTGAATTCCCCCTGGCACTGCGCTGGTTCCCTGGGGTCTGGTAAGGTGTCTGTGTGACATGATGATCCCGCTGGCTTCTGTTGGGGTTTTACCCCCCGTTCCTGGCAGTTCTGAAGTTTCCGGTCGGGTCATCCTGGTGTGCGGTTTTTTGACACCTCTGAGTGCCCAAACGCCCTCCCCCCGCAGCTACTTCAGGCATGTAGAAGTGAAACATAGATTGACCCAATTATCAATCCTGCATCCTTTTTTGCTTTTTTGCTTATGTGTTTCTACACCCGTATTCATCTGACTAAATATAAATGAATGCAATATATCATGGATTTGAATGAATCATCATTATTTATTTATTTGTGTATTTATGATGGAGTTTTTTGTTTTGGATATAGGTTTTTGATATGGTGTTTGTCGTTTTTACATTAGTGCGACTATATATACAGCTGTGCTCAAAAGTTTGCATACCCTGACAGAAATTTTGAATTGTTGGCATTGATATAGAAAATATGACTGATCATGCCAAAAAACTGTCTTTTATTCAAGGATAGTGCTCACATGAAGCCATTTATTGTCACATAGTTTTTGGCTCCTTTTAAAATCATAATGATAACAGAAATCACCCAAATGGCCCTGATACAAAGTTTACATACCATGGAATGTTTGGCCTTGGTACAGACACAGAAAGTGGCACACACAGGTTAAAATGGCTATTAAAGGTTCATTTCCCACATTTGTGGCTTTTTAAACTGTAATTAGTGTCTGTGTATAAATAGTCAATGAGTTTGTTAGCTCTCACATGGATGCACTAAGCAGGCTAGATATTAAGCCATGGGGAGCAGAAATAAACAGTCAAAAGACCTGCGTAACAAGGTAATGAAACTTTACAAAGATGGAAAAGGATATAAAAAGATATCCAAAGCCTTGAATATGCCAGTCAGTACTGTTCAATCAATTAATAAGAAGTGGAAAATTTGGGGATCTTTTGATACCAAGCCAAGGTCAGGTAGAACAAGAAATATTTCAGCCACAACTGCCACAGGAATTGTTTAGGATACAAAGAATAACCCACAGGTAACCTCAAGAGTAGGGCCGAAACAACTAATCGATTAATCGACAACTAATCGATTATGAAATTAATCGATTATGAAAATAGTAATCGATTAATCGGCCAGTAACAAAATGGGGTTAAAAAAGCTAAAATTAGCCCTATATAGTACAAAAAGAGCAAATCTCTACTGTAAATATTACTTTCACTGTTGCACAGTAAAAAAAACTAAGGGCTATTTTTTTATTTTTTAACTCCATTATGTTACTAAATGTCTTAGGCCTGGTTCCCACCCATGTGATTTTTGGTGCTTTTTACAGAAATGCACTACAGTTTATTTGACGTTCACATCTATGCTTTTTTCAGCTTCTGTGTATTTGGAAAGGGTCAAGGACCTTTTTTAATGCAAAAAGGTGCTTTTTTGGTTCAATATACTTCAATGGAGAAGCTGCAGAAAAGCATATAATATTACAGTTCTGTTTGAAAATCTGTAAAACAGTCTACAATTTTTTTTATTTTCCTTTAAATAAAAAAATTTGATCAGAGTCTGATGATATTTACCAGATTCAACCTCTAATAATATATAGAGTATATCTCTTCTGTCTGTTATTCTCAGAGAGGATTAAAGATTTTACTCCCTAAACCATATAGTTGGTTATTTATATTTACCCCTGCATATAAAGATATTTAGGAATTAATTGCCTTTTTTTAAACTTTACATATTAACTAAATTATACACCACACTTTTTTTTAAGGTTATTAACCGATTAATCGATTAATCAAAACAATAATCGGCCAACTAATCGATTATGAAAATAATCGTTAGTTGCAGCCCTACTCAAGAGAAATACAGGCTGCTCTGGAAAAAGATGGTGTGGTTGTTTTTAAGGAGCACAATACGAAGATACTTGAACAAAAAAGAGCTGCATGGTCAAGTTGCCAGAAAGAAGCCTTTACTGCACAAGTTCCACAAAAAAACCTGGTTACAATATGCCCAACAACACCTTGACATGCCTCATTGGGCTTTTTTGTGGCATTGGCGCAGTAAAGGCTTCCTTCTGGCAGCTCAACCATGCAGCTCTTTTTTGTTCAAGTATCGTTGAATTGTGCTCCTTAAAAACAACCACACTGTCTTTTTGGAGAGCAGCCTATATTTCTCCTGAGGTTACCTTTGTATTTTTTTTTGTATCCTGGGATTCTTCCGCCAGTTGTGGCTGCAATCTTTCTTGGTCTACCTGACTTTGGCTTGGTATCAAAAGAGCCCTGAATTTTCCACTTCTTAATAAGGGATTAAACTGCACTGGCTGGCATATTCAAGGCTTTATGTATCTTTTTATATCCTTTTCCATCTCTATAAAGTTCCATTACTTTGTTACGCAGGTCTTTTGACTGTTCCTTTCTAGCTCCTCATGGCTCAGTGTCCAGCCTGCTTAGTTAATCCATGTGAGAGCTAACAAACTCATTGACTATTTATACACAGACACTAATTGTGATTTAAAAAGCCATAAATGTGGGAAATTAACCTTTAATAGCCATTTTAACCTGTGTGTGCCACCTTCTGTGTCTGTACCAAGGCCAAACATTCCAGGGTATGTAAACTTTTGATCAGGGCCATATGGGTGATTTCTGTTATCATTATGATTTTAAAAGGAGCCAAAAAATATGTAATAATAAATAGCTTCATGTGATCACTATCCTTGAATAAAGACAGTTTTTTGGCATGATTAGTCATATTTTCAATATAAATGTGACGAGTAGGTTGGCGGTTGCGGGTGGTGGTGGGACTCTCGCTAAGCAGTCAGCGGGTGCTATGTTCGATACCAGGGGGTCGGGGGTGGTCCTGAGGGACTTGTTGTCTGGTTTAAGGGACTTGGTCCAGTGGTTTGAGCCAGGAGATGGAGCCAGAGCATCCCTGGTGACAGCATGGATGTCGCCGCAAAGGGGGGAGAGGCGAGTACAGCGGTCTCCCCCTTGCTCGTCTTCAGAATGTGTGGTTTGGCGGGTTGCCAGCCTCACTTGCTGCAGGGAAGGTTTAAGGGGTGGTCCCTGGATCCGTGACCCCGGCTAGTGCTTCAGCCTCGGACAAACAGGAGAAGGCAGGGGACAAAAAGGCGGATTCCATTTGTTTGGCTGACTCCGCGAAGTGCGAGGTCTACTTTTGTTTTGAGGGTCCCCTAGGCGCCCATCACAAACCGGAGGTAAAGGAGAAAATTTGGAAGGGTGAGTATATGGAGATTTTCACGTTACTGCCATTGGAAAAATTTAATCTGGATAGACTGAAGCTGGAGGTGAGCAAGGAGGAGGACGAGGAAAAATGCAGATATTGGCTGATTCCGCGTACTTTCTCTAACTGGTTGCAGGCTTTTGCAATTCTGGTGAGTGTCATCGCAGAGAAGACCCTGGAGCATTGTTCTGCGCTGTTTGTTTACCTAGAAGCCATCAGTGAGGCCCACAGGACTTATGGCAGTGTAGCTTGGCTATGCTACCATGAGCAATTTCGACAACGGATGGCCATCAGATCGTCGCTGCCAACTTATGACGTCGGCGCGGGCTCCCAACCAGTTTTTTCAGGGGGGGTTGGAGATACCTCTGCCTCAGGACAACCGACCGAGAAAAGATGGGGCTTCTGCTGGCAATACAATGAAGGGATCTGTAAGTTCGGTTCAGCCTGTCATTTCAAGCACGTATGTTCCGGCTGCGGGGGATCCCAGGCACTGTTAATGTGCTTCAAAAGAGGTAAGGGTTCTGCTGGAGAGTCTGTGGGTAAGAGGGAAGACGCCAGTGCGGGTGGAAAGGATGCTTCCTTTCCTCAGTAGGTATTCCGACCGACACGCTGCCGCTTTGTTGAAGGAAGGGTTTTCTTTGGGTTTTTGAATACCGTGTTCCCTTTCTTCCATCCCACCCATGGCAAGGAACTTGCGTTCTGCCTTGCTACAGCCTGTAGTGGTTACTGAAAAACTGCAGAAGGAGGTTGCATTGGGCCGGGTGGGTGGCCCTTTTTCTACGCTTCCGCTGCAGGACTTGGTGGTCTCTTCTTTGGGGGTAGTTTACAAGAAAGAGCCACACAAGTTTTGGTAGATTCACCACCTTTCCTTTCCAAAAGGGGGTTCGGTCAATGATGCTATCGCACCTAAGGCATGTGCTGTGACCTACACCTCTTTTGATGCAGCAGTATCCTGGGTGCATTGTTATGGGCATGGTGCGCTCATTGGCAAAGGCGGACAGCTTTCGATTGCTGGGTTGTGCTTGGAATGGGGCGTACTATGTTGATAGTTGCCTGCCTATGGGCTGCTCGATCTCCTGTGCATTGTTAGAAACCTTCAGCTCTTTTCTAGAATGAGTGGTCCGGGATGTTTCCGGGCTCAACTCCATTATTCATTACTTGGATGACGTCTTGTGTGTGGGTCCACCAGTGTCCAACATTTGCTCCATTCTGTTGGGAACATTGCAGTATATAGCTGATAGTTTTGGGGTCCCGTTGGCTGCTGAGAAAACAGAGGGCCCCTCGTCATCCATTACTTTTCTGGGCATTGTTGTGGATTTGCAGATTATGGAATGTCGCTTTCCTGTGGATAAGCTTGAAGCCCTTAAGTCTGATGTTCGCTGGACCATTGGTAAGCGCCAGTTGCAGTAGTTGTTGAGTAACTTAAATTTCGCTTTCCCCATCATGGCTGTGGGCAGGGTTTTTTGCCACCAGCTGTCAGAATCTACGGCCGTGGCTAAATCGCCCACTCATTTTGTGCGTTTGACCAGGGAACACAAGGTGGACTTGCTGTTGTGGCATGGCTTCCTTGAATCGTTCAATGGGCGCGCTTTATGGATTATTATTTCCTTCCTTGGACAACTTTTGGTAGGTCCTGACCACTGCAGACCGGGAACATCCAACAAGAGCTGCAGTTTTGGAGTTGCTCTGACCCAGTTATCTAGCATTACAATTTGGCCCTTTTCAAAGTTGCTCTTACGCTTGCCTATTTTTTCTGCTTTCAACACATCAGCTTCTGGGACAACATGTTCACTTGCTGCCTAATATAGCTCACCCACTTTCAGGTTCCATTGTCAGAAGATAATCAACATTATTCACTTTATTGTCAGTGGTCATAATGTTATTGCTGATCAGTGTCTGCATACCTGTAAAGAATAAATAATAAAAATAACTTCCCTTTTGAACTGTCTGAAACACATTCAGCTACTAATTCCTCTTATGGACTGTAGACAGACTGGTGTCAGTACTGTCCAGGGTAGTTTGCTAAACTATTTAGATACTCCTACTTGTAGGTCCCTACAACATAAAGAGTAATCATTCTGTAGTCCAACATAAGAACTGGGAGGGCTAATTAGAAACTTTGATATAAGGACACATGAGAGCTCTGAATTTCTGACAAGATCAACATGATTTTGTTTTCACTTATCAAACAGTTATGACAAATACCTTTCAAAATGCATATTTAACAAACCATAAGGGAGCAAATAAGATAAGCCCATTGTAAGCATTGACATACACATTAGCAGGCAGGATTTGTTTGCCAAGTATAGCAATATCCTACAGTATGAATTATTCAACAGATAACAGCACAGTACACATTTTATTTTTTACATTGCAATTGTCCTGTTCATACAACAGTAAACAGTCTTGTTAGTTTCCATTCACAGAATACAAATAGCTCAATTTGGTGTATTGGGTAAATTAACTTCTAATGGTTGTGCAGAACCTTTGTTTTCTAGGCTGGGCACTTAGCCCTGGTGCATGGGACTCTGGTGTTTAGCTGCATGCAGATGTCCCATCCAGCCCTGTTGCCAGAAGCCTGTCAAACTCTATGAGAGGCTGACAGCTGCTGCAGCTGGACATGGTTGGACGGTGCACCTGGTCGTATGAAAGAAGCCTGTATTCCAGGCATTAGTCCTTGGACACATACTGCCCTACACATTTGCACCGCTAGGTACCCTGTCCAGCCACAGCAGCTGGCAGCCATAGATTTTGGCAGGCTGCTGGCAACAGGGTAGAATGGGGCACAAGTACCCTCTGCCTACAGATAAACACCAGAGTGCCATGAACTAGGTTCATACATCCAGTGTGCAAAGGATTTTAGCTGGTCACTGGGTCAGACCATAAAATGTCTCCCACAACAAAAATTCTAGGTGCCTCTCAAGGCTCCGTCAGGTCCTATTGCATAGAAAACCGCTAGGAGTGCTGACAGGAACAGAGCTTGTCCCAGCTCAAAACATCCAGTAGGAAAAGGAAGTCCTAAAAGTCGCACATCACAACAAAACCCTATGAGGAGGTATATGACAGCCTCAGCCCAGACTCCAACCAGGCCACGCTCCCGACGCGTTTCACTCTGCCCCAGAGCTTAATCACAGTGAATGATTAAGCTTCCCATGATTAAGCTGCGGGGCGGAGTGAAATGCATTGGGTGTGCCCTTTTGGATGTGTAAAGTCAACTGAGCCAAGGAGCTTTGGCCCTACTTCTCCTTCAAAGTTTTAGTAGGCGTTTAGTTTCTGCAGTACTCAGGTTTTTAGATATTGTATTCTACTGACACTCACCATCCATTGTCACTGGTGCTCCATACCCAGATGTAGCAAATATTTCTAGGTGTTTGAGTCATAGATCAGGACGGGGGGGGGGTTATGTGCCCAACTCCAGTTAAAACATAGAGTTTGGTTTAGTTAGCCTGGGGAAAGGCTATAACCTCTGTCAGGTCTCTATCATTTGTTTATCATTATGGAGATTTACCTTCACTTCCTGTCTTGTAGACACAACAGGAAGTCAGAGGAAATCCCTAAGGGCATGTGTCAACTAGTTTTTGCATCACATGGGTTTCACTCCAAAAAAAGGCTTCCTTGAAGCAGGTCAAATGCAGATCAGAAGGAGGTCAACTGCAGATCAAATGTCAATCATTTCTGAATGATCTAAGAAGCATCTCAAGCTGATGTCAACACAAGCCCAAGCCCATCAAAACAGGTCCTTAAATCAGTTGCCATTGCAGCAAGTGCCCCAATAGGATGATGTATCCTTTATTACTGTTCTGTAGACAGCTCAAAAGTTTGGAATTTCATCAATTTTTGTCCTGGTGACAATGGTCACCAGGACAAACAAAGAGATGAATCTCCCCAGCGGGGTCACAGACAGCAATAAAACCCTGATAGATGTTCTACCATTCTACTCTGTCCCAATGTAAAATAAAATCAACCAAGCCCAAGATGGTTTCCAAGGTTGCCTTGCACATAATTCAACCTCGGCACTCAGCCAGTTTTAAATTAAATTTGGTGATAGACTGTAGCTCAGGCTAAAGCAAAAGGAATGATTCTGGTGCTAGTTAGCAGTGGTAGAAACATAGGTCTGCTCAATTAAACAAAAATATCTGGAGAAATTCTTTCCTATCACTAATCAAAGCTTTAAAAAATTCTCTCTTCTGTCACCAATAATAGTAACACCAGAAGCAATGACTAGGATTAGCAATGCTCAGACATTGCCACTCACTCTAATAAGAAATGGAGCAGTTATTCACCCTTCCATGTCATTGCATGGCATACAGTAATGCTCCTATTTTCCAGGAGTAATGCTCGTCTGACACAGTCGGCCAGTAAAAGAACAGCCTGGGGCAACTACCTGCCTATGCTAATAATAGGAACCCTTGAAGCACGATCATGCTGTTTTGACTAATGGAGGCAGTTTCTTTTACAAAGTTTTTATTGGTATTTAAAGTAACAGAAGGAACTTACAGAAGAAAATCTGTAGGAAAAGACAGGCATAAAAGCAGACGCTGCATCAATAATATATACAATATATATTACAGGTGTACAAGATACAAGGTCTGAAAATAAGCCTAAAGACACGCAACACAGGTTCACAAACTCCCCAACCTTCCAGAACCAGTTACAACTAATGCCGCGTACACGCGGTCGGACTTTTCGGCTACAAAAGTCCGACAGCCCGTCCGACAGACTTTCGACGGACTCTTGGCGGACTCTTGGCGGACTTGCGGCAGACTTTCTAACAAACGGACTTGCCTACATACGATTACACAAAAGTCTGACGGATTCGTACGTGATGACGTACACCGGACTAAAATAAGGAAGTTGATAGCCAGTAGCCAATAGCTGTCCTAGCGTGGGTTTTTGTCCGTCGGACTAGCATACAGACGAGCGGATTTCTGGGTCCGGCGGAGTTACGACGTAAAGATTTGAAGCATGTTCCAAATCTAAAGTCCGTCAGATTTGTGGCTGGAAAAGTCAGTCGAAAGTCCGGGGAAGCCCACACACGATCGGATTGTCAGCCGGCTTTGGTCCGTCGGCGTCCGTCGGACATTTGTAGACGAAAAGTCCGACCGTGTGTACGCGGCATAAGTGTTCATAACCTGCTCCTGGGTTGAAATCCTAAATATACGTTCCAGACATAGAAAATTAGCTATAGGAGTTAAGATCCTATTATCAAACCTGTCTAAGTTGAAGAAAACAGGAATTGGCAAGCGTATTTCCCCTGATATTAGTATGTAACTATGTACTAAGGTAGTATGGATGAATTGGATGGGGAGGGAAGAGGAGGGTTATGGGGTAAGATAAAAGAAAGAAGACCAAGAGAAGAGTGGAGCAGAAAAAGGACAGAGGGAAAGAGAAGTTCAGGGCCAGGTTGCATTGTCCTCCATTGACCTGACCCAGGGTTAGGTTAACCACTTGTTTTCCAGGAAACTTCCTATAGTTTGGTAGTCACAAAGATATGCGTAAACAGAATTTGTTGTTCTTTAGTTATGTTTTGAACAGATTTGTGCAGTAATGCTTCCCATAGGGTTTTAATAAGGTTACAAGAAAATACAGCATTAATTAGGGCATATACGCTGATTAAAAGTCTTTTTTATTTGGCACAAGTCCACCATATATGAAACATAATACTTAGGTGGGTAAAACCTCTGAAACAGTCAAAAGCACAGGTCGGTATAATTTTGGACACATGTAAGGACTTGTCGTATCACTAAAGAAGGACTTTATAAGATTTTTCCAGGCCAAGGATTTTCTAGCTGTAACTGAGGCAGTTTTTTTGGCACTGATCTGTGGTCATCACTGAAGGTGGCCAAAAAAAGACCCAACCCTTAGTAGGCCCTGGGCAGTTTAAGTCAGTAAGCATTGCATACTAGCACATTACGACAGACTTACCTGAAAAGCAAGCTCTCCAGTAGCACGCTGTCATTGCTGAAGGTGCTTCCATCTCAACTCGGTCCTCCTTCTGGGTTCGTGGCCTTTAGCGATATGAATGGCCAAACCAGAGATGACGTCACTCCCACGCATGATCTCTGGGAGTCACTGTTTATAGCACGGCTCTGAAGGAATGGTACGGATATGCCATTTCTTCAGAGCACACGTGCTGGTGCAAATAAAGTATATATCTCCTAAACGGTGCACGTTTAGGAGACATTTACTGTACCTATAGGTCCAGTGCCTTGAAAAAATATTCATACTCCTTGACATTTTGCACATTTTTTTCATGTTACAACCAAAAACGTAAATGTATTTTTTTGGTATTTTATGGGATAGACCAACACAAAGTGGCACATAATTGTGAAGTGGAAGATAAATGCTTTTCAAATTTTTTTACAATTTGTTCTGTGAAGCCCTCGGAGGTTTGTTAGAGAACCTTAGTGAACAAACAGCATCACAAAGGCCAAGGAACACATCAAACAGGTCAGGGATAAAGTTGTGGAGAAGTTTAAAGCAGGGTTAGGTTATAAAAAAAAATATCCCAAGCTTTGAACATCTCACGGAGCACTGTTCAATCCATTACCTGAAAATGGAAAGAGTAACTGGCCATCTACAGGCCGTTCTAAGCCGCCCCTGGATAGGATGGGCCTATCACACTACTTATACTCACCTGTCCAGGGGGGTTTCTATATGAAAACTATACGAAAACTGTCCCATTTGAATTAATCTCATTGCAGTCAGACCAGCAGGGAAGATTTCTGTTCCTACATGCTACCTTACGTGGGTTCCAAATCCTAATTTTGGCTTGTTACATCCCCTCTCCGTACAACTTGGAAGTGGTAAACAAGAGCTTAGCCTTCCTATCTCGATATCTCAATATGACCATGACTCCTGCACTAGACCCAAACTGCACTCAATGATCTAAATACTAATGTCTTGCACCATACCTGCCTGCATTGTATACTGACTGATTTTGCACTAGTTGATATTTGGAGGCATAAACCAGTGTTAATTTTAGTCTTAGGACTAAAATGGCATTTTAGTTTTAGTCCCATTTTAGTTTTCTGCAATTGTTTTAGTTTTAGTCGTATTTAGTCGACTAAATATCCAGTACGTTTTAGTCGACTAAAATGTCCTACGTTTTAGTCAACTAAAATCTCCAGTACATTTCAGTAATTGCAATTTAGTTTTAGTCATAGGCTTTTGACTAAAATGGCATTTTAGTTTTAGTCTCATTTTAGTCTTTTGACTAAAATGGCATTTTAGTTTTATGCCCCGTACACACGGTCGGATTTTCCGATGGAAAATGTCCGATCGGAGCGTGTTGTCGGAAATTCCAACCGTGTGTGGGCTCCATCGGACATTTTCCATCGGATTTTCCGACAGAGCAGGAGATAAAATTTTCCGACAACAAAATCCGTTGTCGGAAATTCCGATCGTGTGTACACAAATCCTACGGACAAAGTGCCACGCATGCTCAGAATAAATAAAGAGATGAAAGCTATTGACCACTGCCCCGTTTATAGTGCTGACGTACGTGTTTTACGTCACTGCGTTCAGAATGATCGGATTTTCCGACAACTTTGTGTGACCGTGTGTATGCAAGAGAAGTTTGAGCCAACATCCGTCGGAAAAAATCCTAGGATTTTGTTGTCGGAATGTCTGAACAAAGTCCGACCGTGTGTACGCCCTATTAGTCTCATTTTAGTCTTTTGACTAAAATGGCTTTTAGTTTTAGTCGTATTTTAGTCATCTCACTTGTTTTAGTTTTAGTCGTATTTCATTCGACTAAAATAGTATTCATTTCGTCAACTAAAATGTTTTAGTCATTTTAGTCATCTAAAATGTTTTAGTTGTTTTAGTCGACTAAATTAACACTGGCATAAACACCCATCAACTAAAGTGTATTCCTGCTTCCCAGCAAGCCACAACACTATGGGGTTGATCCACTACAAGTGCACTTGAAAGTGCAGTCGCTGTAGATCGCTGTAGATCTGAGGGGAACATCTGAAATGAGGTGAAGCTCTGCTAATTTTATCATCCAATCATGCACAAGCTAAAATGCTGTTTTTTATTTTTCTTGCATGTCCCCCTCGGATCTACAGCAATTTTATTTCCAAGTGCACTTTCAAGTGCACTTGCAGTGCACTTGTAGTGCAAAGTGGATTTGCCTTTAGAAAATAACCCCCTATGTCTCGAATAGACTATATCCTAATCTCTAGTACTCTCCTACCCAAAAGTGACAGATAAAGGCTTCGCCCTAGGATCCTGTCAGATCATGCCTGCTGCTGGATGACAGCTTCCTTGCTTGTGTCCTCCCCTACTCCTATATGGAGACTGAATTCATAATGGCTGTCAGCTCTACCGGACCAAAAAGCTATAATCACGAAGATGGAAAGAGTATGGCACAACTACAAACCTACCAAGACATGGCCGTCCACCTAAACTGACAGGCTGGGCAAGGGGAGCATTAATCAGAGAAGCAGCCAAGAGGCCCATGGTAACTCTGGAGGAGCTGCAGAGATCCACAGCTCAGGTTGGAGAATCTGTCCACAGGACAACTGTTGTGCACTACACAAATCTGGCCTTTTTAGAAGAGTGGCAAGAAAAAAGCCATTGTTGAAAGAAAGCCATAAGTCCCGTTTGTAGTTTGCAAGAAGCCATGTGAGGGACACAGCAAACATGTAGAAGAAGGTGCTCTGGTCAGATGAGACCAAAATTTAACTTTTTGGTGTAAAAGCAAAACGCTATGTGTGGCGGAAAACTAACACTCTACATCACCCTGAACACACCATACACACTGTGAAACATAGTGGTGGCAGCACCATGTTGTTAGGGATGCTTTTCTTCAGCAGGGACAGGAAAGGTGGTCAGAGTTGATGGGAAGATGGATGGAGCCAAATACAGGGCAATCTTAAAAGAAAACCTGTAAGAGGCTACAAAAGTCTGGAGACGGGGGTGGATGTTCACCTTCCAGCAGGACATTGACCCTAAACATACAGCCAGAGCTACAATGGAATAGTTTAGATCAAAGAATATTCATGTGTTAGAATGGCCCAGTCAAAGTCCAGACCTAAATCCAATTGAGAATCTGTGGCAAGGCTTGAAAATTGCTGTTCACAGACGCTCTCTATCCAATCTGACAGAGCTTGAGCTATTTTGCAATGAAGAATGGGCAAAAATGTCCCTCTCTAGATGTGCAAAGCTGGTGGAGACATACCCAAAAAAGACTTGCAGCTGTAATTCCAACGAAAGGTGGTTCTACAATGTATTTACTCAGGGGGGCTGAATACAAATGCACGCCACACTTTTCACATATTTATTTGTAAAAAATGTTTGCAAACCATTTATCATTTTCTTTCCAGTTCACAATTATGTGCCACTTTATGTTGGTCTATCACATAAAATCCCAATAAAATCCATTTACGTTTTTGGTTGTAACATGGAAAAATGTGGAACATTTTGAGGGGTATGAATACTTTTTCAAGTCACTGTAAGTGCAGCAGCTGCACTGGTAGGTTGCTGTCTGATCTGCAGCTGTTTCCTGTTTTCCTGTTCTTGCTTCTGTGTTTGACTCCTGTGATTGAGAGGGGTTATCCTGACCACGCTTGAACTCTATGTGCCCTGACCTTGAGTTGCCTCTAGACTCCTCTAGACTCCTCTTGCTCATCTGCCTGAACTCGTGTTGCCAACCTCTGCCTGTATCCTGTCCATTCTCTGCCTGCCTCCTATGTCTGTATTCGACCATTCATTGTTGACCTGGCTTGTCTGACCCTGCATCCAGTTATCCGTCTGTCCTACTCTGCATACTGCTTGGCTACACTGGTCCCCCACCTGCTTTGTGCTGCCAGTCTTCCTGCATCTGCAACCTGGTGCTGTCTACCTGGTTGTTCCTGCTGCCATCCACTACTGCAGCTATCCAGCTCAACTCTGGGGACGCAACTACCACACACCTCTGCGGTAGATCTTACAGGCACTCCTACCTCACCACGTTCTCATGACCACCATCGCAACATCAGTGGCCCTTGAGTCGGGGCTGTACGAGAGGTCTCCCTCTACACGTCAGGCTCTGCCACAAGGTACGTGAAAGACTCCAAATGCTTTTCTGCATATATAATACTATTGATGATCTAGAAGTGTTCCTGAATAAGTACTGTGCAGATATTTTCAAAAGACTGTCAGATCAGACATTTGAAGTTTGTGTTCTATCCAGGGGCGGACTGACCATGCGGGTACTTAGGCACTGCCCAAGGGCCCCATGCCACTAAGGGGCCCCATCAGGGTTGCCAGCCTCAATAAAACCAGGGACAGTATGTAAAAATCTGTGTTTTTAAAAAAATCCCAAGATTATAGCTGCCCCGCCTCTCCAGTACTTTTTCAGTGTGTGTATGTGTATTCTGTGTGTGTATACTGTGTGTGTATATTGTGTGTCTGTGTGTGTATACTGTATGTGTGTATACTGTGTGGCCCTATAATCTATTGCCTGTGGGCCCCATAATCTCCTATTGCCTGGGGGCCCCATAATCTCCTATTGCCCGGGGGCCCCATAATCTCCTATTGCCCAGGGGCCCCATGATTTGTCAGTCCGCCCCTGGTTCTATCATCATAAAACACATTGCATTTTGGCTATTGTGGGATATTTCCGGTCATACCAGTGTGACACAACTCTCCCTAGGTTTGCTGGAGGAGGGTAGCACTGGCCCATGACGAAGGCAGCGAGGTTAAATTAACAGCATAGTTTGCATCAGTAGTGAGTCAGCTTTATGTCAGCCCACACTCGCTGCTATTCTCAGACAGCATTCTACTCCTACATGATCTAATTCTGCCTCTGAAGATGCTACGGCTTGACCTCTTTACCTGCTGCTTCAGGTATCCTTTCCGGCCATCTCTAGAAGTTGTGACACGCAGTGACTTCATCAAAGGCCTAGTGTGTCATTTACGTCTCTTATTCCTATTGGTTCCTAAAAATAAAGAGATTTATTCCCCTTTCTAGTTTACTCTTTAAGTAACATTTTTTATGTAACACATTTGCACTGAGGTTCTTATTCAAAATGACAGCTAACTGCATGTAAACTCAGTTAACATATTAATTTCAATAATGGGTACTATTGCTCACTGTTTATTTATAACTAGGCCTTATTATAACAGAGCCCCAAGGGATCAAGTAAAATCAATCAGAGAACAGAGAATATTATTCAGAAATGCAGCTGTGCTACCGACAATAAAACCACTCAAATATTTTTATTCTGAATGTTACTGTATATAATCCACTGCTGTCAGAGTCAATAGGAATTTTTCTGAGCTTCAGGCTGAGTCTGCAGCTTCTCATCACATGATTCTGTGCATCTTCCCTTTTCCAACCACGGGTGTTACTTGAACCATGCCCCTTTTCCCTAAAGCAGCTATTCTCAACCAGGGTTGTGTGGGACCCTGAGATTCCTCCAGAGGTTGCTTCATTTTTCCAGGTCCATCCTCACTTGGTAGAGCCAGTAGTGGGACACCAGAGACCTTTTCCTTCAGGCTGGCATTCTAATCACCACTGTAAGGGAGACATTCTTCCCACTGTCCACCAGTGTAAGGCGCATTGGTACTAGGGATTCCTTGAGCTGTGGCTAAGTGACTTCCTGTCAAATGGTGCCTTCAAATTTCCAGTTCCATCCACACTTGGTAGAGCCAGTAGCAAGACACCAATGATCTTTTTAGCTGACTGTCTGAGATTCAGCATCAGAAAGGTTTTAAGAACACCTAAAACCCGACCCTGTGCTGTAATTGGTCTAGAGGCCATATGAACATGGCCTATGCACTGAGGGAGCATTGCCTTAGGAGCAGGGAGGGCAGTTATTAGGAAGCCTTTGAGTAAGCAGGATGGGTCCCTGGAAAACCTTTTCTGTGGCAATTTACATTTGACTGCACCAATAGCTAGGTGGTGGTAGTCTTCATTTCAAATCCATGTGAACTGATCGGTGAATGGATGACATGACTGTGTGGTCAGGGCTATATGGAGTCCTGAATGGCCCCACCCTCTCCCAGTCTGACTGCTGTTGTGCAGGGGGCTACAGAAAAATGACACCTAGCCAGAGCCAGGTACTATGCCAGGTTTTTTTTTAGTACATTTAATCATTTTCTTAAGAATACACAATCAAATAAACTGTGTTATTACAGGTTTGGAGCTAAGCTTTAAAAATCAACTCCTTCATGTCTACATACTATTAATAGTGGTAACATTAAAAACCTGTACGTCTTCTCTTCCCCCCTTCCTCCCCGCAGTCTTCTGGGACACACATGTGCAGTGAAGCCGCAAGCTGTCTTATAATAAACACAAGTATGATTGGAGATCCTCTTTAAAGCACACATTAAGGTCAGTCCACTGTAGATGTAGTTGGAATCTAGTAGGCTGAGATACCTGTTGGCTTTTTGTTTTTCTTACGTACTCCAACAGCAAGACCTTATGCCAAAGTTCTTAGCTCTATTCCAGTGATGGTCAACTTACTTGATATAGGTGTGCATAGCCTATTGCATTAGGGGGTGTGTATTGTCAGGCAGTAGAGCAATGGACTTTGTCAGTAGGACAAAGGATTGTATCAGTAGTTTATTTTTTGTATTTATTTTTTACAATTTTAGTTATTATTTTTTACAGCTTTTTTACAATTTTTTTAGGAGCCCCATCAGGGGGCTTCGGTGAAATATCAGAGGTCTAAACAGACCCCTGATGTCTTTCTTTTGAAAGAGAGAAAGGGCCTGAGGACAGAGATTCCTCAGTCCCTTTCTGTGCAGCCTCAGCTGCCCTTGACAGTGAATGAACGGGAAGTGCCCTGTGCTGAGCGGATTCCTGTTCTTCACAAACTGAAGCATAGTAAACACGGCAGCCTGCATGAGAGGAGAGGATAGAAGCCAGCAGTGCTGCAGGAGGTGGGCACAGGGGAAGCTGGGCAGTAGGGGGAATTGGCGCCTCACGCAGTGATTAGGGTGTGCCTAGGTACACCCTGTGTGCACGCCTACAGGGCTTCAAGAGTGGCCCCTAGATATCACCAAAGGGATTTACATAATATTCAGAAAATGCAATGCTACAGAAAGCTGTTAGAGACTGCAGACATGCAACAGGAGAAGGTCCGAGACTGTGGTTATATTGCATTAGGGCCCTTTCACACTGGGGTGGGGGCGGCATCGGCGGTAAAGCGCCGCTATTGTAAGCAGCGCTTTACCGTCGGTATTCGGCCGCTAGCGGGGGGGGCGGTTTTACCCCCCCCCGCTAGCGGCGAGAAATGATTAAAAGCCACCGCAAAGCGCCTCTGCAGAGGCGCTTTGCCGACGATAAAGCCGCGCTGTCCCATTGATTTCAATGGGCAGGAGCGGGGAAGGAGCGGTATACACTCCGCTCCTTCCCCGCTCCGCAGATGCTGCTAGCAGGACTTTTTTTCCCGTCCTGCTAGCGCACCGCTTCAGTGTGAAAGCCCTCACTGGAGACAAAGCAGCGGCACTTTCGGGTCGGTTTGCAGGCGCTATTATTAGCGCAATAGCGCCTGCAAACCGCCCCAGTGTGAAAGGGCCCTAAGAGAGTCAGAGCAGACATTCTGTAGGAGTTGTTTAAACTGGAGGCATGCTTCAGAATACAGCCGTAGACTGAAGACACATTAGATGAGACTGCTAGAGATCGCTGCTATTACAGTCCCTTTGCAGATCAATGTTTCCACCTTATAGCTCCCTACAGCCCCCTTAAAAATGAAGTTGTGCTACATTTGATATTTCTCTTAACAGAATCCATTATAAAAACAGAGAGTGAAAAGAGAAAATGAATTGACAGCACATTAAAAAGAAGGGTGGGAAAAAAAAAAACAAGGCTCGAATAAACATCTAGGTAGGGAAAATACAGGCATACAGCCCTGAGGGCCACACAATAGGTACCAAAGAGCCACAAACTGGGTCCCAGGGCTCCGTTCTCAAGACAAGGGAGCCGCCTGTAGAGGAAAAGGTAATATAATGTGCACCAGCAGCGTATCTTACTGCAGTTTTATTTCTCCTAAAGCAACCATTTGCAGTCTGTACAGTATATCATATTCTTTATATGAAACAAAAATATATACAGTATGAAAAAATAATAGAGAAAGCCCACATAGCAGCAGTGGCAGCCCGTCCATAAGGGGTGCAGGGGCATTGCCCCCCTAATCTACATGTCTACATGTGGGGGGAGGGGGCTGGTGGTGGTGCGAGTAAGGGGGGAGGTTTGTCTGCCGCCCCCCCTTCAAAGAAATATTGAGCACCAGCCGCCACTGGTGAACAGCATTAACAATTGGGGATTAAAACTGCTGGCACGCCTAAGGGCTTTATTGGTAGAAGCTAAAAACTGTGCTGTTCAATACTAGATCACATTTCTACATTCTATAACATGTACAGTAAATGTCTGCCTGTCTATCTATCTATCTATCTATCTATCTATCTATCTATCTATCTATCTATCTGTCTGTCTGTCTGTCTGTCTATCTAGCTATCTAGCTATCTACAACAGAAGAAGAACAAATGTACTTAATCCTTTCAAGCTCAGACAAAGGTATTCACAACCCCATGCTTACTTGCAAATCCAAATACAAAACATGGCAATCATAAAATTTAAAGTTTTATTTATGAACTATATACCAGCACGACAAAGCATAGAAAAATATAATGGTGAGTTCATTGAGAAGAAACTCTACATGTTTCATTGAGAACTTTAACTTCATCAGGAGTAGTGGTTGGTAACCAGTCTACAATATCAAATAATCCAAAAGATACATGCAGTAAATCCATACATGACCTACAGTACATTATTAATTACGTAGAATGCATCTGTCATTTGTTATTTATAATGTCAATATAGCATAACATAATCACAATCACAGTTTATGAACATTCCTTAGACCAACAGAAAAAGTACAGGGAGAGGAATTAGAGAGAGTACAGGGAGAAGCATAGGAGAGAGTACATGTAGAGGAATTAGAGAGAGTACAGGGAGAGGCATAGGAGAGACTACAGGAAGAGGAATTAGAGAGAGTACAGAGAGAAGCAAAGGAGAGAGTACAGGGAGAGGCATAGGAGAGAGTAAAGGGAGAGGCATTAGAGAGAGTACATGGAGAGGAATTAGAGAGTACAGGGAGAGGAACAGGAGAGAGTACAGGGAGAGGCACTGGAGAGAGTACAGGGAGAGGCACTGGAGAGAAAACAGGGAGGGGCACAGGAGAGAACACAGGGAGAGGAACAGGAGAGAATACAGGGTGAGCCGCAGGAGCGAGTACAGGGAGAGGCATTAGAGAGAGTACAGGGAGAGGCATAGGAGAGAGTACAGGGAGAGGCATTCAAGAGAGTACAGAGAGAGGGATAGGAGAGAGTACAGGGAGAGTGGTAGGAGAGAGTACAGGGAGAGGAACAGGAGCGAGTACAGGGAGAGGCATTAGAGAGAGTACAGGGAGAGGCATAGGAGAGAGTACAGGGAGAGGCATTCAAGAGAGTACAGAGAGAGGGATAGGAGAGAGTACAGGGAGAGTGGTAGGAGAGAGTACAGGGAGAGGAACAGGAGCGAGTACAGGGAAAGGCATTTGAGAGAGTACAGAGAGAGGCGCAGGAGAGAGTACAGGCAGAGTGATAGGAGAGACTACAGGGAGAGGCATAGGAGAGAGTACAAGGAGAGGCATAGGAGAGACTACAGGGAGAGGAACAGGAGAATGTACAGGGAGAGGCACAGGAGAGAGTACAAGGAGAGGCATAGGAAAGACTACAGGGAGAGGCAATAGAGTGAGAGAGTACAGGAAGAGGAACAGAAGAGAGTACAGGGAGAGGCATTAGAGAGAGTACAGGGAGAGAAACAGAAGAGAGTACAGGGAGAGGCATTCGAGAGAGTACAGGGAGAGAAACAGAAGAGAGTACAGAGAGAGCGATGGGAGAGAGTACAGGGAGAGGGACAGGAGAGAGTAAAGGGAGAGGACATTAGAGAGAGTACACGGAGAGGAACAGAAGAGAGTACAGGGAGAGGGATAGGAGAGAGTACACGGAGAGGCAAAGGAGAGAGTACAGGGAGAAGGAGAAGCACAGGAGAGAGTATCAGGAGAGGCATTTGAGAGAGTACAGGGAGCGAAACAGGAGAGAGTACCGGGAGAGGCATTAGAGAGAGTACATGGAGAGGAATTAGAGAGAGTACAGAGAGAGGGATCGGAGAGAGTACCGGGAGGGGCACAGGAGAGAGTACAGGGAGAAGCACAAGAGAGAGTACCAGGGGAGGCACAAGAGAGAGTACAGGGAGAGGCATAGGAGGGAAAAGCATAGGAAAGAGCAGGGAGAATCACAGGAGAGAGTACAGGGAGAGGAACGAGAGAGAGTACAGGGAGAGGCATAGGAGAGAGTATAGGGAAAGGCATAGGAGAGAGAGCAGGGAGAGGCACAGGAGAGAGTACAGGGAGAGGCACAGGAAAGAGTACAGGGAGAGGCATAGGAGAAAGAAGTGGGAGAGGCTCAGGAGAGAGTACAGGGAAATGTATTTGAGAGAGAACAAGGAGAGGCATAGGAGAGTACACTGAAGGCACTGTAGGCACTGAAGAGATTACAGGGAGAGGCATATCAATCCTATCGGGATCTGTGAGATGTCGTAAATATAATATATAGAGGCATGGTTGTATAGAAATTGTATCATGTCTGAAAGCATGGATGCTCAACCTGTGGCCCTCCAGCTGTTGCAGAACTACGAGTCCCATCATGCCTCTGCCTTTGGGAGTCATGCTTGTAATTGTCAGCCTTGCAATGTCTCAGTCCCTCTTTATTAACTTTAGAGATGCTCCTTGCTGCTTCTCTCATGACAGGCAAAAACCATAAAGGGCTATCAATCTATATATCTATCTACTGTACCAATTAATTACAGTATTGTGTATCTTAGTAATAAAACACGTAAAAACTATCACATATAGGATATATGAAACATCTGATGAGATCTAATGAAAGGCATCTAGAAGAGGGTTCTTGATAGGCCTTCTTTGTGACTGTTAATTCATCTGCAGACAATTCCCTTGAAAATAAGATGCAAGTTCTCGTTGCAGTCCGTGTAGTGTCAGATATAAACTCTAAGCTGTCATTGTTCTGATGTTACCATCAGAATACAGAAAAGTGTTAGAAACAGAAAGGGGCACTAATCATCTTACAACAAACACTAACATACCAACATCATTAGACTGGGAGTACAATGGTTAGTGATGAGAGAGTCAGACAGTATAATTTAGGGTTTGAGCTATATCATATTCCACCTAATACAAAGATTGAACACTGAGGATATCTGCTCTGCATATGTAAACCATGCCCAGGCTTCTCTGACCCTGGGCTTGCAATGCAACAGACCTGCCCTGAGAGGTATTAGCCACTAAGAGGCAATGGCAGCCCGTCCATGCAGGGCGCAGGGGCGTCGCCCCCCCAATCCATGCGCCCGGCCCCTAATCTCCACGCAGGGCTCCATGCAGGGCGTGTGTGAGGGGGGGTTTTTTTGTCCCCCCCCCCCCCCGAAATATTGAGCACCAGCCGCCACTGCTAAGAGGGTTGGTAACTATCATGTTACACATACACTGTCTGCTTGCCATTAATAATTTTGTCCCTACCTTACTCCGTAGCTAAGGGATGCTTTATGCAGTTTGCCCCACCCTTCTTCTTCATGCTTTAGCCTCTATTCACCACATGTACCTATAGTCAGACAACAAAGTTAACGAAAAAAACAAAAAAAACAATAAAAAGAAAAAAAAACAAACCCCCCCTCCAACAAAAAAAAATAAAAATAAAAAAAATGGGCAGACTCGATGGACTACTCAGTCTTTTTCTGCTGTCACTTTTCTATGTTTCTATAATGTACTGTATTTTGTTGGAGCTAGACACACTATGATTTTTGCCCTATCTGATGTCCATCTGTTATGATCTGCACAAGTTTTGGACTAAAGTTTTTTACGACCTGCAAGAAGTTATTTGGATTGAGTAACTATCTGCCAAGCTACTGAGACTGTTATTTTGCTACAATTGGATCAGTTATAGACAGGGGCAGACTGACAACTCATGGGGCCCCCTGGGCAATAGGAGATTATGGGGCCCCCAGGCAATCAGAGATTATGGGGCCACACAGTATACAATCACAGAGTATACACATACATGTACACACATTATACACAGACAGGTTTCTATTGGCTGAGAAGGTACTGGAGAGGTGGGGCAGCTATAATCTCGGGATTTTTTAGGCCAAAAGTATGTCGGTAAGGGACATTTCAGAGACAGATGTAAAAAAAAACACAGATTTTTACATACTGTCCCTGGTTTTTCTGAGGCTGGCAACCCTGATGGGGCCCCCTAGTAACATAGTATCCAATACACTGTATATACCCAAAGCACAGAAAGAAGCCTGAAATTTGGGTGGTGAGATACAGAAAAGTTTACCTCAATGAACAACCCATGTCGATAACTCACTAGAGATTTAGATTAATTTTGCGCTGCAGCGTCTAGCATGTGTAGAAGCTATTTATTGATGATGTGACTGCTGGCAAAAGCAGCAGGATGAATTCTGAAGTATTTCAGGCAATATTATCTGCTCATATTCAGCAAAATGCTTCAGAACTCATTGGACGGCGCTTCACAGTGCAGATGGACAATGACCCGAAGCATACTGCGAAAGCAACCAGAGTTTTTTAAGGGAAAGAAGTGGAATGTTATACAATGGCCAAGTCAATCACCTGACCTGAATCTGATTGAGCATGCATTTCACTTGCTGAAGACAAAACTGAAGGAAAAATGCCCCAAGAACAAGCAGGAACTGAAGGCAGTTGCAGTAGAGGCCTGGCAGAGCATCACCGGTGATGAAACCCAGCGTCTGGTGATGTCTATGCATTCCAGACTTCAGGCTGTAATTGACTGCAAAGGATTTGCAACCAAGTATTAAAAAGTGAAAGTTTGATGGATGATTGTTAATCTGTCCCATTACTTTTGGTCCCTTAAAAAGTGGGAGGCACATATACAAACTGTTGTAATTCCTACACCGTTCACCTGATTTGGATGTAAATACCCTCAAATTAAAGCTGCAAGTCTGCAG
This sequence comes from Lithobates septentrionalis, assembly GCA_037952835.1. Lineage (NCBI taxonomy): Eukaryota > Metazoa > Chordata > Amphibia > Anura > Ranidae > Lithobates > Lithobates septentrionalis. The sequence goes on along the minus strand of JBBDGP010002643.1, from coordinate 478,697 downwards.
TTAAAGTACATATTGTTTGTTTCATTTCAAATCTTTTGTGGTGGTGTATAGAGCCAAAAAGATTAGAATTGTGTCAATGTCCCAATATTTATGGACCTGACTGTATATATATGAAACAGTGATAAAGTACTCAGATCAAAAGAAGATATTCAACTGATTTTACATGAAAAATCCTAAGTCCCAAATAATAAAGTGCATGTGCATCAAAAAGTGATGAGATGTGAAGATCAAGTGCTCAAAAAAACAGTTCTTGAAAGCTGTGAACAAGGGTTCTTGAAAAGGTCACGTGACCAGTGACAAAACGCGAAGGAGGAGCTGGAGACATCACTTCCGGTCACGGCCGAGACTGGAAGTAGGGGTTTTATCGATACTGCCTGCTTTTAACCTAGATGTAAGGTATTATGTTTTAATAAAGCCATGTGAAACTACTACACTATGGAGTGCTTACTTGTCTTGTATGGCCTATGAATGGAGGAAGGAGATCCAGCATAGATATAGATATAGATACAGCATAGCGGATATTTATCCTCGATTACTGAGCCATATACCACATCCCTGGATTTATGCTATAAGGAGAGGAAAGTGGAATGTAATTGTCCATAAAGGATCCATATATTAAAGCCCTGTCAGACAAGCTGTGGATTTCAATGCAGGAGAGGAGCGTAGAACATGAAGTGCTGTTAAATATATTTATATTAAAGCGTCACTAGACCTGTCTAGTCTTTGTTTAAGGCAGTGGTTCTCAACCTCCCTAGTGCCGTGACCCCTTATTAAAATTTCCCAAGTTGTGGGGACCCCCAACATTAAAATTATTTTTGTAGCATGGGGTGTCAGCACCCAAGGCAAGACCAATTAATTTGCACCCCTAACCCACGGACATTTAGCTCTCCCTGAGTTTTTTTCCACTCGTACAGTATTAAAACCCCTTATGGTACATTTTAGGATGTACCACTCTTTCTCTTTGTTCTTTTTTTCTTTCCCTTTCATCCCTCTCTTTCCTAATTTCTTCCCCCCCCCCCCCCCCCATCCCTCTCTCTCTCTAGCCGTTTTTCTTGTTCTCTTATTTTTTCTCTCCCTTTTTCTTTATTCCTCTCCTTCTTTTTTCTCTCCCTTCCATGTATTCTCTATTTTTATTCCTTCTCTTACTCCTTGGTGGGGGTAATGGGATGAGTGGCAGTGCTGACGGGGAGTTGGGATGAGTGGCAGCACTAGTGGGGGGTGGGATCAGTGGCAGTGCTGGGGGGAGTTCTTATCAGCCAACTTAGGTGCTCTTGATGAAGGTCATCTGCTGATCTGAGAACTGTAGTGGGGACTTTTAATGGCAAATATAATCACAGGTAGTGTTACTTACTGTGTCTCCAAACTTTCTGGTTTCTCGTAGCAGTGACACCTATGCCGCAATCAGGAGCTAGGATCTCCTCCAGCCCCTCCCACTTCACATTGCTCACCAGGGAGCTGACCTCTAGTCTCTGTCCCCCAGCCATGCCATGAACTGAATGGGCGGCTGCGAAGAGGCTGAGTGGGTGGCCGCGGTCTCCAGGGACAGCCCTGTTGGGCGACCGTGAAAAGGCTGGGAGAGCGGTGTGGGCTACAGGAACAGCCCAGGATTCGGTGACCCCTGGCAAATCGTCAAGAACTGTTTTTTTGAGCACTCGATCTTCACATCTCATCACTTTTTGATGCACATGCACTTCACTTTTTTTTTTTTTTGAATAATCTTTATTTTAGTCAGCATTGCGAGGGAACAAATAAAAAATAAAAAACAAAGAAAACAATCAAGACAAAAACAACAAACAAGTAAAAAATAGGTATACAGTATATCGAAGTACCAGGAGTCATCACTCACAACATAGGTAACAGAAACCATATAGGGGCCAAGAGCTACCTCGACATCATGAAATACAAGGGGACCCAGTCGACACAACTCCTCTCTAAACTAACAGAGGAGCTGATAGAACCACTCTCAAGAAAATAAATGAAAAGGTGTCTGAAACTTACATAAAATTATTCTCCATTATTCTGAGCTATCAAGCGACTGAACTCCTGTACACACTCCAAAGATATGGTCATGGCCTTCATACCAGGTTCAAAGCTACTGAGATGTGGTACCTGGTTGACTGATAGTGGACAGGGAACGGTCAGCTAAGGCCAATGTTTTAAATGTGGGGTCTGCAAACACCAATAAGGCTATATCTAAGCTGGACGAGATTGAGATTGGTTGGGCAATGTGTTCCTTTTTTTAGTTTGCCCAAATGGAATCGAACCTCTTGCGTCTGTCTTTACATGTGGCCAAGCCACTCCTCCGCCTCCATAATCTCCCTCACCTTCTGCAGCCACTCCATTTCACTTGGGATTCGAGAGCTTTTCCAGTGAACTGGCATAAGGCTTTTAGCAGCACTGAGAAGGTGGGGGAGAGCATTACGTTTATAGCGAGAGAGAGGCATATGGGGAACTGGAAGGAGAAAGCATTTTGGACAATTAGGGAGGTCTATTCCGAGACCCTCCAGCACGTGTTTACGTATCATTTCCCAGAAAGGTAGGACAAGAGGGAATTCCCACCATATATGGAGGAAAGTACCCCTCTGCCCGCAGCCTCTCCAGCACAAATCAGAATGTGAAGGGTACATTTTTGCTAGAGTTGTGGGAACATGATACCACCTGGTCAACAGTTTGTAATTATTTTCCTGTGCTTTGGACTCTACTAAACTAGAGTGAGTCAAGTAGTACAACTGCTGCATTTGTTCTTTAGTAAACTCACATTGAAGGTTGCGCTCCCAGTCTCTAATGAAATATGGTTTAGAACGCGACTTGGCTGCGTCTAATAGTTGGTATAGGACGGAGATCATGTGAGGCTGAGGGTCCTGAGCTGCCCATAAATGTTCAAACTCCGTAAAAGTGGATCTAATCTTTGTCTCACAATGTGTAGAGTCAACAAAATCTGCCAACTGGCCGTAGCTCCAGAAATCGAAGGGGAAGCTCCCATACCACTCTCTCAGTACATCCAGAGGGATCAAGGTGTGGCCCTCTACAAAACTTGCCAAGCTAACTATGCTGTCTCTTACCCAGGATCTGAGGGAAGACAGTCACTCCCCAGGGGTGAACCAGGGGAACCCCCCCCCCCACTGGAGCCAGCGGAGATGATGGGGGAGCTAAATCCAAGGATCTATTCAGTTTATCCCATACGATTAATGAATGGGAGGTCAGTGGGGACACCCGAGAGACATCTGTCTCCCATCGGAACCCAGGGGGCGTATGACAAGTTGCGACCGGCAATAGTCTTTTAGGCAGCCTAAGAACTCCATGTCTCTTGGACCTCTGCAGTATGGCCATAGCTACTCGTGGCTTCTGGTTTCTCCACACAAACTTGATAAAACACTATGGAGCTCCATAAAAAAGTGTCTGGGTAGGCGGATAGGTACCATATGCAGTAGTAACAATATGCGGGGAGAATTGTAATTTTTATTATATTCGTGCGACCAACCCAAGTGAAAGTCGTCTTATCCCAAGATTGTAAATCTAGGCAAAGCTTCTTTAATAATGAGGTGTAGTTATGAGTAAATAGAGCTTTCAAGCTACTAGTAAACTGGATTACAAGGTACCGTATTGAAGAGGAAGCCCAAGCAAAAGGAAAAGCTCCCTTCAGGGCGGTACTCATGACTGGGGGGACCATAATCAGCAAGATCTCCAATTTGGTATAATTGATCTTAAAGTTAGAAACCCGGCTATAAGCTGCTAGTTCCTCCATCAGGTTCGGCTGTGAGACTACAATCTACCACGTGAAATAGGACATCATCCACGTATGCATAAAGTTTATGTTCTGAAGAACCTACAGTAACCCCTCTGATGTTTTGATTAGCTCGTATTTTCCTGAGCAGAGGTTCCAAGACCAGAGCAAACAATAGGGAGGAGAGTGGACACCCCTGTCTCGTGCTGTTCTGGATAGGGAATTCTGAATATAAACAGCCATTCACCTTGACCTGTGCAGAAGGAGACACATAGAGTGCTGATATCCAGCATAACATCTGAGGCCCCAACCCCAACCTAGCCAGTACTGCATTGAGAAAGCCCAGTCCACGCGATCGAACGCCTTCTCAGTGTCTGTGGAGAGAATCAAATATGGGGGCAGATGGTCGCGTGTCTGGGCCCAATGAATGAGCTGTATAGCCCGAATAGAGTTATCTCGGGCCTCCCGGCCCACTATAAAGCCTGTTTGGTCTGGGTTGACTATATCGGGGAGGAGATTTTTAAGGCGATTTGCAAGGATTTTGGCAAATAATTTTAAATCTGTATTCAATAAAGAGATTGGGCGGTAAGATCCTTCCCTTCTTTCAGGAGGACAGTTATGTGAGCCAGTGAAGCCCCCTGAGGGAGATGCTCTGTGAAAGCCAAGGAATTGAAGGAGGAGCACATAGGTGCCTGTATCACATGCACTGTATTATTTGGAACTTATCTTAATATTTTTTATCTAAAATCAGATAAATATCTGCTTTTGATCTGAGTACTTTATCACTATTTCATATATTATCGCATATTATCGCATATATTGTATTTTTTTTTTTTTTTTTTTAAATTAGGGGTAGTCATTCTTACATATTTGTCTATTTTTGCTGCTTAGCATCTTGAATCAGTGCACTTTATCAGTGTTTCACATGTTATCGCATATCACTGCATTTTTTTTTTTAAATTAGGGATAGTCATTTATGCATATTTGTCAATTTTTTCTGCATATCTTCTTGAATTAGCGCACTTTATCACTGTTTCACTTAATATTGCATATTATCACATATCACTGCATTTTTTTAATACATTATTTCATTTATTTTTTGATATTAGGGATAATCATTCATGCATAAATGTTGTTTTTTTCTGCTTGTATAGCTTCTTGAATTAGCGCACTTTATCAGTGTTTCACAACATTTTCGCACATTATTGCTTATTACTGCGTTTTTGTCTTTTTTTTTTTCTGCATAGCTTCTTGAATTAGCACACCATTTTTATTATCATTATTTGTTTTAGAGTGCTGAGGTCACTTTCTAATGGTTGCAGCTTTTTATATATATATATATATATATATATATATATATATATATATTTTTTTTTTAATATTATTCTTTGGTATTTATTTTGTATATCAGTTTTGGTTGGTTGTGAGGTCCATAGCAGCGCAGAAGTACTTTAATTTTAATATACGCTCTTTTGTTCACATCAGTCAAGTAAGCCAACGCTTACAGCTACTTTATCTTTAATTCCTTGCCTATGTTTGTGTTCCAACTGGTGCCATTACTGCTGCCCCAGGTTTCCTTTTTCATGATGGCTCCTTTCTCTTGAAACATCCTATGGCGTCCCCCTTGCATGCAGGGACTAGAGTTGTGTCTCTTTACACTGTGTGCATCACACAGCCCCATGGCCTAGGATGGCAAGGCACTCTTCTGCTCCTACCTCCACCAAGCTAACAGACTGATGCACTGTCAACTGTTAACTATTTTATATAAAAACCAGATGGAGGGAAGGAGTGTTGAGAGAGCAAAAGCCGCCAGCAATGAAAAAAAAACTACAAAAGCTGGGGTATTAATTTAAGTAAATATATTTTTTTGTTCTCAATGTGTTAAGCCAGGGATCTTCAAACTATGGCTGGCGGACCCCTTACAAGATTCTTTCTAGCCCACAGGTAGGGTCAGCAGTGGACCAGTCAGTATTGTTGACCAGATTTGGGGTCTCTGTGACCCCAGGTCGTCGAGCTACGACACTCAAAGCTTGATCGTTGTTTGTTTGTTTTTTTGTTTTTTTTATGTTAGTGGCAGGTGAGGCTTTGCCTCACCTGTCTCCCCTTGCTGCACGTCCCTGGGCTTTAGCATGTTAAAGCAGTGGTTGTCAATTTATGAGCCAAAGGGGGCCTCAAATGCGGCCCCTGACAACACCAAATGGCCGCACATTAAATTCAATATATGTAATGCTTGAGATGACTGTTGCAGACTTAATAGAGGAAAATGAGCGTTATGCCGCGTACACGCGGCTGGACTTGCCAACGGGCTAAAGTCCGTCGGCATTTCCGATGGAAAAATTTAGGACATGTTCTATATCTGAGTCTGTCGGAAATGCCGACAGAAAAAGTCCGATGGGGCATACACACGGTCGGAATGTCCGACCGAAAGCTCCCATCTGACTTTTTCTGTCGGGAAGTCCAGCCGTTTGTATGCGGCATTAGAGAGTGTGGACATTTTCTGGCTGGGAATATACTGCAGAAGACAACATGAAATCGGAAACATGTTATATAAGGTGAGAAGAGATCAATGCTATTACCGTAATCAATGTTCCCCTTACAGGCTGCTGAGGTCTGAGGGCCGCACATCATATACCAAAGGGCCGCATTTGGCCCTCAGGCCACAGGTTGGGCACCAGGGTGTTAAAGCCTAACTGAGATGGAAGTGGTTGTATTCCCTTTTACTTTGAGTCCCGTAGTATGAAATTGTGTATGGAAAATCCTGTTGAGAAACTATCACCATCATAGACAAATATGAAAAACGACCGTGTGTCAGCTTCTTCTACTGGAGTACTTTAAATATAGTGAAGCAGAATTATATATTTTTTTCCACTATTGGTATTTATCATTCTATGCTGAGACCTGTTTCTGTATTTACTACTACGGAAACAAAAAGTCATTTATGAATAAAACCATCGGCACTACTATATTTTCCATTCAAGCGATTTTATTTTCTTGCTCGCTGTTATAAAATTAGTACAATTTTGTAGCCATGAAAACGTGAGCCATGAACAGATACTTCCCGCGGTGTGCTGCCATTCAACATCGACTGAATGGAGTTAAAATGCCATTTGCCACAGCTATAACAAATCACTACGGGTGTTCATTAATTATACACACGGCAATTATACCGGATGACTGACAGGCTGCGGATAAAATTGGCTTTCTTGGCCAGAAATGTTTGTACGTTTTATAGTTAACGTGCCCTCATACATATCTAGGGTAACTATACCCTAGATAAAGCAATGCTCTACTTGCTACATAGTAAATGGGAATATTGTCATGAAGGTTGAGACAATTCTTGAACAAAGTATAAGAAATTATTATTGAACAACCTGTGCCAGTCCATTTTTTACATAAAATATCACTAGGTTCAAGGTTTGTTTTCTCAACCACTTCAGCTCCGGGAGGTTTTACCCCCTAATGACAAGGCCATTTTTTGCGATACTGCACTACGCTGCTTTAACTGACAATTGCGCAGTCGTGCGAAGCTGTGCCCAAATAAAATTGATGTCTGTTTTTTCCCATAAATAGAGCTTTCTTTTGGGGGTATTTTATCACCTCTGCGGTTTTTATTTTTTGCGCTATGAACAAAAAAAGACCGACAATTTTGAAAAAAAAAACAATAATTTTTACTTTCTGCTATAAGACATACCCAATAGAAAAATGTAAAGAAATCAAATTTCTTCATCAATTTAGGTCAATATCTATAGTGTTCACACCCATGCGATCCGAATGATGTCTGAATTGACAGTTCGCACTGCGATATGCGAACCGATCTCGAGGTGTCAATATTTTTGTATTAACACTCCCGGCGGTTCGCATAAAAGCAGTGTGAACTGCCATGGGAGTCAAGTGCGATGCGGGAACCCGCAGTGGATTTGCAGTGTTTACACATCGCACCTATGTGAATGAAGTGTAAGTGACACTTTTTGGGAACCAGTGACACCAATACAGTGATCAGTGCTAAAAAAATGCACTGTATACATGACACTGGGAGAGAAGGGGTTAACATCAGGGGCAATCAAAGGGTTAAGTGTGCTTCTTAGGAGTGATTTCTAACTGTGGGGGGAAACCTAATAGTCTCTCTTGTACATGTATTGCATTGTGATTATCAGCGACTATATTTGAATTTCAGAAAGAGAAAAATTACCCAGAACATAATCTCCCCTGAAGAAGGAATATATACTAATAATTCCGAAACATGTTGGGATGTATTTAAGAAACCCATATGGACTGACCACAGTACAACTCTGGCAGTACATGGGTATACTTGACAATATTGGGTTTGATTATACCATGTATTTTCGAACTATGTATACCAACTTTCTATTTATTTGTATATATTGCTTTTATGTATCATAATTGTCTCCAGGGCTACGTTTGCCCTTTTACTATGTTTTGTATTTAATAAAAGTGCCGTCACTGCCTCTTAAAGAAATTTACCTGGATAATACTCTCTGCCTGTCCAACGGGGTTTTATCATATATGTGCATCTGATACATATCCTTCCACATACCTCCCAACATTTTAAGATGGGAATGAGGGACACCTACTACAAAAAGCATGTAGGTATAGGACACGCCCCCTGCCACACCCCCTTTAAAGGAGAATTAACAACAACAAAAAAGTTTGTTAAATATACAAGGGTATTTTTTTTTACCACTAGTATTCCTTTATATTGGCTTTTAAAATTTACAAATGCAGCAATTTAGAATTTGGATGAATGGTTTAACACTGGGAAACACTTTTTTTTAAAAGACTAAAAGTTCATTTTATATACAACTATATGGATCAGACCAAAATGAGGGACAAATGAGGAGGAAAGAGGGACAGAGGAACATTGCTCCAAATCAGGGACAGTCCCTGGAAATCAGGGACAGTTGGGAGCTATGCTTCCATATCTAATTAGGATGTTGGCAGCCCCATACACCCTCTTCCCAACAAAATTTCTGCCTTGTTTACATAGGCAGACCGCCATTCTGCCTCTCCTGTGAACGATCGGCGGGTCCTGGTGGCCATCGCGGCCACCGGACTCGCTGATTGGCTCCTGCTGTGTCCAATCAGAGCGGTAGCGGGGCTCCGGCGGTGTGCGCGCGCCCCAGAGCCGAAGAAGAATAACATACAGGTACGTGATTTTGCACTTAAGGGCCGTCTTGTCGCAGTATAAGTAAGGGCGGTCCTTAAGCGGTTAAGGAAGCAGCCACAGTCTGAGTAGAAAAGCCTGCCCCCATTCCAGCATGTTGTAGAGCAGTGGTTTCCAAACTGTGGCCCGGGTCCCGGATGCGGAACTTTGCTTGACTTTATCCAGCCCTTGAGGCACTATTCCTTGCCCTGATATCAAGAACAGGGCACTATTCAACAATGGGGTATTGTTTACACCTGGAGCATTTTCTAATCCCATTGGTCACAGTCCATCCCCCTCAAAATCTGAAGGACAGTAAACTGGCCTTTTGTTTGGAAAGTTTTTCAGACCACTGCTGTAGAGTAAGAGCCTTGCTCTGTGTGTGGAATCAGAGACCTCTCAAAAGAGGTTGGACACACATATTGCTGAATCACAGATAGACCTTTTCAATCATCAGGCAGAATAAGCTTTACCAACTGCATCTCTACAGCATACTAGCAAGGGACAGACTTTTCTTCTCAGGCTGTGGCTGCTTGCTAAGGAAAACAACCTGTAAGGCTTTAAATACATTTTGTTTTGATGCACCTACAATGTATTTAGCTGATTTTAAAATATGTTCTTGAAAATGCTACATGGACATTGCCCAATCCCACATTATCAAAATTGGGATACGCCTCCAAGGATGCTCAGGATGTTACCATCTTCTATTACAAGGAAGTGGAGGCACTTGGGCTATATACATCCGGAAAGTATTCGCAGTGCTTTACTTTTTCCACATTTTGTTATGTTACAGCCTTATTCCAAAATGCATTAAGTTAACTATTTTACTCAAAATTCTACAAACAATATCCCATAATGACAACGTGAAAGATTATGAATTTTTGTATAAAAATAAATAAAAAAAATCACATGTACATAAGGATTCACAGCCTTTGTCTTGACACTCAAAATTGAGCTCAGGTACATCCTGTTTCCACTGATCATCCTTGAGATGTTTCTACAACATTATTAGAGTCCACCTGTTTTAAATTCAGTTGATTGGACATGATTTGGAAAGGCACACACCTGTCTATATAAGGTCCCATGGTTAACAGTGCATGTCAGAGCACAAACCATGCCACGAAGTCCAAGGAGTTGTCTGTAGACCTCCAAAACAGGATTGTACTGTGGCATAGATCTAGGGAAGGGTACAGAAAAATTTCTGCAGCATTGAAGCTCCCAATGAGCACAGTGGCCTCCATCATCCGTAAATGGAAGACGTTTGGAACCCCAGGACTCTTCCTAAAGTGGGCCGCCCGGCCAATCTAAGCAATCGGGGGAGAAGGGCCATAGTCAGAGGAGTGACCAAAAACCCAATGATCACTCTGACAGAGCTCCAGCGTTTCTCTGTGGAGAGAGGAGAACCTTCCAGAAGAACAACCATCTCTGCAGCACTCCACCAATCAGGCCTGTATGGTAGAGTGGTAAGACGGAAGCCACTCCTCAGTAAAAGACACATGACACACAAAATATAAACACCGCAGAGGTGATCACATACCACCAAAAGAAAGCTCTATTTGTGGGAAAAAAAGAACATCAATTTTGTTTGAGTACAGCGGTGCACGACCGCGCAATTGGCAGTGCCGTATCGTAAAAAGTGGCGTGGTCATTACGGGGGCAAATCCTTCCCGGGCTGAAGTGGTTAATCAATTATCACACATCAGTAACACCCAATACAATTGTTTTTAGTATATATATATATATATATATATATATATATATATATATTCACCAATAGGAATGCATTATTATTATTATTATTATTATACAAGATTTATATAGCGCCAACAGTTTACGCAGCGCTTTACAATGTATAAGGCGGACAACACAGTTACAGTACAGTTCAATACAAAAGGTACAGGAGGGCCCTGCTCGTAGAGCTTACATTCTAAAGGGAGGGGGTGGTGGTACAAAAGGTATTAGCTGCAAAGAATGATTTGATGGGGGTGGCTCATTAGGGGCTCATTCATAAAGACAAGCCGGCAGAGACATGTTTTGCTAGAAAGGCCATGCAGCACCAGGCAGGGCTGCCTAGTGAATTTTGTTAGAAGCAGGGTAAGTATTTACCATAGCAGATAGCACCAACGGGGCTAATTAATTACCGTACATACAGTATAAGCTCACTTAACATGAACTTATACTTCAATATTAGACAAATGATTCCCAGAAAACTATGAGATATCTAAAATAAATAACAAGGAAGCATAGTTGAAGCTACCTGCTTTGAAGCTGACTTTCCCTAACTGACACCTCTGACGAAACCATTGAAAACATATTCATTCACTTCCGTGTCTGTAAATTTCAGCTTGAGCTACGGAGATGTGAAAATGACTGTCTTAATAACAAAGGAGCTAAGGAAACAAAGGAAAACATATTTAAAGGAGGCTAAAGCTTCACCTACTGACATAAGGACAATGCTAAATATTAATATGCTATATTTTTTATTTATTTGACACAAAAAAGCAATATTTTTGATTGGTTCTCACCATAATAAAGAACGAAAATATCAATATAAAACCTAGATATTACCTTCAATACCTTTTTCTCCTGCTAAACTTTACATAATGGGTTTTCAGGATATTTGACTTGAGGATTAGTCTAACAGATTCACTAAGCGATGACATTTGCAATATAAAAGCCCTTTCTGCTCCCTCGAAACTTTCATCACTGTTGCATATTGCCAAGATCAATGTAATGCTAGCAGTGCTGAACAGCCAAATCAGCAATTTAAGGTGCCCACTGACATAAATAGATAAAAGTTGTTTAGACATGAATGATTTCTAAACATTCATTTGACTGTCTGGAAATGTTTGACACATGAACATGATATGGAAAAATGACCAATAGCAGCCCACATAGGGTTGAATTCTTTGGATCGTTTGTCTGGAAGAGTCACGTGTTTATAGAAACGCTGGCTGATGGCAAATGTCCGTTCCCGCCAGCTTCACGTCCAACAATTTTTACAGGGAAAAAATGTAAAACAATATTGGATGACATCTGAAGGTCCACCAAAATTTTGAGACTTAAATTAGCCTAAAGTGTATGGAAACCCAAATATCGAAGATCTAAGAACAACTTCTTTTTTTCTGTTAAATGTATTAGTGCAAGCATTTTGGGCTTTTTTGCTATCAGTGCAGCTACATTAAAGCCCAACTGATCCCTCAGTTTTAATCAGCTAAATACATTACAAGGGGATCAAAAGACAAGGAGTTAAATGTCTTACAGTTCCTTTTTTCTTTACAAAGCAGCCACAGTCTGAGTAGGAAGGACTGTCATCCTCATGTTTATAAAAATCACGAGGGCAGACAGCAAAGTTTGCACCAAAAATCTTAATTGTGCAAAATTATGCCAACCTCTAAAAAGGTTTCAGAATAAATCAAATAAGATGAAAGTGTGTAAAACCTTAGTGGCTCAGGGCATTATCAGGTTAAAACACTGTTGGCATCAGCATCTTCTCCTCTATAGCAGGATCAGGATATTAGCATTTTGGGGTGAAGCTGCTCCTTTGTCAAGCCAATATTATGTTATTGGCTTGACAAAGGGGCAGCTCCACCCTGAAATGTGTAGCCACACCCCTGTGACGTCAATGCCACCCAGATGCATGGCTTCCGCCCTGAGTCTCTGTACAGTGTCCAGGTGGTTATTGATCCTGGGCACGAGGCTGCCATCTAAACTGACTGTGGAGAGGCTGCCATCTACTGGCTTGACATATATGTGCTGTTTGCACTATTGTGATTGTACACTTTTTTTATTCTTTTTTTTATACATCTACTACACATAGACAGTGGTGCTTTTGCGCCTCTCTCTTTTCTGTGCTATAAAATAGGTAATCCTTGTGGATGTGCTCCTGCAATGGGATTACAGGGAAGCCATGAAAATGCTCAATGCCTGCAAGGTCCCACTGTCAACTTATGACGTTACAAGCAGACACTCCTCCCAGCCTACTCTGAAGAAACTGACTGCAGCACTGGCCACATGAGCAAAAGCCTAGGCATTGACCTCTACAGGACAGCAGGTTCAACCAATCTAAAATGCAACCCTGCACATCTGCACAGATCACATGACCAAATGCCTAGGCTTTTGGTTATATGAGCAATGCCTAAGATCCAGAGCAAAATTTTCTCCAGAAAAATGAAGCATTCCAACCCTTTATTATCCATTAGAGGAAAAAGTACATTTAGCTTAATGCAAATAGATACACTTTAAAGAGCAATTTCAGTTAATGAGTGAAAACAATCAGTGAATAGCTTTTTTTTCACTTGGTAATCCTGAAAATAACCCATTCATGTAACTGGGTGGCTACATCATCCCCCACCATTATCTATGGAGGAAGACATGGCTGTATGGCTGTCACCCTAGTCTGCTCTCCTGATATGGATTCCAAACTTATCCATATCTTTTCATCTCCGTTACATGGGGGGGGGGGGGTAGTTACAGAAGATAGCTAGGAAGAAAGATATTCCACAGTGCAGCTCACAAGAATTGACAAGGACACAGCATTTCTGGCATTGACAACCTTCTTGACCCTTTACAGTCCAGGTTTCGCTTACTAAACTCCACTGAAACAGCCCTACTAAAACTCACTAATGATCTACTAACTGCTAAAACCAATGACTACTACTTCATACTCATACTACTAGACCTTTCTGCAGCCTTTGATACTGTTGACCATCCCCTCCTCAAAAAACTCCACTTTCTTGGCCTTCAAGAAAGTGGAAAGTGGTTTCCTCCTCCCCACTTCCTCTTTCTGTAGGGGAACCTCAAGATTCTGTCCTCTGACTCCTCCTCTTCCCCATTTACACCTCCTGCCTTGGTCAATTAATAAACTCCCAAGGCTTCCAGTACCATCTTTATGCTGATAACATACAAATCTATTTCTCTACTTCTTAGCTCACTCTTTCAGTCTCCCTTTCGCATTACTAACTTATTAACAAACATATCAGTGTGGATGTCACACCACTTCCTCAACTCAATCTTGCTAAAACTGGGCTCATAATATTCCCCCCTGCCTGTGCCCCCTCTCCTGACTTCTCCATCAAGATCAATAATACAACCATTAGTCCATCCCCTCATGCCTGGGTGCTAGGTTTAATCCTGGGCCCTGACCTGTTTTTCAGCCCCAAATCCAATTGCTGTCCAAATCTTGTAGACTTCACCTCCGTAACACCTCCAAAATACGCCCCTTTTTAACCATTGAAACCACTAAGCAACTTTTTCACTCCTTCGTTATCTCTCGCCTTGACTTTTGTAACTCCCTCCTCATTGGCCTACCTCTCCGCAGGCTTTTCCCTCTTCAATCTATCATGAATGCCACTGCCAGACTCATCCATCTTACCAACCGTTCAGTGTCCGCCACCCCTCTCTGCCAACCCCTACACTGGCTTCCCATTGCCCAACAAATAAAATTCAAAACACTAACAATAACATAGAAAGCCATTTACAACTCTGCGCCAAGCTACATCACCAATCTGGTCTCCAAATATCACCCAAACCGTCATCTCCGCTCCTCCCAATACCTCCTGCTCTCTAGCTCCCTTGTCTCCTCCTCCCATGCTCGTCTTCAGGATTTCTCCAGAGCCTCTACTATCCTCTGGAACTCTCTACCCCAATCTGTCCGGTTATCTCCTACTCTGTCCACATTTAGGCAATCCCTGAAAACTCATCTTTTTAGGGAGGCCTATTCTGCCTTCAGCTAACAATGGAATCTTCTACCTCCCTCATCCATTCATCCCTCACAGTTACTAACTTTTGTTTCAACAGCCTCTCCCTATTAGATTATAAGCTCACAGGAGCAGGGCCCTCCTAAACCCTCTTGTATTGTAATTGCACTGTCTCCCTTTATATTGTAAAGCATGTTGCAAACTGTTGGCGCTATATAAATTCCGTATAATTATAATAATAAGTTGCAACCTATTGTTCTTGTATTTAGTTTTCCCTCATATTTTAGCTTTGAGTGGAGTGTTCCTTTAAAGCAGGCATGTCCAAAGTTCGGCCATCGGGCCAATCGCGGCCCGCGTTCCAGTTTTGAACGGCCCGCCTGGTTATTTGGACATATATATCTTTTGTGGCCCCCAACGATCTCTCAGCGCAGGGGCCACAAAAGATATATATGCTGGGTGCTTTGGAGGGGACAGGGAGGAGGCGGGACGAGTGCCGCACACACAGGCGAATTTCCTGTTTACACGGCAGCCTCTGTAATAGGAAGTCCTGTTTCCTGCGCTGCCATTGGACGACTGTTCTGTCCATCATAGGAGGCCGCCGAGAAAACAGGAGTTTTTCCTGTATGTAATCTTTTGGCGTCGTCCCACCCCCCTCCCTGTCCCCTCCAAGGCTGCAGATGGATGGGCATCAATCAGGCTGCACTGATGGCAATGGTGAGTCTGCATTCATGTTAATTGGGTTGCTGCATTCCTGGCACTGGTGGGTGCTGCATTCCTGGCAATGGTGGGTGCTGCATTCATGACAATGGGGGTGCTGCATTCCTGGCAATGGTGGGTGCTGCATTCCTGGCAATGGTGTGTGCAGCATTCCTGGCCATGGTGTGTGCTGCATTCCTGGCAACAGTGGGTGCTGCATTTCTGGCAACGGTGGGTGCTGCATTCATGGCAAAGGTGGGTGCTGCATTCATGGCAAAGGTGGGTGCTGCATTCCTGGCAACGGTGGGTGCTGCATTCATGGCAAAGGTGGGTGCTGCATTCATGGCAAGGGGGGTGCTGCATTCCTGGCAAGGGGGGTGCTGCATTCCTAGCAAGGGGGGTGCTGCATTCCTGGCAATGGGGGTGCTGCAATGATGGCAATGGGGGTGCTACATTCATGGCACTTGTAAAGATGCAGATGGGCACTGATTAGGCTGCATTGATGGGCACTGACCCTTATTTTGCTTCACAGTTCTTTATTTAAAATGTAATTTTTTTCCTGAAAATTCCTCTTAAAGTGAAGGTGCGTGTTATACGCCAATAAATACGGTGTATCCAAATAACACGCACAAGCTCATCTCTTCACCACACACAGCCACAAAGGCAAGAGAATTCTTGTTGGGCAGTGTATTAGTGCTCAGGCTAACACACTTATTACCGAATTTTAATAGTTCAAAGAATGTCAGGCAAAATGGTCGGCCCTCACGCATGTTCACTTCATCAAATCTGGCCCTCTTTGAAAAAAAGTTTGGACACCCCTGCTTTACGGCTACAGGAATCTTTATTCTTCTTCCATAGTTGAACGATACCTACCAACATTCCCCATCATCCATCGATCCAGATTGTCAACCTGTGATGATATTAAGAATACCCCCCTCCTAACATTGTTCCCTTTTGCAGGGAGGCTGCTGTTAGCATAGCTCGCCAGACCTCTGCCAGGGAATGAAAGGAGGGATGGGAGGGCTATATCAGCTACTAAATACTCCGTGCTCCAGCCAAGATCACATTCAGGCTAGGAACTGGATACATACACACATCAGGATTACGCAGCAGGCAGGGGAATTTACGCATAAGGCTTAGGGTTTCAGATGATTCCTAAAAATAATCACTATTATGTATCCTACAGACTGAGTGCCTGACAGCATAAATAGTGCATAATTTAAACTACTTCTATGTGTATATTAAGCGAGGACTTCCAAAAAAAAAAAAAAGAAAATGTATGAAGGACAGCAGGTGTGCCTAATATCTCTGTATTCGGTGTCCCATGCCACCGCTGCATCAACTCACACTGACTCATTCCCATGGCGTTCAGTATACTGTTGTAATTATGTATCAATGGGACTTTATTATACTCTTACGAAGAAAGCAACTTTTCTCAGGACTGAATATAGAAGCTTCGTTCACATGGGGCGTACTGCAGTGTACACTCGTGTGAAGGTCATGTTTGCCCGCACGGGGATGCACAGGTGTTGCATGCATCCATGTGCAGGCTGTCCCATTTATGTCACTTGGGACTCAGCACCTCCACGGACACAGCCGCTGTTCCCAATGTGACATCCATGTGGCCCCAAACACACGCACTGTCTGGATTGGGGGCCGTGCACCCGCCCCTGTATGGTTGTCAAATTGGGAGCAGCGGCTGTGTCCCAAGCAACATGACATTTTTATTAAAAAACAATAATTGTCTGTAGATCCTTGATGACTTGGGGTTAACTCCTTGATTTGGCGATCCCTCGCCCTAGTGGCTGCTTTTACGCCTCTAATTGTGTCCGTGCCTTCTCTCCATACTTTGGTCCAAGTAAATACTAAATGGAATATATGTTTTATCATTTACATGAACCAATGACTGTATAATGATTGCTGTACTTTATTACAGATATAATAACATACATCGTGGCTTGGCGCACCCCTGATGAAAGTAACATTGAAACGCGTCGGGTGCTTCTTCCACACGCAAGTGCCAAGATGTTTATCTTTGTGAAATAAGTATGATATTTATCGGCGTATAACATGCACTTTTTGCCCCTAAAAATCAGGGGGAAATCGTGTGTGCGTGTTATACGCCGATCCTGCTGCCTCGGAGTGGAAGGAGGGGACGAGCGCCACTGGATTACACACAGCCGCGATCACCTGTGTATCCGGCGCAGTCCCTCCGCCCTGGCCCGGCATTGGACCACTGCTTTGTCCATCATATGAGCCAGGTGGGACTGTGAGTGACTGAGCGCCGGATATACAGGAGATTGAGGATCTGTGTCACTGGCGCGGCTGCAATTATCTGCAAAGGCGAGTCTGCAGATGTGTACTAAACAGGCTGCAATCACGGGCATGCTAGAGGCTGCAGATGGGCATGTTAGAGGATGCAGATGGGCATGTTAGAGGCTGCAATAATGGGCATGTTAGAGGCTGCAATAATGGGCACATTAGAGGCTGCAGATGGGCATGTTAGAAGCTGCAGATGGGCATGTTAGAGGCTGCAGATAAGCATGTTAGAGGCTGAAATAATGTGCACATTAGAGGCTGCAGATGGGCATGTTAGAGGCTGCACTAAATGGTTAGAGGGCACTAAACAGGCTGCAATAATGGGCACATTAGAGGCTGCATATGGGCATATGGGCATGTTAGAGGCTGCACTAAATGGTTAGAGGGCACTAAACAGGCTGCAATAATGTGCACATTAGAGGCTGCAGATGGGCATGTTAGAGGCTGCACTAAATGGTTAGAGGGCACTAAACAGGCTGCAATAATGGGCACATTAGAGGCTGCATATGGGCATAGATCAGGCTGCGTTGATGGGCACTGGTGAGGCTGCAGAGCACTGACCCTTATTTTAAAATGTAAGGTTTTTTTTCTGAAAACTTCCCTCTTAGAGTTAAGGTGCGTGTTATACGCCGGGGCGTGTTATACGCCAATACGATATTTAAACTGACAAGTGCAATATGGCTGCCTCATCTGTAAACCGCTAAACATATTTGTTATTATATTTTACTTGTATCAATAAAATGTATAACTTTTACTATAAGAATATAGTGCCTACCTTTATAGTCCCAGGGAAAATATGTTTTTCAAAGCAACATGAATGGGACTGCCTGCACATACGGGTGTACGCTGTAGAATGTCTATGTGAACGAGGTCTTACAGTGGTTGTAAACCCAAATACCCAGTGAAGTGACTGGCCTCAGGTGATATAAAGATATGAAAAAAAAATCCTCCTACATAAGTTGTACCTGTTTATCTGCAGTCTTCTCTTTTCTACAGCCCTACAAAGTGCAGCTTGTCTGAGCTGTCAGAAAAAAAAGGGGGCAGAGAGCTGAAATTACACACACGAGAGCTCAGTGAGAACTGATTGGAAGGAAGGGACACACCCCGCTTCACGCCACACACAGGAACGGGCTGTCAATCACAGGCTGTGTGCTGAAGATCCCTCCCTGTCACCTTTTTTCTCTTGGTTTCAGGAAAACTTGTCAGAAGTGATTCAGGCTGATAGCAGAGGAACGAGGCAGAAGAAAGAAATGACAGTGCTCTTAATTGAGACAAGTACACACTATAGAAGGATATGCTTTGTTCATATTTCATGTTTGAGGTTTACAACCACTTTCTCATGCATGATATTGTTTGTGTTATCCCATGGAAATGTGTCAGAAGGGTGGCCATATAAATGTGGAATTTAGGAGTCCGTCAGTCCAATATAGAAGCCAAAGTACATCTTCTACTGGTGATAAAAGCTTTTGAAAAATGAAAGGCAACAGCTGTACATTTTTTATATACATTAGCTACTGGGCTTCTACGATGTGGCATTTACCTTGACAAAGTTGGGGGACCAGAGAGGCTTTTGGATCAGGGCTGCTGATAAGGCAGTACAGCCAGCCCTCCTGTACTGGGCCCAGGCCCCATCAGTTCAAAAGGGGGGCCCGGGCACCTGCTGAGCCGGGGTACCGGCTGTACTGTCTTACTGCAGACCAATCCTCTTCTGTCTCCCCCTTCAACTCTGCCGGCTTCTCCTCCTCTTTCTTCCTCCGGCTGTACTGCAGAGAGAATGTTTCTAGCACATGTGTCCCTTCCATCTGCTGTCCGGGCCCCCCTGTGTACCCCTTTCCCCCGCAGCACTGCAGGCTTCCCTCCTCTCTTCTACCACTGGCAGCTGCTGCAGGCACACAGGGGGATGTTTCTGGATGGAGAGCAAGGGAAGGGACCGGTAAATATGTAATTTACTGGGCCTTTCCTTTCCTGAATGAACACAGTGAGCGATCAGTACCAATCACTCCTGTGTCCATTCATCGCTGAAGCTTAGTAAACTGTGCTTACTATGCTTCAGTTTGTGAATGAGCAGTAAGCCCTCAGAGCACTTCCTATTCATTCATCTGTGCAGCTGAGGCTGCAGAGAATGGGACTGATACATCTATGTCCTCAGTCACTTTCGGCCGGGGGGGCCTGTCAGGTAGGCCGTATGGGGCTCCGTGATTTCTAACAGCAGCCCTGCATTGGATAAAACATTTTTTAATATGCACAATTATATATACAGTATTACCTAAGGGAAAACAGTGTTCAGACCTCAAAACTGTCAACACCTCCAACTTACCAGAGTTAGGAAAAGGATGGTTGGCACTCATGATGACATCCAAAAAAAATGGTATTCCTTTCGAATGTATTACCCAAAGCTTGTATTTTGTCTTCCATTGTTCCACTGTTACTCCCTGATCAACTTGCTAATAAAATTTAAAAAAGAAACAACTTTTGGTCGTTGAGGTATGTCATCAAAACTTTTTCGGTTTTGATTACATACCTATTTTTAGATGCCATGACATCACCACTGGGTCTCTGTGCTACACTATGCAATGCAGCGAGATCATAGCTGGTGGGAGGGGCCAGCAGGGTGCTGTATATAGCTTCTTGAAAACATCACACCACCCTCCCTCAGTACTAGTCTGACCGGCCCTTGGGAGGAGTTATGCAAATATGAAAACGCCTTGATGAATGGATGTCAGTCTGGAGGAGAGGGGCTTTCCAGGCAAGGCTGCATTTGCATGTTGCATGCCTCTATAACTAAGAGGATTGAAATCCAATGAATGAAAGTAACGGGCAAGCCAGAAAATGAGGCAGCCTCTATCTGACTTGCTGGAAGCTTATGATGCACACTGTAAGAAGCTCACAGTGTGGAGTAAAATCAGAATAAGGGTAAGCAAGGAGGGAAAGAGGGAACCAGGAAAGCAAAATCTAAGTAGAGGTAAAGGCTCTCCATTCAGTCACTGCATTGAGTTTTGTACCAACAGTCACGTCAGGTACAGGAATTCGAATCAGAGCATTGTTGGGCTTATTACTGGTATTGTGTATGGAAGGGAAATGTTTCCTTAGATTTTGTTTTCAAGCAATACACAATTGGCAGAATAACCACACTGTAATATTTATATGCTGGTAACTAAATGACGCTGTAATACGATATAACATGCATCACATGACCACAACAGGAACACATTTGTTATTGTTACCAGCAGCACCATTGTTCCAACCAGCTCTGCCTTAGCTGAGACTCTCACTCATGATAGAATCACATTTAGGGTTTAGACACACGTTACACTGGGAAGACCATACACTAGTAGAATTTTGTTTACAATTTTTCATTTTCATTCGATTTTCTAATGGTTAGTGGTGTCAAATCAATGGTTGTATTTCACCGCAATGATGAGAAAAGGGAGCAGGATGGAAAATTCTTCTCAAACAAACTAATATCTTGTTCAATACAGTTTTCTTGACCTTTACAATATAAAAAAATAACATGAACCATGAACCAATACATGTACAATAGAGCTGCACGATTCTGGATAAAATGAGAATCACGATTTTTTTGCTTAGAATGAAGATCACGATTCTCTGCATAACATCATCTTTCACGTTATACAAAAAAAAAAAGGGCTAACTTTACTGTTTAGTTTTTTTTTAATTTATTAAAGTGTATCCCCCCCCCCCCCCCCCCAAAAAAAGTGTATTTTTTTCTTTGCAAATACACTCCAAATCTGTCAGATTGCGAGGGCATCTCCTGTGCACAGCCCCCTTCAGATCACCCCACAGATTTTCAATGGGATTCAGGTCTGGGCTCTGGCTGGGCCACTCCAAAAATGTAATCTTCTGGTGAAGCCATTCCTTTGAAGAACAAAGGGAAGCACATCGCTCCAGGCAAACTCAGGTGCAGACCTCGGCTCATCACCGTGGAAGACGAACAAGACAAGGAATTGATCACACACTGGAACTCCAAATTATCTCGATGTCATCTTTATTGTCAAAAAAGGGGTCAGACAGATACAGGCAATGGTAGACGTTTCACAATCGATAGCTTGCTTGTTCACAACCAATGTAACACTAAACAGGCAGGTCTTTTAAGGGAGTCCACCCAAATTGGGATACACCCAAAAACACACCTGGCTCTAATAGTGCCACATACAAACAACATTTCAACCAACATTTTAAAAACATTGCAACGTTTAAAACGCATACATATGTCTAAACAAATGCACACAAAAACAATAACAGTCATAATAAAAATATGTAAGCTTTCGGTCATGTATCCAAAGTTAAATCACAAGCAAATCATGAAAAAGGAGAAAAGGTAAAGAAAAGGACAATAAAACCTAGAAAAAAAAGACACAAAGTGTCCAAATCCAGGCTAGTAAAGAGCCAGGTGTGTTTTTGGGTGTATCCCAATGTGGGCGGACTCCCTTAAAAGACCTGCCTGTTTAGTGTTACATTGGTTGTGAACAAACAAGCTATCGCTTGTGAAACGTCTACCATTGCCTGTATCTGTCTGACCCTTTTTTGACAATAAAGATGACATCGAAATAATTTGGAGTTCCAGTGTGCAACGAATTCCTTGTCTTGTAAGCCATTCCTTTGTTGATTTGGATGTATGCTTTCGGTCATTGTCATGCTGAAAGATGAAGTTCCTCTTCATGTTGCCTGAAAGTTTTGTGCCAATATTGACTGTTATTTGGAACTGTTTATAATTCCCTCTACCTTGACTAAGGCCCCTGTTCCAGCTGAAGAAAAACAGACCCAAAGCATGATGCTGCCATCACCATGCTTCACAGTGGGTATGGTGTTTTGGTGATGTGCAGTGTTGCTTTTGTGCCAAACATATCTTTTGGAATTATGGCCAAAAAGTTCAACCTTGGTTTCATCAGACCATAACACATTTTCCCACATGCTTTTGGGAGACTTCTCAAAGCCTTTTCAAAAGGCTTCCGTCTTGCCACTCTACCCCATAGCCCAGACATATGAAGAGTATGGGAGATTGTCACATGTACCACACAGCCAGTACTTGCCAGATATTCCTGCAGCTCCTTTAATGTTGCTGTAGGCCTCTTGGCAGCCTCTCTGACCAGTTCTCTTCTCGTCTTTTCATCCATTTTGGAGGGACGTCCAGTTCTTGGTAATGTCACTGTTGTGCCATATTTTCTCCACTTTATGATGACTGTCTTCACTGTGTTCCATGGTATATCTAATGCCTTGGAAATACTTTTGTACCCTTCTCCTGACTGATACCTTTTATCCAATGAGATCCCTCTGATGCTTTGGAAGCTCTCTGCAGTCCATGGCTTTTGCTGTAGGATGCGACTAAGAAAATGTCAGGAAAGACCTACTAGAACAGTTGGACTATATTTGGTGTTATTCAGAGGCACTTTAAATGATGGCAGTGTGTACTGACTCCTAGTTTTTTTTTTAACAAGAAAGTACTGACTCCTATTTTACATGAGTTTTGAATGTGATTGCTTAATTCTGAACACAGCTACATCCCCAGTTATAAGAGGGTGTGCACACTTATGCAACCACATTATTTTAGTTTTTATATTTTTGCTTCCTAACCCTAAAAGATTTCAGTTTGTTTTTCAATTGAGTTGTATAGTTTATAGGTCACATTAAAGGTGGGAAAAGTTCTGAAATTATTTATCTTTGTCTCATTTTTTTACATCCCAAACACCTGACATTTTAAAAAGGGGTGTGTAGACTTTTTATATCCAATATATATATATATATATATATATATATATATATATATATATATATATATATATATATATATATATATATTACGCACACACATACATACATATATACACAGTATATATAATTGTGTATGTGTGTCACTTACTACTGACTACTACCCTCAGCTCTGCATCATCTACTACTACCAACCTCTGCATCACCTACTCTCAACCTCTGAACTCTGCATCATTTACACCTGACCTCTGAACTTTGTGTCGCTTACTACTGAACCCCTCTGTACTCTGTGTCCCTTTAAGCCACAGCCAGTATTCAGCGCAATGAAAATCACACCCAACTTTTGCTGCGGTGCTCCGCGCCGTACTTTTTCTCAGCTATGTGAGCCCAACTTATGATCTTGCACACAGGCCCACTGCTTTCAGAAAATGCCCCTGGCCTGAGCTCATCAGGACAGGTAGATGTGTCTCATCTCTGCTTCCTTGCACCACTCTTCATATCACACATATCATAGGTTAGTAGAGGGTACAGCAGTGAGGCAGATGAGAAGGGGGTTCAACGATGGGACAGAAGAGCAGGGCAGTACAGGTTTGGGGCAGAAGAGCAGGGGGTTAGAGTGGAAGGACAGATGAGCAGGGGGTTACAGTGGTGTGACAGATGAGCAGGGGGGTTCAGTGCTGGGGCAGATGAGAAGGGGGTTTAGCGATGGGACAGATAAGCAGGGGGTGCAGTGGTGGGGCAGAGGTGCAGCGGGGTACAGAGGTGGAAGAGATGAGAAGGGGGTTCAGCGATGGGACAGAAGAGCAGGGCGGTACAGTGGTGGGGCAGATGAGCAGGGGGTTACAGTGGAAGGACAGATGAGCAGGGGGGGTGGGGGGTTCAGTGGTGGGACAGATGAGGAGGGGGTACAGCGGTGGGGCAGATGTGAAAGGAGGTACATTGGTAGGACAGATTAGCAGGGGTTACAATGGTGGGGCAGAAGAGCAGGGGGGTACAGTGATCTAATGTGTGAATTTGCAGGAATTGGGGCTGATCTGAGGACTGGAGGTGTAGGAATTGGGGCTGATCTAAGGACTGGAGGTGTAGAATTGGGGCTGATCGGAGGACTGGAGGTGTAGGAATTGGGGCTGATCTGAGGACTGGAGGTGTAGGAATTGGGGCTGATCTGAGGAGTGGAGGTGTAGGAATTGGGGCTGATCTGAGGAGTGGAGGTGTAGGAATTGGGGCTGATCTGAGGACTGTAGGTGTAGGACTTGGGGCTGGTCTGAGGCGTGAGAGTGCAGGATGTTAATTTGTCACTATTAGTAGTTTACAGCATTTACTTTATAAAAAATCCTTTTCGCAAATGAGAGTGTGAAGTTGACATTTTTTTGTTAGAAAATCGGCAGGCTCAATTTCTTTGAAAACATTTTTCGGCACACTGTGCTCAAAAGGTTGCTTACCCCTGATCTAATAGAACCAAATGATACAATGTTTCTTTTTATCTCAGCGCTGAGCAATGTTGTGATAAACTTTGCAGGCTGCCTTTTTTTTTTTGACAGCTGTGAGCAGAGAAAGGCTCTGCACTTGTTACATGAATCGTGGAAATGCCAGATTAAGATCGAGAGGGGGGTTGAATCGAGATTTTTTAACGATTAATCGTGCAGCTCTAATGTACAGTAATTCAAACAAACCCATTCCTAACATTGAATGTGGCTTTCATTTGGGAAAGCCCATTCATTCTAAAATTGAATGTAAAAAGCAAAAGACATTTTGAAGAACTTTCGAACGGCATTCATCAATTCATCGAATGTAGTGAGAGCTTTTGTACGAATGTTTGTTTGAAAATCTACTAGTGTATGGCCAGTTTATAAGTGTAAGATATGTTATATTTCTTTATATCTACTATATATATAATATTTCTATATATCTACTATATACTACTATATACATATACAGTATCTCACAAAAGTGAGTAGACCCCTCACATTTTTGTAAATATTTTATTCTATCTTTTCATGTGACAACACTGAAGAAATGACATTTTGCTACAATGTAAAGTAGTGAGCGTACAGCTTGTATAACAGTGTAAATGTGCTGTCCCCTCAAAATAAATCAACACACAGCCTTGAATATCTAAACTGCCGGCAACAAAAGTGAGTACACCCCTAAGTGAAAATGTCCAAATTGGGCCCAATTAGCCATTTTCTCTCCCTGGTGTCATGTGACCCGTTAGTGTTACAAGGTCTCGGTGTTAATGGGAAGCAAGTTTGTTAAATTTGGTGTTATCGCTCTCACTCTCTCATACTGGTCAATGAAAGTTTAACATGGCACCTCATGGCAAAGAACTCTCTGAGGATCTGAAAAAAAGAATTGTTGCTCTACATAAAGATGGCCTAGGCTATAAAAAGATTGCCAAGACCCTGAAACTGAGCTGCAGCACGGTTTTAACAAGACAGGTTCCACTCAGAACAGGCCTCGCCATGGTCAACCAAAGAAGTTGAGTGCACAGTGCACGTGCTCAGCGTCATATCCAGAGGTTGTCTTTGGGGAAATAGACGTATGAGTGCTGCCAGCATTGCTGCAAACGTTAAAGGGGTGGGGGGTCAGCCTGTCAGTGCTCAGACCATACGTCACACACTGCATCAAATTGGTCTGCATGACTATCGTTCCAGAAGGAAGCCTCTTCTAAAGATGATGCACAAGAAAGCCCGCAAAAAGTTTGATGAAGGCAAGCAGACTAAGGACATGGATTACTGGAACCATGTCCTGTGGTCTGATGAGACCAAGATAATTTTATTTAGTTCAGATGGTGTCAAGCGTGTGTGGCGGCAACCAGTGAGAATTACAAAGACAAGTGTGTCTTGCCTACAGTCAAGCATGGTGGTGGGAGTGTCATAGTCTGGGACTGCACGAGTGCTGCCAGCACTGGTCGAGCTACAGTTCATTGAGGGAACCATAAATGCCAACATGTACTGTGACATACTGAAGAAGAGCATGATCCCCTCTCTTTGGAGACTGGGCCACAGGGCAGTATTCCAACATGATAATGACCCCAAACACACCTCCAAGACGACCACTGCCTTGCTAAAGAAGCTGAAAGTAAAGGCGATGGACCGGCCTAGCATGTCTCCAGACCTAAACCCTATTGAGCATCTGTGAGGCATCCTCAAACGGAAGATGGAGGAGCACAAGGTCTCCAACATCCACCAGCTCCGTGATGTCATCATGGAGGAGGGGAAGAGGATTCCAGTGGCAACCTGTGAAGCTCTGGTGAACTCCATGCTTAAGAGGGTTAAGGCAGTGCTGCAAAATAATGGTGGCTACACAAAATATTGACACTTTGGGCCCAATTTGGACATTTTCCAGTACACAGGGGTGTACTCACTTTTGTTGCCAGCGGTTTAGACATTAATAGCTGTGTTTTGAGTTATTTTGAGGGGACAGCAAGTTGACACTGTTATACAAGCTGTACACTCACTACTTTACATTGTAGCAAAGTGTCATTTCTTCAGTGTTGTCACATGAAAGATATAATAAAATATTTTCACTTTTGTGAGATACTGTGTATACACGTATATTCTCTCTCTCTCCCTCTCTCTCTTCCTCTCTCTCTCTCTCTCTCTCTCTCTCTCTCCCTCTCTCCCTCTCTCTCTCTCTCTCTCTCTCTCTCTCTTTCTCTCTCTCTCTCTCTCTATATATATATATATATAATTTATATCATTTTCTTGGTCATTTTTGTTTTTGTATTGTTTTTGCTTTTGTATCACTTTGTGATTTTTTTAATGTTTGAATTTAGTACAGACTTTGATACAAGCATAAAATGTAGATTATCCTAAAGATAGTTCTTTGGTTGTACCAACATAAAGCTGTACAGATGACATTTAAAGTCTACTTTTATAGGTTCCGGTCCTCTAACTGTACTCGTAATTCAGCTTCTAGTTTTTCACTGGTGTGAGAGCATTTTATCCCACTTTATAGGGAGACGTACAAACACATGGTATGAGAAGGGAAATATACTGCTTACTTTCTCAATACCATGACTCTACTTTATCACTCAGGAAACTTGATCATCTCTTTAACACAGGAATGCATGGAAAAGACAACTGTTGAATAACTGTGGAGGGAGGGTGGTAAAGGGGAGAAAGCCTGGCAGAAGGACTACATCCTCTACCAGACTGATCTCACAGCTCTCTCATTCCCTCCCATGATCCTACCCTGCAGGAATTCACTGCACGTTTTGTGGGGCTCAGTTTCAACACCTCCTTCAAATCCACCCTGATTTCAATGAAAAAAGAAAAAATATTAACCCCTTTGCTCCCTCGGCGTACAATGATGCATAGTTCCCGACTGTGTCTTATTTGGAGAGACTGTATCAAATCTGTCTGGTCCTCTTTTCTTCCTCAGTTGTCCCTCCTATTGGTCTGATGTACAGACTTCTATAAAACAAATATACTATCCGACTGCCAAAAGTGTGATAATACACTAAACCTTTCGTCCAAACTCTAAATTACTGCCATTGTTATTTGGAAAGACCAGTACACAGGAAAAGTATAAGCACTTGTGGGTTCAACCAATTGTTTAAAGTATTAATTCTTGAACTGCGGGAGGGGGTGGCTGGATCAAGCCCTTTCCTTACATTTTTTGTGCTCAAAGGTGGATACCTTCTCATCTCAGATAGTTGGGAGGTATAAATGATGAGATGCTAAGGATGAATGAGTACCATGCAGACATAATACAGTGATTCTCAATAACTGGGCCATGACCCACTGCCAGGCCAGGCCCTCCTTTCTCCCAGGCCTTCAGCTAGCTGCAAATCCCCAAAGCTACCAAAGTGCCTCCAAGCTCACGTGGTGCCACCCAACTTCCCATAGTGGCCTGTAGTGCCCCTCAAACTCTCACAGTGCCCCCAGCCCCCCTCTGTACCCACAGTTCCTTCCAACTTCCCAATATGACCTCCAGGCCTCCTCAGTGCTCCGAGCTTGCTGTAGAGCCTCCAGCCCCCAAAAGTGCCCCCAATAGTGTCTCATTGTGCCACCCAAGCCTCCAGTCTATAACATTACCTCTGCAAAACCCTAAGACTCCTAGGGAGACATACAACCTCCTCCAGAGACCCTATCCATCACAGTTGCCGACTAGCTTCCTCCAGAGACCCCACCCCCTAAAGGCCACTAATTCTGCTGTAGAGTCCCCAACCCCCTCCCCAACAACATCGACACCCAAATACAAGCTTTGTATTCCAATACTTTTATTGTGAATGTTTTTTACTGTTGGGGCATAGAAGGTTTTGGAAGAATTTATCAGGCCCTGATATCAATAAGGTTCACAGCCAAAGCCATAATGTATGAAGGTATAAATCCATTCAGTCATATTGGACTCTCTGTGATTCTGTGGACTAGCTCTCTGGGCACCATGTCTAATACCCTTCAGAGCCTATTCCATAGATTTTGCTTTTCAAAGGTAGATTGCCAGGTCTTACCTCAACCTTCCCCAATTGTTCAGCTTGGGACTGGCATGTAGAATGTGATGACACATGTGCATAGCCAATTTATAGACACTTACTAGGGCCAATTTTAGACAAGAGTCAATTAACCTACCAGCATATCTTTGGAGTGAGGATTATAGGGTGAACATGCAAACTCCATGCAGACAGTGGTCTGGCCAAGATTCAAACCAAGAACCTCAGTGCTGCATGGCATAAGTGCTAATCACTAAGCCACTGTGCAACCATGCAAACGTAATAGTATCTCAAAATACTGAAGCTAAATATTGTCAGCAGTCACGGTCATGACAATGCACTTGTTGCTTTGGCATCAACCAGTAATCTATATCTGTGAAATTGTCTTTTATCCAGGTGAGTTTTGTTCTCAGGGAAACTGTCGTGCTGAATTTCCACAATGAACAGCTGAAATTACCTCTCAAAAAATACATTAAAAACCAAAACCAAAGAAAGAATATAAAGTATGTGAGATACATGGTAGATTAAAGTCTTAAAAGGCTTGTAATGATGTATTTAATCTCTCTGAGCTGTAAAATGCCTCACATAAACAACAACCAACATCCACGCAATTGCTGCCCTATAGCTGTTAACATATTCTGCTCTTAGGATCCCTTCATACATTTATATTAGGGCAACCCAGATCCTTTATACGTTAATTGGGATGTTTTGCCTTACAGCAAACCACTTTTTTAATAGGCTTTTAACGTGTCTCAACGTATTATTTTTTTCAGCGCAGTGCACCACAAAGCACATCTACACATTGTGGTGCACTGCAGTATAGGTGCATTACTGTATATGTGCTTTAGGTGTGCCATTTAAATGAATGGCGAAGTGTACAAGGATGAGAGCACCACTGGTTAGTGCAAGTCCAGTAAAAATGTATTAATCTTGGTACAAAGACAGACAAAGCCAACGTGTTTCGGGAGTTTAAGGCTCCTTCATCAGGGTTGAGAAACAAGACAACACAAAATCAAAAAATCTGAATATCTGAAAACTGTTTGCACATAATAAATATGGTGTACTAAAAATCTTATATCTAGCCAGCTAAAAACCTTAAGTGTAAAAAATTCTAATTTACTGTTTGTTAAAAAAAATGGTAGCAAAAGTCAGTGCACTTAGAAGTAACCTCCATATTGTATATAGAGCTGTATATTCAAAATGAATGGCAATGACATATACCCAGAGTTATGGTGCACTGTGGTAACGTCCACTTTGGCTTTATAGCAAGTTAGGTCGCTTTTGAGAGGGTGGTATAGCAGTGGTTGACCCCTGTAGGGTTTTTTATTTTCATTTTTTTTTTTCAAATATATTTTTTATTAGTTTTTTAAGGAAAGGGCAGAGCCCAAGAAATATAAAACAATCAAAAGGGGGGTTCGCAGCCTCCCGATAATACATCTTGACGTTATATAAAACAGTTCGAAAGACTTGTTGAACAAATTCTATTAGCATCCTGTTGTTACTGAGATATACATGTTATTCTGTGTCACTGTCTTAGATCTTCAATCTCGTGGGGCATAAATCACCAACCCAGATGTCTAGCTGGGTATCATGTCTTGTACTTGAAAACCTGTTTGGTTCAATCAGGAGGCGACAACCAGAAAGTGAAATAAAGAGAAAGGAAAGCAAGTAGTAGGAAGAAAATGAAAACAGGTGGGGGAGGAAGGTAGGGTGGGGGGAAGGGGAAAAAGGGGAGGGAAGATTGGGGGGGAGTGATTTATTTTCATTTTATTTTATATTTTGGGACTGTGTCAAAAATATGAGCCAAGCTTTTGGCTTATGGATGCAAAGTGGCTCCACTGAACTCAAAGGGGGAGTTTAACAGGCAGTGCCCCCTGTCAAACTCTATCTGATTTATGCCCTGTTCAACTACTGTATATTGATACAATTATGGTGGGCAGCCTTGGGGTGGGAAAACCATGGCTCAGTCATTTGTTTTTACTGCCCCCTAAGCTACCTGTCTGAAAGAGCCCTTAGGGCCCTTTCACACCGGCGATCCGACCACATCCGACTGCCAGTTTTTCAGCGGATCTGATCGGATGGTCCATGCATTCCTATGGATCGCCTGGTATAAACGGACTTGTCTCTGTTTTCACCCGCCTACCTCCAGGTCCGATCAGGCCCACCAAAAAAAAGGAGGAGGACTGTGTCCTGTTCCATTTGGGTGGACCGGATTGGAGGTAGTCAGATGTAAACAGACAGCAGAGTCTGTATACATCCACCGGTCCATGGACCAGAGCGGGCTCTGTCGTCTCCACTTTGCATAAACTTAGCAGACACGGACCTGTCTTCCATCTCGCTCTGCTCCGATCAACAGGGATCTGTGAGCAGATCCCTTGCTGATTGGAATGCAAAGCGCCTGTGTGAAATGGCCCTTACAGTACTATGAATTGGTCTTTGCCTTGGCAGGATTCTGAACTGAAATTGGCTGAAGATCAAGTATTTGATATGCATGATAATTGTAGTGGAACTCCAGGCAGAATACATGGTTGACATGCTGTATATTTAACTGCTCTTTAATTTAGGCCAGCCATTGAAATGTCATGTGGGGATTTGATATGGGTAGTCTATACAAAGAAACTCACAAACAGCTTGCAACTCAAGGATAGTTAACCTAACTTAGCCTAACCTAGTCTTTCAGCAGAATGGTGCTCCTCTTCATTTTTACTTGGATGTTCGCCAATACCTGAATGATACCCTACTAGAATGTTGGATCGGCCATGCAGTAAAGAACAATTCACCAATATTGCTCTGGCCTCCACGATGGCCAGACCTAACACCCTGCAACTTCTTTCTGTGGGACTTGGTGTATACCCCCCCCACCCCCCATGCCACTACAAGTAGTCATCTGGCAGGTCCATCGATCTGCTCCTATTCCATATTTACCACTGAGCCTACAGCTTCTGCTGCTGGCCACAGAGGACCACTAGATTCATCCATCTTTCTCTATTGACCCTGAGCACTTTCTGGGACTTCATGAAATGGGTTGGGCTTTGCAGGAAAGACTGGTCTGAGCCCCAGAAAAACAATTCCTTCTTTTTATTTTTATGAGTGTATTTATTAGCATATTTTTTATCAATTAAAGAATTTGTTGCACTAGTTGGTGCATTCCCTTTGGCTTTTATTTTCTGCCAGAGTACAGGTTTGCTTGAGGTTGACCACTGTCTAACTGACCCTTTTTCAACTAGGGTTCCTCCAGAGGTTGCAACGGGTTACTTGAGCAATCAGCAATATCTGCCTCTCAGAAGAGTAACCACTGTTACCAACAATCTTTTTAGCTCCTCTTCATTTCCACTTGGATGTTAGCCGATACTTGAATGATACCCTACCAGAACATTGGATTGGCCGTGCAGGAAAGAACCATTCACCAATGTCGGTCTGGCCTTTGTGATTGCCAGACCTAACACCCTGCGACTTCTTTCTGTGGGGGTACACCAAAGACTTGGTGTATGTCCCCTCTGTATGTCCCTTCAATGCCACCGGATCTGATTGACCTGACCATAGAAGCAGTGGAGTCAATTTCCAAGGACATTCTGGTTCGAGTCTGGAGAGAACTGGAGTACCATCTTGACATCTGCCATGTCACCAGGGGGGCTCATATCGAACGATTGTAGTGCAGAGGTAAGACTTGGACAGTTAATGTGTTTTTTCATGTCAATACAGTTGTGTTAGGTTTATTCTGTTATGTAAATTAGCTTTACTCTTGCACCATCCTAGTTGAATTACACTGTATGTATTTAACTGTTAGCCTAGAGTTTTGCTTTAATCGCCCTAAAATTATATAGAAAATACCCGTCTCTCACATGCCCGTCTCACAGAAAATGACCCTGTGCTTCTAAAGTAATCCCTAGATCGCGTGAAGAGATAGGTCTCATTCCGTCTCCTTAGCAGGTGTTTTAGCAGGTGCTCTCTATAAGCCTTTCCTGGGTGCACAAGTTGAAGCAAGGTCAGATGTTGCAATAACATAGACCTGAACCAGCCTTGCCCTGCAATGTTTTAATTCTGCAAGTTGGTGACTTGAAGAGAGCTGGAGTTCTGAACATGACCCGCTGATTTATGTGCTTGATAACCCAGCCTGTTGCCATGTTACTAACACAACAGCTAAGCTTGATCCACAAACACGGATCATATTCAAATAGTGTCTCATCTCAATGGGAGAAGGGAGGGGTGGTGCGCACTTGTCTGGTCACTGCAAAATGTTTTCACTTGCTCTCTTGGGACGCTAACACCCGAAACCGTACCAGTACTCTAGGCACATACCCCCTTGCCTCACGCACGAATAACGAAAGAATGACGCAACTTCAAGTGTCAGAATGCGTGTGCAGTCTTGAAAGGAGGTCCGGGGAAAGGAGAAAAGAGTAGGCGTGGGAAAATGGTTTGGAGGGAAGAAATAGGAGATGGATTAACCTCTTTGGTTGTGGCTAAAAACCTAAGAGAAAAGCCAATCAGCCAAATGCGCTGGCTAATGATTACATGTGATGTAGAGTGACATCAGTTTTTCTCGAAGTCCTAGGAGACAAACTAACTTTCATGTACGGAAATAAGAATTTTTTTGCCACTTGCAGGCTTACTTTAAAGTGTAGGTAAAGCCAAATCTCAGATTTTCAAATGTTTAGATAATGTAGGGAATGTTTAAGACCCCTTGTTGGGATTTTGTTACCGACTGTGTTCCTATTAGGAAGATTTATTCCATTTGTCCTGATCAGCAGGATTAAAAGTGAAAGGCTGCTCTGAGCTGAGATAAATAAACCCTTCATTTTATTTTCATGAGTGTATTTATTAGTATTTTTCCTAATTAAATAATTTGTTGCACTAGTTGGTGCATTCCCTGTGGCCTTTATTTTCTGCCACAAAGTACGGGTTTGCTTGAGGTTTCTTTACTAGGGTTCCTCCAGAGGTTACCTACAATATTTGTAGCTATCTATAAGGGGCTATACATGTAAGGAGCATTCTTCCCACTGACCACTAATGTAAGGAGCATTGTTCTCACTGACCACCAATGTAAGGAGCATTTTTCCACTGACCATCAATGTACAGCGTATTCTTCTTACTGACCACCAATGTAAGGAGTTTCTTCACATTAACCACCAATGTAAGGGGCATTATTCCCACTTACCACCAATGTAAGCAGCATTCTTTCCATTAACCACCAACATAAGGAGAATTCTTCCCAATGACCACCATTGTAAGGAGCATTCTTCCCATTGACCACTAGTGTAAATAGCATTCTTCCCACTGACCACCAATGTAAGGAACATTCTTTCCACTGACCACCAACTAAGGAGCATTCTTCCCACTGACCACCAAAGTAAGGAGCATTCTTTCCACTGACCACCAACTAAGGAGCATTCTTCCCACTGACCACCAATGTAGGCATCACAATAATGAACCATGGTAATAAAGCCATCTTTATTAGGCATTGTCCAGAGTCAGTCCAGTACAATCAGTCTTCACAAATAAGTGACGCTTTACCTTTACGCAGAAGCTTCCTGTAATGAAGACCGCTCACTTCTGCTCTCTCTCCTGGTGCAGAGTGGCTGGTCTTGTCTCCCCCCCCCCTGTAGCTTTCTGCAGGCAGTCTGTAGTGGGTGGGCCTGCTGGGTCTTCAGCTGTCTGCACAGGCTATGTACAGCATTGCTACTTTTACAATGTAACAACTGGGTTTGCCAAGGCATTAAGTACACACACATTGGATTTATATCCTTTTTTGAGGGATATATTAAAATGAAAATATTTGTACCTAGAGTTTAGCTTTAAAAATGGTTGTAAAGCTAGAGGGTTTTTAACTTAATGCATTCTTTGCATTAAGGTAAAACACCTTCTGTGTTCTGCTTTTACTGGTCCAAATCATTGGTGGAGGGGGGATTATGTTGTGGGGTTGTTTTTTAGGGGTTGGACTTGGTCCTTTAGTTTCAGTAAAGAGAACTCTTAAGCCGTCAGCATACCAAGACATTTTTGGACAATTTCATGCTCTCAACTTTGTGGGAACAGTTTGGGGATGGTCCCTTCCT
This sequence comes from Lithobates septentrionalis, assembly GCA_037952835.1. Taxonomy (NCBI): domain Eukaryota; kingdom Metazoa; phylum Chordata; class Amphibia; order Anura; family Ranidae; genus Lithobates; species Lithobates septentrionalis. Next base: position 443,884 of record JBBDGP010002643.1, on the reverse strand, counting down.
GTTCCAACATGACTGCACACCAGTGCACGAAGCAAGATCCATAAAGACATGGATGAGCGAGTTTGGGGTGGAGGAACTTGACTGGCCTCAACCCGATAGAACACCTTTGGGATGAATTAGAGTAGTGACTGCGATCCAGACCTTCTCGTCCACATCAGTGCCTGACCTCACAAATGGGCTTCTGAAAGAATGGTCAAACATTCCCATAGACACACTCCTAAACCTTGTGGACAGCCTTCCCAGAAGAGTTGAAGCTGTTATAGCTGCAAAGGGTGGGCAACCTCAATATTGACCCCTACGAACTAAGACTGGGACGCCATTAAATTATTTAAGTTTATGTGTGTGTAAAGGCAGGCGTCTCAATACTTTTGGTAATATAGTATATAGTATATATAGTATATCTATATATAGATAGATAGATAGATAGATAGATAGATAGATAGATAGATAGAGATATAAATATATTTATATCCATATCTGTATATATATTATATTTTAAGGTTAACAGAAGAAAATATTGGAAAATGAAAAAGTGTTGTCATATGTATTGTATTTTGATCTGCATTTATGTGTTGCAATTTAAGAGAAGTTAAAATTGATATAAAGTTCCCACTGGTGCATTTATCTATTCCAAAAGCTGTGGGGCCACCTTGTGATAGACTTTGTATACTACAGGGCAATAAATGTACACTTTACAGAGTACATAAAGGGCCTCATTTACTAAAGTGTGGGTTGAATGGAAGTAAACCCGCGGGCACTTAAAATTTTTAAATCAAATACATATAAAAATAGAGGACAGTTACAGTTCAAGGAACCCCAAGCAACAATTGGAGGAACCCTAGGGTTCCATAGAATCCTGGTTGAGAATGGCAGTTGTAGTATAGGAGTGTTTGGTGATCTTCCACTTATTCTTATCAAAGATATCCAATAGCTAGGTATAGTACTCAAATACTCACTGCTGCAGTGAAGTACCAAGAACCCATTTACAGCCAAGGCAATATCGATGACAGGTCTAAAGTTGGCCATACGCTAATAGATTTTCAAATGAACACTTATATGAAAATTCCCATCAGTACATTGAATGACATGATGAATGTTGTTCGAAAGTACTTAAAGAGGACCTTCAGCGTACCCGTCCCCCCTCTGGCATTTTTCTTTGCCCCGCTTACCTCCTGTTCCAGGAAGAGTTCAGATACTCACACAGCCACCGGATCCAGCGTTGTCCCTCTGACATCTTTCTATCAGCAGACATTGCTGGGTCCCCCGCCGCCATCTTACTTGTGACGTTATTAAGAGAGCCACCAGCTCTACCGAGTTCAGCCGGCGGGCAATTGCAATGACGTGCCGCTAGGTCTGCCCCCCCTCCTACTTCTGAATAAATGACTAAAGGCCTCCTGGGACATGTGATGTGCATATCAAAGGAGGCCTAGCGAGCACTATGCATGTCATTCGTCTAGGCGAATGATGTGCATTGAGGGGTGAGGCCACACTTTTTTTCCCCCAAAAGAAGGTAAATTTAAAAATAAAAATCCAATTTGTGAGAAGGATGGGAGGAGGGCAGAGAAGGGGGAAGTTCATATAGAGGGTGAAGGTCCACTTTAACAACCATTTGCTTTTAACATTTGATTTTGGAGTGAATGGACTTTCCCAAACGAAAACCACATTCACTGTTAGAAATTAGTTTGTTTGAGAAAAGAGTTCCATCCTGCGTCTTCAAATATTTTCTTTTTTCACTTTAGTCGATTTGATCCCAATAACCATTAGAAAATCAAATGAATGCTCTTCAAAATTGACATTTTTGACCGAAATTACTGTATGGCCAACTTTAGTAAGTCAAAAGGCTCCCCAGGTCAATAGGGGAGGGGGGTGGGATATTTTCCCAGTAAAGTGAATCAGTTTCTATCTACCTGGGAATCGTACCCTGTTTCCCCGAAAATAAGACCTAGCATGATTGTCGGTGATGGCTGCAATATAAGCCCTACCCCCCAAATAAGCCCTAGTTAAAGTCCTTGTAGGTCTTATTTTCAGGGTAGGGCTTTCTTTCGGGGAAACAGGGTAGGGCTTATTTGGGGGGTAGGGCTTATATTGCAGCCATCACCGACAATCATGCTAGGTCTTATTTTCGGGGAAACAGGGTAGGTGTTTCAACAGCTCCTTCGCATCCTGCATCTAGAATATGGGCTCCAGGTTTGAACACCACATTGTACTGAACATAGAAAATAAGGGGAAGAAAATAGGAGTTTTCAAAAGGATTTAAGACAAACAAGTTAAAAAGAGTGATGGAAAACCGGTAACAGATTACAAAAGTTGGGTATCTGTAGTTGGGTAAAAATAAAACTCAGTTAACGTGATCAAATATATCTAAAGATAGTATAAAGATAATATCGCAAGGTTTGTAAAAAAGACAAGTAGACATCAGTTGTCTATGGAAGAAAGAATATTTTTTTTCCATCTGTTTAGGGGATCATTTATAATAAACTCAAACAGAATGATATTTAGGTAAATTACTAAACCACTGTACACAGTGAACAGTTGCTTTAATTTTATAAACTACTTGTTTTCACCTTTCTTGCATCTCAGTGCTGCTGAACTCTTGCAGCCTGTTTGAGCCACTTCCTGTCTACGTGCATAAACATGACAATGCAGAACCTGCTTGCCCAATGTACGTCATCATGGCTGCTTGTAGTTTCTATCAGGTGCACGTGTGACAGGGTGACAACACAGGAACACAATTGGAGACAGGGACTGAGCGTTGTCACCTCATATTATAAAAGACGGAAATTCAAAGATGCATTTGTGACATATGTGTATGTAGTCAGAAGACTTGCCCCAGATTTATGCAAACCCAGAGGCACTTTCATTGTTACCGGCAAGTGTAAGGGCTCTTTCACACGGGGCGGATCAGTGATGATCCGCCCCGTGAACATCCGCTTGCTCAGCGGGGATCGCTCCGCCATACCCCGATGAGCAGGAAGATGACAGGTCCATCACTGCACACTGTGCAGCGACGGACCTGTCAGAGCGCCGCTCTCCCCTATGGGGGATTGGGTGATGACGGACCGTAGAGTCCGTCGTCACCCGATCCGAAAACAGATGGAAAAGTAGGGTTTTCCTCCGTTACACTTTTTCGGATCAGAGCGGGTCGGATGTCAGCGGACGTTCATCCGCTGACATCCGCTATTCCATAGGGATACATGTGTGTCCGTTTTTCATCCGAAAACGGAAGGATGAAAAACGGACATACGGATCGTCCGTGTGAAAGAGCCCTAACTAATTCAAGCAATTCTTATTTGCAACAATTTTACTGTATAGCGCTATCGTGGCAACAAATACATAAAGAAACCGTCATATCAGTGATAGGGAAAGGGAAGGTAAAGACATCTTCCAGGTTGGAGTAACTCTTTGATTGTGTCGCACATGGAATTTATTTTGTGGCATTTTTTGTAACTCTAGCCACCTCTGCAACTTAGAAAACCAGCAATTTTTGTTTTTGTTTGTGTATTCACCATTTTTTTTCTTCATACTCCAACCTGCCTCCATTCATGCCTAGGGGAAAATGACATGTACCCTGCTCCTGGCGCCTATCTAATCAGGAGGCATTGGCTTCCACACAGTTAAGGAGCCAACAAGAATCCTGAAGAGAAACAAGCTTCCAATGCAGTAGGAAGGGAAGGTGGCGGCACAAAATTTGCTGTGCAGCTGCAGAGCAGCGGATCACCGCAGATCAACATTGGATTTTCTGGACCTGTGAATATGTTTATAGGGTCTACCCCAGCAAAACAGAGAAGAGGGGGATAAAAAGAAAAAAAAAACAGGGTGGTAAGTTCATTTTTAGGTTCCAAATAATTTCTCAGCCTATGAAACGCCACCACTTAGCTGGAGAGATACCGTCTTTCCCCGAAAATAAACCCGGGTCTTATAATAATTTTGGCAACAAAAGACACAGTAGGGCTTATTTTCAGGGTAGGTCTTACCATGTAATGTGCTGTCTTCTCTTCCCCTCTCTCTCCCTACCTGACAGGAATCCCCGGTGTGAACCCAGTTTAAAATGCTTGTAAAATCCTATAATCCCCTTTATTACAGTAGTATATAATGCACAATGTGTGTGCTTCTGTAATATAACTGTGCCAATACCTTCATTATAGCGCTGCTCTGCACTTCTGTGACCCGCCGAAGCTCTCTTCCCCGCAATTATATTACAGAAACACACACATTGTACATGATATACTACTGTAATAGAGTGGATTATAGGATTTTACAAGCATTTTAAACTAGGGCTTATTTTTGGGGTAGGGCTTATATTGAAGCTCTTCTGGAAAATAACGCTAGGTCTTATTTTCGGGGTAGGTCTTATTTTCGGGGCAGGTCTTATTTTCGGGGCAGGTCTTATTTTCGGGGAAACACGGTACTTGTAACAGTTCTCTTGGATGGATAAACAGATTCATATGCACATTACCAACACGTAAATTAATTTGTCGCATTTGTTCTATCATTTGTCGCATTTATTTGCCTTTCACTGGATCAGAAAATGTCGAACATCAGCCTTTATTTGAACCCTGTGGCAATCAAATCTTTGATGCATTCTTACAAAACTTTGACGGTCAATACATTGTCTTTTTTTGTTCTCTTTAAATTCGCCAAATCTATGCTGAAAAAATGGATAAAGTAAATGAATAGCCATGAAAATTTATTTAATTTGTATTCCCTATCCACAGAAAGCTCCACAGTTGTCTTTATCCTTGTGCAGTTCAGTACAAGATGAACTCTGCAATTGCTCAGTCACTTCTACTTAGCTGTAATATTATTTATGAGTTGTATAGTAGAAACCACCAGTTTGGGGAATACAGACCATGCTACTGTTTGGCAATGTGACGAAAACACCAGTAATTTATGGCAAGGAAAATAATTACATTTTCTTTTTTTTTTTTTTTTTTTTTTCTTTTTTGTTCCCAGCAGCAAAAACACAGGTGCAAATGGGGGGATGGATCTGAATTCATAGAGAAGAGAGATAAAAGAAAATTCCTTATGAAATGAGATTAAGCTCATGTGAACTGCTGGAAAATTAAACTACAGAAGTGAGAGGGATTTCGGACTACTGGGAAGGAGACGTGATTGCACAGGATATCTTTGTCAATCCCATGGCATAACTCTTTCCCCGCTGGCTCGATGCAATAATGTGTAGAACACTTTCATAGGCCACCAAGAACAGTATCAAACACGTAGCTGACTTGACATCTTTGACTGGTGCTTCATTAGTTTGCTAAGCCATTTTGAATTAAGAGTTCAAATTAAACTGACCGTGTACTTTCAAGCACCCCGGGTGGTCCTGTAGGCACCAACCACCTCAACAAACTTTGAATGTAAAAACAGGAGTCCTATCACACAATGACTGGCCAGGATCACAGAGATCCAACAGATGGAATACCTCACTATGGCCCTGAAAGCTTAGGATAAGAAATATTGGCAAATATGGACATCATGGCTCCTTTTCAAAGACCAAACCCTTTTATCGTCTTTGTAGAGAGTCATACCCTTAGGCCTTGACTCACATATACCTCATAGCCTTTTTTTATTATTATTATACAGGATTTATATAGCGCTAACGGTTTGTGCATCGCTTTACAATATAAGGGGGGATAGTACAATTACAATATAGTACAGAAAGAATAGGATGGACCTGCTCATAGAGCTTACAATCTAAAGGGAGGGGGAGATGGTACAAAAGGTAATAGCTGCAGGGGATGATCTGGTGGAGGTGACTCAAGTATGGCTTCTTAGGTGGATGTGGGATAGGCTTACCTGAATAAATGAGTTTTCAAGGATTGCCTAAAGGCGGATAGGGTAGGATATGACTGGACAGATTGGGATTGGGAGTTCCAGAGGTTGGGAGAGGTTCTGGAAAAGTCCTGGAGGCAGGCATGGGAGGAGGTAACAAGAGAGCTAGAGAGCAAGATGTCCTGGGAAGAGTGGAGAAAACGATTTGAATAATATCTGCAAATTGGTGAAGTTGATGTCACCCGGTGACCCCGCCCCTTATGACGTCACAGTCCCGGGGCATGCTGGGACTGTGCCGTCATAAGGGGCGGGGTCAACACCCGGTGACCACGCCTCATGCCTATATAAGTCGTTGCGCACCGTGAACACAGCATTACAGCGGGAGAGAGCTTCTTGTCAACATCGGAAGAAGAGAAGAGGGAAGAAGACGATGGAGAAGACTGGGCCACCGCTAGCAAGAGAGCGGCAAAAGAGCAGAAGATAGCGGAGGAGCCGGCAGAAGAACCAGAGAGCGGGAGAAGAACCGGAAAGCGGAGAAGAGGCCGGAGAGCGGGAGAAGAGGCCGGAGAGATTGGAGAAGTCGGAAGAGACCCCCGAAGCCGGAAGAAGACCCCCAGAGCTGCCTAATAAATTACTTTAGAAACCTGTCTAGTGTGTTTTTTTATTGACACTTTTTTCCCCACGTGAATGGGTAGGGGTACGATGTACCCCATACTCATTCACATAGGGTTGGGGGGCTGGGATCTGGGGCCCCCTTATTAAAGGGGGCTCCCAGATTCCGATAAGCACCCCACCCGCAGAACCCGACAACCAACAGCCAGGGTTGTCGTGAAGAGGCCCTTGTCCTCATCAACATGGGGACAAGGTGCTGTGGGGTGGGGAGGCTGCAGGGCACCCTCCTTCCCCAAAGCACCCATCCCCCCATGTTGAGGGCATGTGGCCTGGTACGGTTCAGGAGGGGGGGGCGCTCGCTCATCCCCACCCCCTTTCCTGACCGGCAAGGCTGCGTGCTCTGATAAGGGGCTGGTATGGATTTTGGGGGGACCCCCACGCCATTTTTTTGGCATAGGGGGTTCCCCCTAAAATCCATACCAGACCTGAGGGACATTGTCGCCTCTTTCTTGTGCTCGCTGCAATAGGAAAATGTGTTTGTAGGTGTATGTATAGTACCCTGTCGCCGAGAACCAGCGCGATAGGATTGCACTGGAAACATTCTCACCGGCAGGTGCTGTAGCTACCCTTGCGTCCTATTTGGTCAGTCGGACCAGCATACAGACGAACGGGCTTCCCGATAGGAACTGGGTCCAGCGGAGTTCCGGCGGAAGATTTGAAACATGTTTCAAATCTAAAGTCCGTCGAATTTTCAACCGAAAAGGTTCGTCGGAAGTCTGATGAAGCCAATACACAGTCGGATTGTCCGACGGATTTGGTCCGTCGGACCAGTCCGGTCAAAAAGTCAGCTCGTGTGTACAGGGCATAAGTGGTTATATTTATACCTCTCAAAATGTGAAAAACTAAGCCCCGGTTCACACTGAAGCAGCGCGACTTGCAGCGCGACTGCCTCAGGCGACCTGGACACAACAGGGGCGGCGGCTTGCAAAACGACTTCTATATAGAAGTCTATGCAAGTCGCCTGAAGTCGCCCCCAAAGTAGTACAGGAACCTTTTTCTAAGTCGGAGCGACTTGCATCGCTCCGATTAGAACGGTTCCATTGTACAGGACGGGACGCTACTTGTCAGGCGGCTAGGTCGCCTGACAAGTCGTCCTAGTGTGAACCGACCCTTAGAGAAAAAACAGTTGTAAACTTGTTACATTGGTTAAAGGTCAGGTTGGAACTTCTTGTACATTGTACTCTATATGTTGTACCCATGATGTATCACATCTTTGCCAATGTTTTGGATTGTCATTTTCTCCTAAATAAAGACATTATAAAAAAAAAGAAGAAAAAAAATAGGAGCCAAGTTAAAAATTGGTGACCAAACAGTGAATGTGTCCAATCAGTTGCAGTCACTGTTAGGGTATTTAGGCAGCCGCAGACACTGCAGCTGTCTGAATAAAATAGATGGCAGGTGAGATTTCTCCCTGCATGCTACAGTGCCTTGAAAAAGTATTCATACCCCTTGAAATTTTCCAAATTTTGTCACGTTACAACCAAAAACATAAATGTGTTTTATTGGAATTTTGTGTGATAGACCAACACAAAGTGGCACATAATTGTGAAGTGGAAGAAAAATGATAAATGGTTTTCAACATTTTTTACAAATAAATATCTGAAAAGTGTGGGGTGCATTTGCATTCAGCCCCCTTTACTCTGATACCCCTAACTAAAATCTAGTGGAACCAATTGCCAAGTCACCTAATTAGTAAATAGAGTCCACCTGTGTGTAATTTATTCTCAGTAAAAATACAGTAAAAATACAGCTGTTCTGTGAAGCCCTCAGGGGTTCATTACAGAACCTTAGTAAACAAACAGCATCATGAAGGCCCAGGAACACACCAGACAGGTCAGGGATGACGTTGTGGAGAAGTTCAAAGCAGGGTTAGAGTATCAAAGGATATCCAAAGCTTTGAACATCTCACGGAGCACTGTTCAATCCATCATACGAAAATGGAAAGAGTATGGCACAACTGCAAACCTACCAAGACATGGCCGTCCACCTAAACTGATAGGCCCGGCAAGGAGAGCATTAATCAGAGAAGCAGCCAAGAGGCCCATGGTAACTCTGGAGGAGCTGCAGAGATCCACAGGGAAAATATATTACACAGGACAATTATTGCACTCCACAAATCTGGGCTTTATGGAAGAGTGGCAAGAAAAAAGCCATTGTTGAAAGAAAGACATAAGAAGTCCCGTTTGCAGTTTGCGAGAAGTCGTGTGGGGGACACAGCAAACATGTGGAAGAAGGTTCTCTGGTCATATGAGACCAAAATTGAACTTTTTGGTCTAAAAGCAAAATGCTATGTGTGGCGGAAAACGAACACTGCACATCACCCTGAACACACCATCCCCACTGTGAAACATGGTGGCGGCAGCATCATGTTGTGGGGATGTTTTTCTTCAGCAGGGACAGGGAAGCTGGTCAGAGTTGATGGGAAGATGGATGGAGCAAAGTACAGAGTCTGCAAAAGACTTGAGACTGGGGAGGAGGTTCACCTTCCAGCAGGACAACGACCCTAAACATACAGCCAGAGCTACAATGGAATGGTTTAGATCAAAGCAAATTCATGTGTTAGAATGGCCCAGTCAAAGTCCAGACCTAAATCCAATTGAGAATCTGTGGCAAGACCTGAAAATTACTGTTCACAGACGCTCTCCATACAATCTGACAGAGCTTGAGATATTTTGCAAAGAAGAATGGGCAAAAATGTCACTCTCTAGATGAGCAAAGCTGGTAGAGACATCCCCAAAAAGACTTGCAGCTATAATTGCAGAGAAAGGTGGTTCTACAAAGTATTGACTCAGGGGGGCTGAATACAAATGCACCCCACACTTTTCACATATTTATTTTTAAATAATTTGGAAAATCATTTTTCGTTTACCTTTCACTTCACAATTATGTACCACTTTGTGTTGGTCTATCACATAAAATCCCAATAAAATACATTTAAGTTTTTGGTTGTAACATGACAAAATGTGGAAAATTTCAGGGGGGGGGGGGGGGGGCTGGCTGAATGAAAGAAATCTAAGGATGTATGGTTAGTCATAAACAATGCTTCCAGGTGTCAATAAAATGTAACCCCCCACCACCATCACATACACTCCTCTCCCAATGTCTGGTCACTTTCATGACTGATTAGAATGCTGGGTTATTACCTCTGTAGGTTTCCATATGCACCCCTGGCCGACTGTTTTTAGGCTGGATACACACTATTCAATTTTCTTTAGATTTTTTTCCTTTAGATTTACCAAGACTAGGGTTGCACAGATACTAGTATCGGTATCGGTGCCGATACCGAGTATTTGCACAAGTATCGGTACTCGTGCAAATGCACCGATACCTGAAACCGATACTTTCAGGCTCGGTTCTTTGAGCTGTCAGTGGGTCTCCCCAGTGTTAAAGAAGACCGGTAATTGGAGCTGTCAAAAAAAAAAAGCAGCTGGCAATGTTTATTAACAACATTGCTCAGTCCTGAAAAACTAAAATAAAAATAAACATTGTTTCTTTTTGAATATTTTTGTTTCTTCATCTGCAGATCAAAGGAATGAACAAATGTTCCTCCGTTTAACCCTTTAATTTATTCTAATCAGCCTTAATTAACTCCCTATGCTCCTCCATTTAATTATTATTTTCCTGCTTTTTTTCTTTTGTTTACGTCTATTATATAAACGATAAACAATTAAAACTTTTTTTTTGTTTGCTTTGTTAGTGAATATTTTTACACATATATATATTAACATATATTTACACATTTTACATTGAAAAAGCGCTAAATTAAAAAAAAAATCGATTTATTTCATTTGTAAATCACTTTTCACTGCTTTGTACCATTGCTGACAGCTGAAGTTAAAACAAAACCGTTGCGGTAGGTATCGGTAATTGGTATCGGCGAGTACTAAAAAAAAAAAAAAAAAGTATCAGCACTTGTACTAATTCTAAAAAAAATGGTATCGGTGCATCCCTAACCAAAACCATAAAATATGAGGTCCCACCTAAACACTTTCAATTTGTATGCAATCAAGCAGGCCCTTGCACTACATAGTTGAAGGTAAATCTAAGGTCCCTTTCACACTGGGGCGGGAGCGGCATCGGTGGAAAAACGGCAAGAAAGGGCAGCCGAGAAAGGGTTAAAACCACCGCAAAGCGCTGCTGCAGCAGCGCTATGCCGGCGGTATAGCCGCGCAGCCCCATTGATTTCTATGGGCAGCTCCTAAGATGCTGCTAGCAGGACTTTTTTTTACCGTCCTGCCAGCGCCCCGCTACAGTGTGAAAGCCCTCGGGGGTTTCACATTGGAAACACAGCAGCGACTCTTTCAGGGCGCTTTGCAGGCGCTATTTTTAGCGCTGTAGCGCCTGCAAAGCGCTCCAGTGTAAAGGGGTCCAAGGGATATCGAACAACAAAAGTTGTAACGTGTGTATCCAGCTTAGGAATACAGTCCATCAGCTAGTTTAGACATTTTTAATCACTACTTTAATATTATTATCTAGAGTTGGCACCAGCCATTGACCAAAGTGGGCATTGTGGCTTCCTCCCACACTCCAAAGACATCCTGGAAGGTTAATTGGATCCTGTCTAAATTGTCCCTAGTATGTATGAATGTGAGTTGGGGACCTTAGATTGTAAGCTCCTTGAGGGTAGGGACTGATGTGAATGTACAATGTAAATGTAAAGTGCTGCGTAAATTGACGGCGCTATATAAGTAACTGAAATAAATAAAATAAAAATAATTGTGTCTTTAATGACTGGGCACCCTTACAATTGAATAAGTAATAGGAAATACTATATGAATGATGTGTAGGGGTACACAAATCATCTTGGGTAGAAAGTGCTTCCTAAAGCACCACCTTGACACATTTTCTGTTTTCATTGACCCCAGTCCCGCACGTTGGGTCAGCGAATGGGAAACTCCCCCATTATATAATTATAATTAATATAATAATTATAATTAATTATTATAATTATGTACAAAAGGCTACAAACATTATGCATGTTTTATTTGTTACATTAGTTAATATAACTGCTGGGCAGCTGCGCCATACCCTCACTTCTATCCACCACGAAGTGCCCAAAGCCAACAATTGTTTCCCAAACAGTTCCTTCTTCTGCCACTTTATCTGTTTATAATGATAACATCCTTTCTTATCTGCCACGAAGCATTTCATTAGATCGTGGTGCGCCCGGCCTCTCGTTCGGATCCGGGAGATCCACTTCAAGCACCAGTCATTAACATATCTTCTATGGTGAAAAGGCTGAGGGTTGCAATCGGAAATGGACAGCCAGTACACTGGTATTCACAGTGAGGGCGAAAAGCCTGCGCTGGCCAGAGAAGGGATGATGTCATCCCTGCGGCTATCTGATCCATGTGGCCAATGGATTTGTGCAAGAGCCTCTTACAAGGGGGGCCCAGAAAGCTGTGCTGGCTCCCACCCCATGAGCTCACACAACTCTATTTCTGGATGCTTTGTTGACTCTGATTCTTAGCACGTGTGAAACATCTGTTGCCCGGGAATGGGTGAAACGATGCCTCTGGAATGCCCTGTTGTGACGAGGAAACTATGGGATATCGTCATGGTGATTATACCTACCCTTCCCCCTAGCCTGGGAAATCAGAATGACATCATCTGCTGCCCAATGCTAATCACACCTCCCTATTATCCCAAGCCGTTGCTGTAGACACATCCTGACCAGCAACCTCTCTGCCTGAGATCAGTATCCTGGTCGAATTATCATTAGGGTGGACCCAACAATTGTTACTCTACGGCTTGCAAATCTTAGATTTTATTATAGCGCCACTGGTAAATACTTTGAGCATTTTCTAAAGCCTTTGCACTCGTTATGTCGATGAAAGTAAACAGCAGTTAACTCTAATACATGTAATGTGCAAATACACGACGCATTGGGGGAGATTTACTAAAACTGGAGAGTGCAAAATCTGGTGCAGCTCTGCAAAGAAACCAATCAGCTTCCAGGTTTTATTGCCAAAGCTTTATTGAACAAGCGGAAGTTTGAAGCCGATTGGCTACCATGCACAGCTGCACCAGATTCTGAGTGCTCCAGTTTTAGTAAATCAACCCTATTTAGTTTGCTTAACCACTTCAATACAGGGCATTTTCACCCCCTTCCTGCCCAGGCCAATTTTCAGTTTTCTGCGCTGTTACACTTTGAATGACAATTGTGCGGTCATGCAACACTGTACCCAAATTAATTTTTATAATTTTTTTTTTCCCCACAAATAGAGCTTTCTTTTTTTTTTTTTTTGAAAATTTTTTTATTGAATTTTCCATTAGCATACAAAATTGCCCACAATAGAGCTTTCTTTTGGTGATATTTGATCACCTCTGTGGTTTTTATTTCTTGCGCTATAAACTAAAGAAAAGTGACAAGTTTGAAAAAAACATAATATTTTTTACTTTTTGCTATAAGAAATATCCCAATTTAAAAAATAAATAAATAAATGTTTTTCCTCAGTTTAGGCCGGTATGTATTCTTCTACATATTTTTGGTAAAAAAAATCGCAAAAAGCGTATATTGATTGGTTTTTTCGCAAAATTTATAGCGTCTACAAAATAGGGGATAGATTTATGGCATTTTTTTTTCCCCCACAAATAGAGCTTTCTTTTTTTTTTTTTGAAATTTTTTTTATTGAATTTTCCATTAGCATACAAAATTGCCCACAATAGAGCTTTCTTTTGGTGGTATTTGATCACTTATTTATCTTATTTTGATCATTTATTTATTGCGCTATAAACAAAAGAAAAGTCACAAGTTTGAAAAAAAACACAATATTTTTAACTTTTTACTATAATAAATATCCAAATTAAAAAAATAAATAAATGTCTTTCCTCAGTTTAGGCCAATATGTATTCTTTGATATATTTTTGGTAAAAAAATATCGCATTAAGCGTATATTGATTGGTTTGCGCAAAAGTTATAGCGTCTACAAAATAGGGGATAGATTTATGGCATTTTTATTATTATTTATTTTTTTTACTAGTAATGGCGGCAATCTGTGATTTTTATCGTGACTGTGACATTGCGGCGGACATATCGGACACTTTTGACACTATTTTGGGATCATTCACATTTATACAGCGATCAGTGCTATAAAAATGCATTGACTACTGTATAAATGTCACTGGCAGGGAAGGGGTTAACACTAGGGAGCGATCAAAGGGATAAATGTGTTACCTAGAGAGTGATTCTAACTGTAGGGGGAGGGGACTCACAAGGGGAGGAGACCGATCTGTGTTTCTCTGTACTGGGAACACACGATCGGTCTCCTCTCCCCTGACAGGACATGGATCTGTGTGTTTACACACACAGATCCAGCTCCTTGCTCTGTTACTGGCAATCGTGGGTGCATGGCGGACATTGCGGCCGCTGGGCATGCGCATCGGCTCCCGAGTGACGCATGCGCACGCCTCCTAGACGGCCGGGAAGCCGAGGACGTCATATGACGCCCGCCCAGGATGGGAGATCCCTCTTGCGGACGTCATTTGACTATGGGCGGGGAAGCAAGTGGTTAAAGCCTAATTTGGGGAATTATAAAAAAAATGAAATGCTCATTAGGTCTATGGAATACAGGAATACAGGAATATCGAGAAATACTTACCCTATTCCTCTTTCTGGCAGACTCCTATCAGTTGTGTAACCGGTCCACCATTAGCTACTTTGCCAAGACACTTTGGCCTGTGGTCACTCACTTACATCATCATATACCATGCATGACCAATGGCCCTGCATTGTATGTGAGAATGGCGAGAGACCACCCACAGCCCAGAGCATCAGACAGATACAAATTTTAAATTTATAATACTCTCATGATTAGGCTTATAAGCAGGAGGGCAGTTCTGCATCTATCATAATGCCTAAGAAGTACTAATCTATCTGGGTTTTTAAATGAAGTACAGTAAACAGCAACAAGTTCAGATGACATGCACATCTAACCACATTTAAAGCTAAACTAGATGGACACCAAAGTGGTTATGTCTGCAGTAAAAAATAAGATAATGACTGCTTGCTCATGCACATGCTCATAATTCAGCATAAAGACCCACTTCAAGACATGTATTAGCACGTACACGCACATTTTTTTAGCAATATCAAGCAGCATGTGCACGCTCAGCACTGTTATTGGCCCAAAATGGCCTATTTAAGCTGGATCCTGACATGAAAAGCTTGCTGAGTGGTTTTTCGGCTAGTTCCTAATTTACCTGTTAAGGTTTGCCTTAGACCTTTAGTTGGATTCCTGTCTACTGTTGTGACCTCATCCTGTGTTTGGACTCCGCATCCTGAATCAGTACCTCGCTTGGCTGTTGACGAACTTTGGCTTATGCCCTGGCTACGCTCCGTCTTCTACTCAAGTGTCACTTTTTTCTGGCCTCTGGTTCCTGTTTGGTGGTCCACGGTCATTTGTGTCCTGCATCTAACAGCACTACCCGCTACATCGGCCCCTGTGCCCTTCACATCACCTGTCACCACTACCACGAGTGTTGGACCAGAGGTGCAAGAGAAGCCCTCTCTCCAGCTCGATCTCCACCAAGGTATGTGACAACAACGTGTGCTTCCTGTAATCTCCTGTATATTAGCACTTGGGCTCTAAGAAGGAAGGCTAGAAGATTAAGTCAGTCAATCTCTGACACATTGCAAAATACTATTATGCCCCGTACACACGATCGGACATTCCGACAACAAAACGGTGGAATTTTGTTCGAAGGTTGTTGGCTCCAACTTGTCTTGCATACACACGGTCACACAAATATTGGCCAACAATTACGAACGTGGGAACTTGGTGACGTACAAGACGTACAACGATAAAAAGGAAGTTCAATAGCCAGTGCGCCACCCTTTGGGCTCCTTCTGCTTGATTCCAAGCATGCGTGAACTTTTGTGCGACGGACTTGTGTACACATGATCGGAAAGTCCGACAACAAAGTTTTGTTGGTGGAAAATTAGAGAACCTGCTAGCCAACATTTGTTGGGGCAAAGTCCGACAACAAATGTTCGATGGAGCATACACACGGTCAGACTTTCAGCCAACAAGCTCACATCCAACATTTCCCGTCGGAAAGTCCGATCGTGTGTATGGGGCATAAGGCATACAAAGAGAACATACCGATAGGAGTAGAGATCAGAGGGAACAAAGTGATAACTCATCAGAGTTCTGCTGCTCCTTCACAGTCCAGTCTGTAGGCTAGGGGTATGTCCTGGACCTGGGCCAAGCAGTCCTGCTGCTTCCGCGAAGGCCCATGACTTGGCAACACTGTCTGGTGGGGGGTATTCGATCAAAAAACTGGTTGAACAAAATAATTGTTTTAGCAGGTAGAGCTAGCCATATGCACAAAGATTTACATCTAATAGATTGCTCCATCCATGCTAAAGATGACCAAGGGATCTCCCCTGATGGCTAATGTAATTTTCCTCCCTATCCCCCCAAGCTGTTTCTCTCTATTGTTGCTTTTACGCTTTTTGTTCAAAATACCTTGTATAAATACACATACACATATGACTGCTTGATCTTTTTGTTGCGCTATTAGATAATACAGCTTGCTGCAAACCATCCCCTGAAGAAGGAATTTAATAATTCAAACATTTACCGAAACATGTTGGGATTTCTGAATTCACATGCATTGATTGGCTTCCAACTATGAGACCCACCTCATGATTCAGTACTTAGCTGTAGTTTGTTAAAGCATGACCCTCGGCTTTTGATTTTAATAATTCAAATATGTAATTGTACGTCTGTAAACTAATCCATTTTGTAATACTTTTTTTTACATAGGTTTCCTACTCCTTTATCTGGTCTTACCCCTTGCCCATAAAATCTCTGGGGCATTCTCTTTGTTTTTTCTCTCTCTGATGGCTAATGTAGGGGGAAGAGTGGTTGCTGAATACCCGAACAGTGACTACATTGGATAGGACGCATTTTCTGCTTGGCTGTCTCCATCAACAAAATTCAATTAAAAAATTCAACTTTTTTCAAGCTTGGTGGTCCCCACAGGGCCAGAATTTGCCTAAATTTGCTGAATCAGTCCAAATTTGGGCAGTGTACGGCCATCTTTAGACAGTACACATCTGTATATGTACAGATACAGAATGTGTCTTCTTAGTTTTTCGGGTCACTTTGACCCAAGAACAACTATACAGCAATAGAAATGAGAACACCTGAACTCTAAACGCTGGGCCAGCAACCCAAACAGAACAGAAGCATGAGGATAAGCAAGAAAACCAACTAACCTATTCAAAAGATGGGGTCAGCAATGGTCAGCTATATATTTATCTGATCACATAATCCCGTTAAATCGTATGTATGAAATGTAAGCTTTGAAAAACCAACCCACCCCAAGAAAAAAAAAAACTGCAGATATGTATCAGGGATGCCCCGGAGACATGTATCCGGATCATATACTCAGGCCAAAGAAAGAAAAAATACAAGTAAAGGCATGGCAGGCTCAAGCGTTAACGGCAAGACGTGGGTGGTATTAAATATAAGGGACATGGAATAAATTGATATGCAGAGGAGCCCATTGATAATAACAGAACAGAAAATTGAGTTTGTGCCTTATGAGTGGTTCTTAATAATTACATTTTAACCTAAGGCTGCATTGTCTAAAAGAGTTTTGTAACTACCTGCTGTTATTACAATCCGAATTATCCGGTAATTCATCACTGACACAGATACGGTCAGTCATCTAATACGCAAGTAGGCCAGAGACGCAAGCAAGCCATCGGTTTTCATCAGCTCAATTGGAAATAGACTTATTGCCCTCTTGTGTATTCCAGGTAGAATTACAGCATTAATAAAAAAAAAAGGGCATTTTGTGCGTTATGACCCTTATTGATTTTAGATTAACTGCATCATAGATGACGGTCATGCATGCTTGTGAATCCTGACCCCTCCAGGTGAGTCAGACTGTACTTATTTCTTTTAATATTTTGTACTAGGTAGACAGTTCACAAAGCTACCACCATTGTTAATTTGGAGGTCAAATTTCAATTTTTTTTAAATCAAAAACTTTTGACTAAAATGCCATTTTAGTTTTAGTCGTATTTTTGTCACCCGAATTGTTTTAGTTGTATTTTAGTCTAATAAAATCTCCAGTACATTTTAGTTGACTAAAATCTAATGGGTTTAGTTAAATTGTAATGCATTGTTTAACCACTTAAGGACCGAGCCTCTTTCTGAGACTTGTTGTTTAAAACTATTTTTTTTTTTTGCTAGAAAATTACTTAGAACCCCCAAACATTATACATTTTTTTTCTAACACCCTAGAGAATAAAAGTATTGCGGTCGTTGCAATACTTTCTGTCACATTGTATTTGCGCAGTGGTCTTACAAGCGCACTTTTTTTGGAAAAAATACACTTTTCTGAATTAAAAGATAAGACAACAGTAAAGTTAGCCCAATTTATTTTTATATTGTGAAAGATAATGTTACACTGAGTAAATTGATACCCAACATGTCACATTTCAAAATTGCGCCCGCTCGTGGAATGGTGACAAACTTTTACCCTTAAAAATCTCCATAGGCAAAGTTTAAAAAATTCTACAGGTTGCATGTTTTGAGTTACAGAGGAGATCTAGGGCTAGAATTATTGCTCTCGCTCTACTGATCGAGGCAATACCTCACATGTGTGGTTTGAACACCATTTTCATATGCAGGCGCTACTCACGTATGTGTTCGCTTCTGCACGCGAGCGCAGCAGAAGGGTCCTGTGCATCTTTGGCTCCGTTTCAGGCCTGAATTCAGGCCAAAATTTTGACCTGATTCAGACAAATGGTGAACGGGGACCCCCTGCTGTGCCCCGTGGCCGCACATAGTGTGAATCCAGCTTGAATCATAGTCTTTTGACTAAAATGCCATTTTAGTTTTAGTGGTATTTTGGTCATCTGAATTGTTTTAGTTTTAATCATATTTTAGTTGACTAAAATAGTATTAATTTTGTCGATTAAATTAACACTGGCTACCACACACCTATATCTATACAAAAAAAGTTATTTTATTCCTTTAGATAAAGTAGGGAAGGGTTAAAACCCTTGGCAGAACAATAGCAAAGTATCTTTCTCTATATTTTTTTGGAGCTCCATCTGTTAAAGCCCTTCTGGTCAAAAGTAAAACTGATTAGTATTAATCCTACAGGAATAGACCTGGGAGATAACCTGGTGAAATTCCTACGCCATTCCAATCATCTATCCTGACCTGCGTACAAGAGGTCCTCAGTCACCTCATTAATGTGACTAGAACCTGCATTTCAGTATTCTGGAAACAGACAACTCCACCACCCAAATCTCTTTGGTGTTTGAGGGTCTCAGACATTCAAAGTATGGAGGATCTAACTCCCTCCCTTTAGTACTGAGAGGAATTTCCCTGAAGAACCTGGTTTTACTGTCACCAAATTTTTACTGTCACTTACATTTTCAGATAAATACCATATGCTTGTTAGGACTCAGTTACGAGTACTTTCCCAACTGCTACTCTGTTTCAGTCCTCTCAATTGATAACCAAGCCTTGATATAGTCTTCATGACAATTGCTGAAGAATGTCACTGTGTGTTTCGGAGTCCCCTCTGTCATTCCCTCACCCCTGCTACCCTCCTCCCACCTCAAAAGACCCCTTCCCTTTACCCTCCCCCTTCTTTCCATCCCCAGCCCACCCATTATCTCACAACCTGACCTCCTTTCCCCCTCTTGCTCCAATTTTCCTCCCCATGCATTTAACCAAAAGCTCTTCTACATGGTTATACTCTATAAAACGCCCCCTGTGGTACCACAATTAGCAACCTACCATCGGGCGGGTACATATGTATGGCAGGCTTTTCTCCAGGGTTCTCCTTCTATTACTCTGGTGATATTCCCATGTTCTCAAGATTTTCTATAGATTCTCCCCATTGTTTAACCATTTAGAATTTGTTCTCATTACATACACCAATCAGCCACCACATTATGACCACAACCACAGACAGGTAAAGTGAATAACACTGATTATTTCATGACAATAGCACCTGAAAATGGGTGGGGTATATTAGCAAGTGAAATGTTGTCCCTGAGGTTGATGTGTTGAAAGCAGAAAAATGGGCATCCGTAAGAATTTAACTTTGACAAGGGCCAAATTGTAGTGGCTAGACGACTGGGTCAGAGCAACTCCAAAACTGCAGCTCTTGTGGGATGGTCCCGGTCTGCAATGGTCAGGACCTACTTAAAGTGGTTCAAGGAAAGAAAACCAGCGAACAAGCAACAGGGTCATTGGCAGCCAAGGCTCATTGATGCATGTGGGGAGCGAAGGCTGGCTCATGTAGTCTAATCCAATAGAAGAGCTAGTGAGGCTCCATTTGCTGAAAAAAGGTAATTTTGGCTCTGAATGAAAGGTGTCAGAATGCACAGTGCTCCACAGTCTGCTGCCTATGGAGCTGCATAGCTGCAGACCGGTCAGGGTCAGGGTGCCCATGCTGTTTATAACCAAAAGTGAGCATCAGAACCGAACCACAGAGCAAAGGAAGAAGGTCTGATGAATACAAGAATATTTTGAGGAACACAACGAGTTTGAGGTGTTGATTTGGCCTCAATTCTCCAGATCTCAATCCAATCAAGCATCTGTGGGATGTGCTGGAAAAATTGTAAAATCCAATCCATGGTGGTCCCACCTAACTTACAGGACTTAAAGGATCTGCTACTAACAACTTGATGCCAGATACCACAGCATACCTTTAAAAATCTAGTGGGGTTCATGCCTGGACAGGTTAAGGTGGGTGAGAGCGGCGCAAGAGCTTCTTATGGGTAAGTTATCACCAAAGGGGGGATGGGGGTTAACTTTCACTGCCATGTCCACCAATGGGGCAGGGGGGTAACTTTTACAGCCATGATCACCAACACAGGGGGGGATGGGGGGTTAACTTTCTCTGTCATGATTACCAATTCAGTGGGTTAGAGGGGTTAGGAGTACTGATCACCAAAGCAGGGGGGTTGAGGGGAGGGTTAATAGTATTGACACTAGTGCTATTGGGTTATTATTAGGTTTACTGACACCAATGTTGGGAGGTAATTTTTACGTCCACTGACACCAATGCTAGGTGTTATTATTGCATCCAGTGGCACCCATGCTGAAGGTTGCTTTTCCTTTGGTGTTCATTGCATTACGCTACACAAATTGAAGCAGGACTGAAATTTTGGGCATTGCTATTGTGTGGCCCACTGGAAGTGTCAGCAGCCACACTCTGGGCCCTCTTTAAATTTCAAGTTGGCCACCGCTTGTCCAATGCCGTGTACACACGGGCGGACTTTTCGACCGGACTGGTCTGACGGGACGAATCGGACAATCCAACCATGTGTGGGCTTCATCGGACCTGCAGCGGACTTTTTCGGGCGAAAATCAAACGAACTTTAGATTTGAAACATGTTTCAAATCTTTCCGACGAACTCGAGTCTGGTTGAAAAATCCGCTTGTCTGTATGATAGTCCGACGGACGTAAAACGACGCTAGGGCAGCTATTGGCTACTGGCTATCAACCTCCTTATTTTAGTCCGGTCGTACCTCATCACGTACGAATCCGTCGGACTTTGGTGTGATCGTGTGTAGGCAAGTCCGTTCGTTCGAAAGTCCGTCGGAAGTCCGTCAAAAGTCTGTCGAAAGTCAGTCGGAAAGACCGTCGGACCTTTGATGCCGATAAGTCCGCCCGTGTGTACACGGCATAAGAGGTGACTTCCCTTCCCACTGGAGAGATTTCCACGCACTTCCTGTTGTGTTTCCTGAGACCAGAAGGAAAGGGAAATCTCCCCAAAAGAACACCATTTTTGGGGCTCCTAAGGCACTTTGCATGATGGATAAAATGATGTACACAAAGGCCTCCTTGTAACATCTCCTGGTTGTTTATTGCTTATATACAATATAGAGTGACCACAAGTTTCCCGTAAGGATACATAAAATAGCAATGTTTCATTAAAATACCTGTGTGTGTTTACCCTACAGATCAAAAATGTTGTGTCAGGAAAGCAAAGATGTTTAATGATTAAGAAAGTAGTTTGACAACGGGCAGAAAGAGCTATTTAATGCAAATTAAATGTAAAAACATGCATTTGGGGCACAAACATCTGAACAGAAAATGTAAGATTTATGTCACTGTACATGCCACAGTGATGATAACGGGACAAAGATTTGGGTGAAGCTGTTGGATAGGAGCAAAACTAAACAGAATAATATATGTATATAAAGAGGAACTAGCGCAGAATAAAAAAGTGAAAGATTTGTTGGAAAAACATCATCTTTTTTTTTTTTTTTCCAATATAATGTACTTATCAATCCCCCCCCCCCCCCCCCACACTTAGGCTGGCCAATGACAGATCGAAATTGAGCCAGTTCAGCAGGAACCGACCCAATTTCAATCCATCTATTGGCAGGCTGGGTGTACTGAAGTTGATCCATTGAACAACTTCAGTACAACCAGACTATTGTTTTTTTTTTTCATGTGATCACTGCCGGTGGCTATAGATCATTGTATTCTGATGGTTGGGAAACCTCCCACTGTCAGAATACAATAGCGCTGCAGGAGGGATTCCCCCATCAACACTCAATGTGTTTATGGGGAAATCAAGCAATTTTCTTTCCTTCAATGGTTGAAGGAAAGAAAATTGTATGGCTTGCTTTAAAGACAAACTCAACTTTATTTCTTTTTTTATTAACTGCTTCTGGTCCCTGTTTAAAAAATAGTGTAGTATAATCCTCTGCTTTTCATCACCATCAGCTTCTGAATTGAATTATTCCCAGTGTCATCTATCCACTTCCTGCAAGCCCAGGCTGTCATGGACACACCCCCTGGGGGTACATCATTACCCCCAGCCAAGGCTTACAGTGTACTGCTACACAGAACCACACTCAGACAATACAAAGCAAATGCTGTTCTATGCAACATTAATGCTTGAATAAGAAGGAAGAAGCGCCCGGTGTCCAAAAAAATGCAACTTTTGGTGTGAGATTACAATTGTTTAATGTAAAAGCGTGCAAACATACAAGTTGAGCCAAAGCATTTCAGAGGAATTGTCTTTGGCTTCCTCAGGGCTGCTGGTACGTGCTCTTGGAGATGGATGGACTCTTTCTAAGTGATGGCAAATGCCATAACTAAAAGCTTTTGCATTTTACAAGCTGGCCTTTTCCATAACTAAGAAATTTTCATTTCAATTTACTTCCTGCTGGGGTCTTTTTTCTGGGTGTGCACATCCCTGCCTCAGTGACAGGGACAATTCTCATTGGTCGGGCAGTGGAGTCCTCTTAGGATCCAGAAGATATCTGACTTTGAATCAAGAGAAGTGAAGGGGACCAGATGATGAGGGTTAACACATGGCACTGGACTAGTGGTTCCTGCAGGTGGAAATAGCATAATTGAGGAACTTGGATGGGGTAGGGGGCTCAGGTGAGTATAGATGACTTCATAAGGTAAGGACAACTGAACTCCTGGCAGGATGGGTTACAGGGGAGTGGGAGGGATGGTGGGGTTTTTGCCCAAAATTGGTCTTTTAGAGCAGGGATCTCTAAACTACAGCCCTCCAGCTGTTGCGGAACTACATGTCCCTACATGTCCCATAAGGCATTGTAAAAACTCTGACATTCACAGACATGACTAGGCATGATGGGAATTCTAGCTCCTGAACAACTGGAGGGCCATAGTTTGGAGACCCCTGTTTTAGAGCATTAATACCAGCTCATGCTTTAAAAGACAATTCTAGTTGAAGCTGATATCCCAATACTGGTGGATACTAGCAAGTGGAAAATAAGTCACCAGCTTCTTGTATCTCCTGTAGAATGTGAGATGTCACCTTGTCATTTCTAAACTTCAGCCAACCACTAAGCCCATAACAGCAGTTTAACACAGCTCCCGAAGTCCACCATTACAGATGCATTATGGTGCACACTATGAAAAGAGTAACAACACCTTTTAGCCTCATAGTGGCCAAAGTTGGAAGATAGAGCCAGAAACTCCCATAAGAATATCTTGCCATTAGTGTACCCACGAAGAAGTAGGTGGATAAATTCATATCGATTCTGGGAAAATTTGGTCCTTATGCAAGCAGAGCTCAAGTAATCAGTGATCAATATAATGAACAGATTTAAATAATTTTCACTTTCAGCTGGGGTTGATTTGGAATTAGGCCATTACACCATATACAGGTGTAGCTAAATGGAAGAAAAACAATCCTTTTTCAATTCAGTTTCACTGCGACTTACTGAGGAATACATCATTAGGCTCAAAAAAATTGTCCCTCCAGTGAAGCATGCTAAGGCTTTCTCTTTTTCTGTTTTTGGATGCTGAACAACAGCCCACCACAGCAGAGCAGGACTTTGGCCATGGTGGGAGGACTGGCAATGCCTTTTTTTTTTTTTAAGCAGTAGCCTTAATATGCTTTCTAAGCTTTTGCAGGGCATGTAGAGGTCAAAGAGCATAGCTCAAGTCAATACTTAATGTACAGTAATTCAGTTATTCTAGGGATGGAGTGGTGAGGCTCTTTAAAAGCTGGATTGAGAAGTCCAAGCAAGTGGGGCGATCGGATAAAGTTGCTGGTCATTTCCTGTGCCATGTTAACATGCCTGGACCTCAGGTTGAACCCTTAAAGTGGTTGTAAACCTCAGACATGAAATATGAACAAAGCATATCCCTCTATAGTGTGTACTTCCATTAAGAGCACTAAGGCTTCGTGTACACTGCTGCTGGTAAACGGATGTTTAGGAGCAGTTGGGCATTTTTCTCAGCTGCCTCTGAACTTTCGTTTATAGTCGTTTCTAGGCAGTTGAGTTTAGAAGCATTGTTTGGATAGCAAAAAAAATGTTCAGAGGCATTTGAAATGCCAAATGCCTGAAACAGCTTGTAAGCACTATTACGCGGTAACTCGCATTTGGCCGCGTTTTGTTTACAGCCGTTTTTAACCACTTCAGCCCCAGAAGATTTGGCTGCTCAATGACCAGAGCATTTTTTGCGATTCGGCACTGTGTCGCTTTAACTGACAATTGCGCAGGCGTGCAACGCTGTACCCAAACAAAATTGATGTCCTTGTTTTCCCACAAATAGAGCTTTCTTTTGGTGGTATTTGATCACCTCTGCCGGTTTTTATTTTTTGCGCTATAAACAAAAAAAGAGCGACAATTTTGAAAAAAAACACAATATTTTGTACTTTTTGCTGTAATAAATAGCCCCAAATTTTTCTTTTAAAAAAAAAGGTATTTTTTCCTCAGTTTAGGCCGATATGTATTCTTCTACATATTTTTGGTAATAAAAAAATCGCAATAAGTGTATATTGATTGGTTTGCGCAAAAGTTATAGCGTCTACAAAATAGGGGATAGATTTATGGCATTATTATTATTATTATTTACTAGTAATGGCGGCGATCTGCGATTTTTATCGTGACAGCGACATTATGGCGGACACATCGGACACTTTTGACACATTTTTGGGACGACTGACAATTATACAGAGATCAGTGCTATAAAAATGCACTGATTACTGTATAAAGTTTCACTGGCAGGGAAGGGGTTAACACTAGGGGGCGATCAAGGGCTTAACTGTGTTCCCTGACTGTGTGTTCTAACTGTAGGGGGAGGGGACTGACTAAAGGAGATGACAGATTGTTGTTCCTAGCTATTAGGAACTCACAATCTGCCTCTCCTCACTTCACAGAACAGGGATTTGTGTGTTTATACATACACACACGTCCCTGTTCTGCCTCTCGTCATCGCCTCCACCGGCCACAAGCATCGGCACCCCCGCGTGCGCCTGCTATCGCGTTTAAAGGAGCCGACGTCTAGCTGTGACGGCTCGTGGGATCGGCAGTATGACGGCAGCTGGTCGGCAAGCGGTTAATGGAGATATATTTTTGACTATTTGAAAAAAATTTAAAATTAAGACGCTCCCAAATGCAAATGTGGCATGTAAACGCGTCAAAACTGACGCTTTTAAAAGTTGTTTACTATTTGTCAAGTTAAATCGTTCAGGGGAGGTTTTAAAACGTCCCGTGTAAATTAAGCCTAAAGCGGCGTACACACGGTCGGACTTTTGTGGGCTTCATCGGACCTTCAGCTGACTTTTCCAGTTGACAATCTGACGGACTTTAGATTTGGAACATGCTTCAAATCTTTACGTCGAAACGCCGCCGGACCCAGAAATCCGCTCGTCTGTGTGCTAGTCTGACGGACAAAAACCGACGCTAGGGCAGCTATTGGCTACTGGCTATCAACTTCCTTATTTTAGTCCGGTGTACGTCATCACGTACGAATCCGTCGGACTTTGGTGTGATCGTGTGTAGGCAAGTCCGTTCGTTAAAAAGTCTGTCGGAAGTCCGTTGAAAGTCCGTCGGAAAGTCTGTCGGACCAGTTCGGTCGAAAAGTCAGACCGCGTGTACGCTGCATTAATGTCATTTCTGTCTGCTGCTTTGTTCCTCTGCTATCAGCATGAATCACTTCAGACAAATTTTCCTGACACCAAGAGAAAAAAGGTGACCAGGGTGGGACCTCCAGCTGGCTTTCTCTCCAATCAGCTTTCAGAGCGCTCCTCACTGAGCTCTACAAAGTAACTTCAGCTCTCCGCCCCCTGTTTTCTGAAGCTTTGAGATCCTGTGTAAATTCTGGACTTTTAAGGGCTGTAGAGAAGAGAAGACTGCAGATAAACAGGCACAACTTCTTTAGGAGGATTGGTTTCATCTCTGTGTATCACCTGAGGACAGTCACTTCACTGGGTATATGGATGGATTTGTAACCACTTTAAAGTGTATCTCATAGTATTTTTTTGGATAGAGCGGGGCATGTTAAAAACCCCTGTTAGGTTTTTATTGTACCTGCTATGTGGAACTGCTTTCTCTATTTGTTCTGGTGACCATTTTTGACATCCCAAAAAGTGATGGGAATTCCAAAAATCACCAGAAAAGGAGGCGAGAGGAAAATTTTCACAGGGATGCCTACTCTAGTTGTAAGATAGTAATTGGGTTTTAAGCTCCAATGTATGGGGATGGGTGGGAGAACTTTCAAGAGAACCTGACACTACCCTGAATGGGCAAAAATGACCGATTCTCTTTATTCTGTCTGAATAAAGAGGTCAGTATATGACAAAGAAGATATTGGTTACATAACCATCTAAAACAGTACATGCCTGGGGTGAAGTGTACCGATGCATTGTAATAGGCAGAAATCAAGGCATAAAAGGGAATGATTAGAGTAGCAGGCAGACCTATCTTGGAATGAACAGATTTGGGGGTCGAAGGTTTTCAATGATAGCAGTCATTTCCTAGAGCAAGGCATCAAAGAGAACCCACTGAATGAGAAAGACCCAGAATATAAGACTCCCAGCAGCTGCTTCTCATATAAATATATGTCTAAAAGCTGAAGCTTTACAAAGCAGCAGGGAGAATTAGCACATGCAGACAGCCTTGGCAGGAGAAGAGTGGGGGCCTTATGGTCATCCTCCCCCACCAATTTCTCACAGACCTTAAAGTAATACCTTAAAGGAATAATCACAATTTTAATGAGTTCTTTTGTCTATCACTGAGCAATATTTTTCCCGTAACCACTGAAAAGTTATTTACGTTCATTTGACCCATTTCTGTAGGACGTTATTCCATTCTGTTCTGGATCTCCACAATTTCGCACACTATAGTACTTGTGCACCACGTCTATCTTTACAGCCAAAAATATGGATTATTATATTTCAACATGAATTAATATGGTATATTCCATAACTGCATAAAGAAAACTGCACCTAAATCTTAGGCAGTCTAAATCACATGGTCTTTGGTTAGCAAAGAGAACTGTGGATATCGCCAGCATTAATGACTTCAGAAAAAGTCTCTTTCTCTCTCCCTCTCTCTTGTTCAACTCTTCTGGGAAGGCTGTCCACAAGGTTTAGGAGTGTGTCTATGGGAATGTTTGACCGTTCTTCCAGAAGCGCATTTGTGAGGTCAGGCACTGATGTTGGACGAGAAGGCCTGGCTCGCAGTCTCCGCTCTAATTCACCCCAAAGGTGTTCTATCAGGTTAAGGTCAGGATTCTGTGCAGGCCAGTCAAGTTCCTACACCCCAAACTTGCTCATCCATGTCTTTATGGACCTTGTTTGTAGACTGGTGCGGGGTCATGTTGGAACAGGAAGGGGCCATCCACAAATTGTTCCCACAAAGTTGGGAGCATGAAATTGTCCAAAATGTCTTGGTATGCTGACATCTTAGGTTCACTTCACTGGAACTAAGGGGCCAAGCCCAACCCCTGAAAAAAATCCCCACACCATAATCCCCCTCCACCAAAAGATTTGGAGGGGTGGCCCAATACTTTTTGGCAATATAATGTGGATGAGCGAATTGGGGGGGGGGGGGGGAATTTGACTGGCTTGCACGGAATCCTGACCTGGACCTGATAGAACACCTTTGGGATGAATTAGAGTGGAGACTGTGAGCCAGGCCTTCTTGTCCAACATCAGTTGGCTCTGAGAAAGAGGTGATACCTCGAAACACGTCAACCAGTTTTACTGTGGGACGTTTCATCTGTAATATGATAACATGGACGAAAAGTTGCTAATAATTTGATATGCTGTATCCAAGCGCATGTTTGTGAATATCACTCTTTGATTTTACACAGTAAAGTAATTTATTGAGGATAATGCACTAGGCCAGTGCGCCCTTTGTTTATTTCTCAATTCTAGTGCATCTAGACATCCCCAGTCTTATGAGGGCAGCTTGCCAGGACAAGAGCCTAGAGTAACACCACTGTTGGGCCCACCTTCGAGTGCAGGAGATATGTGTTATTTGCGACCAACATCAGTGTATGACCTCACAAATGCACTTCTGGAAGAATGGTCAAACATTCCCATAGACACACTCCTAAACCTTGTGGACAGCCTTCCCAGAAGAGTTGAAGCTGTTATAGCTGCAAAGGGTGGACCAACTCAATATTGAACCCTATGGACTAGGACTGGGATGCCATTAAAGTTCATGTGCATGTAAAGGCAGGCATCTCAATACTTTTGGCAACATAGTGTATATAGATGTAGCACCCGGATGTTTGGGCAGGGTGGCTAGTAAATATACCTGCCAAGTATAGTTGCCTTGGCCAATTGATAGGAGATCAATTGATTCCACCCTAATTCTGGAATTACTGCACTTCTCTCTTCTGTCACTAGATGGCCAGGTATCTGGTGGCATTAGATAAGACAAGGGCATAGCAAGGACAGATTAGGAATAGATGGGGTGTCTCAGTCAATGGGCAGGGTGTTTTCTTGGGTCCCTTGGCCTGCTTGGAGAGCCTATTCATTTGGGTGAGACCAGGTGATCGGGGTTCTGTGCCACCAGGATGGCTGTCTGGGTGGACGTGTGTTGTGCTGTGTTGCAGTCCAACCTACAGTGACGGTTCTGCCGGCCAGAGAACCTGTCGTGGTCAGAAGTAGAGGGGAAGCTGTCACCACTAAGGGACCATCCACCTTATTACCAGGGACCACCCTGAGTAGCTGAAGTACCAGAGCAGACATTGAAGAATTGGGAAACTTTAGCAGGTATTAAGCCAGGGACCCAGACAGCGGAGGTGACGCTTGCAGAGCAGTCTTGTGTGCCAAGCCAGGGACTGAGCAGAGGCCAGTGGGGGGACGCTTTAGGAGTATCTGTGGGTCAGGTATACTAATGTCATTTTCGCAACTAGCAAGGAAATATGAGCTACCTGGGTGGATGTTCTTCCGCTATGTTCAACTGAGGCATGCGGCCAGGGCCCAGTTTCAGACGCAGCCTATTCTGAAATTGGATCCTGTAGAGAATCTACTGTCCTGTGAGGACCTAATAAAGCCACTCTCGGCTTTGTATGGCATCCTGCTTCCGATTAACAACGCAAAAATGGATAGACTATGGGAACAGTGGAAGGCGGATATCCCAATGTTAGATAGAGAGGATTGGGAGGACAGTCTTGAACAAAGTCCCAAACTGGTTATAGCTGCAGGAGATAAACTTATACAGACCAAGTTCCTCCATAGGGTTTATTTTACCCCGGTTCGTATGTCTAGAATATATCCAGACAGAGATCCACAATGTCCCAGGTGTTTGATACATCCGGGATCATACTTACACATGTTCTGGGATTGTCCTAAGCTATCAAACTTCTGGGAAGGAGTATTTGATCACTTAAATGTCCGCCTGGATTTGAATGTCCCCGTGACACCCGAATTAGCCTTACTAGGTATACATGATGATGATCAGAGATCGCATCATAGTAAATTATTGATTTCATATTTGCTCTTTTATGCTAAGAAGGAGATACTGTGTAAATGGACCTCCTCTGTCCCCCCTGATGTAGCTACATGGGAAAATAAAGTAAACGCTGCTTTGCCACTATATAAATTGACGTACATTAGTCGGGGATGCCCATGGAAATTTGACAAAGTTTGGTCATCATGGACATCGATTTAGACAAAGGGACATTGTCAGTTGAATGGAGGATGTGCTGAATGACCTTTGCTTACCTCTGATGTCTCTGCTTTCTGTTGCCTTTCCCTCTCCCCTTTTCGTCCCCCCCCCCCCCGCCCCCGGATATGTTACCTATTGGTTTCCCCCCTTTCCTGCCTCCTTTCCTATTATCTCCTCCCCTCAATACTCAAATATATAACCCCTGAGCAGGAAATAATGATTATAATGCATTTGATTTGTTGTGGTTTTAGACAACATCTTTTCTTGACATTGGTTCTCGGTATATGATTTGTGTGAAATTCTAACGAACCTGTACCAAATATAATTTTTGTATAACAAAATGTGACTACATAATATTGTAAATGTTGATTCTACAATAAAGCACTCCTGGTTATAAAAAAAAAGGAGTATCTGTGGGTGCCAAACTAGGGACCCAGCAGGGATAAGGGGGTGACGCTTGAGGAATATACTCAGTGAGAAGTTTGGAAGAGCTCAGGAGATCTAGTGGCAGTGGATCAGCAGGTCTAGGTAATAGACTGGGAGCTCAGTTGAGTGAAGATCTAAAAAGGAGATTGTGGAGGAAGTGAAAGAGTTCATTACAACTTGTGTTAGAAACTGTTCAAGATTGTTGCCATAGGAGACAGCGTGTCTACACATGCAGATGTGGTGTCTGGCTGGGTGCCTTTCCATGCATGGCTGTCTACCTATAGAAGTCTCAGAGTCTGCTAATTAACATTGCAACTACTAAAGGGTGTCCTGGCCCTAACCCTCTCTCCCACAGTTCTGTTTAACAGAAAATAAATCTCTTTGCATTCAAGAAGTGTCTGGCGCCCATTAATCTACCTTACATTGCACCCATCATGCCTCGTAACCCACTCTACACAGAAGGATGTCAGCTGTCCCTAACTCTGGAGGTCACCATTAGGCCTGGAGAGGCTCGGGACTTGGCTACATATATACAGTATCTCACAAAAGCGAGTACATCCCTCAAATTTTTGTAAATATTTTATTATATCTTTTTATGTGACAACACTGAAGAAATTACACTTTACTACAATGTAAAGTAGTGAGTGTACAGCTTGTATAACAGTGTAAATTTGCTGTCCTCTCAAAATAACTCAACACACAACCATTATTGTCTAAACCACTGGCAACAAAAGTGAGTACACCCCTAAGTGAAAATGTCCAAATTGAGCCCATTTAGCCATTTTCTGTCCCAGGTGTCATGTGACTCGTTACTGTTACAAGGTCTCAGGTGTGAATGGGGAGCAGGTGTGTTTAAATTTGATGTTATCGCTCTCACTCTCTCATATTGGTCACTGGAAGTTCAACATGGCACCTCATGGCAAAGAACTCTCTGAGGATCTGAAAAAAGAATTGTTACTCTACATAAAGATGGCCTAGGCTATAAGTAGATTGCCAAGACCCTGAAACTGAGCTGCAGCACAGAGGCCAAGACTGTACAGTGGTTTAAGAGGACAGGTTCCACTCAGAACAGGCCTCGCCATGGTCAACCAAAGAAGTTGAGTGCACGTGCTCACCGCCATATCCAGAGATTGTCTTTGGGAAATAGACGTATGAGTGCTGCCAGAATTGCTGCAGAGTTTGAAGGGGTGGGGGGGGGGTCAGCCTGTCAGTGCTCAGACCATACGCCGCACACTGCATCAAATTGATCTCCATGGCTATTGTCCCAGAAGGAAACCTCTTCTAAAGATGATGCACAAGAAAGCCCGCAAACAGTTCACTGAAGACAAGCAGACTAAGGACATGGATTACTGGAACCACGTCCTGTGGTCTGATAATGTATTTGGTTCAGATGGTGTCAAGCGTGTGTGGCAGCAAACAGGTGAGGAGTACAAAGACAAGTTTGTATTGCCTACAGTCAAGCATGGTGGTGGGAGTGTCATGGTCTGGGGCTGCATGAGTGCTGCCAGCACTGGGGAGGTACAGTTCATTGAGAGAACCATGAATGCCAACATGTACTGTGACATACTGAAGCAGAGCATGATCCCCTCCCCTCGGAGACTGGGCCGCAGGGCAGTATTCCAACATAACGACCCCACACACACCTTTAAGACGACCACTGCCTTGCTAAAGAAGTTGAGGGTAAAGGTGATGGACTGGCCAAGCATGTCTCCAGACCTAAACCTTATTGAGCATCTGTGGGGCATCCTCAAACGGAAGGTGGAGGAGCGCAAGGTCTCTAACATCCACCAGCTCCGTGATGTCATCATGGAGGAGGGGAAGAGGACTCCAGTGCCAACCTGTGAAGCTCTGGTGAACTCCATGCCCAAGAGGGTTAAGGCAGTGCTGGAATATAATGGTGGCCACACAAATCATTGACATTTTGGGCCCAATTTGGACATTTTCACTTAGGGGTGTACTCACTTTTGTTGCTAGTGGTTTAGACATTAATGGCTGTGTGTTGAGTTATTTTGAGGGGAGGGCAAATTTACACTGTTATACAAGCTGTACACTCACTACTTTCATATTGTAACAAAGTGCAATTTCTTCAGTGTTGTCACATGAAAAGATATAATAAAACTTTAAGGATGAACTCTGAGTAGTGTCTGCAGCTACAAAGGTCAGTGAGAGTTTATTTTAAAGCGGTTGTAAACCGCTGGACATTTTTTTTTTTTTTTGTACCTGTAAGGTAATGTCATAATGTCCTAGTATGCATAGCATAGCATAGCCTTAAAACTAAGCTCTTCCAGCGCCGAGATGCCAGGACTAAGACTGGGATGCCATTAAAGTTCATGTGCGTGTAAAGGCAGGCGTCCCAATACTTTTGGTAATATAGACAGGATATCTAGCAAGTTGCTAGAGGTCAAAACTATAAACATGCATTAGTCTATTTTATATTACAAGGCAAATGTATTGGCAATTTCACCTCAGCATACACATAATTCACAATGTATACTTTCCAAACCAGATCTCCCAGTCTCCTATAAAGTCTGGTGTCAGCTATTACATGCACTGTTTTTTTTCCAGCTTTTGGTTAAAGAGTTCCACCTAGTGGTGGACAGAGGAATTCATTTCAAATGAGATTATGTCCCTTACTATTGCATTACTGCTATTGCAGCACATAAACACCCAAAACTAAAAATGTGATATGTTCATTTTAAATGGAAAAAGAGACAGATTTATTTTATTACAAACTCTGCTGTTTTCCTTATTTTGTTTCCTTTTTTTTTCCGAACACCTCTGTTAAAGTAGAACTATAGGCAAAACTTTTTTTTTTTTCATTTTGGATAGAGTAAAGGAGGGTTATAACC
The DNA here is from genome assembly GCA_037952835.1 of Lithobates septentrionalis. Classification (NCBI taxonomy): domain Eukaryota; kingdom Metazoa; phylum Chordata; class Amphibia; order Anura; family Ranidae; genus Lithobates; species Lithobates septentrionalis. Next base: position 410,769 of record JBBDGP010002643.1, on the reverse strand, counting down.
CCTGTCAGATTTTTTGTCGCCATCTGTGTCCCATTGTGGAGCTTTCCCTTCACCTGCTGTCCCATAGCCAAACAGGAAGTGAGAAGAAATTCCTGCAAATTAAGGGATTTCCTTGGGGCCCCCAGGTCACCTGAATTAGTGTCCCCATCCAAAGATCTCCCCTCTATTATTATTTTTCTGGGGACACCACAAAATTTTCGATTTTTTTTTTACTTTCACTTTTAATGATAACGGTAAATTTTAAATTCAGCAAAATTACCTATAGATTGCCCATGTGCAGGGGATTATGAGGAATATAAAGTCCCAGTTCAAGAATCTGCACAGTAAAAATGCAGCCATGAAAATTATTAATTAAATATATACATTGAAAACACTGAACATTGATTCAGACCCCATATTTAATGTGAATCTAAAATCTGATTTAAAAAAAAACTTTTTTTTAAAAAATCTAAAGTATTTATTCTTGACTTTAAAAAATGCCTTCTATCATTCCCAGTCTCCTCCAAATCTCCAAATTCCTTTTTTTAGCTGCTGTGACGTGACTTCCTGTTAGAGGGTGGCTACATTCGTTCTCCATGGTCCCACTGTGTCACGGAACGCCCCACACTCCGCTTGAGTGCTTCCGTCATATACCGCTTCCTAAGTTCTGGAACACGAGTCCAATGGATCTGGCTATAGGAACCCCAAGAACTAGACAACACCAGTCTTGGAGTACATCAGAACTAACTTTTATTTGAGATCTCACACACATTTATACACCAGGATGACTCAAAGCTAACCTAATTAACATGAGCTCCAATAGGAGTCGTCCCGTCTCCTACATTGTATGGAGGACAATGTCATTAGCTCATTCAATTAACATAAGCACAAGTTGACACCAGCATCTCCTCACATGATGTGTCCCAACAGAATGAATCAGTCTTATCAGCAGGGGGCTGCTGGAGGAACCCCCCCCTCCCTCTTCAGGGACACAGATCCACAGCAAGGAGTCCCCATACAATATATACATGACTGAGTCCGATTAATACAGTTCAGACTGGATTCCTCATTCACCTCAAATGCTAGGGCCCATAATCGGTGGGCAACAGGCCCGCACACAGTCCTCTCCAACAGCCTCTGCTCCGGCCAGGTCCGTGACATTTCTCCCCTTTCGGCAGGAGACTAACATAGGAGGAGACCCCAGACGGGTTGACTCCGAAGTTAGTCAGTAGTCCCAGTCCTCTACTGCCTGTACCCACACAGTACCCCAAACAAATTATTCCAAACAGTGTATTACTCACCCAGCCATCCTCTGCCTCTCTCAGAGAACATATCTGCCGCTGGGGAGAGGCCCGGACTGGCCCTTCTCCCTGGAATCCTTTCTGCCGCTGGAGAGAAGACAGTGGGACTGGGCTCACTCCATCCTGCTGTTGGGGATCTGGGCCGACTGCCCAGCATCCCTGGGGTATACAGGTGGGGACTGAAGCCCCATCAACCGACACCAGATCAAGCTGCAGTTGTGAGGTGATGACTGCATTCTCTCCTTGGATCCTGATCTGCAGCTCGCGATAGACTGCCACCTCCTCACCTTGGGTCTCCACAATTGCTGCAGGTGTGGGGCAGAGGTCTTGGACCCTCTGTCCGGTTGCCAGCACTTCTGCTGGGGGTTTGCCAGGTGGTTCCTCCTCTACAGAAACGTCTATTAAATCCCCAGTCTCTGGAAGTGGTAAAAGTGTGGGACAGAGGTCTTGGACCATCTGTTCAGTTACCAGATCTTCAGCTGGAGAAGTTTGTTTTAACTCCATAGATGCTGCTGGCAGAAAATCACATGTCCCTGTCAGTGTTGTGGGAGAAAGGCCGACTACCTCTTCTCTCAAGAAGGCCGAAGCCACTGTTGGTGCTGGGCAGAACACAGTGAACTTTGGCCCTGATAGCAGCTCTTCTGCTGGAGGCTCATCAGGTTGTTCTTCCTCAGCAGAAAAGTCTATCAAGTCCCATGTCTCTGCAACTGATGTCTGGGGATATAGGTTCACCATCTCCTGTCCATGGAACCCAGAAGATGTTATCAGTGCTGGGCAGAGGTTAGCAGAGCTCTGCCCTGTTGTCAGCACTTCAGGTTTGGGGACGGCAATCTCCGGATTTTCCACTGCCGATTCTCTGGCATGCTGCTGAACTTGTTCTAGCAGTTTCCTGTATGCCCTTTCCAGATGCTGTTCCTTCCTTAGCAAATGGTCCAGATCAGGTTTGAGCTCTGAGACCCCTGCAAGACTGAGCATAGACTCTCTATAGTCTCTCATGTCCTCAAGGTCAGGTTCCCCCTCATCGCCAAACATAAAAAGATCTGTAAGGTTCTCCCACAGCAATCCAGGGCCGCCAAAGTCATATCCCTCCGGAGAGCATTCTGTTGTCTCCCCTAAATATCCCTCCTCTGCGTGCCATTGCAGAGCCCGATAACGATTGTCCAGCTCTATCTCCTGCTGGACCAACCTGTCCAACTCAGTCACCCATTGCTCCTGGGGCTGCTCTCCCAGGAGTGCTATCCGCAATGCCCGTTGGTCACTGGCCCGTTGCTCTTGGGTTGGAAAGCACTTGCCCTGTTTTATACCAGCGAGACGGAGGGCTGCAATCCAGAGCTCCACCCGAATTTGCTGCCTAAGCTCCAGGTATTCATCCTCAGACACAGTCCTGGTGTACGTTGAAAGGATGATCCGCAGCAGCCCCGGGAATTCTGATGCCAGGTCCATATCTCCGCTGGGGTGACTGAAGTCTGCTATGCTGATCTTGGATCCAGTTGGAGGTTTGGATGTCCCAGACTTCAGGAAGCTATCCCACTGCTTGCCACCAATGTCACGGAACGCCCCACACTCCGCTTGAGTGCTTCCGTCATATACCGCTTCCTAAGTTCTGGAACACGAGTCCAATGGATCTGGCTATAGGAACCCCAAGAACTAGACAACACCAGTCTTGGAGTACATCAGAACTAACTTTTATTTGAGATCTCACACACATTTATACACCAGGATGACTCAAAGCTAACCTAATTAACATGAGCTCCAATAGGAGTCGTCCCGTCTCCTACATTGTATGGAGGACAATGTCATTAGCTCATTCAATTAACATAAGCACAAGTTGACACCAGCATCTCCTCACATGATGTGTCCCAACAGAATGAATCAGTCTTATCAGCAGGGGGCTGCTGGAGGAACCCCCCCCTCCCTCTTCAGGGACACAGATCCACAGCAAGGAGTCCCCATACAATATATACATGACTGAGTCCGATTAATACAGTTCAGACTGGATTCCTCATTCACCTCAAATGCTAGGGCCCATAATCGGTGGGCAACAGGCCCGCACACAGTCCTCTCCAACAGCCTCTGCTCCGGCCAGGTCCGTGACACACTGTATGTAGGATCGTCTTGCTCCCGAGATGGACTATTATGCCCCGTACACATGATCAGAAATTCTGCCAGCAAAAGTCGAATGAGAGCTTTTGGTCAGAATTTCCGACCGTGTGTATGCGCCATCGGACTTTTGCTGGCAGAATTCCAGCCAGCAAAAGATTGAGAGCATGTTCTCTATTTTTCGGTCGGAAAAAGTTCATATCCGAAAATGAGTTCGTCTGTATGCAATTCGGACACGCAAAAAATCACGCATGGGCGGAAACAATTCGATGCATGCTCGGAAGCATTGAACTTCATTTTCTCGGCTCATCATAGTGTTGTACGTCACCGCGTTCTTGACGGTCGAAAGTTCAGAGAACTTTTGTGTGACCGTGTGTATGCAAGGCAAGCTTGAGCAGAATTCCGTTGTAAAAACCATTCAAGTTTTTTCTGACGGAATTTCTAATCGTGTGTATGGGGCATTAGATTTGTAGTGTACATAGAGCAGTGCCCATGTCTGCAACTAACATGCACTGGGGGGAAAGCCGAAGTTCAGGAGCTCATGAAGTACATTACAAGGAGGCACAAAAACACAGTAAGAAATAATGTCATGAAAAATAGATTACAGGGCCATTAGGTAGAAGATATGTATGAATTATTTTTGGAGAATAAGGATGTTGTTCAGTTTCACTTTAATCTTTTACCTAGCTCTAAGGGGGTATTTTAAAACCTTAATCCAGCTTAATAGGGGACCCCCAGGCAAGGTTAAAAATAAAAAAAAGCAGCTCGGGCTACAAAAACCGAACACATATTAACCACTTCGGGACCGGGCCTCTTTTTAAGATTTGTTGTTTACAAGTTAAAAACTGTTTTGTTTTTTTTGCTAGAAAATTACTTAGAACCCCCAAACATTATACATTTTTTTTCTAACACCCTAGAGAATAAAATGGCGGTCGTTGCAATACTTTCTGTCACACCGTATTTACGCAGCGGTCTTACAAGCGCACTTTTTTTGGAAAAAATACACTTTTTTTAATTAAAAAGCTAAGACAACAGTAAAGTTAGCCCAATTTTTTTTTAAATTGTGGAAGATAATGTTACGCTGAGTAAATTAATACCCAACATGTCACGCTTCAAAATTGCGCCCGTTCGTGGAATGGCAACAAACTTTTAACCTTCAAAATCTCCATAGGTGACGTTTAAAAAAATTCTACAGGTTGCATGTTTTGAGTTACAGAGGAGGGCTAGGGCAGATATTTGAAAATACTTTTTTTATCTGTTATATATTATTGTTACAAATAAATAATGTTTACCAACCACTCTACCTCCACAAGTCAATTGCCTCATTTAAAGACCCACATCCCCTTTTTTGGTTACATACTCGTACTCGGGATGAAGGCACATATAATGCGCCTCATTTAAAGTCCCAAACTATCCCCCCCCCTTTTGATAGGGCTAGAATGATTGCTCTCACTCTACTGATCGCGGCGATACCTCACATGTGTGGTTTGAACACTGTTTTCATATGTGGGCGCTACTCACGTATGCGTTCGCTTCTGCACGCGAGCGCGTTTAAAACATTTTTTTTTCTCATATATTTTACCTTTTATTTTTTATTTTTACACTGTTCTTTGAAAAATTGTGTCACTTTTATTCCTATTACAAGAAATGTAAACATCCCTTGTAATAGAAAAAAAGCATGACGGGACCTCTTAAATATGAGATCCGGGGTCAAAAAGACCTCAAATCTCATATTTACACTAAAATGCAACAACACAAAAAAGAAGAAGAAGAAGAGGATACCAGGGTTATGGCAGCTAGCTGCTGCCATAACAACAATATTCCTTGTCAAACTTAGGACGTATATCGATGTGCGGCAGTCCGGAAGTGGTTAATTACACAGGTTCTCTGGCTGATTAAGGTGATAATTAAACTCACTTGGTGCCTTATCTGCATGAAATTAGCCTCAGAACCTGTGTAATTAATATGTGTTCGGGTTTAAAGGGATGAGGTGGCAACTCTACCTCAGTCTTCTGGATTGTGTAACACCCAACATCATTCAGACCAGAAGACTGAGGACATACTATGAATGAATGGGTCTTATGGCCCTGCTGCCTAAAGCGGCATCACCACAATGCACTTAATTCATAGTGCTCAAAAAGACACATACCTCGTGTAGCCAGGAGCTGGCTATAGTTGCCTGCAATTCAGGGACAGTATACAGTGCTGTTGATGTGGAGCTGTCTCCCTCTAGTGTTGGCTTCGACTCCATGTTTCATTTCCTAAAGACAGAGCAGAGCAAAGCACCATGGGATGTGTAGTTCCGAATGCTATGGTTTCAATTCCAGCAGGACTGGCCTGAACTACAACCACCAGATTGCTGTGAGAGAAGAACAGACTGCTGGGAGAGGTTATAAAGGGGCTGGTCGAGGCCTAGATTGCTCTCTTGGGACCCCGGCCTGGATCTCCCATCAGTGAGCTGCAGCCGAGTTGTGGCCTGCATAGGAGAGAGTTATATAGCGGCATCCAGAGGGACATCTGCGGACAGCATCGCTTCCTATCTACAGCGATCCGTAAGCTGTTCCTGATCCTTCCATGCTACCTGCACTTCAGATCCGGGTGGGCCGCGGCGCGGTGTGACGGAGGTCAGATGCCATTCCCTGAGCCAGGACCCAGAGGGACATCCTGAAAGAACCATCATTATCTGCATCGTTACCAGCAACTTCTGTTACACTGTCTGTAAATGGGCACTTGCCAATTTAATCCCATAGACATCATTGTCTCTGCCCAAATTTCTGATACTTGTAGTGCTACTGGATGCAAGTTCATTCACTCTTAGACATTGGTGCTTTGCTCAAATCCTGTCATCTGTAGTCCTATTGGATACAATACTATTTAAACAACATACAGGCGGTCCCCTAGTTACAAACATCCTACTTACAAACGACTCCTACTTACAAATGGAGGGAGACAACACGAAGTGAGAGGAAATCTCCCCCTAGGAAGGGGAATTCACCCCTGTAAGAGTTAATATGGGAAAAAGGTGTCTCTACTGATGCTTTATCACCAATCCTCGTTTCCACAACAACCCAAAATTTTCTAAATCCAATTGTCATTGGGACAGAAAGTGAGGTGAAATCTTCTGAACAGGGGCACAGACAGCAAAACAAACGTTCCCTATGCTATCCAAAAAGCTTAAAAATATTTTTTTTTTGGCTGAAGCTACACTTAAAAAAATTACCTGTTCCGACTTACAAACAGATTCAACTTAAGAACAAACCTACCTACCTTATCTTGTTTGTAACCCGGGGACTGCCTGTATATGATGACCACGTGTGCTTAGGTCATACAGGAAAAGTCTGCAATTTCAAAGGGTTAATCACATACCAACTAAAAATTGCTCCACAATCAAGGATTATTCCATCCATCATACTTTAAGTGCTAGCTGAAGATCTGCCGGATTCTGTGTGGTTACTATTACCCCCTTTTTATTCTCTCCTCATCTTCACAAGTGACTAGTGTTGTTTACTGTCTGTTCACATAGGTTTCTGTGACGGAAATAAGGTTTGATTGTATTTAATCACACTGTGTTCTTTTACTTTACTAACATAAATCTCTAATTTGCAAAACTGCATTTCATATTAGTGCTATATTGTTTTCAGATAAGATATCTTTATGACCTACAGTTTTATGTTATGCACTTTTATGTGTCACTTTTGCCACAGTAAACAAACTTGAACTGCTTCATTGGCATTGTGTAAGTTTCTTGTTATTGGTGTCAATGGGTAAAAACGACTGAACCAGAGTGTCGGAGGACTTGCAAAGTTGGGGCAACCAGTGGGATACAGATTCTACCAGGGGCCCTCACGAGGGTATTACTACACTTGCATTACGGTGTCCTCCTGGGAGGAGATCAGGCAGATGATGTGACATCTTGGAAGCAAACTATTGAGTGGAGATCTTTTTTAGCAATTTGGTTGGTGTGGATGGACCTGTATGGCGCAGGCACTTGGAGTTGGAGAGACCTAGAGCTGAGCATTATGGAATTATGTATGGCTTCAAGACGTCATCACAACAGCGCAGCTCTCTGCATCACCAGAGGAGCCCTCAAGATGGGCATTTGATAAGGATAGAAAAGATTTGGTCATATAAAAAGACAAAAACTCAAAACAGCCTATCTCCAAAAAAAATGTGCACACTTCTGCTTATTCGGACTCATGAAGATTTTCCATTACAGAAGCTAACCCATCTTTGCAAGAAGCCTTGAGTGTAGACAAAAAACCTTCCACTATCACCACTAACCTAATAAAAACCAAAGCCACTGCAAATCACTACCACATCCACTTGCCCTCCGGAAAGGGTTTACCCACTTTATGGCCAGGCCATTTTTTGCTATTCGGCACTGCGCTACTTTAACTGACAATTGCGTGGTCATGCAACACCGTACCCAAATGAAATTTATATCATTGTTTTCACACAAATAGAGCTTTCTTTTAGTGGTATCTGATCACCACTATTTTTTTTATTTTTTATTACATAAACAAAAAAAAAGACCCAAAATTCAGAAAAAAACAAGATTTTTAACTTTCTGCTATAAAACATATCCAATAAAAATTAAAAAAAAAATCAAATTTCTTTATGAATTTAGACCAAAATGTATTCTGCTACATGTCTTTGGTAAAGTAAAAAAAATCCCAATAAGTGTATATTATTTGGTTTGTATAAAAGTTATACCGTTTACAAACTATGGTATACTGTATATACTGGAATTTCTATGTATTTTTTTATACTAGTAATGGCAGGAATAAGCAACTTATAGTGGGACTGTGATAGTATGGCAGACAATCTGACACTAGCTGACGCTGGCTGGGGGTACACTAACACTGACACTAATACAGTGATCAGTGCTAATACTATATGTACACTGTCACTGTACTAATGATACTAACTGATGACACTGGCTAGGAAGGGGTGATCAAGGGGTTAAATAAGGGCTTCAGTCCTGCAGGATGTCACATCAGATGTCCCCAGCGGTGCCCCCCTTACATCAGATGTCCCCAGCAGAGCCCCCCTTACATTAGATGTCCTCATCGGTGCCCCCCTTACGTTAGATGTCCCCAGCAGAGCCCCCCTTACATCAGGTGTCACCAGCGGAGCCCCCCTTACATCAGATGTCCCCAGCAGAGCCCCCCCTTACATCAGGTGTCACCAGCGGAGCCCCTCTTACATCAGATGTCCCCAGCGGACCCCCCCTTACATCAGGTGTCACCAGCGGAGCCCCCCTTACATCAGATGTCCCCAGCGGAGCCCCCCCTTACATCAGGTGTCCCCAGCGGAGCCCCCCTTACATCAGATGTCCCCAGCGGAGCCCCCCTTACATCAGGTGTCACCAGCGGAGCCCCCCTACATCAGGTGTCCCCAGAGGAGCCCACCTTACATCAGGTGTCCCCAGCGGAGCACCCCCTTACATAAGATGGCCCCATCGGAGCCCCCCTTATATCAGGTGTCACCAGCAGAGTCCTCTTACATCAGATGTCCCCAGCGGAGCCCCCCCTTACATCAGGTGTCACCAGCGGAGCCCCCCTTACATCAGGTGTCCCCAGTGGAGCCCCCCCTTACATCAGATGTCCCCAGCGGAGCCCCCTTACATCAGATGTCCCCAGCGGAGCCCCCCTTACATCAGATGTCCCCAGCGGAGCCCCCCTTACATCAGGTGTCACCAGCGGAGCCCCCCTTACATCAGATGTCCCCAGCGGAGCCCCCCTTACATCTGGTGTCACCAGCGGAGCCCCCCTTACATCAGATGTCCCCAGCGGAGCCCCCTTACATCAGGTGTCACCAGCGGAGCCCCCCCCTTACATCAGGTGTCCCCAGCGGAGCCCCCTCTTACATCAGATGTCCCCAGCGGTGCACCCCCCCCTTACCTCAGGTGTCCTAGTGGTTCTCCGCTGCCATTGCAGAACAGAGGGGGTATACAAAATAGTGTTTCCCTCCGCCGGCCGCGTGGTTACAATAGAACCCCCGCCCCTTACATCAGGTGTCCCCAGCGGAGCCCCCCCTTACATCATGTGTCCCCAGCGGAGCCCCCCTTACATCAGATGTCCCCAGCGGAGCCCCCCTTACATCAGATGTCCCCAGCGGAGCCCCCCTTACATGAGATGTCCCCAGCGGAGCCACCCCTTACATCAGGTGTCACCAGCGGAGCCCCCCTTACATCAGATGTCCGCAGCGGAGCCCCCCTTACATCAGGTGTCACCAGCGGAGCCCCCCTTACATCAGGTGTCCCCAGCGGAGCCCCCCTTACATCAGATGTCCCAAGCGGAGCCCCCCTTACATCAGATGTCCCCAGCGGAGCCCCCCTTACATCAGATGTCCCCAGCGGAGCCCCCCCTTACATCAGGTGTCACCAGCGGAGCCCCCTTTACATCAGATGTCCCCAGCGGAGCCCCCCTTACATCTGGTGTCACCAGCGGAGCCCCCCTTACATCAGATGTCCCCAGCGGAGCCCCCCTTACATCAGGCGTCACCAGCGGAGCCCCCCCTTACATCAGGTGTCCCCAGCGAAGCCCCCCCTTACATCAGATGTTCCCAGCGGTGCACCCCCCCCCTTACCTCAGGTGTCCTAGTGGTTCTCCGCTGCCATTGCAGAACAGGGGGGGTATACAAAATAATGTCTCCCTCCGCGGCCGCGTGGTTACAATAGAACCCCCGCCCCTTTCCATAACAGACTGGCAGCGGAGCGGGGGGGGGGGGTAGGCAGGGTGAGGCGGAGCGGGGCGCAGGGTGGGCGGTTACGCAGGAGCTTCGTCTAGCCACCCAGCCGTTCCTGGTTTTCTTAAAAATGGCAGCCGGCGGACCTCTAGCGGCAGAAGGGAAAAATCGTGAAAAACCGGATTTCTCGTGACATTTCCCGGGAAACAATAAAATCGGGAAGAGTCCAAATCCCAGGAATGTTCCGGGAAATCCGGGACAGTTGGTAAGTATGCCGTCGCCCAGCACACCCAAAGGCTCAGAGGTAATGTACAAGGCCAAATGGGCCAGAAGAAGCACCATGGTACCCCTGGAACACAAGAGCCGTGGCTAGTGTTTTCTATATCAATATCAATAGTCTGCAGTACACTGAAATTAACGTATAACTAAATGTAAAACTTTTTTTTTTTAGCTTTGGATAGAGTGGAGAGGGATTAGAACACCTGCCAGATTTTTTTGCACTCTTTGCTCCTATTAGGAAGCTTAAGGCTTATCGTAAACGGAACGTCTTAAAACCTCTCCTGAACAATCAAACTTGACAGATAGTAACCGACGTTTAAAAACGTCAGTTTTGCCGTGTTTACATGCCGCGTTTGCGTTTAGCAGCGTTTTTTTTTTTTTGCAAATAGTAAAAAATATAATCAAAACAAACAATAATTGCGCTATTACAAAAATAATTGAGAAGGCAGCTGCTGGCATGTAACACAGTGGTGAACAATGTATGAGAAAAGTGAGATAAAAAACATGCAGCGCTCAAAGGTGCATATAAATCTGCGATTAATATCTATGAAGGAGTGTTAAAGAGAGAAGCTATACTCATGAAGTGAAAAACAAATGTGTACCAAATTATAAACAAAGTCCATAGGTGTAAAATAGTCCTAAACACACGTGAGGGTTCATGGGCGTAACTGGTGTCGTGCGTCCACGCACAGTCGGAGCCGAGGAGGACTCTGTATGGGGAGACACTCTGCACGTAGGTCTTCTAATTACACAGTGGACACTGTAATTGGTAGGAATGGATAACCTTACCGGAAAAGGTGGACACAGTCACCGTATAGTGAAGTGTCAAACAGGCTTGGGGGATACACCGATCCCAGCGATATCCAGCTGCAGGGGTCCTCACAATGAGTCGCATCCAGGATCCGGATCGTTGGACGGTGGTATGGGGGTTCCCGGTCTCTCAGGGTCTCCCTTTCAGATGGAAGGGGTTTGGAGATAGAAGTGGTTGGGGCTCAGCAGGGTCCCATTCATAAAGGGAGATAAGAAAAAAACCTCCACATAGGGCATGAATCCGTTTGAAACGAGAAGCTTTATTTAAAAGCTGAGAGAAAAGTGCTAAACAGTGCACTTCATAAGGTAAAATGTGATCACAAATTTGCCCCCAGCCTCGCCAACCTCTTTATGGCCCTTTGGGAGGAGGATGTCGTCTATCCCGCACAGCGACCGGAGCTGTGCCTATGGGCTAGATATATAGACGACATCCCCCTCCTGTGGAAGGGTGATGAGGAGACTCTTCACGACTTCATGGCCACCTTGAACCATAACGATAGAGGTATTATTCTGACGTATGAACTTAGCAAGGTTTCGATACATTTTCTGGACTTGGAGATTGCCGTTTCTGACCGTCGGATTGTAACCACCACCTTTTTCAAGCCGACGGACAGAAACGGCTATATCTCCACAGACAGCTGCCATTACGGCCCTTGGCTTGACTCTGTCCCCCGCAGTCAGTTATTACGAATTCGAAGGAATTGCACCAACACCACTGATTTCTTGCACCAAGCACAATTCTTGAGAGAACGGTTTTTAGAGAAAGGTTACCCACCTGCCCGGATCGACAGTGAGATCTCCAAAATCTCCCTTATTGATCCTAACACGCTAACATCTGTACGTCCAAAACCAGCTCCCAATGACAAATTCAAGTGGTCACTGAAAGGGAGACCCTGAGAGACCGGGAACCCCCATACCACCGTCCAACGATCCGGATCCTGGATGCGACTCATTGTGAGGACCCCTGCAGCTGGATATCGCTGGGATCGGTGTATCCCCCAAGCCTGTTTGACACTTCACTATACGGTGACTGTGTCCACCTTTTCCGGTAAGGTTATCCATTCCTACCAATTACAGTGTCCACTGTGTAATTAGAAGACCTACGTGCATAGTGTCTCCCCATACAGAGTCCTCCTCGGCTCCCACTGTGCGTGGACGCACGACACCAGTTACGCCCGTGAACCCTCACGTGTGTTTAGGACTATTTTACACCTATGGACTTTGTTTATAATTTGGTACACATTTGTTTTTCACTTCATGAGTATAGCTTCTCTCTTTAACACTCCTTCATAGATATTAATCGCAGATTTATATGCACCTTTGAGCGCTGCATGTTTTTTATCTCAAATAGTAAAAAATGTATCTCCGTTTAAAAACACCTATAAACGAAATGCGGCTAAACGCGATTTACCGCACTTACACGCGTTTACAAGCTGTTACAGGCATTTGTCGTGCTTTCCAAAAAATGCTTCTAAGCTCAACTGCCTAGAAACGATTATAGACAACCCTGTGTACATGTACTGATAAAATAACATAGAGGAGGGTTCAGGGGCAGCTGAAAAAAAAACGCCCAACTGCTCCTAAACGTCCGTTTACCAGCAGCAGTGTACATGAGGTCTAACCCTCTCAATTTGTCCTGTTTACATGGCCGGCCCAAGACATTGTGCTACCTGGGACCAAGAATGAAATGCTGCCCCACACAAAAAAAAATCACGCCCACCAAACGGCCCCGCACATTCATTATTTTATATTGTGATAACTAAAGGGCACCAGCCATGGCGGTCTACATGTATAGGAGAATAAAGAGGACCTGGCATGGCTCTATACAGGTATATAGGAGAATAAAGAGGACCTGTCATGGCTCTATACATGTATAAAGGAGTATAAAGAGGACCTCTCATGGCTCTATATATGTATAAATGCGTATAAAGAGGACCTGTCATGGCTCTATACATGTATAAAGGAGTATAAAGAGGACCTGTCATGGCTCTATATATGTATAAAGGAGTATAAAGAGGACCTGTCATGGCTCTATACATGTATATAGGAGAATAAAGAGGACCTGTCATGGCACTATACATGTAAATATAAGTCTATAGAGGACCTGTCATGGCTCTATACATGTATATAGGGGTATAAAGAGAACCTGTCATGGTTCTATACATGTATATAAAAGTATATAGTGGACCTGTCATGGATCTATACATGCATGTAGGAGTATAAAGAGGACCTGTCAGGGCTCTATACATGTATATAGGAGTATAAAAGGACCTGTGCGCAATGTCCGCTGGCCTCCTGCAATCGCTCCACAGAGAGCCAGAACTGGGATCTGTCAATGTAAACTGACAGATCCCCGTTCTGAAAGGGGAGGAGAGAGAGATCTGCAGTTCCTAGTGATTAGGAACAGTGATCTCTCTCCTCCTCCAGTCAGTCCCATTCCCCCCACAGTTAGAAACACCTCCAAGGGAACACATTTAACCCCTTTATCGCCCCCTAGTGTTAACCCCTTTACTGCCAGTGACATTTACACAGTAATCAGAGCATTTTTATAACACTGATCGCTGTATAAAGGTCAATGGTCCCAAAAAAAGTGTCAAAAGTGTCCGATCTGTCTGCCGCAATGTCGCAGTCCCGCTAAAAATCGCAGATCGCCGCCATTACTGGTAATAAATAAATAAATAAATAAAAATGCCATAAATCCATACCTTATTTTGTAGTCACTATAACTTTTGTGCAAAAAACAATCAATATACGCTTATTGCGATTTTTTTTTTACCAAAAATATGTAGAAGAATACATATTGGCATAAACTGATGAAGACATTTTTTTTATACATTTTTTTTGGATATTTATTATAGCAAAAAGTAAAAAATATAGTTTTTTTTCTTTTTCAAAATTGTTGCCCTTTTTTTGTTTATAGTGCAAAAAATAAAAACCGCAGGGGTGATCAAATACCACCAAAAGAAAGCTCTACTTGTGGGAAAAAAAGGACGTCAATTTTGTTTGGGTACAGCGTTGCACGACCGCACAATTGTCAGTTAAAGTGACGCAGTGCCATATCGCAAAAAATGGCCTGGTCATTAAGGGGTAAAATCTTCCAGTCTGTAAGTGGTTACGTCTCCAAAAATGTAAAGATAAATGACCAATGGATACCTCTTGATGTGCCCCGTTGTCATTGGCCGTAGCTGACACACGTAACGTCTATGTAGGAAGTGAATGCATTGGAAGTTTGAATTTTTTCCAGTAAGCAGAAAACCAGCGGAGGATATATTAAGCGTGTCTCGGAACCAACATGATGTGTCTAAAAATCACCCCACTTACTGGTAGAATTACTATTTATAATGATCAGAGACATTAACAGCAGCTGCTGGAACACTGTCCAGACTGCCGAGAAGACAGATAAGCTCCCTACATATGACAGTAACCTTGACACAGTCAGGACCTTCATTCTCAGCATATAATATTGTGTGAGTGTCTCCTGCTGTTATGTAATAATCTCCTACAGATCTATCTATAACACTGCGAAACTATCTCCAGCAGGTTCACAATAATGCACAACAACACACCAAGGTACTCTTTATAGAGAGACGATCTCCCTATATTCGGTAAGGCCCCATACACACTATTAGATTTTCTGCAGATTTTTGTCTTCAGATTTAACAAAACCATGTAGTGCAAGGGCCTGCCTGATTGCATACAAATTGAAACTCTTCAGGTTTGACCTCATATTATATGGTTTTGGTAAATCTGAAGACAAAAATCTGCAGAAAATCTCATAGTGTGTATGGGGTCTTACAGTAAAGCCTTGTACACACGATCGGATTGTTGGCCAACAAAACCGTGGCATTTTGTCCGAAGGGCGTTGGCCCAAACTTGTCTTGCATACACACGGCCACACAATTGTTGGCCAACAATTACGAACCTAGTGACGTACTACACGTACTACGTGGTTTTTCAGCTCTTTAGCGCCACCCTTTGGGCTCCTTCTGCTAATTTCATGTTAGTAGAAGTTTGGTAAGTGTTGATTCGCCCTTTTCTTTTTGCGTTTTTCATTTAGCGCTTTTCAGTTTGCGCTTTTCATTTCATGCTTTGCAGTTCGCTTCTGAATGGCCAGTCGTCAACCAGACATGTTGCGGAATCGGAGGAGATAACATGTTATTTATTATTGGCCTTGGAGTTATTGCTTTGACATTATTTTTTTGGTGGAATAATGATTTGATTTGATATATTTTCTATATTTTTGGATGCATAAAATGCACTTTTTGGTTAAGTTCTAATGGCAGATAACATGTCTAATTTTATTTGTTTTCTTTTTTTAATGCACAATAAAAACAATTGTGGAGAATAATTCTTGGCTATGTGTTTTACTTCAAATGACAGTTTGGGAGTAGGCAGTTACATTTAAAAAAATACTATGTAAAATTGACAAGGGACACCAACATAGTTGTATCTTTGATCTTAAAAACTATGGGATAATGGTGTTGTGGTAACTTGCCCAAATAAAAAAAAAAAAAGCATAATAATATTATTCTTGATATCACTAGAAAAAAAAAGCCTTTGAAAACTAGTTTGCAATAACTCCATCAGTATCACCAGCAAAGCAGTTTCATTATTATCTCATTAAAGAAGAAGAGAATGTGCGCTGCATTTCGAGATTTCATAATTTGCCACGTCACGAATGTTAATTCTCCATTACGAACGCTAGCTTACAAGACCGACCGCTTCCGGCTGGTCCTTGCTTCCGAGCATGTGTGTTTGTACTTTGGACTTTTGTGTACACACACTCGGAAAATCCGACAACACACATTTGTCCACGGAAAATTTGAAAACCTGCCATCCAACATTTGTCCGCGGAAAGTCCGACAACAAAGTCCAATGGAGCATACACACAAAATGATTTACCGCCAACAGCCTGTCATTGAACATTTCCCGTTGGAAAGTTCGATATTGTGTACAAGGCTTAAGGCTCCATTCATACTTCAGATTTTCTGAATGTGCAACAAAACACACAAGAAACACAGGTTTTGCCATGCATTTCGGAAACACACTGCAAACCCGCATTGTGCTTGCAGTACCTTCCTTTGCTAATGGCACTCTAAACGCAGTTAGCAGGCACGCCTTTTGCCGCACATTTTGCCGTGCAGCAAACGCATCAAAACGCGCATTGGAAAACTGCGAAATGCTCCATGCCCAAAAAGGTTCCTTTGTTCCTGATTCTTATCCATGTCTGCTAACCTTGTTCCTGACCCGGCTATGTCTGGCACTTCTCTTGGATAACCCCTGCCTCTTATATCTGCTTCATGCTTATGCTACCGATCTCGGCTTGGACTTATGACTACATCTCTGCTTCCTGATTTGGTACCCCACTGGCAGCACGTTATTGACTTCTGCTTGTTCCCGACCTTGAACTTGATCCTGATACTGCACCTGTCTGCCAGACTTCCGCTGAACAAGGCTTGTAACCAGACTCCACACCACAACTGCAAGGTCTCCCGCGTCTCCAAGCTACAGCTCACTACTACAGCTTCCAGACACCTGCACCCTTCCATTGCCCTAGTTCTTGTCTCCACTACCAGGGATGCTTGGATGGGAATTTTGCAAGAGGCCACCCTCGTCATCTCGGGCTCCACAGTCCAATACATGACCCCTAGTCTCAAAATACAAACCTAATCGTTCTCTTCGTTCCTCCTAAGACCTCCTGCTCTTTAGTTCCCTCATCACCTCCTATTTGCTCACCTCCAGGACTTTTCCCAAGCCTCACCCATCCTATGGAACTCCTTACCCCAATCTGTCTGTTTATTTCCTACTCTGTTCGCTTTTTGGACGATCCCTGAAAACCCTTCTATTTTCTACACCAGCTCATCCCCCACAGTTATTTATAATCACTTTTTCTTTATTTTATTTTATTTATTTTTTTCTACATACAACATAGAAATACACATTGCACCCCGAATCCTCTTCAAAAGAGAGAAAGAAAAAAAGAGAGAAAAAATAATAAATAAATAAATATAAATAAATAAGAAAAAAAAGGAAAAAGCCCACCCACTTGCCTACCCATGTTGTAAAGCACTACGCAAATTGTTGGTGCTATATAAATCCTGTATATCAATAATAATAGTAATAACATGAATGTGTACCGCCACTCACATGGCAGGCTGTATGCGATGCATGTGGCTTCCCAGGCACCAGAAAGCATAGGGAAAATATGCTAGCCATATGTAAAAGACCTGTGCACATAAAGGAATTCCAGGTAATATATTTTATTATTTTTGGATAGAGTGGATGGGGATTAGAACACCTGTCAGGTTTTTACTGCTGTCTGTGTCCTCGTTAGGGAGACTCACCCCATTAGGGGATTATTTGTCAGGTTTAGCATTATTACTGATTGTGATAGAAAATATCAAATTTTGGATTGTCACTAGAACAGGAATAAAGAGGAAATCTTCCATTTTAGTTTTGGTAACCCTGGTGATAACGAGGGGTTCCCTCACTTTGGAGGGTTTTCCTCTCACTTCCTCTTTTGAGTACGAGACAGGACGTGAAGGGAAATCTCCCCAATGAGACACAGATGGCAAAAAATGGAGATCAGCATTGGCAGCTTCTTTATTTCTCCTAAAGCGGAACTAAACCAAATTACAGTTTCCTAAAACAGTTACATTCAAAGCATGCCATAACAATTGCTTGTGCGGAACTGTCAAGCCATCACATGGCTGGTGTCATAACTGACCACATGTGCAGCCACATGGCAAATGCAGATCAAACTGACAGCTTTCTTGGGTGTAAAGGATAGGAAGGCTTAGTTCCACTTTAATATAGGTTTTCTCTAAAGCAGGAGGAGGCAACCCGGGGGCCCTCCAGCTGTTGTGGAACTACATTTCCCATGAGGCATTGCGAGGCTAGCAGTTACAATTACTCCCAGAGGCATAATGGGACTTGTAGTTCTGCAACAGCTGGAGGGCCCCAGGTTGCCTACCCCTGCTCTAAAGTCTAACTAAAAGTGTCAGGCCCTCTACTGGTAGCTGGTGGTAGACTCATGCTGTTGCCTCCACCTAGTGCATGGGCAGCACAAACAGGGCTTGTAATAAAGCTTTCCGGTTTTAGTTTGGTTTCCATGGAAACTGTAAAAAAAAGAATCCCAACTCCTTTTAGATTTGTAAGATATTTAAAGCCACACTTGTGGCCTTGGAGTGTTTCCTACATAGCATTTAAATATTAGAAAAAGTATATTTCCTTGGAAACTGTGATGTTTATCAGAGTACCCTGTGGTTCAGTTCTGTACCTGATTACTGCCCTTCTGTACTGCCTATAAGGCCCCCAATGGCTAGTATTTTTAGAACTGAATTCTGTTGGAATTGATTTTTCATCTTTCCTTTTGCACTCTTCTATGAGGGTAAAGATAGCATAAAGTCAGTGGGTACAACAAGGGGGCATCACTCAGTTGGCATCTCAGCTGGCATATTGTGCAACTACTCTGAACTAGTTCCAGTCCAGGCCAATTCTGACATTTCTGTCATACATGTAAAAATCTGCTTTTTTTTGTAGAAAATTACTCAGAAACGCCAAACATTAAATATTATTTTAAGCGGAGACCCTGGAGAATAAAATGGTGGTTGCTGCAATTTGTGGCACAATATTTGTGCAGCAGTTTATCAGACGCCAATGTTCTGGATAAAAAATACACTTTAATTTTGGTAAAACATACTGTACATGTAAAAATCTGCATTTTTTTGGGGTAGAAAATTACTTAGAAACTCCAAACATTATATATTATTTAAAGCAGAGACCTGAAAGAATAAAATGGTGGTTGCTGCAATTTGTTGCACAATATTTGTACAGCGGTTTATTAAATGCAAAATTCCTGAAAAAAAGTACACTTTAAAGTGGTGTTCCGGCCCAAATTATACTTTTTAAATAAAAATACCCCTATAATACACAAGCCTAATGTATTCTAGTAAAGTTAGTATGTAAAATAAGGTCTGTTTTGTTAGTTTATAGCAGTAGTTTGTTATTTTATAAACTTACAGCAGGCCGTGGCCATCTTAATTCTGGGCATCTGAAGCCAGACTGTATTTCTTCCTGGATCTCATCCTTGCAGATCTCGCACATGCTCAGTGCAGCACAAGCAGTGTAATAGGTTTCAGGTCAGGTTTCCATAGCAACGGCAGTGTCAGAGGAAGTTGCTGCCCCTTCCCAGAAGGCATTGCAAACAGGAAATGATGCGATGGGCCGCGGCCAGGAAGGAGGAAGTGAAAAATGAATACAGCAGATATACAGTAAGTGCTGAGAATTTTTTTTTTAAAATATCCAATTCGTTTACAGTGCGCAGTTTAGTGAGGGATGCTGAAGAGTTGTAAAAGTGGGTGGAACTCCACTTTAATGAGTAAAACCAAAACACAATACAATACCCATTTTTTGGTAAAACATTAAAGGTGATGTTATGCGAGTAAATAGATGCCTAACATGGCACGCTTTAAAATTGCGTACGCCCCTGGAATAGCCCCAAACTACAGTAGCTAAAAATCTCCATAGGCGACGCTTTAAAAGCCTTTACAGTTTACCAGTTTAACCACTAAGCCACCGCCCACCGTCATATGACGGCTGGACGAGGCTTCTGTTGTTCTGGGCGGGCGTCATATGACGTCCTCGCCCTCCCGAGCCACTAGGGGGCGCGCGCGTCGTTCGGGACCCGGTGCGTGTGCCCGGCGGCCGCGATGTCCGCCGGGCACCCGCGATTGCCGGGTAACAGAGCAGGACTGTGGATCTGTGCATGTAAACACAGATCCACGTCCTGTCAGAGAGGAGAGGAGACCGATGGCGTGTCCCTTGTACATAGGGACACCGATCGGTCACCTCCCTCAGTCAGTCCCCTCCCCCCACAGTTAGAATCACCTCCTTAGGTCATACATTAACCCCTCGATCGCCCCCTAGTGTTAACCCCTTCCCTGCCAGTCACATTTACACAGTAATCAATGCAATTTTATAGCATTGATCGCTGTATAAATATGAATGGTCCCAAAAATGTGTCAAAAGTGTCCGATGTGTCCGCCGCAATATCGCAGTCACAATAAAAATCGCAGATCGCCGCCATTACTAGTAAAAAATAAATAAATAATAAAAATGCTATAAATCTATCCCCTATTTTGTAGACGCTATAACTTTTGCGCAAACCAATTAATATACGCTTATTGCAATTTTTTTTTACCAAAAATATGTAGAAGAATATATAATGGCCTAAACTGAGTAAAAAATTTGTTTAAAAAAAAAAAAAATTGGATATTTATTATAGCAAAAAGTAAAAAATATTGTGTTTTTTCAAAATTGTCCCTATTCTTTTGTTTATAGCGCAAAAAGTAAAAACCGCAGAGGTGATCAAATACCACCAAAAAAAAGCTCTATTTGTGGGGAAAAAATGATAGAAATTTCATTAGGGTACAGTGTAACATGACCGCGCAATTGTCATTCAAAGTGCGGCAGCGCTGAAAACTGAAAAATGGCTTGGGCAGGAAGGGGGTGAAAGTGCCCTGTATTGAGGTGGTTAAAGTTACACAGGAGATCTGGTTCTAGAATTATTGCTCTTGTTCTGTCTGACGTTTGTGGCGATACCTCACTTGTGTGATCACCATTTACATATGTGCATATGCGTGCAAATTTGCGTGTCAGCAGAGGGGACGGGGCTCTTTCGATTTTTCTTATCATTATTTATTTTCTTACCATTTTTTTTTAACACTACACCTTTATTTATTTGATCAACTTTATTCAGTTAGTGATCGCATGGGCCGTGGAATCGGGAAGCCAAAGCTGCTGGTCGCATCCTTATTGGGCTCCCTAATGTCAGGGCAAATGGGGAAGCTGCCTGGGGCCCAGTCATTGTTGTGGGGCCCCAAAGCAACTGCACCATACTTGCCAACTGTACCGGTTTACATTCCCTTGTATGTTGAAGTCTTAGTCCCGCACTGTGTCCCGATGTGTCAGTGTGAAGTGCTATCACTAAGCCCAGCTCTGCCCTCCAGACAGCGTCCAGATGACTCACCTACAGACCTTATCTGCATTCCGATGTAAATTACTGCCATTGATATGTATATCATGTCCGTCCGTCCCCCCCAAGGTCCCATCCACCATCACCTCCTTTCTTGGCTACGTGTCTGCTTGTTTGATAGCACTGCCACTCATCCCATTCCCTCCAGCACTGCACTGATCCCATCAACCCCCCAGCACTGCCACTCATCCCAGGAGTCCTAGGATCCTAGGAGTTATCTGTCTATTGGTGGGTCCCCTTACCTCACCAGTCCATGGTGTGCACACAGTGAGGAGATATGCTGTAACTTTCAGCAATCAGTGAAACATAATGATATGCTGTAACCTCTAGAAACCAAGCAGTGAGCAATAATGATGTGCAGTAACCTAGCAACCAATCAGTTAGCAGCAATGATGTGCTGTAACCTTCAGCAAACAATAAGTGAGCGGTAAGGATGTGCAGTAATCTCTAGAAACCAACCAGTGAGCAGAAATGCTGTACAGTAATCTCTAGCAACCAATCAGCAAGCAGAAATGATGTACTGTAAACTCTGGCAACCAATCACAATCTCTGCCTAATCTGCTGCAGTAAACTGATTTTAAGTCTAGGTGCTATTCATTGTATGTCTCAGAGCAGATAGAGAGCAAAATTGCAGGGAGGGGGGGGGGGGGCAAGAAAATGTTTGCCCGGGATCCAATCAATATTAAAGAGGCCCTGCCTAATGTGATAGGAGAGCCCAGTATAGGCAGGAGAGCCCCTTCCGCCACCTGTAAAAGTGATCCAGCGGCCCTATATCCATTAGGATCACTTTACCATAAAAGAAGGTCGCCAGCTGAAAAAATACATACCAGAATCATGACTGTGGCTCTTGGTATAACCACTTCAACCTGCCACCAATTATAAACAGCAAACAGTTGGGGGGTGGTTAAGGTGAAACTCAACCTAAGTTTTAAAAAATGTCTCTTTTTGCAACAAAACAAACTTGCTTGCCTGTTCATAATCTTCAGTCAGCATAAATGCTGTACAGTAATCTCTAGCAACCAATCAGCAAGCAGAAATGATGTGCTGTAAACTCTGGCAACCAATCACAATCTCTGCCTAATCTGCTGCAGTAAAGTCTAGGTGCTATTCATAAACACTTACATATACCCACTGAAGTGACTAGTCTCAGGTGATACACATATATGAAACAAACCCTCCAACATAAGTTGTACTCGTTTATCTGCAGACTTCTGTCTGCTCAGCTCCATTATATGGTAATTCATTTGAGTTTTTAGCTGGTTGCCTGGAGTTCAACATTTTGCATCAGAGGAGCGAGCCATGCCCAGTACCCCTCCTGTCACTATATATAGACCTCTTCAGAAGCAGTCTTGATTATCTAGACATTGCAATTCCTAAATAAGGGCTTCAGGCGCAAGACTCATCTGTCTGTGGCGGGACTCGTGTGAATGCGAAATGATTACCTCCACCCGGGTATATTAGACCGTCTGTCAGCTTGGAATTGAATTGGTTATTTAAGTCCAGGGAGTGTTATCCCGTAGTGCAGATACCATGAGACACGGCGGAGAGCACAGACGAGCCCCGCTGGTCAACTGATAACTCTTGAATCACACACATCTGGGATATGATCGGCAGAGCCATTACTCCGGCTAAAAATATTCAGGAACTGACCAATGAAGGGATAACATCCCCCGAGGAGCCATCAGACATCCTCTCCGTTTATTAAATGTGTCATGAATGTGTGGCTGCAAATGAAGGCATATCTCCTACTCAAGGTGCAAAGAATGAACTTTCTTCAAGTCATTTCATAATTCTTTACTCTCTGCACTGACATGTATCATTACTTCACAAAGTCTGACTATCAATCAACTCTACGTAGGCGTTACAATTTCCATTTCCGCTACTGCGATTGTATCATGTTAAAAATAACAGCTAATAACATAGCAATAATAAAAGAAAAATTCTTATCAATTCTTATCACTTATATGGAAAGCAAAATTTTAAATAATAGTCATTTGTGGTTCCTTCGAGGAAAATGGATGCGACATGTGAGGCATAGACAACCTAATTAGTTGACTATTACCCACTTGATCTCCGGAAGATTTACCCCCCACCCCCCTTCCTGACCAGGCCATTTTTTGGGATACGGCACTGCGTTACTTTAACTGAGAATTGTGCGGTCGTGAGACCCTGTACCCAAATAAAATTGAAGTCTTTTTTCCCCACAAATAGAGCTTTCTTTTTATGGTATTTGATCACCTCTGCAGTTTTTTGTTTTTTTTGCACTAGAAACGAAAACATTTTGAAAAAAATTATTATTTTGTTTACTTTCTGCTATAAAACATATCCAATTAAAAAAAAACACATTTCTTCATCAATTTAGGCCAATATGTATTGTGCTACATATTTTTGGTAAAACAAAATCCCAAAAAGCGTATATTGATTGGTTTGCGCAAAAGTTATAGCGTCTACAAACTATGGGATATTTTTACTTATTTATTTTTTTACTAGTAATGGCGGCGAATAGCGACTTCAATATTGCGGTGGACATTTTGACACTAACTGACATTTTTGACACTTTTTGGGAACCAGTGACACTAATGCCGCGTACACACATGCGGACTTCTCGTCGGACTGAACACTGACGGTTTTTTCGACGAAGTTCCGCTGAAATGGACTTGCCTACACACGATCACACCAAAGTCCGTTCGTTTAGAACGGGATGACGTACGACGGGACTAGAAAAGGGAAGTTCAATAGCCAGTAGCCAATAGCTGCCCTTGCGTCATTTTTGGTCCGTCGGAATAGCATACAGACGAAGGGTTTTCTCGATAGGTGTTGAGTCCTTCGGAAAAATTTAGAACTTGTTCTATTTCTAGGTCCGTCAGAAAAAGTCAGATGAAGCCCACACACGATTGGAATGTCCGATGGGATGATTCCGTCTGACTTTTTCTGCCGGGAAGTCCGCTCGTGTGTACGCGGCATAATACAGTAATCAGTGCTAAAAATATGCACTGTCACTGTACTAATGACACTGGCTGGAAAGGGGTTAACATCAGGGGAGATCAAAGGTTTAACTATGTGCCTAGCCAGTGTTTTTACTAAACTGTGGGAGGCGCTTTTACTAGGAGAAGACATGGATCCAAGTCACTGCTTTGCAGAGACACAAGGTCCATGCCTTCTCTCCTGTCAGAATGGCTTGTTTACATAGGGAGCGAGTCACTGGCAGCGCGCATGAGTGCCCCCTACCCAGAAGTGCAGGATCACGTATATATACGTGATCCTGCACACAGCTGCATTTGGGGGGGGGCACAGGCCCCCCTGCCCTAAAGCACCCACCCCCCCATGTTGAGGGCATGCGGCCTGGTACGGTTCAGGAGGGGGGGGGGGGCGCTCGCTTGTCCCCATCCCCATTCCTGACCGGCCGGGCTGCGTGCTCGGATAAGGGTCTGGTATGGATTTGGGGGGGGGAACCCCACGCCGTTTTTTCGGCGTAGGGGGTTCCCCTTAAAATCCATACCAGACCGAAGGGCTTGGTATTGTCTGAGGGGGGAACCCCACGTCAATTTTTTCTTCATTTTGGCGGAGTTCCCCTTCATCCTCAGCACACAAGTCGTGCGGTGCGACTTCTATTCAAATCAATGGGCTCCCATAGGGATCCATTGATTTTGAATAGAGGCAGAAACGCCGAACGAGGCTTAACGCTCTTTTTACAGCGTTAACCCTTGTTTAACACCTTTTACCGGTGTCTCGCGTTTCCAGTACTGCTTTTGAACGCAAATTTCTGCCCATAAAGCCCATAAACTTCACTGCTCATTAAAACTAAAAAACGTCCATGTGTGCATGGACACATAGGCTTACATAGAGTGGAGTTTATGGGCTTTTAAAAAAAAAACGCCCAAATGCCAATAAACTGCAGTTTATCAGCTCCAGTGTGCTTGGAGCCTTATAGTGGCAAAGGAGCATTTTGTATTTCATTTTTTTATGTCATTATTTATTTGTCATAACTTTTAGCATTGAGCGCTGTTGTTTATTTAACCACTTCCCGCACAGGCCAATTCAGACATTTCACTCCTACATGTAAAAATCATTTTTTTTGCCAGAAAGTTACTCAGAACCCACAAACATGATATATATTTTTAAGCAGAGGACCTAGGAAACAAAGTAGTGGATGTTGCAATTTTTTATGTCATGCGGTATTTGCGCAGCAATTTTTCAAGCCCCATTTTTTGGGGAAAAAGTACACTTTAATGAATTTTAATGCAAAAGAACCACTATAACCCAATTTTTTGGTATAGTATAAAAGATGATGTTACGCTAAGTAAATAGATACCTAACATGTAACGCTTTAAAATTGCACATGCTCATGGAACGGTGCCAAACTACAGTACTTAGGCGACGCTTTAGGCATTACAGGTCCTCTTTATAAAGACATCTGGGGTCTATAACACCCCAGATCTCGCCTCTATCCTGGAATTCATGAGATCAACAAAAAAAACCCAAAAAACATTGATCTCATGCTTTTCCAGAAAAAATGGCAGTGTGTGTTTCTGCCAGAAACATAATGTTCCATAATCATGACGCCGCTTCCGGCCTCCCAGGACCACAGAGATGGTCAGGGACCATCTGGTCCACGGCCAGTTCTATGATAACCCAGTGGTAATGCTGGAGTGCATACTGGGATAGGTGCTGGGGGGGGGGGGGGGGATTTTGGGCGTCCAATCCTGCTGTCTGTAAAAGCAATCCAACAGCTAATTAGCCGCTAGGATAGCCTTTACATTATAGGGAATCGCTGGCTGAAAAAAAAGATACTGGAATGATGCCTATAGTTGTGGGCATCATCCCGATACAACTACTGAAAGTCCAGGACGTCATATGATGTCCTACGGACAGGAAGTGGTTAAATAAAACAGTGCATCTTTACCGGGTCTAATTTTCTCATATCAAGCATCAAGATATTTGTGTGCAGCAGTCTCCTTTATAATATTGTTTTCTGAGGACATAGAGTACAGGTTTTTTTCCTTTGGCAGTTGCAATTATTGATGTCACAATTATCCGCACTACTTTTTTATCAAAAAACTATTTTTAGTAAAGAAAATACACTTACGTTAGAAATAAAGCTACCCATACACAGCTTAAATTTCTTCTTAATTAAGCAGGACTCAACCAAAATTCAAGCTGTGCCAGCACCACCCTGTTCAACAAAGCTTGATTGAAAAATCAAAGGAGCCGGTGGAAAATTTAGCTGAACAGTAACCATCATATCAGATGCAGTTGCTGTTCAGGCATTCAGGCAGCTGCTGGTGCAGTGGCTGTCTGTGTAGAACAGCCAGCATTGCAGGTTCCTCTACCCATGCCATGTAGCACGCATGGAGGAATATAGTGGTCTACCACTATATTCTTCAAGTCTACAAGTATATGGCTAGCCTTACACATTACTTCGCCTGCATGAACTTAACATGAAAAAAAAATATTTCAGCTTCAAATGCCATTTTAAAATAAATATTTTCAATTTTAGACTGTATGTTGCAGCGTGCGTTTCTTAGCATCCTCAGGCACGTAGCACACAGCATTGATTTTGAAACCTGCCTTTTCTGTTCTGATACTCATATCATAAGTGTGGGGAAACTCGATGCCTGTGTTGCCTGTAATAAAAATTATTTTTCCTATCTGCGGCAGCATAAAATGAACTGCCCTGGGGGCACGATGTTTTATATTGCTGAGAATAGTCAGGTTTATTTAAGCTGCTATTTTTGTGGATAGAACATGTTACCTGTATGGTATTTCAGAATCCAATATTCTTAAAGGGAAACCGCAATGGTTTGGGTGCAATTTTATTTATTTAATTTTAAGGTTTTTTTTTTAAACTGCTGTTTTCTATCATTTTTTATTATTTATATACAATCTTTATTTTACATTATTACTTTATTTTATATTAATATTATTTTCACCTTCTTTACCCCCCTCCCCCCCTTTTTTTTTCACTAGGATAAGAGTAGTGTAATTGTGGTCAATATTCTGCAAGGGAACACAGGGAATAGGGGGGAACCGGGGTGACAGCGGGATGCATTTATCTCGGGAGTCACCCCTCAATCAATTAATAAATAATTAATAAATTCATATTTCACAATTTCTAGGTATTAGGGGTTTTTATGGTTAATAAGGGGGAGTGTTTTTGTTTGCAGTGAATTTGTTGGTTGGAGAATTGGGGGGGGGGGGGGGTTTGTTTGGTGGAATCAGGGATATTTCCAATAGTGGGCCCCTGGCTCCCCTTCCTACACTAATAAATATTATTTTTACCTTCTTTCTTTCCGCCCTTTCTTTTGGGGGGGGGGGGGTTGAAAGAATCTTGGAATTATATGTTTATTAAGGGGTATTCAAAACTTGTTGTGGTATGCATATTCTAGTTAGATATATATATATATATATATATATATATATAGATATAGATATATATATATATATATATATATATATATATATATATATCTATATCTATATATATATATAGATATATATATAGTTATATATATATCTATCTATATATATATATAGATATATATATATATAGATAGATATATATATCTATCTATATATATATATAGATATATATATATCTATATATATATATAGATATATATATATATACACACACAGTTATGCACATAAGTTTACATACCCTGGCAGAATTTATGATTTCTTGGCCATTTTTCAGAGAATAACACAAAAACATTTCTTTCACTAATGGTTAGTGTTTGGCTGAAGCCATTTATTATAAATCAACTGTGTTTACTCTTTTAAAATCATAATCACAACAGAAACTACCCAAATGACCCTGATCAAAAGTTTTCATACCCTGGTGATTTTGGCCTGATAACATGAACACAAGTTGACACAAAGGGGTTTGAATGGCTATTAAAGGTAACCATCCTCACCTGTGATCTGTTTGCTTGTAATTAGTGTGTGTGTATAAAAGGTCAATGAGTTTCTGGACTCCTGACAGACCCTTGCATCATTCATCCAGTGCTGCATTGACGTTTCTGGATTCTGAGTCATGGGGAAAGCAAAAGAATTGTCAAAGGATCTGCGGGAAAAGGTAGTTGAACTGTAAAAAACAGGAAAGGGATATAAAAAGATATCCAAGGAATTGAGAATGCCAATCAGCAGTGTTCAAACTCTAATCAAGAAGTGGAAAATGAGGGGTTCTGTTGAAACCAAACCACTGTCAGGTAGACCAACTAAAATTCGAGCCACAACTGCCAGGAAAATTGTTAGGGATGCAAAGAAAAACCCACAAATAACTTCTGGTGAAATACAGGACTCTCTGAAAAGATGTGGTGTGGCTGTTTCAAGATGCACAATAAGGAGGCACTTGAAGAAAGATGGGCTGCATGGTCGAGTCACCAGAAGAAAGCCATTACTATGCAAATACCACAAAGTATCCCACTTACATACGCCAAACAGCACAGAGACAAGCCTCAAACCTTCTGGCAAGTCATTTGGAGTGATGAGACCAAAATTGAGCTTTTTGGCCACAACCATAAACACTACATTTGGAGAGGAGTCAACAAGGCCGATGATGAAAGGTACACCATTCCTACTGTGAAACATGGAGGTGGATCGCTGATGTTTTGGGGATGTGTGAGCTACAAAGACACAGGAAATTTGGTCAAAATTGATGGCAAGATGAATGCAGTATGTTATACAAAATACTGGAGGAACATTTGCATTCATCAGCCAGGAAGATGCGCATGGGACGTACTTGGACATTCCAACATGACGATGATCCAAAACACAAGGCCAAGTCGACCTGTCATTGGCTACAGCAGAATAAAGTGAAGGTTCTGGAGTGGCCATCTCAGTCTCCTGACCTCAGTATCATTGAGCCACTCTGGGGAGATCTCAAACGTGCAATTCATGCAAGACGGCCCAAGAATTTACAGGAACTGGAGGCTTTTTGCCAAGAGGAATGGGCAGCTTTACCATACCATAAAAGAAGCGCCAATAGTGTGTTATCCTTAAACACTATATTGTTTATTCATAAAAAGGTTAAAAATACAAAAAATTTTAAAAGATTTGCCGGCAAATAGAAATACAAAACGAACGCCTGTGCTTCCTGGGTCATGTAGAGCGTGGTGACGTCAATGCGTCTGGAGGGATTCTATTCCACATTTTCACAGCTCTCACTGTGAAGAAACCTTTTCCATATTTGAAGATGAAATCTTTTTTCCTCGATGCATAAAGAGTGCCCCCTTGACCTCTGTGTTGACCGTAAAGTGAATAACTCAACACCAAGTTCACTATATGGTCCCCTTATGTATTTGTACATGTTGATCATATCCCCCCTTAATCTCCTCTTCTCAAGAGAGAATAAATTCAGTTCCTCTGATCTTTCCTCATAGCTGAGCTCCTCCATGCCTCTTATCAGTTTGGTTGCCCTTCTCTGCACTTTCTCCACTTCCCCGATATCCTTTTTGAGAACTAGTTGTCCGAAACTGAACTGCATATTCCAGATGAGGTCTTACTAATGATTTGTACAGGGGCAAAATTATATCTCTCTCTCTGGAGTTCATACCTCTCTTAATACAAGAATTGACTTTGCTCGCTTTGGAAACTGCAGCTTGGCATTGCATGTTATTATTGAGCTTATGATCTACCAAAACCCCCAGATCCTTCTCCACCATTGATTCCCCCAGTTGTACTCCCCCTAGTATGTATGATGCATGCATATTCTTAGCCCCCAAGTGCATAACTTTACATTTCTCAACATTAAACCTCATCTGCCACTTAGTCGCCCAATTAGACAGAGCACTGAGGTCGGCTTGTAAATTGGAGACATCCTGTAAGGACGTTATTCCACTCCATAGCTTGGTGTCATCTGCAAAGACTGAAATGGTACTTTTAATCCCAGAAACTATATCATTTATAAAGATATTATAAAGATTATATTGACTACAAAAGGATATGCTTTGTTCGTATTTCATGCCTGAGGTTTACAACCACTTTAAGATCTAACACAGGCAGTTCTTCCTAGATAAGACCCAAACAGAAAGCCATGTTGTATAGCCAGATTGGGGGGGTGATCAGCTAACTTTTCCATGGGTTTCCATAGGGATACAAACAAGGATAATTGCATTGATAGAAAACCAGCAACTGTAAAGCGAATTTCTTTATATAAAAACCAGCGGCTGACATTTCTCCTGCTGGCTTTGTGTGCTATCTGTCATCGGCACACTTTCTCCCATGTACACAGAAGTACAATAAGCACTGAAAATTAAAGTGGTTTTATCATTGCCTAACACGATGGCTGTGTAACAGTTTCCACAACAGCTACTATTTGGTTAAATGTCCCTGTAGCAGATGATAAAGATTTGCTGCCACCGCTGACCTTATCAAGTCTTTTTTAGCTTTAGCAAAGGACACAGGACAATAGAATCCTCTCCAGTACCATATCAGCCCAAACAAAAGATGGCACTGAATGCTATCTGTATAGCCAGGGGTATATCACCCCCTAGTGGGAGAAAAGCACTGAGGAATGGGAAATAAAGTGACTAATCACTGGTCATATACAGAGACACTGTCCTATAATAAAATGAAGAGGGCATGCAGAGAGGTCAGTGATCAAGATGCAAGCTAGCAGTTACATTAGCCAACAAAAAATAGCAGCTAAAACGTAGCTAATATTGTGATTCCACCAGAATTATTTAATCTAGAATTAATAGACAAATGTATATTTATTTAATTAAAAACGTGTCATCGTACTTGTGGCATTCACCTTGACAGGTGCACTTGATATGCCCCGTACACACGGTCGCATTTTCCGATGGAAAATGTGTGATAGGACCTTGTTGTCGGAAATTCCGACCGTGTGTAGGCTCCATCACACATTTTCCATCGGATTTTCCGACACACAAAGTTTGAGAGCAGGATATAAAATTTTCCGACAACAAAATCCGTTGTCGGAAATTCCGATCGTGTGTACACAAATCCAACGGACAAAGTGCCACGCATGCTCAGAATAAATAATGGGATGAAAGCTATTGGCCACTGCCCCGTTTATAGTCCCGACGTACGTGTTTTACGTCACTGCGTTCAGAACGATCGGATTTTCCGACAACTTTGTGTGACCGTGTGTATGCAAGACAAGTTTGAGCCAACATCCTTCGGAAAAAATCCTAGGATTTTGTTGTCGGAATGTCCGAACAAAGTCCGACCGTGTGTACGGGCATTACTCTGTTTAATGCCTTTCTGAATTTGGTGCAATGCCACGTCTGATCACTAGAGGAAGAATTGACACCAGTACAGTAAACTGGGCTCAATGTTACAGAAAAATAGGGGGGAAATATAAAGGCTTACTTCTCTCTGCCTACCCCCCCCCCCACCCCCAAATAAATAAATAAATAAACAAATAAACAAAAGAAAACACTTGTTCCTGTCTTTAAAAAAAATTGTTACTAGACCAAAATTTCTCACTTTACATTTCTTCTCTGGGACTGCCATCTTTATATGAGATCTAGTGTATGCAGACACATGGTTCTGTAGACCTAGCAGAGATGCTTGCTGTGTATGATCACATATATCAGGTCTACCATGCATGCGCATAGGCTGTGTGACTATGCGCAACAGAGGCGCAACTAGAACCTTCAGGGTCCCGGTGCAAGAAACGATAAAGGGCCTCCCTGACCCCTGGCAAGGGTCCCCCCGCAGTGGACACCAGGGCCCAGTCTCGACCTTTGCAACCTTGGTTGTTCTGCCACTGGTGCCCGTTTTTTTTATTCTTGTTATTTTCTTCTTTTTTTCATATTTTTACCTTTTTTTTATAATTTTTTCATTTACCGGTATTTAAAAAAAAAAAATTTTTACAATTTTTTAGGAGCCCCGTTGGGGGGCTTTCGTGAGATATCAGGGATCTAAACAGAGCTCTGTTTCACTTTTGAGACCGAGAAAGGAGATTGATGACACAGCACTGACTCTATTCATTATGACAAGGAAGGGGCTGCTAATTGACACATTTACTGGCCCCTTCCAGGCTCTCCATCCTAAAAGCATCACCCACAGCAGCTGGTGGGAGAGGGGAGGGGGGAACCCGGCAGTGCTGCGGGGGATGAGGGGGGCCGGGGGAGATCACACAGCAGGAGGTGGATAGGAGGAGCGGCGGGGCACATGTAGAGGAACGATCCCTCTGTGGAGGGGATTGGTCCCTGTATATGCCCCTCCTATCCAGGTGTACAGGGAGCCGCAAGGGAGCCTGGAGCATTGAGCCGGGTCGCAATTACGACCCCTGCACATACACCCCTAATGCACAACATCTTGCAACCATCTATTGGAATGGCTACATCATGCATCTCAGGAGGCATGTGATAGGCCATGATATAATCCTGGCATAGGCCGGGATTTAGGAGGTATAAAAAAAAAAGCATTTTAAAAAAGCTGTTTTTAAATATAATTTTTTTTGTTGCTAATGTGTAAGAGGGATGGGGGGAGGAGTCAGGAGAGAGGAACTTGAAAAAATGTGTCAAGTTCTGCTTTAACCTGGCTATACACATACAGTAGTAAGATTTCTCTTGTTCAGATTTGCAGGCTCAACAGCATGGATGGATGACTCTGCATGATAGACGATGGATGACTCTGCATAATGGATGACTCTGCATGATGGGTGGTGAATGGTTTTGCATGATAGATGATGGATGACTTTTCAGTGCTGGCTACTAGATTATCATAGCCACACCCACAGCTGTCAGAATACCCAAACAATGCCTTCATTTGATTGGATGCAGGTGCTGTTGGGACAGTATTAGAGCCCATTCACACAGGGACGACTTGTCAGGCGACCTAGTCGCCTGACAAGTCGCCTCCCGTTCTGTGCTATGGAACCGTTCTAAGGGGAGCGACGCAAGTCGCTCCGACTTAGAAAAAGGTTCCTGTACGACTTCGGGGGCGACTTGCATAGACTTCTATACAGAAGTCGTTTTGCAAGTCGCCCGGGCAGTCGTGTGCAGGTCGCCTCGGTGAGGCGACCTGCAAGTCGTGTTGCCCCTGTGTGAATGGGGTCTTATTCTGCCTGGATCCTTTGATAAAAGTCAATTGAAAAATCGACTTTTGTTGAGCCAGTCTTTGAATGTTGGGCAGACCCCTCTGCAAATCTGCACCAGAGCCACCTGAGAGTCAGACTGAAGGTCTGTTTCAGTATACTAAAGATTAAACAAGTGTATGCGCAAGTCCAACTTTATACACAGACGTCATTTTACAACAATCTCGTATGGATTGGATCACTGGATAAATTCCAGGACCTTTCAAACCTGTGTTTCATAAAAACATTGCAGCTGGCAGTGGCACCTAGCTTTCTGATTATTTCCTACAATGGAAGCCCTCCTTAAACATGCATTATTTCATTATTCTAAATGGCCTTCTAATCAAACTCCCACTGACCTCTGTAGCCATAAAGACTGTGGAGAAATTCATCCTCAAAGTTAGAGCTGAAGGACTGAAGTCTGGGGGAGATCACATAGCAGGAGGTGGATAGGAGCGGTAGGGCACATGTAGAGGAATGATCCCTCTGTGGAGGGGATTGGTTCCTCTATATGCCCCTCCTATCCAGGTGTACAGGGAGCCGCAAGGGCCCCCTAGAGCATGGAGCCGGGTCGCAATTACGACCCCTGCACATACACCCCTGATGCACAACATCTCGCAACCATCTATTGGAATGGCTACATCAAGCATCTCAGGAGGCATGTGATAGGCCATGATATAATCCTGGCCTAGGCCGGGATTTAGGAGGTATAAAAAAAAGGAACTTAAAAAAGCTGTTTTTAAATATAATTTTTTTTCTTGCACTGTGGAGAAATTCATCGTCAAAGTTAGAGCTGAAGTCCATCAAGCCATTTTCTCAGCAGCTCAGCTCACTCTGCTCCTCCTTCCAAGAGCTTCGGCTTTGTATTTATATGTGAGATCGGAAGGCTGCTTGAGTTACCACTGAGAAGAGGGTGCAGGGTAAGCTGAGTTGTTTGATGACTTGAACACCTTCAGCCCCCACCTGTTTCAAAAATGCTAGCTGACTAGCTATTATCCAAACCTACTGGCTTCATAACAAAAGTCCATACCCTGGCCATAGGTTCATGTTACATCAGTGGCGGCAGGTCCATAAGGGTCGCAGGGGCGCCGCCCCCCCCCCCCCCCCAAAGTTGTACCAAATAAGAAAGCTAATCATAGAATTTATTTTTATATAAATTATAATATGACTAACATTTTTTGGCATCTTAAAGTTAAAAAATGTTAGTCATATTATCATTTATTTAAAAATAAATTGTTCTATGTGTGTGCACTGTGCGGGCCGTCGGACTAATGGGTGTCTATTAGATCCAACAATTTTTGACAAGCATGTGATTAGAGTCTGAGGCTCTAATTGGCCTGTTTTAGGTTGTCCTCGGGGCACAGAGCACTGCACCCCTGAACCCTACCAAGTTTTCATCTTAGCAAATCAATATTCGCCATCACGTCACCTCCGGTTTCCTGCTTCTCATCCTGGCCAATCAGGAAGCTGAAAATTTGGAACACGGGAAGAAGACTGGGTTAACAAGCCGTGACCGTGGTGAGTGCGGACCTGGAGGGGTTTGTTTGTTTGTTAGCACCAGCCGCCACTGCGTTACATGAAGCTGAAATACATATAATTGAACTTTGTATATTTGCACTTTATTTTGCATATTTGCACATTAGGTACTATACGTATTTTGTGCAAGTACATATTTTCTGTTATTTGATTCATTGGCAGATATATTGATCTATTAATTGTATATATTGAGTTTGTGAGGACTTGCGCTACTGTTCATATGTTTTTAATTTTGCAGTTAAAGGGAACCTTCACCCAATAAAACAACTTATTTCTGCCTGGCTCCTCTCCCCTTCCTCTTTCACAATTAGATCATTTTTAAGGGTTTAGGATGTCCATGTCACATATTTCTGGAGTCAGTTTGACTGACAGGTGCATGCATGCTATGGGAT
The DNA here is from genome assembly GCA_037952835.1 of Lithobates septentrionalis. Lineage (NCBI taxonomy): Eukaryota > Metazoa > Chordata > Amphibia > Anura > Ranidae > Lithobates > Lithobates septentrionalis. The sequence continues at coordinate 375,597 of JBBDGP010002643.1, read as the reverse complement.
TCCACATGTGCACAGAAGTGCCACAGGTCTTTGGGACCGGTGGAGACCTGCAGCACATTTTCCCAGAAATAACAGGGACTGAAGTTCCTTTTTGAGCAGCTAGCTTGGTTTCCGACACCTTATACTGCTGACTAGACAATGCCAATGCCCTGCCTTGTCCTCCTGTAAGTAAGCCAACAGTGTTAGACTGACAGTACTGTGCAATGCAATACCGCCCTCAAAAGCTTGCAGGGCTGGTCTTCCATTTCCCAGTCTGATTGCTGCTTTGTAGACCATTACAGGAGGAAAATAGAAGGTGCAAATCAGGTATCTATTAGGGGTGCAACGGATCGTCATCGATCCGTGATCCGATCCGCGGAGGTTGATCCGTACGGTACACCCGCGATCCGCGGAGCGCTCTGTGGCCTCGGCCATAGGAAAGGCCGCGGCTTCGGCCTAGCTTAGGAGCGGTGGCCATCTTGGTACACCCGGCGGCTGTTTAGCACGTGATCGCTCCGTCAAATGACGGAGCGATCACTTGTAACAAACCGCCGTCATGTCACGACGCCGGTTCCTCTCTCCCCTCTGTTTACTGATCTGTACAGTGGAGGGGAGAGATTGGATGGCAGCAGTGCCAATACTCTGCAATGCCCTGCCAATACTCTGCAATGCTGTGCTGCAATGCCCTGCCAATACTCTGCAATGCCCTGCCAATACTCTGCAATGTTGTGCTGCAATGCCCTGCCAATACTCTGCAATGCCCTGCCAATACTCTGCAATGCCCTGCCAATACCCTGCCAATACCCTCGCCAATACCCCCGCCAATACGCTGCCAATATACCCGCCAATACCCTGCCAATATACCCGCCAATACCCTGCAATACTCTGCCAATACCCTGCAATACTCTGCCAATACCCTGCCACACCCTGCCAATAGGGAGATTGTGGATATTACAGTGGGGGAGATTTTTTTTTTGATCCGAACCGTGACTCCTGATCCGAGGAACGATCCGAACCATGAGTTTTTTGCACCCCTAGTAGCTATATTATGAATATTATTATTATGCAAGATTTATATACAGTGGAACCTTGGTTTACGAGTAACGTGTTTAACAAGCGTTTTGAAAGACGAGCAACTTTTTTTTTTTAATTCTGACTCAGTTTGCAAGTGTTGTCTCGCAAAACGAGCAGAATTCAAGCTAATGGGCGATGCAGTACCACATTTGGCCAGAGGTGTGGGGGCGCCGGGGACACTCGGAACAGTTGGGAGCCGTTCGGAAATACTCGGAAATACTCCGTTCCCGAGTGTTTCCGAGGCTTTCCGAGCTGTACCCAAGTATTTCCAAGGCTCTCCGGCGCCCCCCCACCTCTGGCCACGTGCGGTATTGCATGTAATAGAAGTCAATGCGGAACGAATTATCTTAGTTTCCATTCACTTCTATGGGGAAACTCGCTTTGATATGGGAGTGCTTTGGATTACAAGCATTCTCCCGGAACGGATTAGGCTCGGAATCCAAGGTTCTACTGTAGTGCCAACAGTTTGCACAGTGCTTTACAATGTAGAGGAGGGACAGTACAATTACAATACAGTTCAATACAGAAGGAATGGGAGGGCCCTGCTTGTGGAGTTTATAATCTAAAGGAGCTTACAATCTAAAGCTTTACTTGCTGTATTTATTTTTAAATTATAATTATTATTTTGAATGATATTTAACGATCATTTTAGGAATGTATATATGATGTAGATCAAATGGTGTTTTTTTATTTTTTTGTTGTGTTTAGATTTGCTTGGTGTTCAGCATTATCCTACGTGCTAAGAATAAATATAAAATATAGAGGAAAGTCACGCAGTAGCGGCAGGCAGGCGGGGTGTCTAATTCTGGGTTATATCAGTGATGTACATACATGTACTGGAACCTCGCGGCTTTTATTTTATTCTACACAATGTAATGAATTTAGATATTCTGCTTGCAACTGCTCAAATTCTAGGACTGCAATTTTACCACCCTAATGTACATACAGCAAATAGGTTGCTAGGCAACAGTAAATGTTAGCGTGAAACATACAATTCTGTTTGGGCATATCAAATTAAAAGCAGACCTTGAATCGCACACTGGATTCGACTGATAAAAATAAAGCCACCTGAATCACATTCACATAAAACAATGTTACTAATATTACACAGAGAGACAAATAGCCTTTATGTGATGTCTGATCTTCTCAACCCCAATCAAAATTGGGCACCGAGAACCAACTGCCGCTTTCCGGAATCACCACCTCCTTGTTTGTCATTTTGATAAGACCAAATGGTTGTTGTTTTCGTTTTTTTAATTAAACAATAAAATGTCGGCTGGAGGCACCGCAGGCAGCAGATAGCTGCCATAACCCCAGTATTTTCAGAAATGGCGGGCGGTCCTCTTTGAGATAAAAGTGGCCTCTACGACGGATTCACCGCGAGATCACTTTTATCATCGACTGAGCCGTCGGTCGCGCGGAAACGATCCAATCCTATCCCCTGAGAGGCCTGGAGCCGAGTGAGGGAAAGCTGGCCCCCACTAAGCTCCATATCATTGGATGACGAAAGCGACGGCAAACGGCCTTAAAGGGGAATTTTTTTTAATGAAAAAAAAATATATATATATATTTTTTTATTGCATTCAAGTGTAAATGTGAAATCTGAGGTCTTTTTGACCCCAGATCTCACATTAAAGAGGTCCTGTCATGCTTTTTTTTTATTACAAGGGATGTTTACATTCGTTGTAATAGGAATAAAAGTGATTTTAAAATGTTTTTTTAAAGGGACAAAAGTAAAATAAATAAGAAAACAACTTTTTTTAAACCGCCCCGTCCCGCCGTGCTCACGCGCAGAAGCAAACGCATACGTAAGTCACGCATATGCGGTAAACGCTGTTCAAACCACACAGGTGAGGTATCGCCGCGACCATTAGAGCGAGAGCAATAATTCTAGCAAAAGACCTCCTCTGTAACTCAAAACTGGTAACCTGTAGAAATTTTTTTAAACGCCGCCTATGGATATTTTTAAGGGTCAACGTTTGTCGCCATTCCACGAGCTGGCGCAATTTTGAAGCATGACATGTTGGGTATCAATTTACTCAGCGTAACATTATCCTACACAATATATAATAAATTGGGCTAACTTTATTGTTTTTTTATTTTTATATTCTAAAAAGTGTATTTTTTCCAAAAAAATTGTGTTTGTAGGACTGCTGCGCAAATATGGTTTGACATAAAGTATTACAACGACCGCCATTTTATTTTCTAGGGTGTCTGAAAAAATAATGACATAATATTTGGGGGTTCTAAGTAATTTTCTAGCAAAACACAATGATTTTATCTTGTAAAAAACAAGTCTGAAAAATAGGCCTGGTCCTTAAAGCGGAGTTCCACCCAAAAATGGATCTTACGCTTTAAGGGAAGGTGACCCCCTGACATGCCACATTTGGCATGCCATTTTTGGGGGGGGGGGGGGGGGGCGGATACCCTCTTTCAGCTCCAGCTCCCACTTCCTCCCAGCGCACCGCATGAACCGGAAGGAAGGTCCCCCCCCCCCCCCCTCCTTCTCGGCAATCATCTGGGACACGTCACAAGTCCCAGATAATTGCATGTCCAGGCACGGCGCGCCGCGCGGCTCACGCATGCACAATGCGTGCCCGGCTGTGAAGATAAAGATAAAAAGTGCATTTTATATAAAATGATACAGATCAGACCAAAATGAGGGACAAATGAGGAGGAAAGAGGGACAGAGGAACATTCTTCCAAATCATGGACAGTCCCTCGAAATCAAGGACGGTTGGGAGCTATGGAAACCAAAAATCATTGTGTTTGTAGTAATAGCTTTTCACTAAAAAAATACCAGTGGTCAGCTGAGGGTATTCATCAAAAGTGATCCACAAAATACAGTATGTGCTCCCCTTGTTCACACTATAGCTTCCCACGATGCAACAAATAAATATTAAATGACATGGGTGGTATGTCTCTTAAAGCCTCTATAAATACTATGATATTATAAATACTATGACATGGTAATCATCAAAAGTAAGTCAAAAAATAAAAAATACTTCTTACCCCAAAACACAGATTTCCCCTTCTGAACATTCCGCATTATCTACCACATCAGCGACGACCCGGGGCCTTGCAGTCCAAACGCCCCCATTACACACATAGCAAGAACAGAGCTGTTTTCTGAAGCGATTATAGCCCGGAAACAAATTGTTCATCAAATTTTATGGACTAAGATCAAAGCGATGGGTGGTTTTACCATCTGTAAAGTCTCCAACGCGTCTCGTAAAAGTGAAGAATAAATGATTTTGATCACACCTAGAAAAACATCTCCTTATTTCAAGCAGGCAGATTAGATAGATTGACACGGGCCAACTACAGGGATAAAGAAAGATTCTCTTTAAGATCTGTCAACTGGTTAGACGAGTGGAGACTGGTAGTCATAAAAGAGCCGGGGATCTTCTCTGTATCTGCGTTTTATAATAATGTGTCTAAGGAAGTCAATTCCACAGAAGTCGCAGACTGAAACTGGAAGTACCAGACCTTTCTGATGCCTCAGATGGAGTTCATATCATTATCCCAAAAGCTGCTAAGGGATACCTGCTTTTCAGTATATTCTTTTTGAAAAAAAAAAAAAAAAAGAAACAGGGTTTTAGATTTCATAGAAACGTAACAGGAGATCCTCATTACACTACTAGGGCTAGTAATGAGGGAGGAAACTGAGTGATAAGCAGATATCAATGTCCGGATCATTTTACAGTCATAATACAAAACACTAGGTGCAGCTATTAAACTTTAAAGAGCCGTCTGCTTTAGAGAAGATCAACCGACTACCATCGACCATAAATACCTGCTAGGCTAATCAAGTTGTTACCAGAAATACTGCATAGGAAAGGTTACATAGATTGATATACATATTTATTGAAACCTACTTTGACAAATCAGGTCACCCCCCCCCCCCCCCCCTCCGACACACAAATATTTCGCTATACAGTAAAACCTTGGATTGCGAGCATAATTCGTTCCAGAAACATGCTTGTAATACAAAGCACTTGTATATCAAAGCAGATTTCCCCATAAGAAATAATGGAAACTTAAATGATTTGTTCCACAACCATTTATTCATAAATCCTTCAGTTTATAGTCCATAGAAAAGGATTATAGCAATGTGATAGATTGTGTAACCATAAAATGTCCATCCACAAATGGAAGGCTCCACAAGGGGATTAGAAGCAAAATCCATCAGGAGCTACAGAGTATAAAAGAGAAGAGAGGCGCCGCTAAGGGTCGGTTCACACTAGGACGACTTGTCAGGCGACCTAGCCGCCTGACAAGTAGCGTCCCGTTCTGTACAATGGAACCGTTCTAATCGGAGCGACGCAAGTTGCTCCGACTTAGAAAAAGGTTCCTGTACTACTTTGGGGGCGACTTGCATAGACTTCTATATAGAAGTCGTTTTGCAAGTCGCCGCCCCTGTCGTGTCCAGGTCGCCTGAGGCAGTCGCGCTGCAAGTCGCGCTGCCTCAGTGTGAACCGGGGCTTAGTGCACCTTCATTAAATGTAACCATATTGCTACACTTAGAGGCACCTCTCTTCTCTTTTATACTCAGTTGTGACTTAATACTAATTATATATCAAGACATCGCTTGTATATCAAGTCAAAACGTATTAAAAAATTTTGCTTGTCTTGCAAAACCAAACCAAGTTACTCTTAAACCAAGGTTTTACTGTACCACACTTTTGTACTGCTCTTTTTCTCCATTGCAGCCCTCAGAAAATAGCTGGTATAGTGCTCGGGCCTGAGCAGCCAGTCGTCAGTCTCAAACATGCCACATGAGGAATATCAAAGATCTGTGGGATCCCAACTACAATGGTTGAGAGCTCTCTAAGGTCTTCTATCCAGCACTCCCAGCATTTGCAAAGCATAGCAGTTTTACTGCTACAGGGCAGCAGCTGTGTGCCGGATCACATATATACACTATATTGTCAAAAGTTTTGGGGCACCTGCTTTTATATGCACATGAACTTTAATGGCATCCCAGTCTTAGTCCATAGGGTTTCATATCGAGTTGGCCCACCCTTTGCAGCTATAACAGCTTCAACTCTTCTGGGAAGGCTGTCCACAAGGTTTAGGAGTGTGTCTATGGGAATTTTTGACCATTCTTCTAGAAGCGCATTTGTGAGGTCAGGCACTGACGTGGACGAGAAGGTCTGGCTCGCAGTCTGTGCTGCAATTCATCCCAAAGGTGTTCTATTGGGTTGAGGTCAGGACTCAAGTTCCTCAACCCCAAACTCGCTCATCCTTGTCTTTATGGACCTTGCTTGTGCACTGGTCCAAATTATTTGATGGTGGGGGGATTATGGTGTGGACTTGTTTTTCAGGGGTTGGGCTTGACCACTTAGTTCCCAGTGAAGGGAACTCATACAAAGCCATTTTGGACAATTTCATGCTCCCAACTTTGTGGAAACAGTTTGGGGATCCTGTTCCAACATGACTGTGCACCAGTGCACAAAGCAAGCTCCATAAAGAAGGAATGGATTCTGTGTTCCTGCAAAGCAGGGACTAGAATCCATTGCTTCCCCTAGTAAAAGCAGCACACAATTAACACACAAACACTGGCTAAGCAGGTAACCCTTTGATCGCCCTAGATGTTACACCCTTTCCAGCCAGTGTCATTAGTACAGTGACAGAGCATATTTTTAGCACTAATCACTGTATTAGTGTCACTGGTTCCAGCAAAGTGTCAAAAGTGTCACTTAGTGCCAGAATGTCCACCGCGATATCGCAGTCCCGCTATAAGTAGCTGATTGAAAAAATAAATAAATAAATAAAAATTCCATAAATTTATCCAATGATGAGTAGGTGTTGTTAGGGAAGAGATACTATATCCCCAGTAGGTGGTACTTATAGCAGGAACCCAGCATGTTCCACCTGCTTATGATCCAGGGGGACACAGAATCCTCCATTGATGATTCCAGCATGACGCATAGAAAATAAGGAGCACCCAGATGTTCTCCTTTTGGTGCGGAGAATACCAATTAAGGAGAGCTAGATGCCAGTGCATTGTCTTTAGGGGAGACACTGTGGCCTTGAGTAGTACTCTTATCGTCATCCAGCGTAGGAACCTGACTACTTGTCCCGTCGAATGGGAGGACTACCGCTTCTTCCCGAAGGCAAAGACACTGCAACACCTAAGTGATGTCCAACAGAATCCAATCCAGGAAGCTGACTCAAGACAAGGTCCCCTGACTAGGGGGGAATCATCTGTTCTGGATAGCCAGATTGAAGCTTAGGGTATCGAGACATCCTGTCAAGTGGGCGTGAAAAGACTGTATCATTTACCTGAAATGACTGATGGGTCAGACTGGGGACTACCTGGTCAATAGAGAAAAATCTGTTTTGCTTGGAGCCCAGGCCCATAGCAATAGAGAGCAACATAGAGAGGGCCTGAGCCAATGGAAGACAGGAAGACCATCCCAAGAGGGGATACCTCCAAAGCCCTACACACCCCTGACTGGGGGAAAGGGATAACCTGACTGCTGACAAGGGATCCAATAGCACACAGGATGTAGACCTTTTTAGAGAAGTTTTAAGGTTAACAGGCTCACCCGCTGGTGACAGGTAGCTTCCAACAACATATATCTGTGAGGCCCTCTGTGCATCTGTACAGACATCATGCCCATATCAGACACAAGTTTAGATACTTGTAACAAAGCATCACAAAGGAAGCACAATGCTGCAGACATTTGCATGAAACACATGCCTATCTCGGCAGTGAAGAGATCCCTTTTGAAGGAGTCCACCCATTCTGACACAGTTTGACAGGTTAAAGTTATTTTAACAAGGGACAGAGGGCACACCCTTAAAGTGGAGTTCCACCCACTTTTACAACTCTTCAGCACCCCTCACTAAAGTGTACACTGTAAACGAATTGGATATTTTTATTTATTTTTTTCTCAGCACTTACTGTATATCTTCTGTATTCATTTTTCACTTCCTCCTCCCTGGCCGCGGCCCATCTCATCATTTCCTGTTTGCAAAGCCTTTTGGGAAGGGGCAGAAACTTCCTCTGCAACTGCCGTTGCTATGGAAACCTGACCTGAAACCTATTACACTGCTTGTGCTGCACTGAGCATGTGCGAGATCTGCAAGGATGAGATCCAGGAAGAAATACAGTCTGGCTTCAGATGCCCAGACTTAAGATGGCCACGGCCTGCTGTAAGTTGATAAAATAACAAACTACTGCTATAAACTAACAAAACAGACCTTAGTTTACAGACTAACTTTACTAGAATACATTAAGCTTGTCTATTATAGGGGTATTTTTATCTAAAAAGTATAATTTCGTACGGAACACCACTTTAACTAGTCTAGTGGCATTCCTGTTAAGGTGGGTCACTGTGTATCTGCAGTGGCAACTGTACAACCCCCTGTAAATCAGGTGATGCCAAGAGAGTGCAGCGTCTCTAAAAACAGCCTATTCAGAGACAGTCTGATGGGTTGTTTAGTCTGAGTCAAAGATGGTGACAGAGAGCAAAGGGCCAACTTAATCATAAGGTTCAGGAGGGTCAGAGACTAGCTCTGGAGCGCAATTACAGCCTCTGTGCACGGGGTACCCCAATAACTAAGCACACATAGGCAAACACACCTAAGTAGATGTTGGGGGGGACTCAGTCTTCCCTACAGAGCTGAGGTAGACATTGGTTATGTCAATCCTATAACAATAAGGGTCCCAGATTCCAGGTTACAGGTGTCAGTTCCTTATGAGGATACCAAGTAAACTCATCCAGTGAAGACATTATGGAGGAGATTTACTAAAGCTGGAGTGTGCAAAATCTGGTGCAGTGCTCAATAGAAACCAATCAGCTTCCAGGTTTTACTGTCAAAGTTTAATTGAACAAGCTGAAGTTAGAAGTTGATTGGATAACATGCACAGCTGCACCAGATTCTGTGCGCACCAGTTTTAGTAAATCTCACCCATGGAGCAGTATTGCAACTAGACCCAATGTGAGGAAGGATTCAGATACTCAGAAACCCAGGTCGTTTCTGCTGATTTTGTTTTTGCAACCAAAGATGACCAGGTCACAGCACAGATTGCACGAACATCGCTCCACCCAGCAGATGACATCAGCTTTGATCCCTAAGACATAGTAAAACGGGTGGTGGCTAGAATTTTCAATGACCCCAGCAGGTAAAATCCACAAAGAATGGATTTGAGCTGAAGGAAAGGCATCCCGCTTTCTAGGACAGTAGCAAAAAACGAAGCAAGAGGAGGGGTTATATGGGGCCTGGCTTACAATTTTTCTGTTTGCGAGTGTTCCGGCCTCCTGTGGGTGGCATAATAACACAGCAGTATCTGAATTCCTGTGTCCCTTGCTGGATGATAAAGAACATTACAGAGGCTCCAGGGATTGTTGACAGGAGTCAGAAGGGCAGAAGGCAGGAGTCAGAAGGTTAGTTATAGTTCAAGAAAAATAAACCATATCCATACTGTAGCTCTGTATATAAACTGCAACAGCAAATTCTGATATTAGTCCTACCGTGTACAGGGGTAGTCATAATTCATGCAGGCCTGGGGTAGCAGGATAACCAAATATGCCCTTGAGCATGTGGGGTAATAAATGGGAAATGCAAAAAATGTTTTAAAGTTCTACTTTGATTTACCATTTAAAAAAATAAAATAATCAGCTGAATACACAAGCTCAGTTATACATCACAGCATAAAGTGATTTTCATCAACAGTAAGCACCATCAGTTACATCCAGCACTTGGTTGCTATGGGGGCATGAAAACTGTGCAAGCATTTAATTAGCATTCTGCTAGCAATGCACAACTGTAAAGAGATCAATGTGTTAGGAAAACCATTTGACTTTTCTCTGTTCTCAAATATGTGATCTGTTAAGGATTTAAAGAGCAACAGTAGTAGAATTCTATATGTTTAAAGGGCCACTGACCCAGTGAGTCAACTTTTCAGGTATGAGCCTAATGAACAGGTTTCTCTTACAACTGGCCTTGCTTTTCATTTCGAATGTTTATAAAATGCTTTCGTAGTTCAACAGCTCCATGTAAACTACTGGCCCCTCAGCACTTAACATTGAACGGAAAGTACATTCCTTACTATTATTATTAACCCCTTCAGATCCGCGCTATAGCTGAATGACAGCGCGGATCTACTTTGCCGGGGGGGCCATCAATAGACGTCCTCCCCTTTGCACGCTCCCCGCGCGCCCCCCTGCAGGGCGCGTGTGGCACGCGCTGTGATCACCGAGTCAATCCCGGCCCCTTACCACGTGATCAGCTGTCAGCCAATGACAGCTGATCACATGATGTAAACAGAAGCTTGGTAATCGTTTTTTTTCTCACGCTGACAGCGTGAGGAGAAAAAAAAGCCGATCACCAGCTTCTGTTGAAGGGACATCGGTCGCAAAGAGGAAGAGGCGAAGCCGCCTCATCTGTGCCCTCCAGTACCGCCTGCCAGTGCCCACAATGCCACGAATCAGTGCCCACAGTGCCACGAATCAGTGTCCACCAGTACATAAAAATGCCAGCAATCAGTGCCACCTATCAATGCCCACGAGTGCCACCTATAAATGCCCACCAGAGGTGCCAATCAGTGCCTCAAAAGTGCCACCTAGCAGTGCTGCCTATCAGTGTCACCTACCAGTGCCGATCAATGCCCATCACTGTCACCCATCAGTGCCCATCACTGCCACCCATCAGTGCCAGCTATCAGTGCCACCTATTAGTGCCCTTCAGTGCTACCTATCAATGCCCTTCAGTGTCACCGATCAGTGTCACCGATCAGTGCCACCCATCAGTGCCCACCAAAGCCACCTATCAGTGCCCACCAGTGCCACCTCATCAGTGCCATCCAGTGTCGCCTATTAGTGCCCATCAGTGCCGCCTTATCAGTGCCCATCAGTGCCGTCTTATCAGTGCCCATCAATGCAGCCTATTGGTGCCCATCAGTGCAGCCTATCAGTGACCATCAATGTAGCCTCATGAGCGTACATCAATGAAAGAGAAAAATTACCTGTTTGCAAATTTTATTAACAAAATATAAAACGGTTTTGTATTTTTATTTTTTATATTTCAGACTTTTTAATTTTTTTAACATAAAATAATAAACCCAGAGGTGATCAAATACCACCAAAAGAAAGCTTTATTTGTGGGAATTTTTTTTTTACAAATTTCATTTGGGTACAGTGTTGTATGACCAAGCAATTGTCATTCAAAGAGTGACAGCGCTAAAAGATGAAAATTGGTCTAGGTAGGAGGGGGGTTTAGGTGCCCAGTAAGCATGTGGTTAAGTGGCACTAAAAAAATATGCTCATTTTCCAAAAATAATCCATACATATCCACTACTTAATTGCCCTTTAATCTATTTTTCTTTTTGTGTTTTTCTGCCTCCTTGTAATGTCCACTTTAAGCTCATGAACCTCTCCTTTTTCTCCTCACTTCCTCTTGTTTGAAACAAGCAGTGCACGTTAGTTGCAATCATGTGCACTGCTCTATGCACCCCATAAATCCCATAGTCCAAAGTCTAGGAGAAAGCAAGAGACAGTGGCTATGTTCCCACATGTAAAATGAATGTTTGCCACCAAAGAAATTGAATCACAGTAGCAAAAAAAAAGATTTTGGAGATTTGGAGGAGGCTGAAAGCAATAAAAGATACATCTTTGAGATAAAAACACATACCTGAATAAAAAAGCCTGAAGGACAGGAAACTGGCCCTATGCTTAGAAAATTTGGAGACCCCTGGTTTGGATAATGAGGTGGGTTCATATTAAGGGTTAGATTTAGTGTTGTGTCCACTCTATGGTTTAAATAAAGGGTTCACGGGATGGGTTAGGTTTTGGGGGGGGGGTCCCATTTTATTAGTTTCGGATGTTGGGAAAGGGTTAGGGTTAGCCTCTTTACTTTTTATAGCTGTCTGTATCTCTGCTACTTCACCACTCTGACTGTCTTGTTGACAATTGTAACCAAGAAAGAAAATGAGGGGAAATCCAAATTTTAATTGTAACCAAGACAGAAAATAAGGGGAAATCCACATTTTTGAGTGGAGGAGGAAAGAGAAAATGTTCTCATGGGGACAAATATTGAAGTGATTCACAAAGTACAGTGTGTGATACAGTGGCTGGTTGCAGCGTCATCACAGGCCGTGTTATGTTAGGCCTGGTTCACACCTATGAAGTTTGCAGTTAGCATTTTTCAGGTGCATTTTGCGTTTTTCAATATACGTTTTTGATCCATTGAAGTCTATGGAATCCAAAACCAGAAAAAAGTCCCTGGCCTCTTCCATAAAATGCACAGATGTGAACATGATCCATAGGAAACCATGTTAAATGGACTGTAGTGTGTTTCTGAAAAACTGAAGACGCACTAAAAATTGCATAGGTGTGAACCAGGCCTAAAAGGCAAGCCACAGAGAGAGAGGGCAATGACTTGGTCTCCCTGATGAAGTCACGTGACCGTGGCGACACGCGTAGGGATACAGAGGCACCAGAAGTGACGCTGGCAAGCTCGGCGCTCGTGGTTTTTAAACTGAATGTCATTTTGTAAATGTGAGTACCTTGTATCTTTTGTTCTATTCAATAAATCAAGTTGTATAAGACATACTACACTATTCTGGAATCCCCTTCTTCTCCCCTATGCCATCTTACATACACTTTCACTGCGGGAGCTACAAGTGAAATTGTGGAAGCGATAGCGGCATTTGATCGCAAAGGAGCAGACTTCCATCTCCATATTGAAAACACACATGTATAGGAGTCTGGTCACCGTCAGGATATATAGAGGAATTACCTGTGACTATTACATACATGCTGTTACCTTACAGCCGTGAGGTAAGAGGCCATCTATTACCATAGTGCACCGCACGGAAGAGACCATCACCTTTGGGCTATCACCTTGCACTACAAATCTAAATTGGATGCACATGCACAGAAGTGTGTTGTAGAGGGTGTCACCAGCAAAGAAAAATCATACTGCACTTTATCTTCTCTTTTTTTGCACAGAAGAAAGAAAGTCACCTATTTTTGCTTATTGCACGTTGCACTTTTTCATCTATCACTCTTTGGAGGAATATTCATCACTTTTCGGAGGACTTTATTTATTTTTTATTTTTTTGTTGATCATTATATTAAGAATTCTATGTGATATGCACAGTACCCATTAATATATTTGCTCATTTGCACATCATTGTTTATTGTTTATGTAGATTTACTAGGTGTTTCTACCACACATGCCCTCTAGTTTATATTTATACTAGTTATTACTACCTAACAGCGCAGCACTATTTTTGTTTTTTGATTTTCTTTTGTGGTTATGGAGTAACCTCCCAGTGCTCTGCAGCAGTTATTACCTCTTCCTTTTCATCGCAGCGCGGGAATACCTACTATATATAATGACTTGACACCAGCACCGGAGTCTGTTAGCTGATGGCTGCGAATGGCCAGAAGGACAGCAGGAGCAGCAAACAAGCATTTGTACTAATTTGAATCTCTTACATAGTTAATCTGGTTGAAAAAAGACAAAAGTCCATTCAGTTTAACTAACAGAAAAAAAAGAAAACCAAAACGTACTAGAGAACCTCCATATACACTATCCATCACCCACAGTTGATCCAGAGGAAGGCAGAAAACCCCAATAAAGCATGATCCAACTGATATAATAGTGTAAATCCTTACATGGCATCATGACCAAATTTAGCATTAGACAAACTAGTCCTATGCCTATAAAGGTGCCAAAGCCAGGAGATGGCTTTTCCCTCTATGGTTTCTACGATAAGCAGAAATACACTCATCCCATGTAAATGTATATACAAACTGTCCCAATATCTCAGCTGGGTTAGGATCGGTAAAACAAGAAAATGTTTTTTGCAAATGGCAAAATCCCAGCACAAGGGTGATATTTTGGGTGCCTACAGCATCCAATGATGGAAATCTGATTAAAATGAATTGTTAAAAGTTTAAAAATCATCCAATTATCTCCAAGACGAATCACTTCAATGCGACGACAAATGAAGATATGAGAAAATCAACATCTTATTTCTACATTTATAGCAGTAGAGCCATGTATCATTTAGCACTTAGTACAATATTTTCCTGTTTTGCATAAAATGGCAATATTATAAGGTAACCATACACAGGCAAACCTCAAATCCATAACAGATACAGTATGAGGCAAAGATCTGCCCATCTGCCAGGAAATGAATGGCCATCATTACAGATCAACACATACATCAAGTCTTTCAGAGATGTTTCAAGATGATAGAAAATATGTATCTGATACCAAATAATTTTAACTTTCAGAAGCACTCACTTATTGGTCTAGTTAAAGTGGAACTCCAGACAAACAACTAAATACAAAATTTAAATACAAATGTTTACTGTTTTACCTGCCAAAGGATTTGTCATTTCATCTATTCATTATTGTGAAACAAATAACATGCTAAACAGTACCACCACTAGAGAACTTTCTTAATTTAACACTACTGATTCCAGGGTCAGCTCCCTGCTTGTTGTACAGAGCGTTAAGTGTTGATTTGTTGTCCATTGGACAGCCTGCAGTGGGAGAGGTGACACTGGAGGCTGCATTGGTGGCAGGTGTATGTAAATTAGAAGAATTTAACCAGAATTAGGGGCGCAAAGAGGCTATTTTTCACATCAGAACTGATTTTCTTCCCAAAAAGCTTGATGCAGCTTAGACGGAGTCATGAACAAAGTCAGAAGAAGGTCACAAGCACCTGTGAAAATTCTTAGAAGTGTTTCACATTGATTTCAAATGTGAGCTGAAGATACCTGGAAGTATGCTGGAAGTATGTTGCATTTGTCAATCTAAGCAACATATTACAAATCCCTTGACAGGTCAAGGGAGTTCATATATATACAGTATATATAATTGTAGCTGGGTAGCTGGGAGGAGCACCGGGACTCTCTTGTGTGTGCAGCTGTGGCTTCTCTCTCACCCCTGGCCGCCGGCCGGCTGCCATACTACAGAGAAGGCTGTGTGAGAATCTGCTGCTCTAGTCTTCCCCTGCTCCCCCCACCCACCTTCCACCCCCTCCTGTCATCAGTGGTGAGGTCTGTGAGGGGAAAGAGGACTTGGGAGTCCAGCCGCTCATTCCCCCTCCTTCCTGGATGGTGTGGCCATAGTGGATGAAGGGAAATGTGCAAAGAAGGCTATGGGCTGCAGACATCAATGCCCCAGCTGCTCTAAGTAAGAAGAGGGTAGCACAGACCTTTTCCTGGGTAATTCTGCGGAGATCTGGGCAGACAGTGCAGAGAAACCAGAGTGTGCAGACCTGCTGCTGTGCATGACTACACTGCGAAAGCACCTGGTGGGGACCGGAGCTATGTGCAGCATC
The DNA here is from genome assembly GCA_037952835.1 of Lithobates septentrionalis. NCBI lineage: Eukaryota > Metazoa > Chordata > Amphibia > Anura > Ranidae > Lithobates > Lithobates septentrionalis. Next base: position 360,230 of record JBBDGP010002643.1, on the reverse strand, counting down.
CATAGAGGCTGAGGACTGAGAAACTGAGAGGCTTTGGTGATGTGGACTTTGGGGCACAGACCTGCTACTCCTACCTGTCTATGCCCACCTTTAGAGAAACTGATCCTGAGAGCTGGTGAGAGTCTGAACGCTGGGACTGAGCCTTGTGAAAGACCTGATCGTGAGGACTGAGATTTCTAAGACAACAGGTCCCCAAGCGTACTGGACTGGATCCGTTGCATACCAGGAGTGGTGAGAGGAACAACTGACCTTAACCTCTTACTGCCTATAGTTAATGCCAATAGAGACTGATCCTTACCTAACAGCCCATTAGCCCTAAATAGACAGCTTCCTCTGCACCAACGTACAGATGGGCCCCAACAATAGTTGGCTAATAGTGACAGTAAGGTGCCAGGTACTTTATAGCCACCTCCAGGGGTACCTCTTATCAGGTCGGAGTTCACCCTTTTTAGTTAAGCATCCTCATATGTTCAGTTGCCTGCCTACTTGTTTATGCCTAGTGTTTGACTTGCCTTATTACAATATACTTACTTTATCTAACACCCAGCAGTCTGTGCTCTATTTCCTGAATACTGATAAGATGTGGTAATATACTAATGCTTATGTTAAATAAGTGTGAGTGGCCTTCAAACTATACCCAGGTGTGTCAGTGGGGACCAAGCAGTTTAAAGAGTAATGGCAGAACAGAGAACCCATCCTATCCAGCAGTTCCTTTGGAGTACAGTGCCTTGAAAAAGTATTCACACCCCTGGACATTTTTCACATTTTGTCATGTTACAATCAAAAACGTAAATGTATTTTACTGGAATTTTATGTGATAGACCAACATAAAGTGGCACATAATTGTGAAGTGGAAGGAAAATTATAAATAGTTTACAAAATGTTTTAAAAATAAATATGTGAAAAATGTAGCGTGCATTTGTATCCAGCCCCCCTGAGTCAATACTTTGTAGAACCACCTTTCGCTGCAATTACAGCTGTAAGTATTTTTGGGTACGTATTTGTCTACCAGTTTTGCACATCTAGAGAGTGACATTTTTGCCCATTCTTCTTTGCAAAATAGCTCAAGCTCTGTCAGATTGGATGGAGAGCATCTGTGAACAGCAATTTTCTAGTCTTGCCACAGATTCTCAATTAGATTCAGGTCTGGACTTTGACTGGTCCATTCTAACACATGAATATGCTTTGATCTAAACCATTCCATTGTAGGTCTGGCTGTATGTTTAGGGTTGTTGTCCTGCTGGAAGGTGAACCTTCGCCCCAGTCACAGGTTTTCTTCTAAGATTGCCCTGTATTTGGCTCCACCCATCTTCCCAACAACTCTGACCAGCTTCCCTGTTACTGCTGAGGAAAAGCATCCCCACAACATAATGCTGCCACCACCATGTTTCACGGTGAGGATGGTGTGTTCAGGGTGATGTGCAGTGTTAGTTTTCCACCACATAGCATTTTGCTTTTAGGCCAAAAAGTTCAATTTGGTCTCATCTAACCAAAGCACCTTCTTCCACATGTTCGTTTTGTCCCCAAAGGGCTTCTCGCAAACTGCAAACGGGACTTCTTATGGCTTTCTTTCACTAATGGCATTCTTCTTACCACTCTTCCATAAAGGCCAGATTTGTGGAGTGCACGACTAATAGTTGTCCTGTGGAAAGATTCTCCCACCTGAGCTGTGGATCTGTGCAGCTTCTCTAGAGTTACCATGGGCCTCTTGGCTGCTTCTCTGATTAATGCTCTCCTTACCCGGCCTGTCAGTTTAGGTGGACGGCCATGTCTTGGTAGGTTTGCAGTTGCGCAATACCCTTTCCATTTTCAGATGATGGATTGAACAGGGCTCCGTGAAATGTTCAAAGCTTGGGATATTTTTTTTATAACCTATCCCTGCTTTAAACTTCTCCACAACTTTATCCCTGACCTGTCTGGGGTGTTCCTTGGCCTTCATGATGCTGTTTGTTCACTAAGGTTCTCTAACAAACCTCTGAGGGCTTTACAGAACAGCTGTATTTATACTGAGATTAAATTACACACAGGTGGAACTCTATTTACTAATAACGTCACTACTGAATGCAAGTTGTTCCACTAGATTTTAGTTAGGGGTATCAGAGTAAAGGGGGCTGAATTCAAATGCACGTCACACTTTTCACATATTTATTTGTAAAAAATGTTGAAAGCCATTTATCATTTTCCTTCCACTTCACAATTATGTGCCACTTTGTGTTGGTCTATTACATAAAATCCCAATAAAATACATTTATGTTTTTGGTTGTAATATGACAAAATGTGGAAAATTTCAAAGGGTATGAATACTTTTTCAAGGCACTGTAAGTGCTACAAGTGGGGGCTTGTCTGGGATATCTTTGTTTTGCAAGTAAGTAGCCAAGACAACAAGCTGGAGACAGTCAACATGGACCCTGCTGCTGCCAACCAGTGGTGTGGGGAGAAAAATGGCCTTGCCTGGATGGAAGAGCAGGTCCGCCAAGAAGTAAAGGCGCTAGTTACTGATCAGAGAGCGTTCATACTGCTGAGGCCTGCTTGATTTCGCTGAGAGTGCCAGCTACCGAAGGAGCTTTCACAACAGCAAACTCAATTACCATGGGGCAAATTTCTTCAAGTGTTTTCAGGTTAGCTGCATCCATTCAGGGGACAGCTACAGAAAGTTGGGGCTCTTTTGGTGCCTGCTGAAGAAAAAGAGTATGAAACCTGGACGGAATAGGCCATACAGGCTTTGGAAGAGTAGGATGTCTCTGAAGCGCAGGTGAAGCAACGTATTATTGAGAGCTTAAAAGGAGTTTTTGCCGAGGCTATCAGGTATCTCAAGTTCAGTCAAAAGCATTGAGCAGCCTATGATTACCTTACCATGCTACAGGAGGAATTTGGGCGAACAGAGAAGGCTTCAGGTCTGATTTATCAATTTGAGCATGCCTTTCAAAACCAGGGTGAATGCCTGTCTGAGTACATCAGACAACTAAACAAGATGCCAGTCTGGATACAGCAACATACTTCAGAAAATAGCATGTTGCTAAAGTATCCTGAGCTCATTAGAACAGTGAGAGAGCAGGAAGCTACAGTGAGGCCAACAACCCTGAGGTGGGGGCACCACCACATGCCAAAGTTGGGTCAGTAGCTATGATGGAGGTCAATTTGAAGATAGCCCCCCTGAAGTCACAAAAAATGGAAATTATAAATATTCTGGCAGACAAAATCACTGCGTTCTTTGGCGGAACTGCTCCAGGACCCAGTCAGTCCTCAACTTCCATAGCTGTTCCTGCTGAGAAAATTCAGTGACTTGCTACAATTGTGGAAGTGAAGCCACTACAAACGTGAATGCCCAAGTCCCCTGAAGGGAGAAGAGTGCTCACCAAGGCTACATAGAAATTTCCAAGAGTTGGCCAGCTCTGACTACCTCAGCCAGCTTCCAATCATGTTGCAATGCAAGAAAGAGGAATTAGCCCCAGGCTTTAAGAGATGCCCCTTCTGACACCCCAGAGGGACGAACGGAGATGCTTGTTCCTGTATCGAGCCCCACTGTTCAAGAGAAAGTTTCCGTCAGTCTCCGAGATATCGTCAGAAGCATTGTTTTGGGCACCAGGGATGAAGGAAGCAAGGCAAGTTGACTAGACCTTCTACATCCATCTACACTACCAGAGCAACTGACAAGTTGATAGGACTTTTCCTCTGTGGTACCAGTGTTAATGGAAGAGATTTACACAGAGCTCTTCTCAACTCAAGTGACTTTGCTAACTCAAGACTTTGACAACAAGCACGTGAAATAAATTCCTCTGCAAAAATTGGAACACTTAGAAGTCCAGGGCATTGGAGCAGAGAAGTACCCCTGTGACGGTTAACTGCAGATCAAATCCACCAACTTGTGAATTTTAGCATACTGGCTGCTGTGTGTTCTCACCCACCATGGTTGTTTGAACATAGGGACGAACACAAGCTTCGTGAGTCAACTGTTGGCCCCTGTTGCTCCCAGAGGTGGTTCGTTGGCAGAGCATAGACAGAAAGATCCAGCCATTCCACCAGCCAAGAGGGTGCAAAGGGCAAAAAAGGCGATCCATCCACTCCAGGGACTAAACTATGACACACTGCTTGAAAGGCCTGACTCTAGCTCACCCCCTGACAAATCAAGGTGGGCCTTACCAAGGTCAGTGGTCTGTGGTCAAGGCAACCCCTCTCCCTCTGGCAAATGATGGGAGGTTCCCTTGCCAGGTACCTGTTTAAATGCTAATTATTTCCTTTTGAATGACTACTAACCTTATTTTGCATCTTATTGTATCAGATTATGGACATCTTTTTTGTTACTGGACTCAGTCCCTTGTTTTGGGGACCAAAAGTTCTCTGGTGGGGGAAGGGTTCAGTTGGGTACCCAGAGGGGGACCTGAAGGAGTGCCTGGACTCTCTTGTGTGTGCAGCTGAAGGTTTCTCTCTCACCCCCAGCCAGCAGCAGACAAGCTGAGTAAGATCCCACTGCTCTCCTCTTCCCTCGCTTGCCCCCCGTCATCAGTGATGAGTTCTGGGAGAGGAAAGAGGGCTCGAGAGTGCAGCCGCCCTATATACTAATACTTATATTACACAGGTGTGAGTGGCCTTCAATCTATAAAGGTGTGTGTCAGTACAGACCAAACAGGTTAAAGAGCCATGCCAGAACAGAGAATCCATCATATACAGCGGCTCCTGCAGGTGTAAGTGCTACATAATCTTTATATTTAGCTGCTTGTCTGGACTTAAAGTAAAACTACAAGCATTTTTTTTTTAGTTTTGGATAAAGAGGAGAGGGATTAAAACATTTGTCAGATTTTTATTGCTGTCTGTGTCCCCATTAGGGACATTCACCTTATTTGTCCTAGTGACTATCATCACTGGAAGTGAAAGAAAATCCCAAATTTTGGGTTGTCACCAGAACGGGAATAGAGAGGAAATCTTCCAATGGAGACACTAGTTCTGGGATTCTCTCACTTTAAAAGGCTTTCCTCTCACTTCCCGTTTTGGCTATTGGACAGGAGGTGAAGGGAAATCTCCCCAGTGGGACTCAGATGGCAAAAAAAATCTGACAGGGGTTATAACTCTCCCCTACTCTATCGAAAATGAAAAAAGTAGCTTTGCCTTTGTTTTTCTTTAAGCTTTAATGCCTATATAGTTCAATCATTATAATCAATGACCAAAAAAGTTGCATTATATGCCATTGAGGTCATCCCTAAAACAATAGATGACCCCCGTTTACAAATTCTATGCTTCTCGTGTATCTGATCTTCACTGGAACCAGAAAGCAGAAAGTATGTACTTACAAATTGCCTTCTCAGTTTGCTCTTCACTCTTTGTCCCTGGGGGTCGGGTGGCTGCAATGGGTAATGACAAGAACTAAGGTGGTTGTCCACAGAAATGCTCTTCCGTATGTGAAAACCTTGCTGATGACCAGGCCGGGTTTCTTCTGGGGAAGAGAAGATCCGTGTAGGAAAGGTGCTGGTGCTTAGCTGTCTTTCTCCAGATCGCCATGAGTCCACTGTGAAGAAAACACACGCAGTGTGAGGGACGCCTCACAGTAAAGGCAACCAGAAGAAATCATTTATTTCAAACTAAATACCATTCAGCATACTTCATTATAAAGTGCAGTAATCCTTAACCAATACTGGACCTCTCACTAAAATTACCAGTTGCCTGGCTGTCTTTGGCTGACCTGGAAAAAAAGTCAAAGTGGTGTCAGAATTTTTTATCTTTAAAATGTATGTAAATCCTAACAATGAACGTCTCTTATTTGCTCCTTTTAGGTCTGCTAAAATACTATTAAAAATTATTTGTTATATCTGTTTTATATGTTCGAAAATACCTTTTTTATTTTGCTAGAAATCTTGTGAGTAGATAACTTTCTTCCGAAACTAACATGTGCCTGGTTGCTTGCACTTACTAGGGGATAGAACCCGGGATGTATAGCAGGACCAGTTTGGAGTCTGTGCGTTACATGTGTATGTGAGAATGGGAGTTAGGTACCTTAGATTGTAAGTTCCTTAAAGGCAGGGATTGATCTGAATGTACAATACATACACTATAGTGTCAAATATGTTGGGACACCTGCCTTTACACGCACATGAACTTCAATGGCATCCTAGTCTTAGTCCATAGGGTTCAATATTGAGTTGGCCCACCCTTTGCAGCTATAACAGCTTCAACTATACTGGGAAGACTGTCCACAAGGTTTAGGAGTGAGTCTATGTAGAAAGATATAATACCTCTTAGGGGATTTTTAAGGCAATGAATTTGAGGTTTTATTTAAAATAAAATCCAATTTTATTTAGTATCGTTCAACATTAAAATGTTACACAAAAAGCATTAAATCAATAGACATATTGGTATAAATTAGAATTCAGGACATAAAGATAATTCTACATGTACATCCAATAACGGTTGTGGTATAGAATTTGCATATAGAAAATTTGTATAAAAAAGAAGAAAGTGATGTATCACACTACCCAATGCGGTCACCCTAGATGACCACCCTGGTATGGAGTAGTGGAATTTCCAACGCGTTTCAAAGTTTATGTCTTAACAGAGAAAAGTCTTCTTCAGGGAAAAATTCATCACAATCTAAAAAGTCAGAAAAATCAAAAAATCATGCTGTTACAATTTGTAAACACATGCACCATACATATCTGCAATATTTCAATATTTCTATTGATTTAATGCTTTTTGTTGAACGATACTAAATAAAATTGGATTTTATTTTAAATAAAACCTCAAATTCATTGCCTTAAAAATCCCCTAAGACAGGGCTCGACAAACCCCGGGCGCCAGGTCGCATTTGCGACTAGAATTAGCGACCTGGCGCAGCACAGCTGGGGTATCCTGTGTCCGTTCGACACCCCCCCTCCCGCCGCGATCGCGCTGGGCCGCGCCGGTAATTGAGGCCCCGGCTTTGCGGCCTACTGCAGTCCTATGGTTCCTGGTTCCTTCTGCAATCGGGCGCCCTCTGGTGGTGGCCGTTGGTATGACAAGACATCCACCAATGCTAATGGAGCAGCTTTCCCTACTTGTTTTCACTGCCCGCTCATCTCCTTCCCTTTACTTAGAACCCCCAAACATTATATATATTTTTTATTCTAACACCCTAGAGAATAAAATGGCGGTCATTGCAATACTTTCTGTCACACCGTATTTGCGCAGCGGACTTACAAGCGCACTTTTTTGGGAAAAAATACTTTTTTTAATTAAAAAAATAAGAAAACAGTAAAGTTAGCCCAATTTTTTTTATATTTTCAAAGATGATGTTACGCCGAGTAAATGGATTCCCAACATGTCACGCTTCAAAATTTCATCCGCTCGTGGAATGGCGACAAACTTTTACCCTTTAAAATCTCCATAGGTGTCGTTTAAAAAATTCTACATGTTGCATGTTTTGAGTTACAGAGGAGGTCTAGGGCTAGGATTATTGCTCTCGCTCTAACGACCGTGGCGATACCTCATGTGTGGTTTGAACACCGCTTTCATATGCGGGTGCTACTCACATATGCGTTCACTTCTGCAAGCGAGCTCGGCGGGACGGGGCGCATTTAAAAAAATTATTATTTTTTCTTATATATTTTACTTTTTGTTTTTTATTTTTACACTGTTTTTTAAAAAAAATAAAAATTGTGTCACTTTTATTTCTATTACAAGGGATGGGGCACATTAAAAAAATTTTTTTTTCTTATTTATTTTAACTTTTATTTTTTCACTGTTCTTTAAAAAAAAAAAGTCACTTTTATTCCTATTAGAAGGAATGTAAAAATCCCTTGTAATAGAAAAAAAGCATGACAGGACCTCTTAAATATGACATCTGGGGTCAAAAAGACCTCAGATCTCATATTTACACTAAAATGCATTAAAAAATTTGAAAAAAAAAAAAAAAAAAAATGTCCCTTCAAGAGCTATGGGTGGAAGTGGCGATTTGACGTCGCTTCCGCCCTGCAATGACTTGGAGATGGGCAGGGGGGCCCCCTCATCTTCCGCTCACTTGTCTCCATGTCAGGCCAGGGACAGATCCGGATCGCCTCCGCCGTTACCGACGGCCGCGGTAAGTGGTGAAGGGCACCGGAGAGCGGCGGTAGGGGGGGCCCTCTCCTGCCGCCGATAAAAGTGATCTCGCTGCTAATCTGCTGCAGAGACCACTTTTATCTGAAAGAGAACCGCCGGCTCTTGAAGAAGATACCGGGGTTATGGTAGCTAGCTGCTATTAACAACGGTATTTCTCTTCAAAGACAGGACGTATATAGTCGTCCTGCGGGAAGGAAGTGGTTAATTAAAATGAATTTATTATTTGTCATCTCCCTGCTTGGCCCCTTTCACACGGGCTGTCTGATCAGGTTCGCCTGTCAGTTTTTCAGGCGGACCTGATTGGATCCTTAGCGAGAATATGGTGGTCTTGTGTCCCTGCATGGCAGGAAATAAAAGCAGTCACATTAGTTCTAGTCGTCTCTGTGTAAATTTAAGATTGGTTAATTTTTATATTGAAAATAAAGCTGTCGGTCGTTTAAAAAAAAAAAAAAACCTGGCTCCTAACTTTTTTAGCTGGCTCCTAAATTCCAAGCAAATTTGTCAAGCCCTGCCCTAAGAGGTATTATATCTTTCTACATATGTATTTGGGATGATGGCAATGACACATCCATACCGACAAGGTCATATTTACATAAATAGGAGTGAGTTTATGGAAATGTTTGACCATTCATTCTTCCAGAAGCACATTTGTGATGTCAGGCACTGATTTTGGATGAGAAGGCCTGGCTCGCAGTCTCTTCTCTAATTCATCCCAAAGGTGTTGAGGTCATCCATGTCTTTATGGACCTTGCTTTGTGCACTGCAAATCATTTGGTGGAGGGGGGATTATGGTGTGGGGTTGTTTTTCAGGGGTTGGGCTTGGCCCCTTAGTCCCAGTGAAGGGAACTCTTAAGGTGTCAGCATACCAAGACATTTTGGACAATATCATACTCCCAACTTTGTGGGAACAGTTTGGGGATGGCTCCTACCTGTTATAACATGACTGCGGACCAGTGCACAAACAAGGTCCATAAAGACATGGATGAGTTTGGGGTGAAGGAACTTGACTGGCCTGCCCTAAACCCGATGGAACACCTTTGGGATGAATTAGAGTGGAGACTGCGAGCCAGGCCTTCTTGTCCAACATCAGTGCCTGACCTCGAAAATGTGCTTCTGGAAGAATGATCAAACATTCCCATAGACACACTCCTAAACCTTAAAGTTGTTATAGCTGCAAAGGGTGAACCAACACAATATAGTGTATATGTAAAGTGCTGTGTAAATTGTCAGCGCTATATAAATACTAGCATTCCAGAAGTAGCTGTAAGCCGCAATATGGGTACAGATTTTCTTTAAAGTAAGGTATCATCATATTTAATGCATTAAGTTAGAATTTAACTGCAAACACTGAGAGATAGAGTATTTATACATTCCTTTAACGAAATTCATGAGCACCCCGGAAGCCCCAAAACCTATAGCACTCTATTATGCCATATGGCTTCTGCAGCTAATTATTTGGCAGAGGGGCTGCCTATTACAGTAGAGGGCCCATAATGACCAACTCTGAATCCCATAGTACAGGGTAATTCACACGTTAAAAAGCACACTGGCTCAGTACAAATCAAGGCTGTAGTAATGGCATGATGAAAGCTAAAAAGAAATACCAACACAGTAATATGCAAGACTGGCATAAAAAATGTGATGGTTTCTAATAAAGTACAAGAGTTTTGCTTTTGTAAAACAATACATAGACACAGAAATAACCAAGCATCAGAAGTACAGACTGAAGACGGGGTTAGCAGTGTATGTTTCCTGGAGTGTGTACCAAAGCATTACTTGACAAAACATTTGTGTGTATCAACTGAGAACAGAAGCAGTTTTGGCAGCCATCGGCACACATCTTCCCCCAGTCGCAGATGCGATGTCAATGAGTGCGGGATCGCAGCCAGCCTGGGCCTCTTATTTGTAAAACAAGGGTCAGCTTTGAGTGATTCTGCTCCAGCAGGGCAGCAGTGTCACAGATCGCTGTCCCCAGAGGGGCTATTCATATGTCCGTTCTTACTAATTTATTTTGTAAAATCATTGCCTAGGTTTTTTCTGTACCTCGTTTACTTTCTCTTTTTCTAGAAGGATAACCCTCAAACACTCAACCAGTGCATAAATCTAAGCCACGCTTTTTTTTATTCCACCTTACCAAATGTAAAAATCTCCTGTAATTCATTCCATTCACACAAGAGGTGACCCAAACCCCTTCTCACCTAGCTACAAGGTGTCCAGTTGCTTGCAAGACTGTTCATATGTGCTACAATTTTTGTACTGACAGTAAAATCCTTTTCAGTCCATTGAGGTACACAAGAAATCTTTAACCTACATGCTATACTGTAGCCAACAAGAGGATTAGACACTAGTTTTAAAAAAAAACTGTAGGCCAGCTCAGAGTATCTTTGTTTTTTTGTTAGTGTCTAAGGAGGATAGCCATCTTTTCTTCAGCTCCCCTGTTGTAAAAATGAACCTATTATTTTGCATTTTTTCTTCTCCAATTTTTCTTCAGTAAAAAATGTTTCTCTAATGCCGCGTACACACGAGCGGACTTTACGGCAGACTTTGTCCGGCGGACTTTTCGACGGACTTTACGACGGACTTTCTGAATGAACAGACTTGCCTATACACAATCAACCAAAGTCCGTCGAATTCGTACGTGATGACGTACGACCGGACTAAAATAAGGAAGTTCATAGCCAGTAGCCAATAGCTGCCCTAGCGTGGCTTTTTGTCCGAACTAGCATAAAGACGAGCGGACTTTTCGACCGGACTCGAGTCCGTCGGATAGATTTGAAACATGTTTCAAATCTAAGTCCGTCCAACTTTTGAGAAAACAAAGTCCGCTGGAGCCCACACACGATCGAATTGTCCGACGAAATCCCGTCCGCCGGGCAAAGTCTGCCGTAAAGTCCTCTCGTGTGTACGCGGCATTACAGTTGCTGGAGGTTTCCTTCTGATTTGGACACATCTCAGGTCAGAGTTTTCCTCTTACAACCTTTCATAGCCTGTCGGACCCAAAAATCCTTGGTAAAATTGTCACCGCCCTGTAATTTGAACAAGAACGCCAGACCCGCTAGTTTTCGGTCCATGACCGACACCGACACCCCCTGTTCCAGGTTTCTGGAAACAAAATAGAGGACTAGCAACCTTACCTCCACACCATCCGGATCCACTCCGGCCTGCCTAACCATTTCCCACCATTCCTGCCATACCTCATTATAGGCCGCCCACGTGGCCTCACTCACCGACCTCCTTATTATCCAGCGATGACTCCAATGTGATCACCCACAGCCATTGGGGACACAGAACCCCCTGTCATTCTGCCACCGGACCCAGCTCTCAAAACTTGTCCCACTGAAAGCGAGACAAGGCATCAGCCAAAGTATTGTCTACCCCCCGGGAGATGTACCACATACAGAAAAATATTCAACTCTAGGCAACGCTGCACCAGGTAGGATAGCAGCCGCACGACATGCTGTAACAACGCTGAGATGCGGTTAATGACTTGCACCACTCCCAGATTGTCACAATTCAATCTCACCTTCAAGTTCCTGAATGACTCACCCCATATTTCCATAGCCAGCACCACTGGAAAAAGCTGCAGTAGCACCAGAATTTTTTTGTAGGCCTGCCTCCAACCAAGAATATGGCCAAGGCCCGGCACTCCAGTGACCCTGGTAGAACGCGTCGGACCCTGTAGACCCAGCTGCGTCGGTAAACAGCTCCAAATCAAAATTACTCACAGGGCCGGACATCCATACCGATCTTCCATCATAGTCGTTCAAGAATGTGTGCCACACCCTCAAGTCCTCCTGATATTCCCTAGTGATGCAAATAAAATGGGTGGGGGACTGGACACCTGCGATGGCTGCCAACAGCCGTCGGCAGAACACCCTGCCGATGGGAATGATCCGGCAGGCAAAATTCAACTTACCCAGAAAAGATTGCAGCTTCCGCAGCTGATTCTTGCGGAGCCCCAAGATCCCATGAATCTCCATCTCAAGCGCTCCCAGATTCTCCCAGCTTCTCCTCCGGTAAGCGACACTCCATGATTTCCGAATTGATGACTATGCCCAGGAAGCCGAGAGTGGTGGTTGGGCCCTCCGTCTTGTCCTCCGCCAACGGAATGCTGAATCTACTCGCTATGTGTTGCAACATGGATAACAGTACTGAACACACACAAGATGAAGGAGGACCCACGCAGAGGAAGTCATCCAAATAATGAATGATGGGATTAAGCCCTGAAACGTCCCGAACAACCCACTCAACAAAGGAGCTGAATGTTTCGAACAGTGTACAGGAAATGGAGCAGCCCATAAGCAGGCAACGATCTACGTAAAATTCCCCTTGCCAGCAGCACCCCAACAGCCAAAAGCTGTCCGGATGGACCCGGAGAAAACGGAACGCCGATTCGATGTCAGATTTTGCCATCAGCGCCCCTTTTCCACAGCCACGAACCCAAGGATTTGTACGACACCGTGCACGCCTCAGGATCTATCGCATCATTGAACGAGCTGCCCTTCGGTAAGGACAAATGGTGTATGAGCCGAAACTTATTAGGCTCTTTTTTGGGCACCACTCCCAGAGGGGAAATCAACAACTCTGGAAGAGGCTGCTCCCGAAAAGACCCAGCCATGTGACCCATCACCACTTCCTTTCCTAATTTTTCCGCGACAACCCCCGGATGAAGCAAGGCCGAAGGCAAATTCTTCTCCAGCGGCGGGACAGTAGAGAAGGAGCATGGAATATGAAAACGCCCTCAGAGAATCCCTCCCCCAACACCTATTTAGGAAAGGTTGAATCCTTTCCCCCCTCACTGGTGTCGTCCCTTTTGTTACCAAATTCCCTGGAACGGCCCTTCCCTTTTTTAAAACAGAGCCGCCACAACTAGAGCACTCATGTTTAAAATGGCATGCCCCCCCCCCCCTGAATCTAAATGATCCATTATTGTACTGCCAGCAGACACCCCATTTTTTGGCGGCCAGTTGTCCAGGGGAAGCTGAAACACCGCCCCCCCCACCCCCCCTCTGGAAAAAACTGGTTCGGAGCCCTCGCCTAAGACTTGAACCTTATCCAGAGGCTAATGTCCTTGTGATCCCAGCGAACTGTTCCTTATACCTTAGCCACGCAGATCCACCGTAGACTCTGTAGGCCTCATCCACTGCCCCCATGTAGCAGAAAAGCGCTGAACAGCGTTCCGGGTTCTTTTCCCCTATTACGCTCGCCATAATGGCGAACGCTTGCAGCCAGTTAGAGAACGTGTGTGGTATCAACCTGTACTGCCACTTTTCCTCATACTCTTTTTTGCTATCGTCAGGCTTAACCCTATCCAGGTTAAACTTTTCCAGAGGCAATAAAGAAAAAATCTCCACGTACTCACCTTTGTCGATCTTCTCCCTGACTTCCGGCTTCATATGTGCCCCCAGCAGCCCCTCAAAACAGACGTACACCTCGTATTTAGCTGCGTCCGCAATACAAACCAAATCCATCTTACCCACACTCACCTGCGACGGTCCCGCCTTCCTTACCCACACTCACCTGCTCCCGCCGACCCAGGTGTCGGGGGTGACCCTGACAGCTCTACGGCACTATCGGGCACCTTGGTAAACGAGATGGAGGAGGGGGCCAGCCCACCAGACCCCACCCCCGTGCCGTCCGCTGCTGACCCACCACCTGGCGGTACCCACGCCGACACCTGCGGAGCCTGCACTCCTTTCCCTCCTGCAAATTGCTGCACCAAATCCTGCAATTCCCCCAGCAATGCCTGTAGCTGCATGTCAGACCCCGCAGGGGTGGGCGTAGAGCCCGCCGCCTGGGGGTCCCCCGCTGAGGCAACTGTAGAGTGCGGCGGCACTCTCAAAGCCCCCGTACCCTCCGCAGCTGCCACTCCCAACAACCCACACAATGCAGTATTAAATGCCAAATTAGAATGGGAAGCTGACTTACCGGGCTGACTAAGGGGGGTCCCAGCAGCCGCTGCTCCAGAATCCGCTGGCACTGGACAGTCCTGCGCGTTCTCCACCTCAGAGCCAGACAGCTCCCACTCAGACCGCCTACCGGGCGACTGCTGCTGCTCCGTGTCACGCATCCCAGGCGAGGAGGGCTGGATGCTGCAGATGCTTGCCGCTACTGGCTACGCCTCCCGGCACCGGCTGCACCCACCGACTTGGCCTTTCCGACCTGGGCCTTGTGCCTCTGCTGCACGGTCTCCGCTGGCGCTGCTCTGCTGCCCGACCTTCCTGGCAGGGGAACCCGCTGGTAAGCCGTAGCCACCGGCCGGGACTGTAAAGGCCCGGCAGCCATAACTGGACTCCTCCCACGCCAAGACTTCCCCCTTACTGGCACATCAGAGGAGGGGTAGTCCGTCCCGTCCCGATGATGCCACCAAATGGGCGGGGGAGAGGTGCCTGCGTGTGCCGTAGCCCCACCCACGAGCTCCGCCGAGGATTCCCTCCAGGCCCGACCACAGCGGAAGTCGGCTGATGCTTTACCAGTGGGCCTGATGGGTCCAGATCGGGGCTCCTGCTGTGGCGCGAAGCTCGGGGGGAGGCTCACAGGGAGAAACGCTCCAGAGGCCGAGACCTACGAGCATGTGGGAGATCCTGCCTCCTCCCACGGCCGAGCCGGATGCCTGATCCCTCAGCAGTGGGGCCACCTGGCTGTGCAGCCACTCAGGGCCCCTGGTGGTGGGCTCTGCTAGCTCTTTTTCTCTCCACTCGCTCCAGGCCTCACTGTAGGCATGCTGCAAGCAGCATTCAAACTGTTAGTAAAAAGTAAGTTGTGAAATCTGAGTGCCCCCCCCCCACCCCCATGTGTGGACTTGTACATGCTACAGCCACAGTGCGGAAAGACAACATATAGGCTTAGGGTAAGAGACAAGGCCTAAACTAGTTAAGAAATCCAAACTGGCTTAAGAAACCCACACAGCTGGTAGCAGGTGTGGGTCCACGATCAGAAGAGTCGGATTCCAGAGGTGGCCAGCATCTCTGTAGGCAAGCAGCAGGAATGGATCAAAGTTCCACATGGCTCTTTGCAACAGCAACAGCAGCAGGGAGATTCTTCATTGATGCTGTGGGGTGGAAAAGAGTGCATGGAGAGCATGCCTGTGTGACACTGCACCCAACAGAAGACTTCAGCACTCTTTCCCACAATGTTAACCCCTTCTGCCAGGCCACGGAACCTGGATATAAATGCACCCAGCAACCAATTAAACCAATTAAAATGAGGGAGCTCCTGGTGCCTGGCCCAAAAGTCCCATTGATAAAGTGAGTCTTCAGAGACAGGGTGTGCAATAAGGGAATGCTAGAGGCTCTGAACCTAGAAAGCACTCCAAAGCTAAATTAACCAGAACTGAGGCTGGGTAAACTGTGCATGCGTACAAGAGTTACATTGTTCTCGTAACCTGGTTATATGATGCCGGGAATGTGTCAGGAGTATACAGAGTACTGCTTCTGTGCCATACAGTGTACACAGAGAAAACAACATTGCTAGGGAAAAGAGGAACAGTTTTTTGTTTTGTTTTTGGGAGAAGAGACATTGCATGTCACTTTCGCAAAAAATCACTATCTCCTAGCAATTTTTTTATTTTTTGAGTTTAGTTCTTCTTTAAATGGTCTTCTCATTGCCCGGCAGAACAAAACTGTGCCCTTCTTCTAATCATTCTGTGTTTTACAATCTCTCTCCTTCAGACATATATGTAGCATCCCCTGACCTCCCTGAGTGGACTAGCAGTTTACCTCAGGGCTTAGTCCTTAGCAACAGTGGAGCAATGAAGGAAGATGGATGCCAGTCACTTTACGATGCAAGAAATTGAGTTTATTGACTCCCACTTAACACTTCTGGGAGAAAAAGTTAGAACACAGGACACTTATGGACCTGGCAAACTCCAGATGAAAGATAGAAATATAAAACAGTCTTCACAGACACAGTACCCTTACCCCAAGCCAGCATTCCGTGAAATCAACCTTGTTCAGTATACTAGGCCTCAAACTGATGCCTTTATCCAGACACATTGTCCACCTCCTCACGCAGCATGTCTAAGAGGATCAGATTGCCATCTACAACCCTTCTCCCAAGGTCATTCTTGCATAGTTATAACCTCTCCCAGCCTGCATCATTGGCAATAAACCTCCTAGTGGTTGGCCAGTGGAATATAAACATTCAAAACCCTGCAACAGGAAGAAACAAGCAATAACTACAGCCCAGGAGAGACTCATAAAGTTGGACATCAGTCTAGCTCATGCTGACTACAGCTTAGTAAATACTAAGTTTAAATAGACCACCCTGCTTAAGGCAAGGTAGCTACATATACAGTATGTTATGCTTCTTGTTCAGTGACGTATGAATGGAGTAGGGGCATCTGCAGTTCCTTTCTGAAAGATCAGGAATATGTACAGTAAATTTAGAACATTCCAACAGTCCTGATTTTCCTGGGACATTCACTGTATTCAGACCTGAATCCTGGTCTTTCTGTGTCCCGGGAAAATTCCCGGGAAATGGCTTTGTCCCAGTGTACCGTGGTGAATCGCCAGAGCTGCCGCTAGAGATCCGGGGTCACCGCCATTTTTGTGAAGAATCAAAAGTCAGAACCCGGGTTGTGGGCCAGGCCGCGGGGTTGGCGGCAGCTCCATTTCTATTGGCAGCCACTTTCATTGCCACCCGGGCTCCGCCTCTTGTTTGTTCCCCTCGGCCTCCACAAGAGCTGCTCTTTGCAAAAATGGCAGCGGGGACAAAATCACCAGTGCCGACCCCGGACCTCTAGCGGCGGCTCTGGCAAAACAGCAGTATGGAGGTCTCAGAACCTGGTGACAAGTGAGCACTGCATCTCTGGTGACAAGTAACAAGCTGCATCTTGGTGACAAGTGAGCGCTGCATCTCTGGTGGCAAGTAACAAGCTGCATCTTGGTGACAAGTGAGCGCTGCATCTCTGGTGGCAAGTAACAAGCTGCATCTGGTGACAAGTGAGCGCTGCATCTGGTGACAAGTGAGCACTGCATCTCTGGTGGCAAGTAACAAGCTGCATTTGGTGACAAGTGAGCGCTGCATCTGGTGACAAGTGAGCGCTGCATCTCTGGTGGCAAGTAACACGCTGCATCTGGTGACAAGTGAGCGCTGCATCTTGGTGACAAGTAAGCACTGCATCTCTGGTGGCAAGTAACAAGCTGCATCTGGTGACAAGGGAGCGCTGCATCTGGTGACAAGTGAGCGCTGCATCTTGGTGACAAGTGAGCGCTGCATCTCTTGTCTCAGGTAACAAGCTGCATCTGGTGACAAGTGAGCACTAACACCAGATGTTTGGAGTATCTTTATCTGCTGATTGTTAAACTCTCTGGCATACACATATTGCTATTGTGGTGTAGGATCTGGGCATGCTGTCCCTCCATCACTCTTTCTTTCTTTCTCTCTCTCTCTCTCCCTTCTCCCTCCATCCCTCTTTCATCTCAGACTCTAACCACACACCCTTTAAGCCACGCTCAATATTTGGTTTAAACCATTCCCATTTTTGCGCCCCGCGTCCCCCCCCCACTATGCCACGCCTACAAACGAGTGCCCTGCCCCCTAATTATAATAAGACTCTGCCTACAGACAAAAAAGTATCCCTATAAATTTTTTGACAATGTTGGCAACTATGCATGTATACAAAAGAGTATGACTGGTATACACGGCAGTAAGACTTTGATAGGCATAATTGTGAATCCCCAATAAATTCTGAATAACACAGTCAGGTTTAAATGTTCCCTGAAGGCCCAGTTGCTGTCATCCAGAGGGTTTTACACAGCAGGGTGGCTTGGTGTGATCAAGCAATGCCAGGACAAAAAACAAAGAACTGGTTCTGGCACGCTGTGTACCCTGCATGCATTTCCATACTAAGTCTGTGAGTTTTACCAGCAGTTACCTTTAATTTGCAAGCAATTTGCTTTGCTTATTATCACTCATTCATCGATGCGGTCCTAGCATCAGATATATTTTTCTATGTTAAGCACATACATATATGAGCTCACAGTACTGCCTCTGGCAATGCCTTAAAGTGATTGTAAGGGTTTGTTTTTTTGTTTTAAATAACAAACATACCATAATTACCTCCACTGTGCAGCTCGTTTTGCACAGAGTGTCCCTGAACCTCGTCTTCTGGGGTCCCCAGGCGGCTCTTGTGGCTCCTCCCCACATCAGATAACCCCCCTAGGAGAAGGGGGGTTACCTTGCAGGCGTGCTCCCGAGTCCATCATTCGGCGTCCATAGCCGCTGAATGTATGACTCGGCCCCGGCGCCCGCGTCATTCGATTTGATTGACAGCAGCGGGAGCCAATGGCTGCGCTGCTATCATTCTGTCCAATCAAGAGCCAAGAACCCTGAGCAGAGGGACAGCGCATCGCAGACGGGTGAAGTTTCAGGGCTCAGGTAAGTAAAATGGGGGGGGTCGCTCACTGCCAGGTGAAAAAACACAAGGATTTACAACCCCTTCATTCTAGCTTTCTCCCCAATGGCCCGCATCATGCAGGAAATCAACTTCCTGTACTAAGGTGTTTGTACATAGGTGACACAACCAGCTGCTGCATCTCACCTTAATTGCCGCAAAGTTACAATCTTAACACAGCGTCAATGAGTGATGAGAGGGGCAGGGGAAATGCTTCCCTCCTGACTGCAGCAGACTCTTCTTCTGAGATATTATTGCCAGGAACTGGTCACTTCGCTGAAACTCTGACTGCTTTTTGAATTGCATATCAAAGCACAAACTTTTTTTCTTGCTTTGGATAGACTGAAGAAGAATTAAAGTGGTTGTAAAGGCTGAAGGTTTTTACCTTCATGCCTTCTATGCATAAGGGTAAAAAACTTTCTGTGTGCTGCTCCCCCACAGCCCCATAGTAGTCACCTGAGCCCCATCTCGATCCACGGGAGCCTGGGCTGTCCCAGGTCTCGCTCTCCTCATTTGCTTAGACAGCAGCAGGAGCCATTGGCTCCTACTGCAGTGCTGTCAATCACAGCCAGTAAGCCAATGAGGAGAGAGCGGAGGGCAGGGCCAAGCCGCGGCTCTGTGTCTCTTATGGACGCATAGAGCAGGGGCTCGGGAGTGAGCAGGCACCAGTGCCCCCATAACAAGCGGCTTGCTATTGGGGGCACTAGTTAAGGGGGGAGCCAGAAGCACCAGCAGGAGACCCGAGAAGAAGAGGATTGGGAAAACCATTGCACAGTGCAGGTAAGTATGACATGTTTGCTATTTAAAAAAAAACAACAATTTAACAATTTCAAAAATCAGTTATATTTCTGGAACGTGCCAGGAATGTAACTGTCACATTGGTTGTGCTCTCAACCAAACTGTCAAACCATCCAATGGCTGGTGACATAACTGATTACATGTGCAGCATCATGGCAGTTGAAGATTAAACAGAGGCCAAGATGGCAGCTTCCTTGGCTGAAAACGATTACTTCCACTTTAATGTCACTTTAATTTAGCTGCCTGGTCTTTACTGCTGATTTCCTACACTCTATGAGAGAGATTTTCCCTCACTTACTGACCTGGTGACACCGGTTTCACCAGACAGGCAGTGAGAAAAATCTGCTACAGGAACCCAGACTGAAATGAAATATGACAAGGATCCTAACCTTTCCCTACTCTACTAAAGAAAAACTGTTTTCTTTCTGTATTGGATGCTGTTAAAGAGCACCCTCGATCCCTGTCTTAGACTTTCTTAAACTTTATTAACAGAAAGGGACCCTTAAAATAACTTTTCAGGCTCAGGGAATCCTGCTAATAATTACTATATATATCAGGGTGGATTTGATTTAAATCAAGTCGATTTAAATCACGATTTAAATCACTAATAAAAAGGCTTGATTTAAATCAACTCAATTTAAATCATCATTTTTAAAAAGCAACTGCCATCTCTGTCCCACAGCAGCTCCTCCTCTGACCCGCTGTTGACTCACCGACAGTCCCATTCACTTTAATAGGACAGCTGGTGATGCAACAGTGACACGACAAGGTGAGGGACGTGGCGGCAGCAGGTAAGTGGATGCCCACTAACATGCGGTGTCATGATGGATCTGAAATGACAGGTGCTCTTTAAATGTAAGGACTTATTTTTGCTGGTAGTTAGAATCTTTAATATTTGCAAACAAAATGAAGGTTTTCTATTTAGAATAATAAGCTGTCAGGTTAGGAAAACAACGATATCAGAACCGATTCAATCATTCAGTTTGTAGTGTACATAGATTTGCAAAACAATGGGATAAAGGAATATTCCTGAACTTTGTTTTATCTCATGGTTCCTGTGAAATTGTGTGAATGCATCAATGCAGTGCTTGTTATCTCTACTTGCAGAGCTTGGATTCATTGAATGAGTTTACTAGGGCTGTGGAAATTAAAGATTAATTCCTCGATTAATCGTTAATTTTTTTTGATCAATCAAAATTCTTTTGATCGGTGCTCACCTCTCCGCCGGCTTCCGGGTCTTCAGGGAGTTCCGTCGGAGATCCGGTGACGTCACGGACATCGACATCACCGGACTCCTCCCCCTTCCCCAAGTGCCTCCGTCTGCTAAAGAAGGGAAGGGGGGAGGAGTCCGGTGACGTCGATGTCCGTGACGTCACCGGACAGCCTGGACAGTGATGGTAAATATGGATGTGGTTAACTGGGATCATTCAGTGAGCTAAGTGTAGGCAAATTTGATAACCAAATTTGACAGTCAATATACTAGATACGTTTTATAATTAAAGTTAAACTAACTTTCTAAGTTTTTCTTAAAGTTTAATAAAAAAAAAATGACGTACGTCAGTGCTACAGTTTGAATTTTTTTTTGTGTGTATTTGTGTGAATTGTGAAGTTAAGTCATGGATTGTGGAAACTAACTAGTGTCGGGTGATTGTATATAGTGTATACCACATTTACCACTGACTAATGCAGAGTTGCAATGCAAGGAGATCAGCTAAAAGTAGTTGGATCTGTATGTGTGTTATAATCAATCAAGATTAGTCGATTAATCGATTAAAAAAAAATCGACTAATCGAACACGAAAATTTTAATCAGTAACAGCCCTAGAGTTTACCAAAAATGAAAATATTGCAGAATATTCAGCCTCATGCTACATAACTAAGCTCCATTTCATACTGAATAAACTAAATTATTAATGTATCTTAAATAGAAAACTATCTTTAGAAAGATTTTTACTCCAAAAGCATTTTATGAAAATACATTTTATAAAAATCAAAAAAAATCTGCCTTAAATCCTTGATTTTTATCCACCCTGGTATCTATAGATCACACTACATTACTGTGATAATCACCTTGAAGAATGCTCCTTACATCTAGTCATAGGCATGCCCAGGGGGTGTGCCAGGTGTACCTGGGCACACCCTAATCCCTTTGTATGGTGCCGATTCCGCCTACTGCCTGGGCTTCCACCTGTGTTGGCCCCCCTGCCCCACAGTGCTGCTGGCTTCCCTCCCCTCCACTCCATTCCCTCCAACTGCTGCAGGGGGGGGTATTTCAGGATGGAGAGTGGGGGAAGAGGCTAGTAAATATGTCATTTACCAGTGCCTTCCTTTTCTAAATAAACACATTCACCCACTGTGTTCATTCGTAACTGAAGCATAGTAAACTGTGAATGAACAGGAAGCCACTCCGCACAGAGCACTTTCATTCATGCCCCGTGCAGCTGAGGCTGCAGAGAAAGGCATGTGTGTCTGAGCTTTGGGGTGCACACCCTAATGCAATAGGCTGAGCACACTTATGTCTGTAGTCATTGGGAAAAAATACCCCCTTACAGCTAGCTGTTGTTAGTGGTTACTTATCCGAGAGGCAGAAGTTGCTCATTGCTCAAGGAACCCCTATCAACCTCTGGAGGAACCCTGGCTGAGAAAGGCTGTCCGCAGGAACAGAAATGAAAACAAATCTCTCTAATGAAGCCCTAGATCGCAGTGAAAATAAAACCTGACAGGAGTTCTAACTCTTCCCCGTTCTCTATCCAAAACCAAAAAATGGCTTGTCGTACATTTAATGATAAATTGCAGAGTTTTGTTTGAAAATGATATTGTTGCTGTATATTACAGAAAGCCAAGATTTGTAAAGTCATGTATGAATTTGTCTTGGACTGTCAGTACAAAGGAAGGCAATTTATCTACTTTTCAAAATGGTGCTCATTACTTCAAACCACCCCAGATCTTGTGTATTATAAAACGTACCAGCTGGTGGCAGTTTGCACGATGTCAGGGTGTCCGTACTGGTTGAACATGTGGAAGGGAGGCGGGGGAGTCCTTCTTGAAGTTGGGGAACTCTAGTCAGCACTGGAGACTGAGGGATGCTGGGTAACGTAAGGGATTTCCCCAGAACCGGCCTCTGCAACTTTCTATCCAGGGACCTAATGGGAAAAGAAGCACAAAAACTAAACATTAATGACTGCTCACAAAGAACAAGTATTTCCAAGCTGACATTTCAAACTCTTTATATAGTCCCTCTTGAGGACGTTGATGCCAACCACTGGTGATATTTTGTTTGTAGATTATAAATCAGTAGCAAGAAAAGCTTATAATGGGTGTACAGCTAAGTACTGGCCAAATTATGGTTGACATTTTCTTTCAGGAAGAGTTTTTCAGCCTTGATAATAAGGTTGTTTTATAGATACCCTTGCTTTTATTGCATGATGCTAGCATTTACCATCATGATATAGTATCTATGTTAGTGTACATTTTGCCAGGGGAATAACTGTGAGGTTCAAAGTCAGAAACAGAAAGTATTGAACTATATTCCATGATCAAGAACCTGCCTCATCCTCTCCCGTCTTTCAGTAACTCATGTTGGTCCATTTCTGTGATGGGTAGCCTTATGCCCTGTACACACCCTGCCCTGTTTTGCCGTCGGAATAAACTCTAATGCCGCGTACACACAAGCGGAATTTCCGACAGAAAAAGTTGAAGAAGAAGATGAAGAAGAAGCTTTTCATCGTCTATTCCGATCGTGTGTATGCCTCATCAGACTTTTTTTTTTTCTAAAATTCTGACAGACCTAGAAATGGAACTTGTTCTTAATATTTCCGACGGAACCAATTCCTATCGGGAAACCTGCTCGTCTGTATGCTGTTCCGACGGACCAAAAACGACGCATGCTCTGAAGCAAGTACGAGACGGAAGCTATTGGCTACTGGCTATTGCACTTCCTTTTTCTAGTCCCGTCATACGTGTTGTACGTCACCGGGTTCCAGATGGTCGGACTTTGGTGTGACCGTGTGTAGGCAAGACCGCTTGAGCGGAATTCTGTCGGAGTTCCGTTGGAGAAACCTTCTGAGTTTATTCTGAAAAACCGGTCGTGTGTACAGGGCATGAAGGTTTTTCCGACGGAATTCCAACGGAATTCCGTTCAAGCTGTCTTGCATACACGCAGTCACAACAAATTCCGACCGTCAAGAACGTGGTGACATACAACACGTACGACAGGACAACACGTACGACGTCTCGTACTTGCTTCAGAGCATGCGTCATTTTTGGTACGTTGGCACAGCATACAGACGAGCGGTTTTCCCAATAGGAATTTGTTCCGTCAGAAAAATATAGAACATGCTCTAGGATGAAAAGCTCCCATGTGACTTTTTCTGTTAGAAATTCTGACCATGTGTACGGGGTATAACTGGCCATGGTGAGGCACAGTATATTAAAGGGAAATGGACCAAGCTCTCAGCCACAGAAGTTGGTCAAAATTTACACACCAATGTACCCTACAGAAGTCACCTATTATGTCACGCTACTGACTTTGATGACTTTAAAGCGATTGTATACCCTTTTTTTAAACTTTTACCTACAGATAAGCTTATAATAAGGCTTACCTGTAGGTAAAATGAATATCTCCTAAACCTGTATGGTTTAGGAGATATTTACTTTGCATGCAGCCGCTAAAGTCAGCGGCACATGCGCATGCTGTGATGGCCAGCGTCTGCCGGACCTTGCCGGGAAAAAGACTCCCGCGTGCAGGCATGGGAGGGATGTAATCGCGGCTTTGGCCACTCACAGTGCCGGAGCTGCGATACCCAGAAGAAATGCCAAGGAAACATTTCAGCTCCTTCGACATCTGATCGACCACGATCAGATGTCAAGGCCTCGTTCTAAGATGCGTATTTCATAATGAGCTAGTACCAGACCTCCAACTACACCATCCACTGATAGTGACAATTCTACTTTTTCTTGAATATCTGTGTACTTGAGTGCTGCGCCATTCACCTCATATCGAATACAAACTCTCCTTTTGTAAATACCCCTGATGAAAGGGCTTTGAACCTGAAACGCGTCGGGTACCGAAGAGTTTTCTCGGACACTGGAGAGTAATTATCAGACTTATGCACCAATATTCTATTGCAAGAAAATATGTATATGTCAATTGTCTTTGTGTGTTTTATTAATCATCATATATGTGATTGATGATTTTTTATCTTATATTTTTCAATAAATATCAATTTTATATATATTTTTTGTGTTGTTGCCATTCAAAGTCCCACCTAGGTGGTATTCATTTTTTCCAAAGAAGCCAGCCAAATGTCCGACTTCTGTTGAAGGGACATGACTGAAAAAGGTCTTCCAAACAGCATCCGATCAGCGCTCTCAGCCAATGGCCGTTTTGTTCTGGGGGGGGGGGTCCTGCGCCGAAATTTTTTAAAAAAATGGCGTGGGGTCCCCCCAAAAATCCATACCAGACCCTTATCCGAGCATGCAACCTGGCAGGCTGCAGGAAAAGAGAGGGGGACGAGAGAGCGCTCCCCCCCTCCTGAACCGTTGAACCGTACCAGGCCACATGCCCTCATCATTGGGAGGGTGCTTTGGGGTAGCCCCCCCAAAGCACCTTGTCACCATGTTGATGGGGAGAAGGGCCTCATCCCCAAAACCCTTGCCCGGTGGTTGTGGGGGTCTGCGGGCGGGGGGCTTATCTTTAACAAGGGGACCCGCAGATCCTGCCCCCGTGTGAATTGATAATGGGGTTACGTATATAAGAGCTGTCACCTGAACAGAAGTGTCACACAGCTGGAGGAAGGTAGAGGAAGAAGCGGGGGAAGAACAAGATGGAGGAAGAAGAAGAACACCGAAGGAAGACCAGAAGAGGATGGAAGAAGTAGCAGGGAAAGAAGAAGACGTTAATAAAGGAATTGTCAAAAACCATCTATTGTCTTTTTTTTAACATTCTTGACACATTTTTTGTGAAATGGTAGGGATACATTTGTACCCCATTACCAATTCCCACAGGGGGAGGCTAGGATCTGGGGGTCCCCTTGTTAAAGGGGGCTTCCAGATTGCGATAAGCCCCCTGCCTGCAGACCCCCACAACCACCGGGCAAGGGTTGTGGAGATGAGGCCCTTCTCTCCATCAACATAGGGACAAGATGCTTTGGGTGGGCTACCCCAAAGCACCCTCCCAATGTTGAGGGCATGTGGCCTGGTACGGTTCAGGAGGGGGGGGCGCTCTCTCATCCCCCCTCTTTTCCTGTGGCCTGCCAGTTTGCGTGCTAGGATAAGGGTCTGGTATGGATATTTGGGGGGACCCCACGCCATTTTTTAAAAAATGTTGGCACAGGGTTCCCCTTAATATCCATACCAGACCTGAAAGGCCTGGTATGGAATTTGTGGGGACCCCCACGCATTTTTTTAAAAAATTTTGGTTCGGGGTGCCCCTGTGGGGGAATCCCATGCCGTTTTTATCAATGAACTTTTATGTGTATTACCGGACCGACAATTCATAATAGCTACGAGTAGTTTTAAATTACTTTTTTTCCTTTAGAAATGTCATTTTGCTGTTCTAAACACGGGAAACATGCGCCACTTTACAGGCATACTATAGACACCCTCCAGGTACGAAATTTAAAGGAATATTACACTTTTATTATTTCCCTTTAAGCATTATTAAAATCACTGCTCCCGAAAAAAACGGACGTTTTTAAAACTTTTTTTTTGCATTGATACATGTCCCCTGGGGCAGGGCCCAGGTCCCCAAACACTTTTTATGACAATAACTTGCATATTAACCTTTAAAAATTAGCACTTTTGATTTCTCCCATAGACTTTTAAACGGTGTTCTGCGGCTTTCGAATTTGCCGCAAACACACCAAATTGTTCGCTATCATGTTCGACCCGAACATAAAGCCCATCCCTACTTCTGAGGGTATGCTTCTAATTCTTTCATGTGTGAATGATTGTTAGAGGCACCTGGGCCCCAAAAATGAGTGGCCGTTCTAAAACAGCATTGGGCTTATGTTATATGGTCACACTTCATTTTTAAGGTATATTTGCTGTACTTGCATAATGACATTGATAATGCATAATGACATTGATGATGACATTGTACAGCCTAATGATCTGTGTTGGACTGGAAACGATCCACGAACAAAAGCCATTTAAAAATTAATACTGGAATGAAGACAGAGCTCATGGAAGGGAGCATAAGTTTGAAATCTCACTGGTATCAGAACAGTATCTATCTAGCAATGCTGGCACAACTTGTCACCTGGTTGCATGGAAAGCGCATTGCAGTCATTGTCACATTACACCGGGACATTGCAAAGTGACAAATTAATGATAAACAAGTGACAGAATGTTACATATACTGTTGTGTAAAGGCATGAAGACATTGCGCAATCCGAATTTGAACTTCCTAAGATAGAACTGCTCCCTTACCTGCGGGTAGAGCTTTTTGCAGCTTCCATGATCCATCTCCTACAGACCCGATGACCTTAACTTTTTTGAACAAAGGTGCCGAGATGACCCCCCACTCCACAAGCTTGATTTCCTTACTGTACAACTTACTTCTAAGTGGCCCTACACTGTCTCAAAATGATTACATGCATATGTGGGCATCAGTCCCTAATAATATTATAGATCCTGAACAATGGACCCAAATCTGGTACACCACCAAACTGAGCCCTTAGAATGCCCTAGCCATATAAACCAACTATAAAGACTTCTACTGTTGGCACCTAGTAGCAACCCACTTGGCACATTTTACTCAAGGTTACACAGGGCGCTGTTTTCACAGCTGGCCAGTCTCAGGAATCTAAGGACACGTGGTGGTCTTGTCCAGTTGTCCAAACACTCTGGACCTAAACATATAATATGTAATGGGGCTGCGTTGATCAACTAGATCAGGGATATGCAATTAGCGGACCTCCAGCTGTTGCAAAACTACAAGTCCCATCATGCTTCTGCCTCTGGGTGCCATGCTTGTGGCTGTCAAAGTCTTGCTATGCCTCATGGGACTTGTAGTTCTGCAACAGCTGGAGGTCCTCTAATTGCATATCCCTGAACTAGATTAACATAGGCTCAATGCAAGGACATTGAGAAAACAATTGTTCTTTGTCTCCTACTCACAGCATGTCTGTATTTTTATGCAACACAATGCACGGCAGTGCATCATACCACAGTGTTGTGCATAGAGTTGAATGAAGTGTTTTTTGTTACCTTTCAATAATAAAAAAGAAACATAAAACACTGTGATATGGTATTACAGCACAACGTTCTGTGGGTGCACAGCACACACAAGCGCAAGCTTTATGTGTATTATATTGTGCACATGCTGGTGTGAACGGTCCTTAAAGTGTCACTAAACCCACATCATTAAAAACCATCAATAAATGGTGTTCATACCCACTCAGTCACTATGAGATTCCTTTTCTGTATTCTGCAAAATACCTGGTTGATCCTGCTAAGTGGTGGCCCGTCCATTAGGAGCGAACGGGCGGCGCCCCCCCATCCATGTGTCTGGCCCACTGATCTACATGCAAGCCGTCGGACTATGGATTCCAATGGTGGGGGTGTATTTGATTAGAGCCAGAGGCTCTAATAGGCTTCCAAAAAGGGTGGGCTCAAGGCGCAAAGAATTGCACTTCAAGGCCAGCCAGTTGTGGGACATAGCAAATTAATATTCGCTATCACCA
Organism: Lithobates septentrionalis; assembly: GCA_037952835.1. Taxonomy (NCBI): domain Eukaryota; kingdom Metazoa; phylum Chordata; class Amphibia; order Anura; family Ranidae; genus Lithobates; species Lithobates septentrionalis. The sequence goes on along the minus strand of JBBDGP010002643.1, from coordinate 332,286 downwards.
CACTGATCTTCCTCCAGGCCAATCAAGAAGCAGGTCTGAGACCGTTACCCGATTGGCTGAAAAGATAGGCAATCCAATTGGACACCTAGGAGGAGGATCACGCTAGGACACGCTGCTGCCCCTGCCCATAGGACACGCCACCCATTGGACACGCTGCCTGCCTGCCCGCTACCTAGATGCATCCGTCTGACCATCCTCCCGTAATGGGGGAGTTGGGCCGGGATGGGGGGTCGTTGGTGCCGCTGACCGACAGGGGGGGTGGTTATTTGCCCCCCCCCCCCCAAATACACACCAGCCGCCACTGATCCTGCTGCTCTCTGTCTCCCCTTCCTGTCCATGTTCCTTCAGCAGTTGAGGATTTTACAGAGCAGTGTTGGCAGCTAGTGCACATGCTCAATTTTCAGTGGGTTTCTATGCTAAAAATTCCTCCCCTGATCACATCTGTAGCGATTTTAGTGTTAGGGTGGACTTATCCTATAAAACAGTTTGTTGATATTATTTATCTTTACTCTGTATTCCAAAGGCAGTTTTTTTTTTGTGACCAGCAGCAGAGGACTAGAAGCTCTTCCTGCTTATGTTTCCCTGCAGACAGGCTGGGAAAGATCCGGGTCACATGTACAGCCTAGACCTAAGATCGAAGAGGGCTGCAAAGAAACGCATAGATCAATTTCAAGATCAACACTTTTAAGAATAAGGGCACCAATCCATGACTAGAGTAGATTAGAGATCACCACCAAACCTAACCCCTACCTAGCTCGACCCCCCCCAAAATTCCCTCACCATAATTACTAGGAAGTAACCACAAAACACATAAGTAAAGTTAAAGTGGCCGAAATTGCTCTTTTATTAAACATAAGCTTTCTTAACCACCTCAATACTGGGCACTTTCACCCCCTTCCTGCCCAGGCCATTTTTAAACTTTTTAGCGCTGTCGCACTTTGAATGACAATTCAACAATGCAACACTGTACCAAAATTAATTTGTTTATCATTTTCTTCATACAAATAGAGCTTTCTTTTGGTGGTATTTAATCACTGCTGGGATTTTAATTTAAAAAATAAAGAAAAAAAGACAGAAAAATTTGAAAAAAAAAATTTGTTTCTTAGTTTCTGTCAGTAAATTTTGTAAATAAGTAATTCTTCTCCTTCACTTATGTGCACTGATGAGACTGCACTGATGGGCACTGATAGGCTGCACTGATGAGGTGGCACTTATGGGCACTGAATAGGTTGCACTTATGAGGATGAACTAATATGCCGCAATGATGGGCACTGATAAGTGGCAGTGATCGGCACTGATTGGTGAGACTGGTGGGCACTGATAGGTGGCACTGGTGGGCACTGATGGGAAGCATTGGTGGGCACTGATAGGTGGCACTGATGGGCACCGATGAGCACTGATGGAAGGCACTGATGGAAGGCACTGACTGGCATCACTTATGGGCACTGATTAGAGACACTTATGGGTACTGATAGGCACTGACTGGTTGCACTGATTTGTGGCACTGATGGGCACTGCTGGGGCTTTCCTGTAATCAGAACACTGGTGATCAGTGCCCTGATTACCTGCCAAGGTCTCCCCTGGGAGAGATGCTGCTGATCTGCACTCCTCACAACACACTCTGTCAGGGTGAGGCGAGGAGAGCCAATTCACGGCACTTCCGTATTTACATGTGACCGACCGTGATTGGACACAGCTGATCACATGGTTAAAGAGCCGCAGCCACGGCTCTTTACAGAGATCAGGGTCGCGCCGTATCCTTGCAACACTGCGCGGCCACGATCGCCGTGCTGCTCGCCCCCGGGCGTGCAATAGCGGCCGTTCTGGGACGCCGTCATATGACGTCCTCCCAAAACGAGAGCCGCACCGTCCCTCCATCATCTGACGGTGGGCGGATGGAAGCGGTTAAAGAACACAACATAACAATACATGACTAAATCCAGATAACAATGATTCAAGGTCACTGATGGTGCCATATAACCAAAACTTTTTGTGTCTGAGGCACCGGATAGCTGAGTTGCTAACTCAGCTGACCTCAGACACCCACTGGTCTTAACACCACTATGCGTTGCACCGTACAAACTTGAGGATTCCATACGTCAGATGGGTCCCCACTGTTTTCCTAATAACCAGAAGTAGGCCTCCATCAAGGACCTCAACCACCAGAGAACCATAAACTAAAGAAAATATGACAACCGGATAAAAAAATAAGGGTGGGCGGGAGGGATGTTCGTCTGACCATTTCTGCTCTGCAAGTGAGCCAAAACCCCTCCTTCCCAGCAATTGTACTTACCGCCCCCTCCCAATCACCCCGAATCCTGTGCCAATAAGGTAAGTGTAAGGGGTGGCCACAGCACTTTAAACTAGTTAACCCCTTCTGACCATTTCCCCTTCCACCCTGTCATGTATGCCCTTTGCTGAATCCATGCCTCCTCAGCTCTAGGCATACCTTTCACATCCTCTTCCCTGACCTAACATAGCCTACACTCCTCCTCCCTCACTTCTAAACAGGGGCGGATCCAGAGTCTAGTCTCAGGAGGGGCACTGCCAGAAAATAAGGTGTACCTCTACGCCATTTTGTGAAATAGCCAGCAAAGGCACGCGTGCTGATTGGCCAGAGGGGGGGCCAATCGAGCGGGTCCGGCGGAAGCGATGTCCGCCGGCCACTTACAATCGCTCCACACAGAGATGGAACGGCCTTCTGCTGACGTAAACAAGGCAGATTGCCATTCTGTCAGAGATGAACAGAGTGATCTTGTGTTCCTGCTAACCAGGAACACGGATCACTCTGCTCATCTAGTCAGTCCATCCCCCACACAGTTAGCAAGCACCCCCTAGGGATACAGTTAACCCTTTGATCACCCCTGATGTTAACCCTTCCCAGTCAGTGTCATTGGTACAGTGACAGTGCATATTTTTAGCATTGGTCCCCAAAAAGTGTCAAAAGTGTCAGTTAGGTGTCCGATCTGTCCGCCACAATGTTGTAGTCCCACTAAAAAAACACTGATCATCGCCATTACTAGTAAAAAATAAATAAAAATGCCGTAAATCTATCCCCTATTTTCTAGATGCGATAACTTTTGTGCAAACCAATCAATATACACTTATTGGAATTTTTTTACCAAAAATATGTAGCAGAATACATGTTGGCCTAAATTGAGGAAGACATTTTTTTTTTTAGCAAAAAAGTAAATAATATTGCTTTTTTTTCAAAATTGTCAGTTTGTTTATATTGCAAAAAATAAAATATCACCAAAAGAAAGTGCTATTAGTGGGGAAAAAAAAGGACATCAATTTTACTTGGGTACAGCGTTGCACGACACGCAATTGTCAGTCAGCTACAGTAACACAGAACAGTATCGCAAAAAATGGCCTGTTCATGGGAGGAAAAACTTTCCGGAGCTGTAGGGGTTTAGATTGAACAAAACTCAAAGGGCAGCATTTGTTTTTCATAAATAATGGCAGTATGGCACACAAGATTTTGCGATTTTACACATTCGCTAATTCTTTTACTCACCTTTATATAATATTTTGGTGCTCTGGTCACTGGTGGGGGGAGGGGCTCCCATGCAGGAGCAATGGAGATGAGCAGGATCCGTTAATTGCACTGTCTGCAGGTGCAGCCGGCAGCATCAGATGACAGTGACACACAGTCACTGCTTCTTCCTGTGTTCACGCCGTGCTGTGGAGAAGATGGAGGGAGGAGGTGGGTGGAGCCAACACTCTCACTCAGGGGGGGAGAATGAAGAAGGCTCCGCTCTAAATGCTGGGGCTCTCCTCCTCAGCAGCGGCTCCATCCACAGATGTGACTGACGTCACTGGTTGCTACATGCCAGGCGGCACAGGCGTTAGCAACCAGTGCAGGGAACACTAGCCAGCGGCGCAGCTCCACCCACCTCCTCCCTCCAGCGTGGCGTAATGACCATAACACGGAGCCTTTCTCTCCGCACCGCTGATCAGCTGATTATACTGGTGTGAGAGAGAGAGACTCGGTCGGGACTGCAGTCACTGATATTTTCGGAGGGGGGGGGGGCGCAATTGCCCCCCCCCCTGATCCGCCCCTGCTTCTAAACTATCTGTTTACATCTAATGGTGCAAGTCTTCAATGCCCTTCCCGTGCATACACATTACAGCCCCTTAGGCCCCACGTACACTGGGTGCATAAGGCTCCAGCATTTAAGTGCAAGCGGAAGGTACAGGTGCAGAGTCCAACTATGCTACTGACAGCCTTTTAATCCCTTTAACCACTTCAGCCCCGGAAGATTTGGCTGCTCAATGACCAGGCCATTTTTTGCGATACGGCACTGCGTCGCTTGAACTGACAATTGCGCGGTCGTGCGACACTGTATCCAAACAAAATTGACATTTCCCCCCCCCCCCATAAATAGAGCTTTCTTTTGGTGGTATTTGATCATCTCTGCAGTTTTTATTTTTTGCACTATAAACAAAAGAAGAGCGACAATTTTGAAAAAAAACACAATGGGGGAAGTTTAATGAACTGGGGCACTCAGAATCTGGTGCAGCTGTGCATGGTAGCAAATCAGCTTCTAACTTTAGCTTGTGCAATTAAGCTTTGACAATAAATCCTGGAAGCTGATTGGTTGCTATGCAGAGCTGCACCAGATTTTGCACGCTCCAGGTTTAGTAAATCAACCCCAATATCTTTTACTTTTTGCTATAATAAAGATCCCACTAATTTTTTCCTCACTTTAGGCCGATATGTATTCTTCTACATATTTCTGGTTTAAAAAAATCGCAATAAGAGTTTGCGCAAAAGTTATAGCGTCTACAATATAGGGGATAGATTTATGGCATTTTTTTTTTTTTTTTTTTTACTAGTAATGGTGGCGATCTGCGATTTTTATTGGGATTGCAATATTGCGGCGGACAAATTGGACACTTTTGACACATTTTTGGTACCATTGACAATTATACAGCAATCAGTGCTATAAAAATGCCACTGGGAGGGAAGGGGTTAACACTAGGGGGCAATCAAGGGGTTAACTGTGTTCCCTAGGTGTGTTCTAACTGTAGGGGGGAGGGGACTGATTAGGGGAAGAGATAGATCGGTGTTCATACTTAGTATGAACACACGATCTGTCTTCTCTCCCCTGAAAGAACTGGGATCTGTGTGTTTACACACACAGATCCCAGTTCTCGCTCTGTCACGAGCGATCATTGGCTCCGGGCACACGCTGGCGCCTCCGGCGGTGCGCGCCCCTAGTGGCCAATAGGCGAAGCGACATAAGGTAACATTGATTTGCCCAGCCGAGCCAACCTGCCGCAGTAGAAAATGCGGAGGCTAGTCCGGAAGTGGTTAAGGGGCTAATGCTGGGCATACACTATATGAAAAATCGGCCGAAATTCCGTCATTTAGACAGTTTGTTCGTTTTTCGGCCAGTTAATGGGCACAAAATCTATAATCGTTGGGACATTTTTGAGCCAAAAAAACAAAGGACAAGTTTGGAAATTTTCTGCCAAACGAACGATAAATTGAAAGGTTAATGTGTTTTCCGTCTGAACTGTCTGCACTAGGTATATGTAAAAAAATGAACAAAAAATGCATTCATTTATGACCACTGAACGATTTCTCGGTCATTACATGATAGCACTATCGTTTGCGCTCACAGCCAAATGTTTGCTTTTCGAAAATGGGTTTTCGTATAGTGTATGGCCAGCATACCAGCTGCTGAATTTGGACAGTGCACTAAGTGCTACTAACAATTAGGGTTGAATGTGTATTTAGGCTGAATGCCCAGAACACAGACTTCTTGCATTCCTGGCATTTGTCCCTGGGCATACTGCCCCAAACATTAGTAGCACTTGGTGCACCAACCAGCCACAGGAGCTGTCAGACTCTCATAGAGGTTAACAGGCTGCCAGGAGCGGGGCTGGACGGTGCACCTGTTCCTTCTGCTAGCACCTGCACTGTGAAGCCTCATGCGCCGGGGCTAAACACCTAGTGGGCATGGGACCTTAGACTTCTGTGAGACTGATTCCTGAACCTTTCTGAGCAATCTTACAAAATGCACAACTGCATAGTGTTTGAGCATCTTCTCGTGAGATTTGATATCCTTAGATTTCCTAAGATCCTAGGATAAAAGATAATGATGTCACCAGTGCCTAAAGGAAGCAGACAGAAGTCAGAACATAAGTCTGGGAGTTTTTTGTTTTTTTTTCCTCCACTATTTTTTTTTTGCTTTCAGTTATTATTTTCCTCTAAAAAGAGGGGGCGGTGGGGGGTGCAGTGTTCCGTTTATACAGATCTAATTTACAGGAAGTGCCATGGGCACTTTATAAAGAGGATAATTGGTTCATTCTCTTCCTATAAGTGCTCCAAAAGACTTTGTGGTTTAGCAAGCAAAAGACGTTTGTGTTTTGTAAGCCGTTCTCCATTTGCATAATGGAAAAAGACAAATCGTTATCACAATTAAGAGTCAGAAGCAATTGCTAGTTCTTTTATAAGAGGTGTTTGTTTTGAAAGTTCTTGCAGATTACTTTTCGTGGAAATACCGCACAAAATTTTCAAGAGAGGCACATTGACTTAAATATCGTTTTAAAAAAAACATTCTGGCACTAAAGTGATACTAAACACACTGTTTCATTTAAATCGTCCCTTCTATTTCTGTATATGGATGATGGCACTGTAATTATTTTATTCAAAACAAAAAAAATCTAAGTATCTTTTTCCTAATCAGGGCTTTTTTTCTCGGAGAATAGGTGCAGGAACTCCCCCCGTCTGAGTCACCCCTTGTCTCTGCCCCCTACCCACCTCTGACCACCGTCCCTTGATTCCACCCCCTACCCACCTACCAGTACTACCCCTTTTAGAGAATACAGAACCAAGTATCATTTTGTGATGCCAAATCATTTGTATGGAACATGTTAATGATAAAAAGAAAAGCAGTAAAATAGATCCCCTGCAGCCAGGAGAGAATCCCAGCAATAGATCCCCACACAACAATAGACTCCCCCAGCAACAATGGACTCCACCCCAACAACAATAGATTCCCTGCAGCAGCAGTAAACCAACCACAACAAAATATCACACACAGTAACAAAATATCCAACCAAGCAACATTAGACCCCCCCCCCCCCCCCCAGCAGCAACAACAGATCTCCCAGCAGCCAGCATCAATAGATCCTCCAGCAGCCAGTAAAAATAGACCTCTCCCTCAACAGTAGATCCCTTCCAGCAACATAAGACCCCCCCCCAGCAACAATAGATTCCCCATCAGCAACAATAGACCCTCACACAAAATCAGATCCCCACCAGTGACAATAGATCCCCCAGCAGCCAACACCAATAGACCCTCCAGCACACCCCACATCCCATGCTATTACATACATTCAGTGCTGGAGGTGCCTAAACTGCGTTCCCCCACGTTCCCGGTGAAAAAAAACCCTGGATATACAGCTATCACGTGACCCAGATCTCTCTTAGCCTGCCTGCAGTGAAACATAAGCAGGAGGCGTTTCTAATCCTCTGTGGCTGGTCACATGTTCAGAATTAAAAACCCGCCTTTAGAATGCAAAAAAAATAGAGTAAAAATAAATAAATAATATCAATAAGCTGTTTTAAATTGTCATACAAATATACACTGCTCAAACAAAGGAACACTTTTTAATCATATGCCATACAAAAGTTATCCCCGCACTAGTTTGAATCTCACCAGGTGTGAAGCTGATCTTGCTGAGCTATGAGTAAGCACTTGGATAAGTGCGAAACGCGTTAGCCTATCATCTGTACACTCTGTCTATGGTGTCCTGTATTTGATATGTTCCTGATTTTAAAATAAAGAAATTTGGATTATTATTTCCTGGAGTGCGGCTGTCCGGACTTTCTCGTTTGCACATAACTTTTTAATCAGAGTATAGCATCAAGTCAATTAAACTCCTGGGATATTGATCTGGTTAGTTTAGTAGCATAGGGGGTTGTTCATTAGTTTCAGCTGCTTTGGTGTTAATGAAAATAACAACAGGTGCACTGCATAGGCAGCAATGAGTCAGCCTCCAAAACAGGAATAGTTTTACAGGTGGAGGCCACCAACATTTTTTTCCCTACTCATCTTTTCTGTTTTTCACTAGTTTTGCATTTGGCTAGGGTCAGTGTCACTATTGGTAGCATGAGGCGATACCTGGACCCTATAGAGGTTGCACAGGCAGTCCAACTCCTCCAGGATGGGACATCAATACGTGCCATTGCCAGAAGGTTTGCTTTGTCTCCCAGCACAGTCTCTAGAGCATGGAGAAGATTCGAGGAGACAGGCAGTTACTCTAGGGGAGCTGCGCAGGGCCGTAGAAGGTCCTTAACCCATCAGCAGGACAGGTAACTCCTCCTTTGTGCAAGGAAGAACAGCATGAGCACTGCCAGAGCCCTACAAAATGACCTCTGGTCACTGGTGTGAATGTCTCTGACCAAACAATCAGAAACAAACTTCATGAGGGTGGCCTGCGGGCCTGATATCCTCTAGTCACTGCCCAGCACCATGGAGCTCGATTGGCATTTGCCATTGAACACCAGAATTGGCAGGTCCGCCACTGGCGCCCTGTGCTTTTCACATATGAAAGCAGGCTCACCCTGACCACATGTGACAGATGTGAAAGGGTCTGGAAAAGCTGTGGAGAACGTTACGCTGCCTGTAACATCGTTCAGCATGACCAGTTTGGTGGTGGGTCAGTGATGGTCTTGGGAAGCATACCCATGGAGGGACGCACAGACCTCTAAGGGCTAGACAATGGCACCCTGACTGCCATTAGGTATCGGGATGAAATCCTTGGACCCATTGTCAGACACTACGCTGGTGCAGCGGGTTCTGCGTTCCTCCTAGTGCACGACAATGCCTGGCCTCATGTGTTGAGAGTATGCAGCCAGTTCCTGGAGGATGATGGAATTGATACCATTGAATGGCCCCCACGCTCGCCTGACCTATATTCAATATAAAACCTCTGGGACATTATGGGGGTTATTTACTAAAGGCAAATCCACTTTGCTGAAAGTGCACTTGGAAGTGCAGTCGCTGTAGATCCGAGGGGGACATGCAAGGAAAATAAAAAACAGCATTTTAGCTTGCACATGATTGGATGAAAAAATCAGGAGAGCATCCCCTCATTTCAGATCTACCCCTCAGATTTAGAGCGACTGTACTTCCAAGTGCACTTTCAGTGCACTTGTAGTGCTAAGTGGATTTGCCTTTCGTAAATAACCCCCTGAGTGTCAGTCCATCCGACGCTGCCAGGTTGCACCTCAGTCTGTTCAGGAGGTCAGTGATGCCCTGGTCCAGATCTGGGAGGAAATACCCCAGGACACCATTCTGTTGTCTCATTAGGAGCATGCCCCGACATTGTCAGGCATGCATACAAGCACATGGGGGCCATACAAACTACTGAGTACCATTTTGAGTTTGGTTTTCAGGGTGTCTTTGAATTCAGCCCTCTGTAGATTGATTTTAATTTCCATCAAACTATATGGCATCCTTTCATTCCTAACACATCACCCAGTCCATATCAGTATAGATATCCAGCATGATATTTTTCCCCATTGAGATCTGATGTGTTTTCAAAAGTGTTCCTTTAATTTTTTTGAGCTGTGTATATTTAAAATCAAGTTTTTATTATTTTGACTGGATTTTTATTTTGACTGGATTTCTTCCAGTCATAGGCTGTGTCATGCTCCTCCAGCCTGTTGCTTAGAATAAGAGGGAGGTGAAGCCAGTGGCGTAGCGTGGGTTGTCAGCACCCGGGGCAAGGCAAGTAATTTGCGCCCCCCCCTAACCTGCGGACTTTTATCACTCCCCGAGTCCCTTCAAATACAATAGTACTGACCTACCTGATTCCTATACTGACCATTACACACTACACTGACCACTATACTATACTGTCCACTACACTAAGAACTACACTGACCACTACACTACACTGACCACTATACTGTCCACTACACTGACCACTACACTATGCTGTCCACTACACTAAGAACTACACTGACCACTATACTGTCCACTACACTACACTGACCATTATACTGTCCACTACACTACACTGACCACTACACTGAGAACTACACTGTCCACTACACTATACAATACTGACCACTATACTACACTGACCACTATACTGTCCACTACACTACACTGACCACTATACTGACCACTACTCTGAGAACTACACTGACCACTACACTAACCACTACACTATACTGACCACTACACTGAGAACTACACTACATTGACCACTATACTGTCTACTACACTACACTGACCACTATACTACACTGACCACTATACTACACTGTACTGTCCACTACACTATACTGACCACAATACTACACTGACCACTACACTATACTGACCACAATACTACACTGACCACAATACTACACTGACCACAATACTACACTGACCACTACACTGTACTGACCACTACACTGTACTGACCACTACACTATGCTGTCCACTACACTAAGAACTACACTGACCACTATACTGTCCACTACACTACACTGACCACTATACTGACCACTACACTGAGAACGACACTGTCCACTACACTATACAATACTGACCACTATACTGTCCACTACACTACACTGACCACTATACTGACCACTACACTGAGAACTACACTAACCACTATACTGTCCACTATACTATACTGACCACTACACTGAGAACTACACTACATTGACCACTATACTGTCTACTACACTACACTGACCACTATACTACACTGACCACTATACTACACTGTCCACTATACTACACTGTCCACTATACTACACTGTCCACTATACTACACTGTCCACTATACTACACTGTCCACTATACTACACTGTCCACTACACTACACTGTCCACTACACTATACTGACCACAATACTACACTGTCCACTACACTGTACTGACCACTACACTACACTGCCCACTACACTACACTGCCCACTACACTACACTACACTGACCACTACACTGTCCACTACACTACACTGTCCACTACACTATACTGACCACTACACTATACTGACCACTATACTGACCACTACACTATACTGTCCACTACACTACACTGTCCACTACACTACACTGTACTGACCACAATACTACACTGTCCACTACACTACACTGACCACTATACTACACTGACCACAATACTACACTGTCCACAATACTACACTGACCACAATACTACACTGTCCACTACACTACACTGTCCACTACACTACACTGTCCACTACACTACACTGTCCACTACACTACACTGTCCACTACACTACACTGTCCACAATACTACACTGTCCACAATACTACACTGTCCACTACACTATACTGACCACTATACTACACTGACCACAATACTACACTGTCCACTACACTATACTGACCACTATACTACACTGACCACAATACTACACTGACCACTACACTGTACTGACCACTACACTGTACTGACCACAATACTACCCTGTCCACACCACTATACTGACCACTACACTATACTACACTGTCCACTATACTATACTGACCACTACACTGAGAACTACACTACATTGACCACTATACTGTCTACTACACTACACTGACCACTATACTACACTGTCCACTATACTACACTGTCCACTATACTACACTGACCACTACACTGACCACTACACTGTCCACTACACTACACTGTCCACTACACTATACTGACCACTACACTACACTGTCCACTACACTATACTGACCACTATACTACACTGACCACTATACTACACTGACCACTACACTACACTGTCCACTACACTACACTGTCCACTACACTATACTGACCACAATACTACACTGTCCACTACACTGTACTGACCACAATACTACACTGACCACTACACTGTACTGACCACTACACTACACTGTCCACTACACTATACTGACCACTACACTGTACTGACCACTACACTGACCACAATACTACACTGTCCACTACACTACACTGACCACTATACTACACTGACCACTATACTACACTGACCACTACACTACACTATACTGACCACTATACTGACCACTACACTACACTGTCCACTACACTACACTGTCCACTACACTGTACTGACCACTATACTACACTGTCCACTACACTGTACTGACCACTACACTACACTGTCCACTACACTATACTGACCACAATACTACACTGTCCACTACACTACACTGACCACAATACTACACTGTCCACTACACTACACTGTCCACTACACTATACTGTCCACTACACTATACTGACCACTACACTATACTGACCACTACACTATACTGACCACTACACTACACTGACCACAATACTACACTGTCCACTACACTACACTGTCCACTACACTACACTGACCACAATACTACACTGACCACTACACTGTACTGACCACAATACTACACTGTCCACACCACTATACTGACCACTACACTATACTACACTGTCCACTACACTATACACTATACTGTCCTGCCTAGTCTTCCTATACTGACACTACATATACGGCGCCTGTCTCTTCTCCCCCCCCCCCCCGTGTTTATCTATTTCTTACCTTATTGTGTTGCATCGGTCTGGAGGATGAGAAGACATCTGCCCCGGCGCTCCCACTCTCGTCTTCCCTGCGCTCCGGCCGCCATATTCATTTTTCCCGGCGCACTGTGATTGGGCGAATGGGGGTCATGTGCGGAGGCGGGACTTCAGGAGCGACTGTGATCGCGGATAGGCCAGCCCCACGCCGCACATGACCCCCATGCGCCCAATCACAGGGCGCAAAACACTAGACATGGCGGCGGAGCGCGGGGGACACAGGAAAAGAAATTAGGAGGAGGCAGCCAGTAGTGACACTACTGGCACGAAATTGCGCCCCCCTAAATTTCGCGCCCGGGGCCACGGCACCCCCCGCACCCCCCACGCTACGCCACTGGGTGAAGCCTCCATCAATGTACATGTAATATCCCGCCCCCATTGTGTTTAGCTGGTTAGTGGGCATGGAGGAGGAGAGAGGGAGTGGGCTCTCATTTACTGCTGTGTTTACACCCACATGTGTGATTCTGAGCATGTGCAGAGTTGCCACCACAGCTGCCTAGCTGATTTGGGGACATGGACAGAAGGTGGAGATAGAGAGCAGCAGGATCAACCAGGCTTTTTGCAGAACACAGAAAACAAATCTCATAGTGACTGGGTGAGTATGAACAGCATTTTAAATTTACTCACACGTTCAGTGGAAAAAGAATGTCATTGTTATATGCTAAGAATGCAATTGTAATTCTGCAATGAAATTACAAAATACATTTTTCCTATACTGGACATAATATACAGTGTCAGTCAATGCTTCAAGATTGAAGCTTTCAGATTCCAACAGATATTTTTCAGGAAAGATTTGAATTCTTATATTGACCATGGGCAATAGAAGTTGTTCTAAAGCTGGCCATAGACCGTTCTTTTTTTTTATATTCAGCCAGTGGGCTGTATTCTGGCAGCTACCCCTGCCACAGTCAGTGTACACAGATCAGTGGCAGCAGCTTATTATCTGCAGCTGCTGATCGACTAAAGTTTTCCAGCTTGTTCCTTCAACAGAAGTTGATCAAACAATTGGGGCAGCCACACACTGGTCAAAATTCAGCCAATCCCCGCTGGACCAGTCAAATTTTGATCACTGTATGGCTAAATTTAGTGTTGGCCACCTTCATGCATGGATAACATTCCTTGAAGCCCAACTCCGGAAAACATGAAACTTATGCAAGGAATATTTGCTCATTTAGGTCTAGGTGGCAAAGAAAAGATCTATTTACCCAATCCTCTGCTCCTCCTCACTGCTAGACCAATTCCTGCACCATCTTCTCCCCTACACTCCAGTGGTCTAAGGTCCAGACGTCGACAAGACCAATGCAGGGGCCATGTGATGATTTTGTGGGAAAGTCCACCGCTGGCGCATGGGGGAGAGCGTCATTTGCTGGGGAAGTAACAGATCAGGTAAGTCAAAGCGCTTCTCCTCTCCCATAAACTAAACAAGCAACTATCCCTTGTAGAGTAAAGCTCTATGTGTGTAATTCCTTTAGATTTACCCTCAACTATGTAGTGCAAGGGCATGCCTGATTGCATACAAATTGAAACTTTTTAGGTTTGTCCTCATAATATATGTTTTTGGTAAATTCAAAGGAAAAAATCTAAAGAAAATTGTATAGTGTGTATCCAGCTTAAGTGCGACCCCGCTGCAAGGGATAATTTTGAATTGTTTCCCAGAGTTGGACTTTTTTCTGCTCCTAGAAGCTAAATAGTGTTATCCTATGTGTCCATGCACACTACTTTAGGCTATTAGCGTTTTTTTGAGCTTCAGAGTCTATGAGCAGAAAAAAAAATATTTTTGTAGTTTCTTTGAGCGTTATTTCCAGCAGAAACACTCCTAAACGCTGGTAAAAGCTCCTAAATACTCAAAAAAACGCTACCAATAGCGTTTTTTTAGCTATCTTTTCCTTTCACTGCAAAATGCTAATAAAACGCTAATGCTCCTAAACGCTCTTAAACGCGCCAAAAACACTGCTAAAACGCTACTAAAATGCTACTACAAAAAGCTATTATCAGTGTTTTTTATCCAGCATTTTTTCAAGAGTTTTTTAGCTTAAAAAAACGCTAGTGTGCATGGAGCCTTAAAGTGTATCAATCCCATCAACAAGAATTTAATATTTTTACATTTTTAGTTCTTAGATCTAATAGCTGTTTAAAATGTATTTTTTTATATTTTTTACTCCTTTTTTTTAACTTGGTGATCTTGCCAATAACACATTTCTGTGCTAAGATTGGACTACAGATCACCCCCTCTTTTTTTCTCCACAACATAAGTGAGAGTAATTTTGTAGTTCACAGAGATAACCTCGGCACAGCTGATAAGAAGGCTTAAAAATGGAACTTTGGCATGTCTTTTTTTTGGGGGGGGGGGGGAGCGGGTACACAGTTTTGACAGGCACCCAGCTCCCACTTCCTCCCCTGGCACCAGGCCGTGGCTGTGAAGCCACAGTTGGGCGCCCACAGTTACAATGCCGGCGCTGCGGAGAGAAAGGGGAGAGGAGCGAGGCTAAATGCGCCCCCATAGCTGGACCATGAAACAGGTGAGTGTCTGTTTATTAAGAGTCAGCAGCTACACTTTTTGTAGCTGCTGACTTTTAAATGGGTGGAACTCCGCTTTAAGATGACATTGCAGAGTGCACAGGACAGCACTGGATTTTTGGCGGGATCAAAAAGCTTTTTTTTTTTCCACTTGGCAAACAAACATAAGAAAAAAAAACAATTTTATTTGAGTATTTAATGAACATAAAGTAATCAAATAAGTTTATTGTTAGAGATTGCATACACTTTAAAGGCCAACTTTAGAAAACTATATTATAGTCTGGTAACTATATGTCGTTAATATCTAGAATAATAACATTCGGTATAAAAATTCCTTTTGTATGTCATATGCTTCTTTTTATATTTTTCTCCACATTTACATACAGACAATGCTCTCCAGGAAAAGTGAGTGACAGGGCAGACAATGCTCTCCAGGAAAAGTGACAGTGGCAGGGCAGGCAATGCTCTCCAGGAAAAGTGACAGTGGCAGGGTAGACAATGCTCTCCAGATAAAGAGACAGTGGCAGGGCAGACAATGCTCTCCACAAAAAGTGAAAGTGGCAGGTTAGACAATGCTCTTCAGGAAAAGTGACAGTGGCAGGGTAGACAATGCTCTCCGGGAAAAGAGACAGTGGCAGGGCCGACGATGCTCCCCAGGAAAAGTGACAGTGGCAGGGCAGACAATCCTCTCCAGGAAAAGACAGTGGCAGGGCAGACCATGCTCTCCAGGAAAAGTGACAGTGGCAGGGCTGACAATGCTCTCCAGGAAAAGTGGCAGTAGCAGGGCTGACAATACTCTTCAGGAAAAGTGACAGTGGCAGGGCAGACAATGCTCTCCACAAAAAGTGACAGTGGCAGGGTAGACAATGCTCTCCAGGAAAAGTGACAGTGGCAGGGCTGACAATGCTCTCCAGGAATAGTGACAGTGGCAGGGCAGACAATGCTCTCCACGAAAAGTGATAGGGCAGACAATGCTCTCCAGGAAAAGTGACAGTGGCTTGGCTAACAATGCTCTCCAGGAAAAGTGACAGGGCAGGGCTAACAATGCTCTCCAGGAAAAGTGACAGGGCAGGGCTAACAATGCTCTCCAGGAAAAGTGACAGTGGCAGGGCAGACAATGCTCTCCACAAAAAGTGACAGTGACAGGGCAGACAATGCTCTCCAGGAAAAGTGACAGTGACAGGGCAGACAATGCTCTCCAGGAAAAGTGACAGTGGCAGGGCAGACAATGCTCTCCACAAAAAGTGACAGTGGCAGGGTAGACAATGCTCTCCAGGAAAAGTGACAGTGGCAGGGCTGACAATGCTTTCCAGGAAAAGTGACAGTGGCAGGGCAGACAATGCTCTCCACGAAAAGTGACAGGGCAGACAATGCTCTCCAGGAAAAGTGACAGTGGCAGGACTAACAATGCTCTCCAGGAAAAGTGACAGTGGCAGGGCAGACAATGCTCTCCAGGAAAAGTGACAGTGGCAGGGCAGACAATGCTCTCCACAAAAAGTGACAGTGACAGGGCAGACAATGCTCTCCAGGAAAAGTGGCAGGGCTGAGACAAATCATATAATACTGCTGGTGGTGCTTAGAATGGTCAGCCTCTATTCATGTGATTTAAAGCTGAACTCCAGGGACAAACAATGTATCTAAATACATTTCTAAAAATATATTCCTCAAACCCAGATATTATCTGCATCTGTTATCTGTATTATCTGTATCTCACCCACTTTCAGGTGTCCATGTAACAAGATAATCAATATTATTCACTTTACCTGTCAGTGGTCATAATGTCATGGCAGATTGGTGTATATTGTATACTGTTTGGCAATAATAAGCAGTTCAGTCTCTCTTTTTTGGCCAGCCACTGTTCACTGGCATACGTAGTGTGACGGTATGCGAGGTGATATAGTGGATAATCGCTACATTTCACCTCGCATTCGTTCTGTTGTGAGGGGTTGAACCGGAATATGGCCCGGGTTTTTCCAGCCTCTGTGGCAGGCTAGGTTCCAGTCCGGATGTTCTGGTCCACTTGAGCCCACACTCAGGTAGACTTTAAATAACCAGAAAGAGAGCTCAACAGGGCTCTGGTTTTTGAGACTCAGGAAGGAACCTGAGTGAGAGGAGCTCTGGCTATTGGACTATAAGGTTTGCTTTACCGCATGTTTTGTGGGTGACGGGGACCAGCCCCACACTGTCTAGAGAGGAGACTGTTTGTTTAGTTAGCGCCGGACGGCAAGGATTTACTTTACTGTTTTGTTTATTTTTATTTTGCGAACCTCCTTGTAAATAAACCTGGCATCCGCCAGATTTTCAAGAAAGTGCCGTTTGCTGACTGTCCTTCAGAAAAGGTGATCCCCACGATCTAATCTTCCCACACGTGGTGGACTCAGCGGGCAGTTTTTAAAGATGGAGGAAATCTTAAAGGCCCTGCTACAGGCCAATGCAGCTCAGCAGGAAACCAACCGCCAAGTTGCAGAGGCCGGTTGGTGAACCCATCTACGCCCCACTTCGGTGTCTCTAGGGGTGCAAAATCGCCCAGCGGTTCTGATAAGACTGTTCAAGAGCATGGGGAAGGTGGATAAGACTGTTGTTACAGCTGATGAGACTGTGGGTCCTAGACCTGGAGACTGGCCAAAGAAGCCAGGAAGGTCTTTGGGGCCGTTAAGAGGACTGGGGGTAGGCCACATACGGAGTTTTCGTTGGCATGCATTAGGGCATATTGCTGCAAACTGTCGTATAGATGATGAACCTATGCAATGTGATTATGCTTTTATGAAAAGACGCATTTCTCTGTTTGCACAGGTCACATGTACTGCATTTTGTCAGAGTCGCATTGAAAAACAGATTTTTTTTTATTTCAGTGGATGGAAAGCCACTCACAGCCTTGCTAGACTCTGGTAGTGTGGTGACCCTAGTCAGGAATGATTGTGTGAACCCCACAAAACTACACCCCAGTACTATTGGGGTAATTTGCATCCATGGGGACACTTGGGACTAGCAGACAGCGGTGGTTGAGGTTGATAATCCCTGGGGCAGTGTAACACATTCAGTGGGGGTGGTACCTTCACTGCTTCATGAAGCTTTAGTGGGGAGAGATTTTCCCCATTTTTGGAATTTATGGGAGAGCAAAGGGAGGCTGGTAGATAGAGCTCCCCCTGCTGGGGAAGCACGGGAACTCTCACCGGACCCTTTTTGCCAAAAGGAAGGGGACGCTGTTGGTGGGATCAAGGAAGCTGGAGATCCTCTTCCTTTACCTGTCATGGCTGGGGAGCCGGAGGACCTGGAAGCTAGCTCCCGGGCCGAGGGTAACGAACAGGAGAATACAGCTGACCCTGACAATGAGAGTAGCCAGAATGTGGTACCCGACTTAGAGGTCAGGAGAGAGGAGTTCTGTACCGAGCAACCGCGAGATGCCACCCTCATGAAAGCCAGGGAAAACGTTCAGATGTTGGATGGGGAACCCGTAGATCCTAACTGGGGGGTGTCTTTCCCCTACATGGCCATTAAAAACAATTTATTGTATCAAGTGGTAAAATGTGGAGAGGACGAGATAGAACAGCTACTGGTTCCCAAACCCTTCCGCAGGGTGGTGCTAGACCTGGCCCATGGTCATGTAATGGGGGGACATCTCGGTATTGAAAAAACCAGGGAGAGAATCGCCCAGAGATTTTTCTGGCCTGGGGTGTATGCAGATGTCAAGGATTACTGCGAATTGTGCTCCGAGTGCCAAATGACGGCGCCGTCGCCCCATTTTCGCAGCCCCCTTTTTTCTCTACCAATAATCGAGGTCCCCTTTGAGAGGATTGGCTTGGACCTCGAGGGGGCCGGTCGTGAAATCTGCCCGGGGTCACCAGCATATTCTGGTGATCCTGGATTATGCAACGCGCTATCCCGAGGCCATACCCTTGCGCAACACCTCCACCAAGGCTATCGCCAAGGAGTTGGTCGAGGTGTTTAGTCGAGTGGCGATCCCAAAAGAGGTCTTAACCGATCAGGGTACCCCATTTACGTCCAGGGTTACAAAGGAACTGTGTAGATTATACAAAATCTCCCATCTCCGTACCTCTGTCTACCACCCACAAACGGATGGTCTGGTCGAAAGATTTAATAAAACTTTGGACTACAAGGTTTGCTTTACCGCATGTTTTGTGGGTGTCGGGGACCAGCCCCGGACTGTCTAGAGTGGAGACTGTTTGTTTAGTTAGCGCCGGATGGCAAGGATTTACTTTACTGTTTTTTGTTTATTTTTATTTTGCAAACCTCCTTGTAAATAAACCTGGCATCCGCCAGATTTTCAAGAAAGTGCCCGTTTGCTGACTGTCCTTCAGAAAAGGTGATCCCCACGAGCTAATCTTCCCACAGTAGTTACATTGTTGCTTGTTGTGAGAGGTAGCCGCCCCTAGCAAGACAGGAGAACTGGCTTAGATCCTGACTGTGTCAACCATCTCTTGTCACTTACACCCTCATATCATGTCACTTTTTTTCCTTTGGGAAGACAAACTGTGTCATGACATACTGGAGCTCATTTATTATTTATCAAATAAGAACGCAGGAACACAGCGTGCCGCTAGAATTAACATTTCTGATGTCATTTTTCTTGTGGGGAGTTAGATGGTGAAATCTAAGATTTGAATCCCTTAGCTTACCTATCCACTATCAAAATTCCTGGACACTGCAACTCCATTGAATTTTACTTTTGGTCCGATCCTTCTGCTAGTGTTCTATGAACTAAACTCATTACAAATGTAGCACTACCCCCGCAAGGGGTGCTGGGAACTGGCTCTCCTACTCCTGCACAGCCAGGCAATCTCCACTTGCATCCAAGCACAAGAAGTCAGTCCCTTGGCTTTGTTTTTATGTTTTATTAGGGGTAACAACTTGGATGGGTGAAGAGATCTATAGGATGCAAAACTTGTATCAAAGAACAACAAAAAGGGCACAACTTCCTTCTTTTGTACAAAAAGATCCTGAACTGCTTTCTTTTCTTTCCTCATACAGTCCTAAGGCTCGGTATTCAGTTTGCCTTTGATCTATTTCTGCAGTACTTTTTGCAGAGCATTTTGCGATTTATTTTTTATTTTTTTCACATGCATTTTTAACTGCTTGCCGACCGCCAACTGACGGCCAGGCGGCGCAGCTCTCGTTGCGGGCGGGCGTCATATGACGTCCTCGCCTTCCTAGGCCACCAGGGGGCGCGTGCGCGCCGCCGGCGAACGCGCGCGCCGTGTCACTAGTAACCCGGTGCGCGTCCCCGGCAGCCGCGATGTCCGCCGGGCACCCGCGATTACCGGTAACACAGCAGGACCGTGGATCTGTGTGTGTAAACACACAGATCCACGGTCCTGTCAGAGGAGAGGAGACCGATGGTATGTTTCCAGTACAGCGGAACACCGATCGGTCTCCTCCCCTTGTGAGTCCCCGCCCCCTACAGTTAGAATCACTCCCTAGCAACACAGTTAACCCCTCAAACACCACCTAGTGTTAACCCCTTCACTGCCTGTCACATTTATACAGTAATCAATGCATTTTTATAGCACGGATCGCTGTATAAATGTGAATGGTCCCAAATATGTGTCAAAAGTGTCCGATGTGTCCGCCACAATATCGCAGTCACGATAAAAATCGCAGATCGTCGCCATTACTAGTAAAAAAATAAAAAATAATAAAAATGTTATAAAACTATCCCCTATTTTGTAGACGCTATAACTTTTGCGCAAACCAATCTATATACGCTTATTGCGATTTTTTTTTTTTTTTTTTTTTTTTTTTTTTTTTTTTCCAAAAATATGTACAAGAATACATATCGGCCTAAACTGAGAAAAAATTTGTTTCAAAGAAAATAAAATTGGATATTTATTATCGCAAAAGCTAAAAATTATTGTGTTTTTTTTTTTTAAAAACTTGTCACTCTTCTTTTGTTTATAGCGCAAAAAATAAAAACCGCAGAGGTGATCAAATACCACTAAAAGAAAGCTCTATTTGTGGGGAAAAAATTATAACAATTTCATTTGGGTACAGTGTTGTATGACCACGCAATTGTCATTCAAAGTGCGACAGCGCTGAAAGCTGAAAAATGGCTTGGGCAGGAAGGGGGCGAAAATGCCCAGTATTGAGGTGGTTAAAGCATTTTGCATGTTTTATGCTTTTTTTTTTTTTTGGCCAATTTGTTGTTGGGTGGATTAAAAAAAAGGAAAATCGTGGCAAAAACACACTACATGCTTTTCTCCATTTAAGTCTATTGAACCTACACTATATTGTCAAAAATATTGGGACGCCTGCCTTCACACGCAAATGAACTTTAATGGCATCCCAGTCTTAGTCCGTAGGGTTCAATATTGAATTGGCCTACTCTTTGTAGCTATAACAGCTTCAACTCTTCTGGGAAGGTTGTCCACAAGGTTTAGGAGTGTATTTATAGGGATGTTTGACCATTCTTCCAGAAGCGCATTTGTGAGGTCAGGCAAGACAAGACAAGAAGGCCTGGCTCGCAGTCTCCACTCTAATTCATCCCAAAGGTGTTTTATCAGGTTGAGGTCAGGACTCCGTGCAGGCCAGTCAAGTTCCTCCACCCCAAACTCGCTTATCCATGTCTTTATGGACCTTGCTTTGTGCACTGGTCCAAATCATTTGGTGGAGGGAGGATTATAGTGTAAAGTTGTTTTTCAGGGGTTGGGATTGGCCTCTTAGTTCCACTGAAGGGAACTCTTAAGGCGTTGGCATACCAAGGCATTTTAGACAGTTTCACGCTCCCAACTTTGTGGGAACAGTTTGGGGAGCCTGTTCCAACCCGACTGCACACCAATGCACAAAGCAAGGTCCATAAAGACATAGATGAGTGAGGTTGCGGTGGAGGAACTTGACTGGCCTGCACAGAGTTCTGACCTCAATCCGATAGAACAACTTTAGGATGAATTAGAGCGAAGACTGCGAGCCAGGCCTTCTCATCCAACATCAGTGCCTGACGTCACAAATGCGCTTCAGGAAGAATAGTCAAACATTTGCATAGACACACTCCTAAACCTTGTAGACAGCCTTCCCAGAAGAATTGAAGCTGTTATAGCTGCAAAGGGTGGGCCAACTCAATATTATGGACTAAGACTGGGATGCCATTAAAGTTCATGTGCTTGTAAAGGCAGGTGTGACATAGTGTAAGAAGCATTGTTTTGCTTTCAAAAAAAGTCCATGACCCTGTCCAAAAGTGCAGTGGCTGAAAAAAAGCATAGATGTGAACATGTCTTATAAGAAACCATGTTAAATGGACTGTAGTGCGTTTCTCCAAAAAGCACCAAAAAACGCATAGGTGTGAACCGAGCCTTAGTCGATTAGTAGCTAAAGTCTATTACAGACTAGGAGCTCTCAGCCCCTTTTGGAAATAGCACAAAAATAAATAAGGGAAACCGCATGCAGGAGTGTAGACTTGTGTAGAACTGCTCCCAGCTAAACTGTTTGCAGGCACTACAAGCCCTCCTGGCTGCTCTGAAGATATTCCAGGGCAAGGATAAAAAGGGTTAAGCACAACCTTGTCCTTTAGAAAGCTTGCTACATGTGGCAGTCTCTCCCCTTGAAAATCCTTGGGTGTGCTGAGGTACTGATGTACTCATTCTGTCCTTCTTGCTCCCACTGCTCTCAGGCAAGATTCCAAATCAAACTGCCCTGCTGAAAGGATCCTCCTGAGCCAGCCCGAGCTCAGCCTAGCACTGGGGTCTTCCCTAGACCTAAGAGACCCCTCCTAGGCAAAAGACAGTCTCCTCAGCATGTATGCAGATTAACCCTCCTGGCCTCCGCCCACTAACTTCTAGACATTTCTCCAAACTTTCAGAATCAGGGGGAGGCACAAGAGACCTGCCTGTATGAGTCATCCAGCCTTACCTGCAATAAACACTGACCCAGATTCCAAGCTCACACTTACCATGAGTCAAATAAATTTGCCTGTACTTCACTACTAGCACACTAGAGGGTGCTACACAAAATTATATAGATTCCAGTATTCTTTAGATTTGATCAGTGTCTAAACTGTACTTTATCAGCTCTGAAACCGTATAAATAAAGGACACTTACTGAACTGAACAATTATTTAGGCTATTGTTATTAACCTCTCCAGGAAATGCCAATTCCCTAGCTGTCATGATGACCCAATGGGGTTAGTTTACCAAAGGCAAATAGACTGTTCTCTTTGCAAGGGAAATTGCACTTTGAAAGGAAATATTTGCAAAAGCTTAGTGGATGATCATGTGTTGACTTTCATCGTCTTTTCATGTGCAAGCAAAGATGCTGTTTCTTTTCAGACAAACGGTAATTAAGCAACTCTTCTCTTTATTGTCTTGCTCCTTTTGTTCCTTCTTTTCCCTCTATCTACCTTCAATACATTCTTTCTATGCCCCTTTCTATCTTTTGTTTTTCTATGTTAATTTTTTTCCACTCCACCTAACTAATTTGAATTCCCAATGCTATTATATAACATACTCAAATAACTTGAACTGTGTGCTTTTCTCATTTACTTCCAGTTTGCTTACACAAATGGACAACCATGGACACGCTTGAATGAATCCTTTACAGCTACCACACATTCCCAGTGGCCAATGGTTAAGGTCCACAAAAGGAAAATATGAATGGCGCTGGAAAAACAGATCAGCCCTATTCGCTAAAAACAAAGTCCTTAATTGTAAAAGTCTGTAATATAAATGAAAAGTCCATATATCAAATGTATAGAAGCAAAATTAGCGGCAGCTCCCCATAGAGGCAAGCAATTTTCTGTAGGGAAGAAAAGGGACACAAGAGGATGCCAGACTAAGCGTAGCAGGTAAAAAACGACTGGGGGGGGGGGGCGTGACCGGAAGCCGACCTTAATGGACGCTTGATCTCCTAGCTCCAGCAGCCCGCAGCAATATAAGCAATTTGGGGGTCGAAAAATCATCCCCACATGGGCAGATCGCGGACCACCCGATCCTCAAGGTACAGGGGTACATCCCAACCCCCCCCCCCGGGGACCTCTACGGACCTCCGTTCCTTCTTTCTCCAACCAGAGAACACTCCGGCCGGAGGATCCAAGATGGCGCCGATCACACAGGCACAGGGAGGACAGCTCTCTCCACGAGACCAACGGCCGCAGCCCACACAGCAGCGAGCGCACGCCGAGTCCTCTCCAGCGCTGACAGGCTCGGTGTCTCCAGCTACACACACAGGACCGGTGAGTCCATCTACCTCCCCCGACCCCCAGGCCTGGCAGACACGTGCGCCGCAGCCATCCGGACCACCCACCTCCTCACAGCACTATACTCAGTGCTCGGCGGCATTTCCACGGCTGCTACGCGCGGCATCAGACCCCTACCTCCAGGACCAGTCTCCTCTATCCCCAACACCATCAGCTCTCTCCCAGGACTTTCCACCCCTTCCAGGCCCCGCTCGCCCTTCAGCGGAGCTGCATCTCACACCAGGGGGAGAGGATGGGACACTATGGGCCATGGCAGCGTCTTCCCCCCCACCCGAGACGCAGAGACTTTCCAGAACCGGAGACAATGGTGTCTCTAAACAGCTGCCCTCTAACATCCTCACATACGCACAAAAGGCCAGCACCCCCCCATGTTCCTCAACAGCTACCCACCATGAGGGACCCCCCCAACTGCCGCAGGCCCTGATGTGGACTGAACCGTGGGATCCCCCTGCTCCAGGATCCCATCGGTCACCCGAGGCGGGCTCATCTAGCCCACGCTCCCCCCCTCCGGCACCAGCCTCACCAGACCACCGAGTGGGCCATATGCATGACCAATATATACCACCCCCATGGCACGCTTATTTTCAAGCGATGCCCACCAAACAGGACTTCAAACAACTCATAGAGGATGTCAAATCAACCTGCCGTTCTGAAATCCAGGTCCTCCAAACGGGACTCAAACATTTAGCAGATAGAGTAGAAATGGCGGAGGAGGAGATCCAGGAAACCAAGTTAGCAGTCCACAGAACACAGCTCCAAGGAGCGGAGCACCGTTCTCTCCTTAGAGATATGCAAAGACACATAGAAGACCTGGACAACAGGGGGCGCCGCAACAACATCCGAATAAGAGGTGTCCCGGAGCCAGAGGGCAGCGAAGACCTGCAAACCACCTTGCAAACCATCTTCAACAACCTATTGGGAGAACCCCTTACGAAACATATAGAAATGGACAGAGCCCACCGAGCACTGCGACCTAAAGGCCCTGCATCAAAACCAAGGGATATCATTTGCAGAATCACCTCTTACCCCCTCAAAGAATCCATCATGAGACAAGCACGAATAACAAGCACACAAATTCAGCTCTACCCTGACCTGTCCTGGATCACCCTACAGAAACGAAGACTCCTTCAACCACTGTTACATGAGCTGCAAAACAAAGCAATCCCCTATAGATGGGGTTTCCCCTTCACTCTCACAGCAAAGCTACAGGGAACCTCCGCAGTTCTGCGATACCCCGAAGATCTCTGAGTATTCTGCAACACCCTGGAAATACAACCCCCACAGCTACCGGAATGGGACTTAGTAACCATCTCCCCATCACCGCCTACAGTCTGGCAGAAAGTATCTTCCTCTAACCGGCCCCGAAACCCAGAAGTACCCCGCAAGCCTGCCAAACCCAGAAGCTGATCAACATCACTGTTCTACCACAGTCCACACCAAGCTACAAGACGTGATTAACTCAACGTACTGACTTATCATGCCCAGGGCTAAACATTTGGTCAAACATACTAGCTCAGTACCCCCCAAATTGCCCCTACGCCACAGTTCACATAAATACCAAGGGCTTGCTGTGATCAGGCTCCGAGAGAGTAGACGCATTACCGTTCGTCTCCTCCCCCCCCGCTCCTGATTTTTAGTTCAGGAAGTTATATAAGTGTTTTATATTTCTACATTGGTTACGGATCCCCTGGTGGCCCCCCCCGGCCGCCCCAATAGAGCGACCGGCGGACGGACACTTGGGATTCCGTGTTACTTAGGCCTATTGGCCACTTATAGTTTGCTAATGTGTGCGTTCTATCACCACTTGGTCTTACTTAACCTTCTTCTTCTTTTCCAGCCCTCTCCCTCCTCTTCCCCTTACTGTAGGAATCAACTTCGCGCAGCGGTGCGGGTGAACGGTCCTGGTTTCCTCCCGGATGGTGTCGGCTCCTGGCCCTCTGTCCTCAGACCCTGGTGCTCCATCACTAGGTAAGCAAACGCACACCTACCCACATGTACTTAGATGGCAAAGTTACTATCCCTAAATGTACATGGCCTGAACTCTAACAGAAAAAGGCATCTGGCACTGCGGGAGTTCAGACAGTCGGGAGCTGATATCGTAATGGTACAGGAGACACATTTCAATAAGGAAGGTTCGTTCGCATTCGCCTCCAAATACTTCCCGCAGGTGTATCTCTCATCTAGCACCCAAAAAAAAGCAGGAGTGGCTATATTATTCAAAAAGGGAACCCCCTTCACTTGCACAAACCATTACTCCGACCCTAGGGGCCACTTTATCATTCTACAGGGGCACTGGCATACACAACCTATCACGCTGTGCGTGGTATACGCGCCTAACACTAAACAACATAATCTCCTCTCTAAAATATATAAGCGTATTTTCAAGTCATCCCCCGGGATCTTAGTGGTGGGGGGAGATTTCAATCTTGTACAATCAGCAGCTGTCGATCGCCAGGTGGTGGGCTCCAGGGTATCTCCACCAGGTGTCCTTCGGGGCTCTAGACTGTTTCGACAAATCTCCAGACGCTATGCGCTCTTTGATGCCTGGAGGGCCCTTCACCCGGGAGATCGGCAGTATACATTTTACTCCGCCCCCCACCATACACACTCCCGAATAGATTACTTCTTTGTTAACAACCATACACTCAGACTTACACGAAAAGCCCAAATACTCCCCATCTCGTGGTCGGATCATGCCCCGATTCTACTAGAGCTAGAACTAGATAATCCCAACCGTAAACCCTACAACTGGAGGCTTAACACATTTCTCCTTCAACACCTCCCTTCCCAAGTCGAACTAAATACCACCTTAAAACACTACTTCATTGAAAACAACACGCCGGATATATCACCAACCACCCTCTGGGAGGCCCACAAGGCAGTCCTGCGAGGTAAATGCATAGCCTTGTCCTCCGCAATGAAAAAAGATTCCCTAGCCGCAAAGCTAAAAACTGAACAGGACCTTTAGAATGTCTGAACGCAAACTTCAAGCCACCCCTTCCATACCCTTGCTTCGGAAGGTCATTAGCCTTCGCTCAACCCTGAAGGAATTCGCTCTAGGCCAGGTAGAAAAAGCACTGACAAGACTAAAGCAATTATTCTACGATAAAGGTAACAAAGCGCACTCCCTTTTAGCTAACAAACTGCGGGACAAATTCCACATGCAGACACCACATCAGATTAAAAATAAGTCGGGGCATATAGTCTCCCACCCCAAAGAAATAGCTCAGGTTTTTGCGGACTTCTATAAACACTTATACAATAACCCAGACATACCTAGCAATCCCCCCTCTCCCGACCTGTCTTACAAAATGCGAGAATACTTAGAACGCAGTGGAGTTCCCCATTTAACATCCTCCGACCTACTGACCTTGAACACGCAGATTACAGATGAGGAAATAGAAATGACCATTAAATCCCTCCCGTCCCATAAAGCCCCAGGACCCGACGGATTCCCATATGAATATTACAAGACATTTCTCCCCATACTGCTTCCACATATGAGTAAGGTCTTCCATGCCTTTCTTCACAAGGCCGATATACCACCGGATATGCACCGTTCTTTTATCACCCTAATTCCTAAACCAGACAAAGACCCTTCCCTCTGCACCAATTACAGACCCATTGCATTACTGAATTCCGACCTTAAAATATTCACTAAACTACTTTCCAATCGCCTAAACCAGATTCTCCCCTCACTGGTCCATAAAGACCAGGTAGGGTACGTCCCGATGCGTCAGGCTGGCGATAATACCAGAAAAATTATAGACCTGGTGGAGGTGGTGAATAGAGAACACCAGGCGGCATTGTTGCTCAGTTTAGACGCAGAAAAAGCGTTTGACCGCTTGGGATGGCCCTTTCTATTCGCCACTCTACAATTCATGGGCTTTCGAGGCCCCTTCCTACAAGCAATCAGACATTTATACACAGGCCCAACATCCCAAGTCAGGACCCCCTTTGCATTATCCCCTACATTCTCAGTAGCGAACGGGACCAGGCAGGGATGCCCACTCTCGCCCCTGCTATTTGCACTCTGCGTCGAACCCCTAGCCGCATCCATTAGGAGAAACCCAGACATACGGGGAATATCGGTTAGAGGGAGGGAGTTTAAAATCTCCCTCTTTGCAGATGATATCATACTCTCATTGACTCAACCTCATATCACTCTTCCAATCCTGCAAACAGAACTAGATCGCTTTCGCGCGCTCTCAGGGTATAAGATGAATGCATCAAAATCAGAGGCCCTCCCAATTAACATCCCTCCTAACGAGGTCTCACTTCTAAAATCTAACTTTCCATTCACATGGAAAATAAATTCCCTGAAATATCTAGGCATATTTATTACACCCAAATTTAGTACCATATACCAAGAGAATTTCCCATCACTGTTCCGATATATAAGATCCTCACTGACCCAATGGAAAAAACACCACATCTCTCTACTAGGTCGAATAGCCTCAATAAAAATGACTATCCTCCCAAGGCTTTTATATCTCTTCCAAACACTACCCATACCAATCCCGATTGCCCATCTGAAAAAACTCCAATCCGATCTATTACAGTTCACATGGAATTACAAAAGGCACAGGGTCCCGAGGTCGGTACTGATGGCATCCCGCAATGAAGGGGGATTGGCGTTCCCTAATATTATTAAATATTATTACGCAGCTCAATTGCGAGCGATAGCCTCCTGGTATACCCACAAATCTTATAATAAATGGACCGAAATCGAAAAACTATGGCTTGCTCCCATACATCCAAATAACCTGCTGTGGAGTGCGAATGCGGACGTAGCCCCTGAGCGTATGCTGGGTCCCATGTCCCACTTGAGACGGCTGTGGCGCACTCTGGCCCCCAAACATAGTCTCTCCTCAGATAGATCGCTCCTGACCTCTTTTATCTGTAACCCCAAAGTGCCGGATAGTCTAACCTACCAAATGTCACATCATTGGACAGCCCGGAACTTGTTCCACTATGGGAACCTGGTGGACCCCAGAACAAGGAAACTGCTGCCGTTCGGCGAACTCCAAACTAAACATGACCTCCCCAGACAGGCACTCTACGGGTATCTACAAATTCGGCACTATGCACTCACTATTACACCCACCCTACAATTTTCACCACCATCAGCGTTTGAAACAACAATCTTGGTGGGCAATAATCAGAGGGGGCTTATATCGAGCATATACAAGATCTTGAACGTCTTCTCAGAGGACAGCCAGGGTAAACACTTGTATATGACTAAATGGGAGGGGATCCTTGGGGAGGAACTCCCTATCTCGCAATGGCAGATAATCTGGAATCAAACAGCGAAGAGTTCAATGTGTTCTTTATATAAAGAAAACTCCTATAAAATCCTCTTGCTGTGGTATATGACCCCAGATGTTCTCCATGCCATATTTCCCAATAGTTCCGATAGATGCTGGAGGTGCCAGGGAGCAAGGGGCACCTTCCTACATATATACTGGAGCTGCCCATTGTTGACTCCTTACTGGTCCACGGTCCAGCAACTACTGGAACGCCTCCTGGACACACAGATCCAGGCTTCCCCAAAATTCTTCCTACTGGGCCTACCGCCGCCTAAACTCCCCACCCCATATAAAAAACTGGTACGTCACATACTGACGGCGGCAAGATGCCTTATAGCACTACATTGGAAGCGTTCTTCACCCCCCTCTGCTGAGGACCTGTACACTAGAATAAAGGACATAGAAGTGATGGAAAAGATGACAGCTAGAATACAAGATAC
Source organism: Lithobates septentrionalis (assembly GCA_037952835.1). NCBI lineage: Eukaryota > Metazoa > Chordata > Amphibia > Anura > Ranidae > Lithobates > Lithobates septentrionalis. The sequence continues at coordinate 302,225 of JBBDGP010002643.1, read as the reverse complement.
ATTGGAAGCACATAACAGGGTCTGGGAGCTATGGCACCTCCGGGAGGACCCACCATGACCAGGTAACACCACCGTTGATATACCTACTATACCCCCCCCCCTTCTTTAACCCCCTCTCACTCTACTACCCACCTCTTCTTCTTTATGTTATACATACCTGTGACTTCATAGCCATAGATAACTAAGTTATGATTCTGATATTACAGTAAGATTATAAACTTGCCAGTAAATATAGTACATGGAAGACGATGACACTTAGCTGGCATTTTGTAAAACTTTATTATTGGAATATGGCATTTGATTACTGACACTGTATACAAGAATTCAACACTATTGTACTACTGTTACAAACGCCAACTGTTATTGCATAATGTACTGCAAAAATGGAAAAATAATAAAAACGTTACTTGGAAAAAACTACTGGGTATTATTAAAAGCCAAATGGCAACTTAAATAGGTAGTAGACTATCTACCATCTATGTAAGTTGCCATTTGGCTTTTAAGAAAAGCCAGTAATTTTTAACCTGCTACACTAATGATGGGAGCTTTTCATCGTATATTCCGACCGTGTATATGCCCCATCGGACTTTTTACGTCGAAAATTCAGACAGACTTATGCCGCGTACACACGGTCGGACTTTTCAGCTACAAAAGTCCGACAGCCTGTCCGACAGCCTGTCCGACAGCCTGTCCGACAGCCTGTCCGACAGCCTGTCCGACAGCCTGTCCGACAGCCTGTCCGACAGACTTTTGGCGGACTTTTGACGGACTTTCGACGGACTTTCGACGGACTTGCGGCGGACTTTCTAATGAACAGACTTGCCTACACACGATCACACAAAAGTCCGTCGAATTCTTACGTGATGACGTACACCGGACTAAAATAAGGAAGTTCATAGCCAGTAGCCAATAGCTGCCCTAGCGTGGGTTTTTGTCCGTCGGACTAGCATACAGACGAGCGGATTTTTCGACCGGACTCGAGTCCGTCGGAAAGATTTGAAGCATGTTTCAAATCTAAAGTACGTCGGATTTGAGGCTAAAAAAGTCAGTTGAAAGTCCGGAGAAGCCCACACACGATCGGATTACCAGCCAGCTTTAGTCCGTCAGCGTCCGTTGGACTTTTGTAGACGAAAAGTCCGACCGTGTGTACGCGGCATAAGAGAACATGTTCTATATTTTTCCGACGGAACAAATTCCTATCGGGGAAAACCGCTCGTCTGTATGCTGTTCCGACGTACCAAAAATGACGCATGCTCTGAAGCAAGTACGAGACGTCGTACGTGTTGTCCAGTCGTATGTGTTGTACGTCACTGCGTTCTTGAAGGTCGGAATTTGGTGTGACCGTGTGTATGCAAGACAGCTTGAGCGGCATTCCGTCGGAAAAACCTTCAGAGTTTATTCCGACTGCAAAACCGGTCGTGTGTACAGGGCATTAGTCTTGTGTCCCCCTTGTGTCCGCTTTTGTTTCCTGCAGTGGTTAAGATTCACCGAGGGAACCTATACAAAAACAAGTCTCGAAAAAACTGATCATTCAGTTAAGGCCATAGGCCTTAATACTCCTAATTTGGGAAGATCAATTCTATAGCACTCCATGTCTACCTGAGTGTCTGGTCACTCAACTAATTTTCTAGGCGAGGCTGACCAAGAAGAAACCCAACACAACAGCCTGCAAAGATGGTGCGATGACTTCTGAGTCTGCCAGACAGCTCAGGAATTTTGTCCCACAATGACTGAAAGGGCAGGGTGCAAGGAAACACCTCCAGAAGGGTAGGCAAAGGAAGAGATAAATACTCTGGTAGCTGACGGAGTTGGAAATGGCCAGAAGGGCTGAGGATAACTGAAAACATCCTCCCTGGTACATGAGAAATACCTCTACTGGAACCCTACAAAAGAGCAATTCTGCCTATCCCTAATGCCTAGCCATAGGTCTAAGGAAGCTCCTAAATGCCCAGATCCAGCAAATCACCAGCGTGTGTGTTATAATGAACAGGAGACTTATTTATACAACCAAAAGCAAATGCCTAGTTGGAAGCCAAAACAAGACAAGAAACTTGAGTTCCTTCCTCAATATGCATCAAAACTGTCACTGAAAGAGGGCCTAATCCTAGTTTGATGAGTCCCCTGCTGTCAAAAAAGGATTCTTCGTGCCTTTCCGAGGTTACCTGCAACAGGAGATTAGTGTACTCCGCCTGCTGCCCATAGGAGGACCTTGGCCTGCTGCTCAGGGTCTGAGGCATAAGTAGAAGCATGAACTTCCCCTATGTATCTATCAGAGGCTACCAGATGAGAGGAACTGGTGTCCATGATCAGCCCCTAAAAATATCAATATCTGTGAGACCAATGCTTACATCATTATCCTGCACAGGAACAAGACTTTTCCTGACATAGGAAGGACTACTCACCATTCTTGGTGGTGAATACACAGTAGTATCTCAATGGTGTCAAACAAAGCCTGACCCAGGAGACCAGCCGAAAGCAGAATCCTACAAAGTAAATGGAACCAACTGTTCTGTAAGACCAGAAGGCAGCTAAGGGATGGAAGGAAGGGCCTTCCAGGGGAGAACCTCCCTGCCTTACCAACTGCTTGAAGGTAAGGCTGAGTAGACACACCAAGGACTACCTGGTATATTAAAACAGACTACTCAGGAAGGTGGGATAAAGTAACATCTGCGAGAATGGTCCTTCAACACCCAACACTCCTGTAAGGGAGGAGAGGAGAAATACAACTTGTCTGATGATGAGGGCATTAAAGAACCACTTACCTGTATGCCACTGCTTCAGATCTCTGACCAGATGAGGGACAGTCAAGGCTGGTCCCAGATGACCTAGTGAGACAGAAGGTCCCTTTGGAGACATAAGACATTGACGGTTACTGTGATACCACTAGGGTTGAGAGGAACACAGGGGACACAGGAAAGGTGTCACAATCAGTGTGGTGGCACAAGAAAAGGCACAACTGGAAAGAGTACAGAGGCCAAAGACTTTGCCTGTGTACCCAAGGAGCACTCTCTGAATCTCAATGCCTAAAGGTTAAACTTCCCATAGACCAGTAAGAATTTACAGATTAGCTTCACATCTGTAAAAGAGGGGACACATCTTTATAGTCAAGGATTGTCAGTGGACAATTTCCGACTTTTAGCTCTGTGGGTAGTTTGAGAGTTAGGCTCTGGAGGACCTAGGGGCACCTGCTGCAGAAGTGAAGAAGGGTGAAGTTCAGGTAACCTCTCCCTGGAGTTTCGTGCAATAACAGTTGGAATGTTATATAAATTTTCATGCGATCCATGAAGGTGTTATCTAGGCTAGATCTATTTAGAAAACATCCCTCAAAAGGTCAGGCAAAAATAAATTTAGTTTTGAAGGGGCACCGTCATCCCTGCGCATCTGTATGGACAACATTCCATGTGGGACTATAGTCTACAAGATTGTAGCAAGCCATTACAGCTAAAGCATGAGGTTCTAGAAATTTTTTCACCTGTTAAATTAAAGAATTGAAAAAGGGGTTGAGAGGTTCCTTTTGGGAAATTGACCCCATTCTGCCACAGTATAGCAGACTAAGCACAGGAAACACAGGACTGAGGACACATCCTGCCAGAGTAAAACTGGAACTTGGAATCCCAATGCTGAACAGCAGGATCCTTTAATGCACGCAAGTCCTCTACTTTGAAGTCATTTTCCTGTTAATGTGAGTCACTCGCACATCCAGTAGAAAGAAATGATTGGGTATACACAACCGTTTATCAAATGCTCCTCTTACAGGGGAATAGTTGTGCCTCAGGTGGGGTCCAGGACCCTTTAGAGTGCTTCCAGTATACATAGAGAAATACCTGAAGCAGGTGTAAAAGAAAGGTCTGTACAGCTGTAGCATGGAGAAAGCAGGCTGCAACTGCGAATGCATTGTTGTACGCACTGCATTAATATGGGCCAAATATGACCCTCTATAATAATATTTTTAAAATAAATTCTTTATTTAAGAAAGGCAACTCCAAGAAAGGATTTAATCAAAGATAAGAAATAAATATTATTACAGATATACTATAATCTTTGCATCTTACAACTTGTAAATGGCAATAAACGCAGTTATAAGTGAGTAAGTCAAACTGGTTGTATCTGCCACCCAATAAAGGGACACCATTACACCGCCTCGAGGACAATTAACCACTTACGTATTACCAGATACAACCTAATTAGAACCCCGATGTTACCAACGTATTAATAGGAAGGGACACCCATATCTAAGATGGGCCCAACCCATAATTCTCCACAATTCTGAACGAGCACCGCCTTCAAAGACCCAATAGACCCGCTGCTATACCAAGAATGAAAACAGACCCAGAAAGAAACAAAATGACTGGCCAAAATCTAAGTATAGAGAACCCACAAAACACCCACCAGCACCTCAAAAAAGGCAGGAAGCTCCCACCAACCAAAAAGCAAACCAAGGGAAGGAGGGTGGGAGAAACCTGTCTTATGTGGCACAAGCTCTGACTGAGCTCCGACAAGATTGCCCCTCCTCTTTAACCATCTACAGGACACACTCTACGCCCTGGACCCTCCAATCCAGTAAGTACACTACCGCTTTCAAAAAATCACCCCGCTAATACTCCGCCTCTTCTGCACACCCCAATCATGCTGGCCCTCCTCCTCGTTTCATTTTGATCTGGGGTATCAACTTTTAGTTAAAACTCAGAATCAGTTTCAAACATGTCTATAGCGACTGGTGGACTGGCCTGTTCTAAGGCCTCTGGAAGGTCAAAGCTAGACCTGCAGGGAGTGGTACTGGAGCCCACTTTGAACCTCTGCAGCCAGCATCCTCAAGATATCAGTAAATCAGGCCACAAAGTCTAAAATGACTGCAGTAGGGGCCCCTTACCTAACAGAGCTGAAGAAGACACAGATGATGCAGACCTTATAACTACAGAGTCACTGGAATCCAGATCACAGGCGCTGGTTTCCTCAAAGGATACATGCATACCTCCCAACATTTTGAGATGGGAATGAGGGACACCTACTAACAAATGTATGTAGGCATAGGACACGCCCCCTGCCACACACCCTTAAAGGAGAATTAACCAAAAAAAAAGGTTAATTAAATCCACAAGGACTTTTTTTTTAACACTGCTATTCTTTTATACTGCCTTTTAAAATGTACAAATGCAGCAATTTAGAAATCGAATGAAAGGTTTAGCACTGGGAAACACTTTTTAAAAGATAAAAAAGTGCATTTATATACAACTATATAGATCAGACCAAAATGAGGGACAAATGAGGTGGAATGAGGGACAGAGAGACATTGATCCAAATCAGGGACATTCCCTCCAAATCAGGGACAGTTGGGAGCTATGTACATGTAAATGTAGAGTATAAGCTAGGACCCCCTATAGTAGCAGAAATGATCTCTTTGTGTCTATGTACAGGCATGCTGCAGCCACATGGCAGCAAACAACTTGGCCCAAAATGTGAGGCAAGGTCTTGGGTACTCACAAACCCAAGCAGCTGGGCGCTGATGGTATTGGGGGGCAAAACTGACAAGTTCATTCTAGACGGGCAGTAGGAACAAGCTGATATTCAAGTTTCACGTGACCCCTTGAATAGCAGTGGGATAATGCTTTGTCTCTGAGTGGCAAGACAGGGTGACATTCCACCTAGTGCATGGGCTCGGTCCCTCAGCATTATCCCCTACTGTAGGGAGAATCAGTAGTGTGTAAACAGCACAGGGGTGCTATAGCAAGGTATCTCCTATTGCTTCAACCTGACCAGCCTTACTCACAGTCAGTCTTCACAGACAGGCTCAAACCTGAGGATCTGCCATGGCTGGAAAAAGCTCTACATCTAACTATCACAGTACACTCAGTCACACTGCAAAGTACCATAAAGCAGAGCCCCATGCCCATAATGTTTCCTATACGTTTGATATGTTTACCACACATTTGCATCAAGTTGCATAGGCATAGAGGAATAAAATCAAAGTACAAACTGAGCTCAAACAACTGATCTAATAGTCCATGTACTCAAGCATTTACAGTATATCAAAATCCAAATTTTTTTTATTTTTTTCTTTTTGAATAGAGAAGGCAATGGTTAAAATGCCTGTCAGGATTTTTTACCGTGTCCCATTGAGGAGATTTCCTATTATTTCCTGTTCCGGAGACAAGTGTAACATTTTGGCTTTCCCGTCACATTCCAACCCTGTGACAAAGTCACCAAGACAAAGGAGAATAATCTCCTCAGGGGGATACAGGTAGTAAATAGTCCACAAGTGCGATATATTGTATACCTTGATTGAGTGATAGTACAACAGTAGCTCCCACTTCTCCGTCCCGTGCTGCGCCCAGGTCTGATATCCTCTCGTGATTTCCTCAGACTGAAATATTCCGTTAACTTTCCAAATGAAGACATGCTGCCACTCTAGAGGTTCATCTGCCAATGACCTGACCCTCTGCCCACAAAGTGGGCAGGTTGGATGATGATCCTGGACGCATTCCCCGAGACAGCCCAGCGGAGCTGCCCTTCAACAACCAAAGCTTCCAGCCTTGACAGAGTTCACATCGGGACAGTAAAAACTGAAGACGCTATGGATTTTATGTTAAAGAGAATAACCAACCAGAAAGACACAGCACAGTTCCAACATGTCATTAAAATAAAACTCCAGCCAAAACCCTGTTTAGTTCAGCCAAGTGGTGGAGAGTTAGAAACTCTGCCAGTTTTTTTTTTTTTTTAAATCCATGGCCTCCTTGTGGAAGTTTCTACTCCCTGTGTGGTCAGAGGAAGATAGAAGTTTGATATGCATACCTGATAAAAACATGGGATCAAGACTCCGGGTCGAAATGCATTGTAAAACCTCAAGCTATAACCTAATTTTTTTATCATGGGAAGCAAGTCTGTAACTTGCTTTTAATTGCTGAAGTAAAGATGCAAGTTTTATTCATCATAATGGCATATGCTGGTCAACTTTGATTTTGACCTATGAATTTATGTGCTGAAGAACACACACTGCATATTACGGTTTCAAGTTGAAATTCAACCTATAATTACCCTATAAACATTAAGCAGCCATATAATGCATGCACTTTGAGAAATGCGTGCATGTTTGATTTCTGTCCGCATTCCCTTTGCCCAGGAATCAGCACTGGAAACTGCGAGCAAAAACATGCAACTATGTCTTTGACAGCATCAGGACACAGAAGAAGTGTTTCCCAGTCAGGGTGTGCAATTACAAGACATGGATAGTATGGGAGTCTGAGCGACACCAAGAGTTCCATGGTGTTGCTCGTAAATTTCTAATGCTAATACCTGGATAACATAAATGTGGACAGATGTCAAACATGGTGCTATACATTTATTAAGGTACATGTGTAATATGGCCATTTAACATACAGTACGTAGAGTAACTCCTGGGTGAACTTTCACTTTAACGTTACTGAGAAGAACCAGAAAGAATGGGTGAGCTTGCCTTACTTTGAGAACAGGAAGAGAGAAGACATTTTTCCAAAGGGGTCACCGACAACCATAAAAAAACATACCGCTTTTACACATTCTACCACATTTTAATTATTGTTCGTGTCCTCACTGGAGAGATCTATCTCTGTATTCTAAGTGGTCACCAAGAGAGGTTTGACTAAGGTTCCATTTTAGGAAAACAAGGAAAACTTTATTCAAATGTAATGTGGGTTGCACATAATAAACATTCACAAATTTTACAAAATAACTTTTTGGCCTTGACTACTAATGTAGTGTCTACAACTAATTGGTCGTCAGGGCAGGTTAGAGAGTTGGGGGTAAGATTGGGGTTTTTTACAAACTGTTTGTTAACAAAAACATACATAAAAATTGTGCAAAGATTTCCTTAAAAGAAAATTTTTATTAAACGATAGATTAAGATTTTGTGTCCATATAAAAACAAATGCACTCATGACCTAATTCTTATAGTCCTTATAGTCTCATAGCGCTATTGTACTGGTGGATCCCAACATGTTTCACCCGTTAGGGCACTGGAGCCACGAGGGGAAGTGCATACCGCAGATGAAAGTGTTCTCTGCGTAGTGACACTATTGCCCCGTACACACGGTCGGACTTTGTTCGGACATTCCGACAACAAAATCCTAGGATTTTTTCAGACGGATGTTGGCTCAAACTTGTCTTGCATACACACGGTCACACAAAGTTGTCGGAAAATCCGATCATTCTGAACGCGGTGACGTAAAACACGTACGTCGGGACTATAAACGGGGCAGTAGCCAATAGCTTTCATCTCTTTATTTATTCTGAACATGCGTAGCACTTTGTCCGTCGGATTTGTGTACACACGGTCGGAAATTCCGACAACGGATTTTGTTGTCGGAAAATTTTATAGCCTGCTCTCAAACTTTGTGTCGGAAAATCCGATGGAAAATGTGTGATGGAGCCCACACACGGTCGGAATTTCCGACAACAAGGTCCTATCACACATTTTCCGTCGGAAAATCTGACCGTGTGTACGGGGCATAAGGGGGTGATTTACTAAGAAGAAGGCACTGCACCAGTTCATACAATAATTGGTGCGCCGGAAAAGTCATTAATTGAATGTGCGAACCAGCGCACATTGAAGCGCAAATAATCATAATAAATACCCGCATATGTAAACTGCAACTGGCGCTAAGGTAACTGCGGTTTTCTCATTGATAATGGCGAAAGCCCAATACATTTGGTTAATTTCATCTCATTGGATGTGTCTTGTTAGGCAATTAGTAAGTGTACTCGGTTAATTAACCCTTTTGATGCTCATTCCTATCACTTCTAATATATCTTTGAAATGTTTTTTTTTCTTCTTTTTTTTACCCAAATCTTTCAATACATTACAAATAACAGAGAAGAGTTTCTAAACCCAATAAATTAATATTTTCAGATCTTGATCTTAAAAGGTGACCATACACTGCAATCAGTTAGATCTTAAATAAATTTGATTTGGTGCAAGAGCCTGTTTGATTTCCTATAATTTGAATTAATTATTCAAGTGCTTCTTCCTATTACCTATTTTGCCTAAATATCGCGTTGTACAGAGATTGGCCAATCAGATTGCATAGTGCATGACCATCTTAAATGCCAAATTTGGAATGTAAATGTGCCATGACCCACTTGTATTTTCCTATTGATATTTCTTGGGCATTATACAAGGCACATGAAAAAACACCTTTTTGCAAGATATGCGAGAGTGATCAGAAATCTTCAAACTACGGCTCTCCAGCTGTTGCGGAACTACACATCCCATGAGGCTTTGTAGAACTCTGACATTCACAGACATGACTAGGCATGATGGGAATTGTAGTTCCTGAACAACTGGAGGGCCGTAATTTGAAGACCCCTGTGCTAGACCATTATGTTTTCTTTATATGTATTTATTATTATGCCCTTTTAGGAGGAGCTAGAGGAGTGAGAGTCTTTTTACATAATTTTAACAAGGTGCATGTCATATGTTGGCAACGTAACATGCTAACATGACCTGTGTGCAAATCTCCTTAAAAAATACATAAAGATGAACCAGCGTAAAAAATAAATTGTCAAGTTTAGAGGTGCGCCCGTTCAACCCGTGCAATTGCATGTACGTTGCTTAACACTTACTAAGATTTTGGCCGTTTTGTTTAAACACATGTGAACGAGTGCAACAGCCGCTTGCGCATGCGCACTGCTTACATTGATCTCACGCAGTTCTAAACGTACTTGCGGGCACAGCAGGCTTTCTCTGAAAAAGTTACTTTCTCATTCTATTTTGGGCATATTTGTTACTTGGGCAGTTGTTACTAAACTTCCTCACATCACCCCATAATATTGGCACCTCCATCTTCTGTCAATATTGATTTGGAGATGCCGTGCGCCATGTCCAAAGTGGCGCGCAGATTGCATTCTCCCATGCGCCGAGATCGCTATAGTAAATGGGGGATTCGCGCTGTAATACCGGCGCACCATTTCGTAAATATGGAAATGTGCCGTGCGCCCAGGGGCGGACTGACAACTCATGGGGCCCCCGGGCAATAGGAGATTATGGGGCCCCCGGGCAATAGAAGAAGATTATGGGGCACCTGGGCAATAGGAGATTATGGGGCCCCCAGGCAATAGATTATGGGGCCACACAGTATACACACACACACAATATACACACACAGTATACACACACAGAATACACATACACACACTGAAAAGGTACTGGAGAGGCGGGGCAGCTATAATCTTGGGATTTTTAAAAAAACACAGATTTTTACATACTGTCCCTGGTTTTATTGAGGCTGGCAATCCTGATGGGCCCCCTTAGCGGGGCAGTGCCCGAGTGCCCGAATGGTCAGTCCGCCCCTGCATGCGCCTCTACTGGTGGCGCACGGCTTTCGTAAATCACCCCCTATATCCCTCATGCCCCGTGTGGTGATCTCTAGAAATATATATTTCTGGTCCTTGTGTGCCTCCTGTGGTCACGTAAAGTCCTTTATGATTAGATATCTTTGTGAACATCTTTGAATAGTTCAGACCCTAAATTCAAGCTACTTATGTGTAACCGCAGAAATGCCCTGATCCTTAGCGGATATTTCATCCCCTGAGGAAGCCCTAACGGGCGAAACATGTTGGGATCCACCAGTACAATTCCGCTCTGAGACTAAGGACTATAAGAATTAGGTAATGAGTGCATTTGTTTTTATATGGACACAATATTTTAACCTATTGTTTAAAAAAAATTACGTTTAAGGAAATCTTTGTATAGTGTATTGCACCCTAAAAATCCCATTTATTGCTTTTCATTGTCTTCTACACATTAAGGGATGTAATGCTGTAGCTAAGTAATAATTCATCCACATCAGTACTTACTGATACATAAAAACTGATTTAAATATACTACAAAAGGCAACTCAAAACTTGGCAAAAGATGCACACGAAATCAAATCCATTTTAGATTGCTACAGACGCAGACCCCTGTTTTATGACCACTAGAATATTTACTATGCATATTATTTAAAACATATGTCATCCTTCAAAATGAAAAAGAATACAGAAGAAAAACCAATACAACATCCTGACCCACCTTCCTCTGCAGTCAAAACGCACTCTGCTTCTGTCAGTTGCCATTCCACAAATTTTTGATAGGTTAAATTATCGTATATTACAAACAAGAGAGAATGAAATTGTTCTTTAAACGGAATCCCTTTAGTTTGTGATAAGCCTCTGTAGGGTGAGTTGGCGATATGGATCAGCGCTGCCTTATTATACTAGTGGGGCATGAGTAGAGCTGTCAGTTGCTATGTGAACACTCCATGGGTGCCAGGCCTTTTTAACTCTTTTTTTATTAAATCTGCTTCTGCTTTAAAAATTCTTATTTCATCAAATCTATCGTCTATTGTTTCATGCGATTTATATTTGTTTTATTGCGCAGGCTTTAAAGACAATTTCCAGGAATTTTTTAATTTATCTATTTATAGTTTAGTTGAGACATTTAACAATGTCAGGAGCCGCAACATTTGCCAAAGAAAGAACTGAAAATATATACAATATAATAATACTATATTGTCAAAAGTATTGTGACACCTGCCTTTACACGCACATGACCTTTAATGGCATCTCAGTCTTAGTCCGTAGGGTTCAATATTGAGTTGGCCCACCCTTTGCAGCTATAAGAGCTTAATCTCTTCTGGGAAGGATGTCCACAAGGTTTAGGAGTGTGTCTATGGGAATGTTTGACCATCCAGAAGCGCATTTGTGAGGTCAGGCACTGATGTTGGATGAGAAGGCCTGGCTCGCAGTCTTTGCTCTAATTCATCCTAAAGGTGTTCTGTTGGGTTGAAGTCAGGACTCTGTGCAGGCCAGTCAAGTTCCTCCACCCCAAACTTACTCATCCATGTCTTTATGGACCTTGCTTTGTGCACTGGTGTTCAGTCATGTTGGAACAGGATCATCCCCAAACTGTTCCCACAAAATTGGGAGCATGAAATTGTCTAAAATGTCTTGGTATGCTGACGCCTTAAGAGATCCCTTCACTGGAACTAAGGGGCCAAGCCCAACCCCTGAAAAACAACCCCACATCATAATCCCCCCTCCACCAAATGATTTGGACTAGTGCACAAATCAAGGTCCATAAAAACTGGCCTAAAAAAACAAGAAAAATAGCCCTGGGACTTTAGATGAGGTGAGAGAGGTTTAGCCAATGTCCACAATGAACACTGAGACAAAATCAATTTATTCATTTCAAGATGTTATGTAACTGAGCGGTAACAACAATGATTGTGAGTTACCAGGCATAATAGCCAATGTACACAACACAAATGAATGTAAATATACAATATAAAAACTGGCCTGTACAGAGTTCTGACCTCAACCCGAGAGAACACCTTTGGGATGAATTAGAGTGGAGACTGCAAGCCAGGCCTTCTCGTCCACATCAGTGCCTGACTTTACAAATGCGCTTCTGGAAATATGGTCAAACATTCCCATAGACACACTCTTAAACCTTGTGGAACAGCCTTCCCAGAAAAGTGGAAGCTGCTATAGCTGCAAACGGTGGGCCAACTCAATGACCACCACCATGTTTCACGGTGGGGATGATGTGTTTAGGGTGATGTGCGAGTTTTCAGCCACACATTTTGCTTTTTGACCAAAAAGTTCAATGTTGGTCTCATCTGACCAGAGCACCTTCTTCCACATGTTTACTGTGTCCCCCACATGGCTTCTCACAAACTGAAAATGGATGCTCTTATGGCTTTCTTTCAACAATGACTTTCTTCTTGCCACTCTTCTATAAAGGCCAGATTTTTGGAGTGCACAACTAATGCCCCGTACACACGATCAGAAATTCTGCCAGCAAAAGTCGGATGTGAGCTTTTGGTCAGAAATTCCGACCGTGTGTATGCTCTATCGGACTTTTGCTGGCTGAATTCCAGCCAGCAAAAGATTGAGAGCAGGTTCTCTATTTTTCGGTCAGAAAAAGTTCCTATCCGAAAATGCGTTTGTCTATATGCAATTCGGTCGCGCAAAAAATCACACATGCTGGGAAACAATTCGACGCTTGCTCGGAAGCATTGAACTTCATTTTCTCGGCAAGTCGTAGTCACCGCGTTCTTGAAGGTCGAAAGTTCAGAGAACTTTTGTTTGACCGTGTGTATGCAAGGCAAGCTTGAGCGGAATACCGTCAGAAAAACCATTCAAGTTTTTTCTGACGGAATTTCTGATTGTGTGTACGCGGCATAATAGCTGTCCTGTGGACAGATTCTCCCATCTGAGCTGTGGATCTCTTCCAGAGTTACCATGGGCCACTTGGCTGCTTTTCTGATGAATGCTCTCCTTGCCCGGCCTGTCAGTTTAGGTGGACGGCCATGTCTTGGTAGGTTTGCAGTTGTGCCATACTCTTTCCATTTTCGTATGATGGATTGAACAGTGCACCATGAGATGTACAAAGTTTGGGATATGTTTTTATAACCTAATTCTGCTTTAAGCTTCTCCACAACTTTATCCCTGACCTGTCTGGTGTGTTTCTTGGCCTTTATGATGCTGTTTGTTCACTAAGGTTCTCTAACAACCTCTGAGGTCTTCACAGAACAGCTGTACAGTGCCTTGAGAAAGTATTCATACCCCTTGAAATTTTCCACATTTTGTCATGTTACAACCAAAAACGTAAATGTATTTTATTGGGATTTTATGTGATAGACCAACACAAAGTGGCACATAATTGTGAAGTGGAGGGAAAATGATAAATGGTTTTCAAATGAAAAGTGTGGCGTGCATTTGTATTCATCCCCCTTTACTCTGATACCCCTAACTAAGTCACCGACTAAGTAAATAGATTCCTCCTGTGTGTAATTTAACCACTTGCCGACCAGCTGCCATCATTATACTGCGGTGGGTCGGCACGATCCTGCGAACTGTCACAGCTGTACGTTGGTCCCTTTAAGCGGGATAGCAGTCCGGTGCGCCCGCGTGCCCGCTGCACAGCGGGGGGTGGTGCCAATGCTCGTGACCTTCGGTCGCGGTGACTGCCGGCCACAAGCAATCATGGGCGCAAGAGGCAAAACAGGGACGTGTGTGTGTAAACACACACATCCCAGTTCTGTGAGGAGAGGAGAGAGAGATCGTGAGTTCCTACGAGCTGGGAACCATGATCTGTCATCTCCTATAATCAGTCCCATCCCCCACAGTTAGAACACACACATAGGGAACACACTTAACCCCTTGATCGGCCCCTAGTGTTAACCCCTTCCCTGCCAGTGACATTTACAGAGCAATCGAGGGGTCTTCAAACTACGGCCCTCCAGTTGTTCAGGAACTACAATTCCCATCATGCCTAGTCATGTCTGTGAATGTCAGAGTTCTACAATGCCTCATGGGATGTGTAGTTCCGCAACAACTGGAGAGCCGTAGTTTGAAGATTCCTGCAATAATCATTGCATTTTTATAGCACTGATCGCTGTATAAACGCCAATGGTCCCAAGATAGTGTCAAAAGTGTCTGATATGTCCGCCATAATGTCTTCCTCACTCACAGACATCAGGACATATCTTCCTCACTCACAGACATCAGGACACATCTTCCTCACTCACAGACATCAGAACAGATCTTCCTCACTCACAGACATCAGAACAGATCTTCCTCACTCACAGACATTAGGACATATCTTCCGCACTCACAGACATCAGGACATATCTTCCTCACTCACAGACATCAGGACACGTCTTCTTCATCACTCATACTGTACATATCAGGACATATGTCTTTATCACTCATAAATATCAGGACATATGACTTCATCACTCACATACATCAGGACACATGTGTTCTTCACTCACTTACATAAGGATACATGTCTTTCACGCTCACAGACAACAGGACGCTTGTATTCCTTACTCACAGAAATCAGGACATATCTTCCTCACTCACAGAAATCAGGACATATCTTCCTCACTCACAGAAATCAGGACACATCTTCCTCACTCACAGACATCAGGACACATCTTCCTCACTCACAGAGATCAGGACATATCTTCTTCCCTCACAGACATCAGGACATATCTTCCTCACTCACAGACATCAGGACATATCTTCCTCACTCACAGACATCAGGACATATGTTCCTCGCCCCTCCACAGCTTAGTGCTCCAATGAGTGTGGAGGAGCGGTGAGGAGAGCTGCTGACTAACAGTCTGTAGCTCTCCTCTCGGGGATCTGTGAGATCTGAGCCATCGGCGGTGTTCGGTGGCTCTGTTCTCAGTGCAGAGGGGGACAGCTGCAGCATCGGACTGATGCTGCATCCACCTAGGTAAGTATGAATGTAAAAAACAAAACAAAACATACTTCTCTTTTACATACAAGCTGGCACACGCTGTTTGCAGCAGACTGAGAGGATGAGCTCACAGTACCTTTCCTCACTTCTTGTCAGAGGCACTGAGCTCAATGGACAGCTTGGAGCCTGCAGAGTTTGACAGGCAGCACCACCTGTCAAACTCGCCTATTGATTTCAATGGGGCCATTCTGCAACTGCAAGCCAAACTCGCTCGCAGTAGCAGCATAGTCCAACAATGTAAAACTACCATTCAGCAATGTAAAAAAAAACAAAAAAACAAGGAGGCGGCAGTAGCACCTCATGAACACCTGTCAGCTGCTACCATGCCACTCGTTGAAAAGCAATCCACTACAGATCACTTTTGGAAGAAACTTGAAACACATCATCCATTTCACACTTACCACCAACCAGGTCACTCCCCAGCCACTTCCCATGTTAGCCACCTCCCTTCAACTTATATCCCAGGTGACCATTTCCCAATCTGCAGATGACAGACCATACTCCAAAAGATATGACTCCCGGTTACTCCCCCCACCAGCTGATTGATATCCCTCCATGACCATCTCACACCCCCTTGCTGACAGACCTCTCTCCCCAGCCTGTCCCCACACACCCTCTCATCTGATGACCTGTGGATGGGGGAATCACTTCCGCACTGTTATTGTGTTCTGCCAGTGGGGAGCCTTTCCTACCCACAGAATACAATGATCAGTGTTGCTAACTATAGCTGGCAGCACTGATTGTTTGGGGAAAAACCTGACAGGCTGGTTGTACTCAAGTTGATTAATAGATTGACTTATGCACAACCAGCTAGCCCATACATAGATCGACTATGGCTGGTCTCTGCTTAATTGGTTTAATTTCAATCCATGTATGGCCCGCTTAACCACTACGCAGTCCTTAAGCATCCTTCCACAAACCTTTACATTTTTCCGTCCCAGATTCCTTCATCCTCCTCACCTGTACATAGTGCCCACTGTCATACCCTCCACACTCCTCTCCTATACATAGTGCCCATTGTCGTACCCTCTACACTTCTCTCCTATACATACTGCTCACTGTCATACCCTCCACACTCCTCTCCTGTACATACTGCCCTCTGTCATACCCTCCACACTCCTCTCCTGTACATACTGCCCTCTGTCATACCCTCCACACTCCTCTCCTGTACATACTGCCCTCTGTCATACCCTCCACACTCCTCTCCTGTACATACTGCCCACTGTCATGCCCTCCACACTCCTCTCCTGTACATACTGCCCACTGTCATGCCCTCCACACTCCTCTCCTGTACATACTGCCCACTGTCATGCCCTCCACACTCCTCTCCTGTACATACTGCCCTCTGTCATACCCTCCACACTCCTCTCCTGTACATACTGCCCACTGTCATGCCCTCCACACTCCTCTCCTGTATATACTGCCAACTGTCATACCCTCCACACTCCTCTCCTGTACATACTGCCCACTGTCATACCCTCCACACTCCTCTCCTGTACATACTGCTCACTGTCATACCCCCCACACTCCTCTCCTGTACATACCGCTCACTGCCATACCCTTCACATTCCTCTCCTGTACATACTGCCCACTGTCATACCCTCCCTACTCCTCTCCTGTACTTACTGCTCACCATCATACCCTCCATACTCCTCTCCTGTACATACTGCTCACTGTCATACCCTCCACATTCCTCTCCTATACATACTGCTCACTGTCATACACTCCACACTCCTCTCCTGTACATACTGCCCACTGTTATACCCTACACACTCCTCTCCAGTACATACTGCTCACTGTCATACCCTCCACACTCCTCTCCTGTACATACTGCCCTCTGTCATACCCTTCACACTCCTCTCCTGTACATACTACCCTCTGTCATAACCTCCACACTCCTCTCCTGTACATACTGCTCACCATCATACCCTTCACACCAGCCTCCTGTACATACTGCTCAGTATCATACCATCCACACTCCTCTCCTGTACATACTGTCCACTGTCATACCCTTCACACTCCTCTCCTGTGCATACTGCCCACTGTCATACCCTCCACACTCCTCTCATGTACATACTGCCCATTGTCATACCCTCCACTCTCCTGTACACACTACCCACTGTCATACCCTCCACACTCCTCTCCTGTACATACTGCCTACTGTCATAACCTCCACACTCCACTCCTCTCCTGTACATACTGCTCACTGTCATACCCTCCACACTCCTCTCCTGTACATACTGCTCAGTATCATACTGTCCACACACCTCTCCTGTACATACTGTCCACTGTCATACCCTACACACTCCTCTCCTGTACATACTGCCCACTGTCATACCCTTCACACTCCTCTCCTGTACATAGTGCCGGCTGTCATACCCTCCACACTCCATTCCTGTGCATACTGCCTACTATCATACCGTCCACACTCCTCTCCTGTACATAGTGCCGGCTGTCATACCCTCCACACTCCACTCCTGTGCATACTGCCTACTATCATACCGTCCACACTCCTCTTCTGTACATACCGCCCACT
Source organism: Lithobates septentrionalis (assembly GCA_037952835.1). Lineage (NCBI taxonomy): Eukaryota > Metazoa > Chordata > Amphibia > Anura > Ranidae > Lithobates > Lithobates septentrionalis. The sequence goes on along the minus strand of JBBDGP010002643.1, from coordinate 284,406 downwards.
GTGATACCCTCCACACTCTTCTCCTGTACATACTGCCCCATCATACCCTCCACACTCTATTCCTGTACATACTGCCAACTGTCATACCCTCCACACTCCTCTCCTGTACATACTGCCAACTGTCTTTCTCTCCACACTCCTCTCCTGTACATACTGCCCCATAATACCTTCCACACTCCTCTCCTGTACATACTGCCCCTATCATACCCTCCCCACTCCTCTCCTGTACATCCTGCCCCCATCATACCCTCCACACTCCTCTCCTGTACATACTGCCCACTTGCATACCCTCCACACTTCTCTATTGTACATAGTGCCCACTGCCATACCCTCCACACTCCTCTCCTGTACATAGTGCCCACTGTTATACCCTCCACATTCCTCTCCCTCACCTGCACAGACGCCCCACTTTTATACCATCCATACTCCTCCCCATGCCTCTTACTCACAAAAACAGTTTTTTTAAATTATATTGAATATCCTCCAATGTTACCAGCTCTAGAATGGGCCCACTTTTGTTAGTTCAACTAAAGGAAATCTTCTCAGTCCTCATATTTGTTCTGCCCATTGTTAGTACTCATTTAATTTTGTGATTACTACTGTGATTTATAGAAGAACATAGGGGATGTCAGCTACTCTAAATATACAGCTGGTAAAAAAAGTGTCCCTGAAAATATTTTTGAAATGTTGGCAACTATGCACTTGGGCACTGCCCAAGGGCCACCGGGTCAGTAGGGGGCCCCATGAGAGGCTCCTGGAATCCTTTAATATTAAAGCGGTAGTAAACTTCGCTAACATTACTACTTTTTAGAGGTCCTGAGGTAGGTTATGCCATAATGTACTAGTATGCACAGCATATTAGCACATTAGGGTACACTTACCTGTCAGACTGAGCCCTCCAGCGCTGTGACCAATCCAGTGGGTCCCGGGCACTTCCATCCTCACCCGGTCTTCCTTCCGTTTTCTGTGCCTTCGGTCACTTGCCTTGGCTGGGCTGCATTGCTGTCACTCCCACGCATGCTCATGCGCATTCTCTCTCTATATCGCTCTCATCCCCCCTCTCTCTCTCATCCTCCCTCTCTCTATTGAATTTGTTATAACAAAAAAATTTTTGCATTTTTATTTCTTTTTATAAAAAGCTACACCAAAATTCTGAGCACTGGGCCCATGATGTTCTTAATCTGCATACAGTGCAAAAATCATATATGAATGTAGACCTATGAAGTCCAAAGTATAAATGATTATACGATGAATAAACAACCAATAACGTGAAAATTATGTATATGTAATGACAGATCATGTGACACTTAGATTGCACACAGGTGGACATCATTTCACTAATTATGTGACTTCTGAAGGTAATTGGTGGCACCAGAGCTTTTTATGGGCTTCATAACAAAGGGGGTGAATACATACGCACATGCCAATTATCAGTTTTTTATTTCTGCAAAATAGTTTTATGTATATGTTTTTCTAATTTTACTTCACCAACTTAGACTATTGTGTTCTGATCCATCACATATAATTCAGATTAAAAAAACATTGAACTAAAGGCTGTAATGTAACAAAATAGGTAAAAAGCCAAGGGGTTGAATACTTTTGCAAGGCACTGTATCTATTATGGAGTTATTCTATAGGTGAAACAATATCTTCCTCATTCACAGATTTCAGGACACATCTTCCTCACTCACAGACATCAGAGCACATTTTCCTCACTCACAGACATCAGGACATATCTTCCTCACTCACAGACATCAGGACATATTTTCCTCACTCACAGACATCAGGACATATCTTCCTCACTCACAGACATCAGGACACATCTTCCTCACTCACAGACATCAGAAAACATCTTCCTCACTCACAGACATCAGGACATATCTTCCTCACTCACAGACATCAGGACACATCTTCCTCACTCACAGACATCAGGACATATCTTCCTCACTCACAGACATCAGGACACATCTTCCTCACTCACAGACATCAGAAAACATCTTCCTCACTCACAGACATCAGGACATATCTTCCTCACTCACAGACATCAGGACATATCTTCCTCACTCACAGACATCAGGACATATCTTCCTCACTCACAGACATCAGGACACATCTTCCTCACTCACAGACATCAGGACACATCTTCCTCACTCACAGACATCAGGACACATCTTCCTCACTCACAGACATCAGGACACATCTTCCTCACTCACAGACATCAGGACATATCTTCCTCACTCACAGACATCAGAAAACATCTTCCTCACTCACAAACATCAAAACATGCCTTCCTCGTTCACACACATCAGGACACGTCTTCTTTACTCACAGACATCAGGACACGTCTTCCTCACATACAAACACCGGAACACATGTCTTCCTCACTCACAGACATCAGGACATATCTTCCTCACTCACAAACATCGGGACACGTCTTCCACACTCACAGACATCAGGACATATCTTCCTCACTCACAGACATCAGAGCACATTTTCCTCACTCACAGACATCAGGACACATCTTCCTCACTCACAGACATCAGAGCACATCTTCCTCACTCACAGACATCAGGACATATCTTCCTCACTCACAGACATCAGGACATATCTTCCTCACTCACAGACATCAGGACACATCTTCCTCACTCACAGACATCAGAGCACATCTTCCTCACTCACAGACATCAGGACATATCTTCCTCACTCACAGACATCAGAGCACATCTTCCTCACTCACAGACATCAGGACACATCTTCCTCACTCACAGAAATCAGGATATATCTTCCTCACTCACAGACATCAGGACACATCTTCCTCACTCACAGACATCAGGACACATCTTCCTCACTCACAGACATCCGAGCACATCTTCCTCACTCACAGACATCAGAGCACATCTTCCTCACTCACAGACATCAGGACACATCTTCCTCACTCACAGAAATCAGGATATATCTTCCTCACTCACAGAAATCAGGATATATCTTCCTCACTCACAGACATCAGGACACATCTTCCTCACTCACAGACATCAGGACACATCTTCCTCACTCACAGACATCAGGACACATCTTCCTCACTCACAGACATCCGAGCACATCTTCCTCACTCACAGACATCAGAGCACATCTTCCTCACTCACAGAAATCAGGATATATCTTCCTCACTCACAGACATCAGGACATATCTTCCTCACTCACAGACATCAGGACACATCTTCCTCACTCGCAGACATCAGGACACATCTTCCTCACTCACAGACATCAGGACACATCTTCCTCACTCACAGACATCAGGACACATCTTCCTCACTCACAGACATCAGGACACATCTTCCTCACTCACAGACATCAGGACACATCTTCCTCACTCACAGACATCAGGACACATCTTCCTCACTCACAGACATCAGGACACATCTTCCTCACTCACAGACATCAGAGCACATTTTCCTCACTCACAGACATCAGAAAACATCTTCCTCACTCACAGACATCAGGACACATCTTCCTCACTCACAGACATCAGGACACGTCTTCTTTACTCACAAACATCAAAACATGCCTTCCTCGTTCACACACATCAGGACACGTCTTCTTTACTCACAGACATCAGGACACGTCTTCCTCACTCACAGACATCAGAGCACATCTTCCTCACTCACAGACATCAGGACATATCTTCCTCACTCACAGACATCAGGACACATCTTCCTCACTCACAGAAATCAGGATATATCTTCCTCACTCACAGACATCAGGACACATCTTCCTCACTCACAGACATCAGGACACATCTTCCTCACTCACAGACATCAGGACACATCTTCCTCACTCACAGACATCCGAGCACATCTTCCTCACTCACAGACATCAGAGCACATCTTCCTCACTCACAGACATCAGGACACATCTTCCTCACTCACAGAAATCAGGATATATCTTCCTCACTCACAGACATCAGGACATATCTTCCTCACTCACAGACATCAGGACACATCTTCCTCACTCACAGACATCAGGACACATCTTCCTCACTCACAGACATCAGGACACATCTTCCTCACTCACAGACATCCGAGCACATCTTCCTCACTCACAGACATCAGAGCACATCTTCCTCACTCACAGACATCAGGACACATCTTCCTCACTCACAGAAATCAGGATATATCTTCCTCACTCACAGACATCAGGACACATCTTCCTCACTCACAGACATCAGGACACATCTTCCTCACTCACAGACATCAGGACACATCTTCCTCACTCACAGACATCAGGACACATCTTCCTCACTCACAGACATCAGGACACATCTTCCTCACTCACAGACATCAGAGCACATCTTCCTCACTCACAGACATCAGGACACATCTTCCTCACTCACAGACATCAGGACACATCTTCCTCACTCACAGACATCAGGACACATCTTCCTCACTCACAGACATCAGGACACATCTTCCTCACTCACAGACATCAGGACACATCTTCCTCACTCACAGACATCAGGACATATCTTCCTCACTCACAGACATCAGAGCACATTTTCCTCACTCACAGACATCAGAAAACATCTTCCTCACTCACAAACATCAAAACATGCCTTCCTCGTTCACACACATCAGGACACGTCTTCTTTACTCACAGACATCAGGACACGTCTTCCTCACATACAAACACCGGAACACATGTCTTCCTCACTCACAGACATCAGGACATATCTTCCTCACTCACAAACATCGGGACACGTCTTCCACACTCACAGACATGAGCACACTTGTCATTTACATACATCAGGACAGATGTCATCCACAATCACAGACATCAGGACATATCTTCCTCACTCACAGACATCAGAGCACATTTTCCTCACTCACAGACATCAGGACATATCTTCCTCACTCACAGACATCAGGACACATCTTCCTCACTCACAGACATCAGGACATATCTTCCTCACTCACAGACATCAGGACACATCTTCCTCACTCACAGACATCAGGACATATCTTCCTCACTCACAGACTTTAGGACATATCTTCCTCACTCACAGACATCAGGACATATCTTCCTCACTCACAGACATCAGGACACATCTTCCTCACTCACAGACATCAGGACATATCTTCCTCACTCACAGACTTTAGGACATATCTTCCTCACTCACAGACATCAGGACACATCTTCCTCACTCACAGACATCAGGACATATCTTCCTCACTCACAGACTTTAGGACATATCTTCCTCACTCACAGACATCAGGACATATCTTCCTCACTCACAGAAATCAGGACACATCTTCCTCACTCACAGACATCAGAAAACATCTTCCTCACTCACAGACATCAGGACATATCTTCCTCACTCACAGACATCAGGACATATCTTCCTCACTCACAGACATCAGGACACATCTTCCTCACTCACAGACATCAGGACATATCTTCCTCACTCACAGACTTTAGGACATATCTTCCTCACTCACAGACATCAGGACATATCTTCCTCACTCACAGAAATCAGGACACATCTTCCTCACTCACAGACATCAGGACATATCTTTCTCACTCACAGACATCAGGACATATCTTCCTCACTCACAGACATCAGAAAACATCTTCCTCACTCACAGAAATCAGGACATATCTTCCTCACTCACAGACATCAGGACATATCTTCCTCACTCACAGACATCAGAAAACATCTTCCTCACTCACAGACATCAGGACATATCTTCCTCACTCACAGACATCAGGACACATCTTCCTCACTCACAGACATCAGGACACATCTTCCTCACTCACAGACATCAGGACATATCTTCCTCACTCACAGACATCAGAAAACATCTTCCTCACTCACAAACATCAAAACATGCCTTCCTCGTTCACACACATCAGGACACGTCTTCTTTACTCACAGACATCAGGACACGTCTTCCTCACATACAAACACCGGAACACATGTCTTCCTCACTCACAGACATCAGGACATATCTTCCTCACTCACAAACATCGGGACACGTCTTCCTCACTCACAGACATCAGAGCACATTTTCCTCACTCACAGACATCAGGACACATCTTCCTCACTCACAGACATCAGAGCACATCTTCCTCACTCACAGACATCAGGACATATCTTCCTCACTCACAGACATCAGGACACATCTTCCTCACTCACAGAAATCAGGATATATCTTCCTCACTCACAGACATCAGGACACATCTTCCTCACTCACAGACATCAGGACACATCTTCCTCACTCACAGACATCAGGACACATCTTCCTCACTCACAGACATCCGAGCACATCTTCCTCACTCACAGACATCAGAGCACATCTTCCTCACTCACAGACATCAGGACACATCTTCCTCACTCACAGAAATCAGGATATATCTTCCTCACTCACAGACATCAGGACATATCTTCCTCACTCACAGACATCAGGACACATCTTCCTCACTCGCAGACATCAGGACACATCTTCCTCACTCACAGACATCAGGACACATCTTCCTCACTCACAGACATCAGGACACATCTTCCTCACTCACAGACATCAGGACACATCTTCCTCACTCACAGACATCAGGACACATCTTCCTCACTCACAGACATCAGGACACATCTTCCTCACTCACAGACATCAGGACACATCTTCCTCACTCACAGACATCAGAGCACATTTTCCTCACTCACAGACATCAGAAAACATCTTCCTCACTCACAAACATCAAAACATGCCTTCCTCGTTCACACACATCAGGACACGTCTTCTTTACTCACAGACATCAGGACACGTCTTCCTCACATACAAACACCGGAACACATGTCTTCCTCACTCACAGACATCAGGACATATCTTCCTCACTCACAGACATCAGAGCACATCTTCCTCACTCACAGACATCAGGACATATCTTCCTCACTCACAGACATCAGGACACATCTTCCTCACTCACAGAAATCAGGATATATCTTCCTCACTCACAGACATCAGGACACATCTTCCTCACTCACAGACATCAGGACACATCTTCCTCACTCACAGACATCAGGACACATCTTCCTCACTCACAGACATCCGAGCACATCTTCCTCACTCACAGACATCAGAGCACATCTTCCTCACTCACAGACATCAGGACACATCTTCCTCACTCACAGAAATCAGGATATATCTTCCTCACTCACAGACATCAGGACATATCTTCCTCACTCACAGACATCAGGACACATCTTCCTCACTCACAGAAATCAGGATATATCTTCCTCACTCACAGAAATCAGGACATATCTTCCTCACTCACAGACATCAGGACACATCTTCCTCACTCACAGACATCAGGACACATCTTCCTCACTCACAGACATCAGGACACATCTTCCTCACTCACAGACATCAGAGCACATCTTCCTCACTCACAGACATCAGGACACATCTTCCTCACTCACAGACATCAGGACACATCTTCCTCACTCACAGACATCAGGACACATCTTCCTCACTCACAGACATCAGGACACATCTTCCTCACTCACAGACATCAGGACACATCTTCCTCACTCACAGACATCAGGACATATCTTCCTCACTCACAGACATCAGAGCACATTTTCCTCACTCACAGACATCAGAAAACATCTTCCTCACTCACAAACATCAAAACATGCCTTCCTCGTTCACACACATCAGGACACGTCTTCTTTACTCACAGACATCAGGACACGTCTTCCTCACATACAAACACCGGAACACATGTCTTCCTCACTCACAGACATCAGGACATATCTTCCTCACTCACAAACATCGGGACACGTCTTCCACACTCACAGACATGAGCACACTTGTCATTTACATACATCAGGACAGATGTCATCCACAATCACAGACATCAGGACATATCTTCCTCACTCACAGACATCAGGACACATCTTCCTCACTCACAGACATCAGGACATATCTTCCTCACTCACAGACATCAGGACACATCTTCCTCACTCACAGACATCAGGACATATCTTCCTCACTCACAGACATCAGGACACATCTTCCTCACTCACAGACATCAGGACACATCTTCCTCACTCACAGACATCCGAGCACATCTTCCTCACTCACAGACATCAGAGCACATCTTCCTCACTCACAGACATCAGGACACATCTTCCTCACTCACAGAAATCAGGATATATCTTCCTCACTCACAGACATCAGGACATATCTTCCTCACTCACAGACATCAGGACACATCTTCCTCACTCACAGACATCAGGACACATCTTCCTCACTCACAGACATCAGGACACATCTTCCTCACTCACAGACATCAGGACACATCTTCCTCACTCACAGACATCAGGACATATCTTCCTCACTCACAGACATCAGGACACATCTTCCTCACTCACAGACATCAGGACATATCTTCCTCACTCACAGACATCAGGACACATCTTCCTCACTCACAGACATCAGGACACATCTTCCTCACTCACAGAAATCAGGACACATCTTCCTCACTCACAGACATCAGAAAACATCTTCCTCACTCACAGACATCAGGACATATCTTCCTCACTCACAGACATCAGGACACATCTTCCTCACTCACAGACATCAGAAAACATCTTCCTCACTCACAGACATCAGGACATATCTTCCTCACTCACAGACATCAGAAAACATCTTCCTCACTCACAGAAATCAGGACATATCTTCCTCACTCACAGACATCAGGACATATCTTCCTCACTCACAGACATCAGAAAACATCTTCCTCACTCACAGACATCAGGACATATCTTCCTCACTCACAGACATCAGGACATATCTTCCTCACTCACAGACATCAGGACACATCTTCCTCACTCACAGACATCAGGACACATCTTCCTCACTCACAGACATCAGGACACATCTTCCTCACTCACAGACATCAGGACATATCTTCCTCACTCACAGACATCAGGACATATCTTCCTCACTCACAGACATCAGAGCACATTTTCCTCACTCACAGACATCAGGACACATCTTCCTCACTCACAGACATCAGGACACATCTTCCTCACTCACAGACATCAGGACATATCTTCCTCACTCACAGACATCAGGACATATCTTCCTCACTCACAGACATCAGAGCACATCTTCCTCACTCACAGACATCAGGACATATCTTCCTCACTCACAGACATCAGAAAACATCTTCCTCACTCACAGAAATCAGGACATATCTTCCTCACTCACAGACATCAGGACACATCTTCCTCACTCACAGAAATCAGGACATATCTTCCTCACTCACAGACATCAGGACACATCTTCCTCACTCACAGACATCAGGACATATCTTCCTCACTCACAGACATCAGGACACATCTTCCTCACTCACAGACATCAGGACACATCTTCCTCACTCACAGACATCAGGACATATCTTCCTCACTCACAGACATCAGAAAACATCTTCCTCACTCACAGAAATCAGGACATATCTTCCTCACTCACAGACATCAGGACACATCTTCCTCACTCACAGACATCAGGACACATCTTCCTCACTCACAGACATCAGGACACATCTTCCTCACTCACAGACATCAGGACACATCTTCCTCACTCACAAACATCGGGACACGTCTTCCACACTCACAGACATCAGGACATATCTTCCTCACTCACAGACATCAGAGCACATTTTCCTCACTCACAGACATCAGGACATATCTTCCTCACTCACAGACATCAGGACACATCTTCCTCACTCACAGAAATCAGGATATATCTTCCTCACTCACAGACATCAGGACACATCTTCCTCACTCACAGACATCAGGACACATCTTCCTCACTCACAGACATCAGGACACATCTTCCTCACTCACAGACATCCGAGCACATCTTCCTCACTCACAGACATCAGAGCACATCTTCCTCACTCACAGACATCAGGACACATCTTCCTCACTCACAGAAATCAGGATATATCTTCCTCACTCACAGACATCAGGACATATCTTCCTCACTCACAGACATCAGGACACATCTTCCTCACTCGCAGACATCAGGACACATCTTCCTCACTCACAGACATCAGGACACATCTTCCTCACTCACAGACATCAGGACACATCTTCCTCACTCACAGACATCAGGACACATCTTCCTCACTCACAGACATCAGAGCACATCTTCCTCACTCACAGACATCAGGACACATCTTCCTCACTCACAGACATCAGGACACATCTTCCTCACTCACAGACATCAGGACACATCTTCCTCACTCACAGACATCAGGACACATCTTCCTCACTCACAGACATCAGGACACATCTTCCTCACTCACAGACATCAGGACATATCTTCCTCACTCACAGACATCAGAGCACATTTTCCTCACTCACAGACATCAGAAAACATCTTCCTCACTCACAAACATCAAAACATGCCTTCCTCGTTCACACACATCAGGACACGTCTTCTTTACTCACAGACATCAGGACACGTCTTCCTCACATACAAACACCGGAACACATGTCTTCCTCACTCACAGACATCAGGACATATCTTCCTCACTCACAAACATCGGGACACGTCTTCCACACTCACAGACATGAGCACACTTGTCATTTACATACATCAGGACAGATGTCATCCACAATCACAGACATCAGGACATATCTTCCTCACTCACAGACATCAGAGCACATTTTCCTCACTCACAGACATCAGGACATATCTTCCTCACTCACAGACATCAGGACACATCTTCCTCACTCACAGACATCAGAGCACATTTTCCTCACTCACAGACATCAGGACACATCTTCCTCACTCACAGACATCAGGACATATCTTCCTCACTCACAGACTTTAGGACATATCTTCCTCACTCACAGACATCAGGACATATCTTCCTCACTCACAGAAATCAGGACACATCTTCCTCACTCACAGACATCAGAAAACATCTTCCTCACTCACAGACATCAGGACATATCTTCCTCACTCACAGACATCAGGACATATCTTTCTCACTCACAGACATCAGGACACATCTTCCTCACTCACAGACATCAGGACACATCTTCCTCACTCACAGAAATCAGGACATATCTTCCTCACTCACAGACATCAGGACATATCTTCCTCACTCACAGACATCAGAAAACATCTTCCTCACTCACAGACATCAGGACATATCTTCCTCACTCACAGACATCAGGACACATCTTCCTCACTCACAGACATCAGGACATATCTTCCTCACTCACAGACATCAGGACATATCTTCCTCACTCACAGACATCAGAGCACATTTTCCTCACTCACAGACATCAGGACATATCTTCCTCACTCACAGACATCAGGACACATCTTCCTCACTCACAGACATCAGGACACATCTTCCTCACTCACAGACATCAGGACATATCTTCCTCACTCACAGACATCAGGACATATCTTCCTCACTCACAGACATCAGAGCACATCTTCCTCACTCACAGACATCAGGACATATCTTCCTCACTCAAAGACATCAGAAAACATCTTCCTCACTCACAGAAATCAGGACATATCTTCCTCACTCACAGACATCAGGACACATCTTCCTCACTCACAGAAATCAGGACATATCTTCCTCACTCACAGACATCAGGACACATCTTCCTCACTCACAGACATCAGGACATATCTTCCTCACTCACAGACATCAGGACACATCTTCCTCACTCACAGACATCAGGACACATCTTCCTCACTCACAGACATCAGGACATATCTTCCTCACTCACAGACATCAGAAAACATCTTCCTCACTCACAGAAATCAGGACATATCTTCCTCACTCACAGACATCAGGACACATCTTCCTCACTCACAGACATCAGGACACATCTTCCTCACTCACAGACATCAGGACACATCTTCCTCACTCACAGACATCAGGACACATCTTCCTCACTCACAGACATCAGAAAACATCTTCCTCACTCACAGACATCAGGACACATCTTCCTCACTCACAGACATCAGGACATATCTTCCTCACTCACAGACATCAGGACATATCTTCCTCACTCACAGACATCAGAAAACATCTTCCTCACTCACAGAAATCAGGACATATCTTCCTCACTCACAGACATCAGGACACATCTTCCTCACTCACAGACATCAGGACACATCTTCCTCACTCACAGACATCAGGACACATCTTCCTCACTCACAGACATCCGAGCACATCTTCCTCACTCACAGACATCAGAGCACATCTTCCTCACTCACAGACATCAGGACACATCTTCCTCACTCACAGAAATCAGGATATATCTTCCTCACTCACAGACATCAGGACATATCTTCCTCACTCACAGACATCAGGACACATCTTCCTCACTCACAGACATCAGGACACATCTTCCTCACTCACAGACATCAGGACACATCTTCCTCACTCACAGACATCAGGACACATCTTCCTCACTCACAGACATCAGGACACATCTTCCTCACTCACAGACATCAGGACACATCTTCCTCACTCACAGACATCAGAGCACATCTTCCTCACTCACAGACATCAGGACACATCTTCCTCACTCACAGACATCAGGACACATCTTCCTCACTCACAGACATCAGGACACATCTTCCTCACTCACAGACATCAGGACACATCTTCCTCACTCACAGACATCAGGACACATCTTCCTCACTCACAGACATCAGGACATATCTTCCTCACTCACAGACATCAGAGCACATTTTCCTCACTCACAGACATCAGAAAACATCTTCCTCACTCACAAACATCAAAACATGCCTTCCTCGTTCACACACATCAGGACACGTCTTCTTTACTCACAGACATCAGGACACGTCTTCCTCACATACAAACACCGGAACACATGTCTTCCTCACTCACAGACATCAGGACATATCTTCCTCACTCACAAACATCGGGACACGTCTTCCACACTCACAGACATCAGGACATATCTTCCTCACTCACAGACATCAGAGCACATTTTCCTCACTCACAGACATCAGGACACATCTTCCTCACTCACAGACATCAGGACACATCTTCCTCACTCACAGAAATCAGGATATATCTTCCTCACTCACAGACATCAGGACACATCTTCCTCACTCACAGACATCAGGACACATCTTCCTCACTCACAGACATCAGGACACATCTTCCTCACTCACAGACATCCGAGCACATCTTCCTCACTCACAGACATCAGAGCACATCTTCCTCACTCACAGACATCAGGACACATCTTCCTCACTCACAGAAATCAGGATATATCTTCCTCACTCACAGACATCAGGACATATCTTCCTCACTCACAGACATCAGGACACATCTTCCTCACTCGCAGACATCAGGACACATCTTCCTCACTCACAGACATCAGGACACATCTTCCTCACTCACAGACATCAGGACACATCTTCCTCACTCACAGACATCAGGACACATCTTCCTCACTCACAGACATCAGAGCACATCTTCCTCACTCACAGACATCAGGACACATCTTCCTCACTCACAGACATCAGGACACATCTTCCTCACTCACAGACATCAGGACACATCTTCCTCACTCACAGACATCAGGACACATCTTCCTCACTCACAGACATCAGGACACATCTTCCTCACTCACAGACATCAGGACATATCTTCCTCACTCACAGACATCAGAGCACATTTTCCTCACTCACAGACATCAGAAAACATCTTCCTCACTCACAAACATCAAAACATGCCTTCCTCGTTCACACACATCAGGACACGTCTTCTTTACTCACAGACATCAGGACACGTCTTCCTCACATACAAACACCGGAACACATGTCTTCCTCACTCACAGACATCAGGACATATCTTCCTCACTCACAAACATCGGGACACGTCTTCCACACTCACAGACATCAGGACACATCTTCCTCACTCACAGACATCAGAGCACATTTTCCTCACTCACAGAAATCAGGATATATCTTCCTCACTCACAGACATCAGGACACATCTTCCTCACTCACAGAAATCAGGATATATCTTCCTCACTCACAGACATCAGGACACATCTTCCTCACTCACAGACATCAGGACATATCTTCCTCACTCACAGACATCAGGACACATCTTCCTCACTCACAGAAATCAGGACATATCTTCCTCACTCACAGACATCAGGACACATCTTCCTCACTCACAGACATCAGGACATATCTTCCTCACTCACAGACATCAGGACACATCTTCCTCACTCACAGACATCAGGACACATCTTCCTCACTCACAGACATCAGGACACATCTTCCTCACTCACAGACATCAGGACATATCTTTCTCACTCACAGACATCAGGACACATCTTCCTCACTCACAGACATCAGGACATATCTTCCTCACTCACAGACATCAGAAAACATCTTCCTCACTCACAGACATCAGGACATATCTTCCTCACTCACAGACATCAGGACATATCTTCCTCACTCACAGACATCAGAAAACATCTTCCTCACTCACAGAAATCAGGACATATCTTCCTCACTCACAGACATCAGGACACATCTTCCTCACTCACAGACATCAGGACACATCTTCCTCACTCACAGACATCAGGACACATCTTCCTCACTCACAGACATCAGGACACATCTTCCTCACTCACAGACATCAGGACACATCTTCCTCACTCACAGACATCAGGACACATCTTCCTCACTCACAGACATCAGAGCACATCTTCCTCACTCACAGACATCAGGACATATCTTCCTCACTCACAGACATCAGGACACATCTTCCTCACTCACAGACATCAGGACACATCTTCCTCACTCACAGACATCAGGACACATCTTCCTCACTCACAGACATCAGGACACATCTTCCTCACTCACAGACATCAGGACATATCTTCCTCACTCACAGACATCAGAAAACATCTTCCTCACTCACAGAAATCAGGACACATCTTCCTCACTCACAGACATCAGAGCACATCTTCCTCACTCACAGACATCAGGACACATCTTCCTCACTCACAGAAATCAGGATATATCTTCCTCACTCACAGACATCAGGACACATCTTCCTCACTCACAGACATCAGGACACATCTTCCTCACTCACAGACATCAGGACACATCTTCCTCACTCACAGAAATCAGGACACATCTTCCTCACTCACAGACATCAGAGCACATCTTCCTCACTCACAGACATCAGGACACATCTTCCTCACTCACAGAAATCAGGATATATCTTCCTCACTCACAGACATCAGGACACATCTTCCTCACTCACAGACATCAGGACACATCTTCCTCACTCACAGACATCAGAGCACATTTTCCTCACTCACAGACATCAGAAAACATCTTCCTCACTCACAAACATCAAAACATGCCTTCCTCGTTCACACACATCAGGACACGTCTTCTTTACTCACAGACATCAGGACACGTCTTCCTCACATACAAACACCGGAACACATGTCTTCCTCACTCACAGACATCAGGACATATCTTCCTCACTCACAGACATCAGGACACATCTTCCTCACTCACAGAAATCAGGACATATCTTCCTCACTCACAGACATCAGGACACATCTTCCTCACTCACAGACATCAGGACATATCTTCCTCACTCACAGACATCAGGACACATCTTCCTCACTCACAGACATCAGGACACATCTTCCTCACTCACAGACATCAGGACACATCTTCCTCACTCACAGACATCAGGACATATCTTTCTCACTCACAGACATCAGGACACATCTTCCTCACTCACAGACATCAGAGCACATCTTCCTCACTCACAGACATCAGGACACATCTTCCTCACTCACAGACATCAGGACACATCTTCCTCACTCACAGACATCAGGACACATCTTCCTCACTCACAGACATCAGGACACATCTTCCTCACTCACAGACATCAGGACATATCTTCCTCACTCACAGACATCAGAAAACATCTTCCTCACTCACAGAAATCAGGACACATCTTCCTCACTCACAGACATCAGAGCACATCTTCCTCACTCACAGACATCAGGACACATCTTCCTCACTCACAGAAATCAGGATATATCTTCCTCACTCACAGACATCAGGACACATCTTCCTCACTCACAGACATCAGGACACATCTTCCTCACTCACAGACATCAGGACACATCTTCCTCACTCACAGACATCAGAGCACATCTTCCTCACTCACAGACATCAGGACACATCTTCCTCACTCACAGAAATCAGGATATATCTTCCTCACTCACAGACATCAGGACACATCTTCCTCACTCACAGACATCAGGACACATCTTCCTCACTCACAGACATCAGGACACATCTTCCTCACTCACAGACATCAGGACACATCTTCCTCACTCACAGACATCAGGACACATCTTCCTCACTCACAGACATCAGGACATATCTTCCTCACTCACAGACATCAGAAAACATCTTCCTCACTCACAGAAATCAGGACACATCTTCCTCACTCACAGACATCAGAGCACATCTTCCTCACTCACAGACATCAGGACACATCTTCCTCACTCACAGAAATCAGGATATATCTTCCTCACTCACAGACATCAGGACACATCTTCCTCACTCACAGACATCAGGACACATCTTCCTCACTCACAGACATCAGGACACATCTTCCTCACTCACAGACATCAGAGCACATCTTCCTCACTCACAGACATCAGGACACATCTTCCTCACTCACAGAAATCAGGATATATCTTCCTCACTCACAGACATCAGGACACATCTTCCTCACTCACAGACATCAGGACACATCTTCCTCACTCACAGACATCAGGACACATCTTCCTCACTCACAGACATCAGGACACATCTTCCTCACTCACAGACATCAGGACACATCTTCCTCACTCACAGACATCAGGACACATCTTCCTCACTCACAGACATCAGGACATATCTTCCTCACTCACAGACATCAGGACACATCTTCCTCACTCACAGAAATCAAGACATAAACACTGAGCAATATCAGGGCACAAATTTCCCACATCACAACATTTTCCTGCATAGAGAATTCATGGTAACTTTCTTCAAAGACACAAGGCCACATTAGAGACCATTATGATGGACACCCAATATGTGAAACGATAGAAATGCAGGTCCTATGTATACAAACCTAGGTGAATGTTTACCTGCAGGAAGAAAAACTTCCCACTCGCGAAGCATAAACCTCCCACTTACAGCTATAAAACATACACATTTTATTTAAAAAAAAAACTCTTGTTCTCCGGTCATACAGAGCAGACATGAAGTCACACAGACATTCACAGAATTTTAACCACTGACTGCTCCTGCCACCATCACTCGGCTGGCGCAAAGCATATAATTGCTCCTGGAAACGTCTGCAATCTGGTATGGAGATCACCTCCAACAAGACAGGCTGACTTTTGGAGGGGGGGGGAGGATATATAATAAAGATATATAGATCTATTTTCACTGTTCCTGTGAACCTCAGTTCTGATTTCTGCCCTACAGATACCTCCGCAGACTATTTTAGCAGCGGGGTTGGATGAGTAATCAACTCAAGCAGGGGGGCAAGGTGCAGAGGTTGACCATGTTACTGTTATCTGTAATGTCGCTATCTGTATTGTAACAAGAGAGAGGAAAGCTGGGGCGATAGCGCAGATGTTCTGCATGAAATATCATTCCTGCAACCTTTTTTTTTTTTTTCCAGCAGCAAAAGAGTTAAAACAGTAATGGTCGGAGCATAGGGCATGCATGTCGCTGTGCTGGATGTCTCTATGATTCAAGTTATAAAGGTAGCAAAAGTGTATCTTCTCGAACCTGTACCTGTGACTCCATGACATCACGTCTACCTGAGCCCCGGGTCTGCAGTGCCACCCCCCCCCCCCACCTCAATATCACAATTTGTCTCCCCGTCTCACCCATGCACAAACAACAACCATTGCATTTTCCTTCTATCCATTTTCTAATGTTCAAAGGATACCAGAGAAGCCCCAGCATCGCTCCTGCGGTCTGGTCCTAGCAGCCGTCTCTTCTCTGTCCCTCTCGCTCAGCCTGATTCTCTTAGGAATGTTTAATGAGAGAGGAGCATCTAGATCACCTCCCTGTCATTCAGCGCCAGCGAGGTTACCCCTCTTCTTTTATAGACAATCTTCGCCTTTTCGCTTGTCTCTCCCTCCCCATCCTTGCCCCTCCTTCCCTTTTCAAATCCTTTCTCCCCCCCCCCCCCCCCCCCCCCTATTTCTCCCTAAGAGATTCTTCAAATCTTTCACTTCACCCCCCCAACCACCAAACACTACCAGTCATTCAATAGTTGGGAACGGTAAACAACATCCAACGTCAGAGGAGAAGTATAGAACATGTTATCTTCTTGTGCCATTTTTACACATGCTGAAATCTTATTTTTCCCCCTCCTGCTTCTGCAGTGGAGCTTAACGTTCTCATTGCCAGTAATTTCAGCAGCACACCTCTCTGCAGTGTGAAGTCCCCTGGCAACAAGGCAGTTAATACGCCAGTACCTTGCAGAACTAGGGAATGAAGTGCTTGGAGATCTAGGAGACCTCACATCCCTCAATAGATGTCCTGCTGGGAGATGAAACGTAGCACAAGTGCCAGTCTGATGTTGCCTTGTTTAAAGGGTTAGTCCTCCTCTAACTGATATTTTCAGTTTGCGGTAGATGCTAGAGAGGTCAACCATTTGCCAATTCCTTATATCTCTCTTGGACGGTATAGGAGGAGAACCTCGTGCTTGAGTTCAGCTACCTGCTGTAGCAACTATGAGGGGGTCCCACTTTCCACGCTTGATTTGTTATTTATATATCAGAGAATGCTGGAACACATAAAGGTGGGTGGGAAGATGCAAACCACCCAGGTGGAGAGGAGCGATGGCAGGGAGATTGAGTTGATGGAATATTCAAGACAAATAAGAAGGCAGGAGGTGACTCAGCTCACCAGGCTCCATCTAAAACCAACATATCCCTTTTGAATGCACTGACCCTTTAATGAGGTATTAACCTGTTCCTTGTATTGCGGCAGGTCGGCTTCTGTCATTGTACATCGGGCGCGTACACGGCGATCTGTGGACGCGCGTGCCCGTCCGCTAGCGGGGGGGAACCAAGCAGCGGGTCTGGCGCTCCACAGAGAGGCAGAACCAGTGTTGCCAACCGTCAGTATTTTAAGGGAGAGAATATCACCGCTCCAGGTGGGTCAGATCAATGTAAAAGGCATCTCCTTCAGTCTAGAAGTCCAGGTGCTGGCAATGCTATGGCAGTTAGACATCAAAGAAATTCTGGACAGCCGCACTCCAAAACTATTTGCCTTTATTCAATAAGGTGTCATCCAAAATACAGGTCACAGCAAAATGGAACAAAGCTTACGCGTTTCGCACTACAAGGAGTGCTTAGTCATAGCTCATGACTAAGCACTCCTTGTAGTGCGAAACGCATAAGCTTTGTTCCATTTTGCTGTGACCTGTATTTTGGATGACACCTTATTGAATAAAGGCAAATAGTTTTGGAGTGCGGCTGTCCAGAATTTCTTTGATGTCTAACCAGCAGTATTTTTACTGGCAGCCAGTAAAAAATGGGCACATTTTCTCCTGCCACTAAATGCCAGTGACAGGAAAAGGTTACCAGTAAAAAAATATGGCTGTGACGCTTGGCCCGGCCAAGACCATTTGAATGCCTTTTACAGTGTGTTCGGGCAGTGCTGGCGGGGGGGCGGGTCTGGTGGAAGGAGTGCCTGAGCATTTCGTGTGATGTCATAGTGCAAGGGAGCCGATTAGAGCGACTGGAACCTTGTGTGAGCAAACTGGTAGCGGCACTGTCAGTGCTATTTGGACAGATGTGGACTGAAGGGACCATCTGGCAAGGACAGAAACTGTCACTGTGACTCAGGAGGGGACGTGTCTTGTCGTGTTGGTGTGATCATCATCTGTGCTGCTGCCCACTACTGTCAGTGTCACCAGGAGAGTCAATTTCACATGTGTGTGCATCTGCCCATTTTCACTTCTCGTCCTCCTGAGTCCTGTCCCTACTTACTGTACTTACTAGTAAATCTATCGTATTTACTATCGTAAATAAAATAAGATTTTTTTTTTTGCCTTAATATTTACCTTAAATCACATTACTAATTGCATATTGTACTTGTTTGTAGCCTAAAAACTAAAATGTGCGCTTAAAACTGTTATTGTGTAACTTTTGGAAATGTCAGTAAAAACTTGGCTGTGCCAGTAAATTTTGGGTGTTGTGTCCAGTAAATTTTAATCTGGTAGGTTGGCAACACTGGGCAGAACGGGGATCTGCCAGTGTAAACAAAGCAGATCTTCGTTCTGTCAGGGGAGTAGAGTGAGATTGTCTGTTCCTAGTGATTAGAAACAGTGATCTCGCTCTACTCCCTGTCAGTCCCCTCCCCCCCACAGTTAAAAAGCACCTTCCTAGGGAGCATTTAATCCTTTGATCGCTCCTGGTGTTAACCCCTTCCCTTCCAGTCTCATTTATACAGTTATCAGTGCATTTTTATAGCACTGATCGCTCTATAAATGTCACTGGTCCCCAAAAAAAGTCAAAAGTGTCCAATCTGTCCGCTGCAATGTCGCAGTCCTGCTAAAAATCGCAGATCACAGCCATTACTAGTAAAAAAAAAAAATAATAATAATAAAAATGCCATAAAACTATCCCCTATATTGTAGTTGCGATAACTTTTGCGCAAACCAATCAATATAAGCTAATCGGGATTTTTTTTTTTACCAAAATATGTAGAAGAATACATATTGGCCCTAAACTGATGAAGAAATATTTTTTTTTACATTTTTTTTAGATATTTACTATAGCAAAAAGTAACAAATATTGTTTTGTTTTTTTTTCAAAATTGTTGCTTTTTTTTGTTTATAGCTCAAATAATAAAAACCACAGAGGTGATCAAATACCACCAAAAGAAAGTTCTATTTGTGGGGGAAAAAAAGGCATCAATTTTGGTTTGGGTACAACGTCGTTGTCGGACTGCGCAATTGTCAGTTAAAGCGACGCAGTGCCGTATCGCAAAAAATGGCCTGGTCAGGAAGTGGGTAAATGCTTCCCGGGGCTGAAGTGGTTAAACCCAAATGCAAACATTTTTTCAATTGCAGCTTCCCAATTCTTAGATGCGATGGCTGCATTTGTTTTCATTTTTTTCAGCAGCAAAAGAGTTAATCCAGTAATGGTCAAAGCATATACGCCGGTATGCTGGATGTCTCCATGATTCAAGTTAAAAAGGCAGCGAAAGTGAATCCGCTTAAACCTCAAATCAGTTGAGACCTGTACCTGTTATTCCAGGACATCACCTCTACCCCTTCTTCTTTCCTTTATTTTCATCTGGTGATCTGGCCAGCAAGTCTGTTGTTTTTCAACAGAACAAGCTCTCCTGCAGATGTAGCAGTTGAGAGGTTTGAGACAAACCATGTACCACTGAGAGGAGTGCTTACAATGATCAGCTTTATTTAATTAACTTATTTATAGAAACCCTTTATCTCAAAAGGAACAACACAGGAGGTATGTTACGGGCCAAATCCCCAATTGGGACAGAGGGAAGAGAGCCATAAAAAGAAAACTAATGCAGCCACCACCTCTAATGATTTGAAAGCTGCAATAGATTACGTTTTTGGTTTAAGGTTTAATATCACTTTAAATTGACCATTTTATGCATCATACTAGAAATCTATATGTATATGTTATATGTAACAGCTCCTTTTAATGTTTTCATATGGTGACAAAGGAATTGTAAATCAGTGGAATTTTATACTTAGCCATGTTATATATAACTTGTTCATCCAAAGTAAAACATAAGCACTGTTTGCAAACACCTACTAATTCACGTTTGAATTATGCTTAAAAGAAAAATTTGGATTTTTTTTGATTATACTTATCTAAGTGGATGCAGTACCAGTCCAATGCTGCATCTGTCCCCCGCTGGCTCTAACACTGAGAACCGAACAATCAAACACTGCTGAATGTTCAGTTCCTAGAGCTCCATGAGCAAAGAGCTGTTGATTATCAGTCACTGCTGTCTGCTCTGCCACCCCCAAACCCCCCGCGCGCGCGCATGCACTCACAGGAGCGCTGAGCTGTGAAGGGGGCGGGAACGGCTGGCTAAGGCTCTCAGTGGCTTGCTGAGAGGCTGAGCCAGGTGCCAGTCCAGGCTCCTGGGTGGATCCCGACCCTGCCCCTGCCTGGACCGGCTCTGTGACGTCAGCCGTCGGAGGGCTGTGAGGTGAAAATGGGCCACAGGAGTGAAGAACGAACTGCACTCCTGTGATCCATAGGAGAAGTACAGCCAAATGAGTTTTGGCTGTACTTCTCCTTTAGGCTGAGTTCACACTAGTGCGAATTGGATGCAGTTTCCCCACATCCGATTCGCATGACAGGAGATTGTGACCGGCTCGATATGGAGCCGGTTCACATACCTCCGTGGCGGCTGCGGAACGGATTGCACAGAGGCCCCATGCGTCTTTAGCTCAGTTTCAGGGCCAAATTCAGGCAAAAGTTTGGCCCTGAAACGGAGAACAGGGACGCACCGGACCTCTGCTGCGAGCTGCATGCGGCTTAGATGTGAACCCAGCCTTAAAGCGGAGTTCCACCCAAAAATGGAACTTCCGCTTTAAGTGATGGTGACCCCCTGACATGCCACATTTGGCATGTCATTTTTTTTTGGGGGGGGGGAGCGGATACCCTCTTAGAGGCATCCAGCTCCCACTTCCTCCCAGGGCACCGCGGCACCGGAAAGAAGATCACCTCTCCCCTCCCTCCCTGCAATCTTCTGGGACACATCACAGGTCCCAGATCACTGAGCGGCCATTCACAGCGTGCAGCACGGCTCGCGCATTCGCAGTGCATGCCCGGCTGTGAAGCCACAGCCGGGCGCCCACAATAGTGATGCCGGCGCCGCAGAGAGGAGGGGGAGAGAAGCGGGGCTTTGTACGCCCGCATCGCTGGACCGTGGGACAGGTGAGTGTCTGGTTATTAAAAGTCAGCAGCTGCACTTTTTGTAGCTGCTGACTTTTAATTTTTTTTTTTTTGCCGGAACTCCGCTTTAAAGCTGTGATTTCGATCCAAGATTGTTTTAGTGTTTATAAGGAAACATAGTAACAAAGACACAAGTTTCCTTTTACCCCGGCTTTCCATTTTGCTTCGAAGCTGGCTAAACCAACTTTGCATATAATAGGCTCAAAGTACAACTAAAAGGCAAAACTTTATTATTTTAGTTTTGGATATAGTGGAGAGGGGTTAGAACACCTGTCATGTTTGTATTGCTGCCTGAGCCATTGTAAGGGAGATTCACACTCTCTATTTGTCCTGTTTACCTTTATCACCAAAAGTTAAGGTAAAATAAAATTGATCTCAGTCTTTCCAGGCTAGAGGAGAGATGTGGGGTCTTTTAAATTCGATCATTTTTATTAAGTTTTTCACAAAGAAGAAGTACAGAAAAATAAAAAAACAATATCAATTCCTAGTATTAATTAGAACATATAATAGAGGGTTGCTTGTTATATTGAAACGTGCTTAGACTTGAACAGGAAGTATAGTATTAGCATAATCGATCGGTAGGGGCATTGACTCTGCACCCAGACACCCCACCTGGGAACTGATGTGGGGTCTTTTTAGACCCCCATCTCTCTGTAAAGAGGACCTGTCATGCCCTATTCATATTACAAGGGATGTTTGCATTCCTTGTAATAGGAATAAAAGTGGTCAACAACAAAAAAAAAATGAAAGAGAAAGTGTAAAAACAAAAAATGTAAATGAAATAAACAATAACAAAAAAAATTAAAAAATTGAAAGCGCCCCTGAATCCACATGCTCACACGCAGAAGCGAACGCATACGTACGTCGCGCCCACATATGTAAACGGCATCCAGACCACACATGTGAGGTATCGCTGCAAACACTAGAGCAAGAGAAACAATTCTATCCTAAGACTTCCTCTGTAACTTTTTTAAAGCTTTACCTATGAAGATTTTTAAGTACCGAAGTTTAGTGCCATTAAACAAGTGTGCGTAATTTTAAAGCGTGACACGTTAGGTATCTATTTAGTCAGCGTAACATAATCTTTCCCATTATACAAAAAAAATTGGCCTAACTTTAGTGTTTTGTTTTTTTTCAATTTATGAAACAGGTTTTTTCCCCCAAAAAAAGGCATTTGAAAAATACAGTATGACATAAAAAGTTGCAACGACTGCCATTTTATTCCCAAGGGTCTCTGCTAAAAAATATATATAATGTTTGGGGGTTCGGAGTAATTTTCTAGCAAAAAAAAAACTATGATTTTTACATGTAGAATAGGAGTGTCAGAGTTGGCCCGGTATGGAAGGGGTTAAAAGAATGACAAAAATGCTATACTTACCTGCTTTATGCAGTGGTTTTGCACAGAGCAACCCCAATCCTCCTATTCTCGGGTCCCCCGCCAGCACTCTGGGCCCCTCCCCCTTGCCGAGTACCCCCATAGCAAGCCACAGAGAGTGCGGTTCAGCCCCGCTCCCGCCTTGCTGGCTGTGATTGACATCTCAGCCAATCACTAGGGAGAGACCCAGGAGAGCCTTGGGTCTCGTGCACATCGCTGGATTGAGATCGGGCTTAGGTAATATTGGAGGGGGCAGAGGGGGTAGCTGCACACTGAAGGTTTTTTCATCTTCATGCATAGAATGCATGAAGGTAAAAAACCTTCAGTCTTTACAACCACTTTAAGATTGCTGTTCATAAGAAGCATCAGCTGATGTGAACCATGCCTCCCAAAAAATAACTCTTTAACCACTTGCTTACTGGGCACTTAAAACCCCCTCCTATCCAGACCAATTTTCAGCTTTCAGCGCTGACGCACTTTGAATGACAATTGCGCGGTCATACAATACTGTACCCAAATGAAATTTGTATCATTTTTTCACCACAAATAGAGCTTTCTTTTGGTGGTATTTGATCACCTCTGCGGTTTTTATCTTTTGTTAAAAAAATTTAAAAAGACTGAATTTTTTTTTTTCGAGTCTCATTCTCAGTGACTCGGTGATCACAGCAGGGCGCGTGCACAGGGGAGGCCGTCATATGACGGCCTCCCGGGAATTCAGGTCCGCGCTGTGGCCGTCATTCGGCCATAGTGCGGATGTCAAGAGGTTAAAGACATACAGTACGATCAAGAGAAGTTGATCTGCATAAGGCTGGAAAAGGATACAAAGCAATCTCAAGTGTTTAGGCATCCATCTTTTAGACAAACTGTCTGTAAATTGAGACAGTTCAGTGGTGCGGCTACTCTTCGTAGAAGTGAGTTCCCAGCCAAGATAACTCCCAACACAGAATCCTCAATGAGGCAAAGAAGAACTAATGAGTAACAGCTAAAGGCTTGAAGACTTCACTGGAAGTGGCAAACATCCCTGTTCATAAATCTACCATACATAAGTCTATAAGTCTTTGAACAGTCTTTGAACAGGCAGAACACCACAGAGGAAGCTGATATGCTGATATTCAAAAAAAAATTGCTGTGCGCCTCAAATTTGCCAAAGAGCACCTTAGCAAACCGCAATGCTACTGGGAAAATGTTTTGTGGACTGATGAAACAAAAGTTGAATTGTTCGGGAAGAATACTCAGCACTGTGTACAGTATGCCACAAAAAGGGCACAGCTTACCAGCATCAAAACATCATTCCAATGGTGAAATATGATGAAGGGAACATCATGATTTGGGCACGCTGTGCTGCCTCAAGGCCTTGACCACTTGCTATCACCAAGGGGAAAATGAAATTCCAAGTTTACCAAAATATCCTACCGGAAAATGTCAGAGTGGCTGTCGTCAGCCGAAGCTTAGTAGAAGATGGGTCATGCAGAAGGACAATGACCCTAAGCATTGAAGTAAATCCTCCACGGACTAGCTACAGAAAAAGAAAATGCACCCTTTGGGGTGGCCCAGTCAGAACCCAAACCTTAACCCCATTGGGGTGCTGGGGAATGACCTCAAGAGAGCCGTTCACATCAGACATCCTACAAATGTGGCTGAGCTGAAGCAGTTTTGTAAAGAGTACTCGCACAGTAGCAGTTACTGCTGATGGATACTGCTGGCTGGTACTGCTGGTGGGTACTGCTGGTGGGTACTGCTGGCCGGTACTGCTGGTTGGTACTGCTGGTGGGTACTGTTGGTGGGTACTGCTGGTGGTTACTGCTGGTGGTTACTGCTGACGGTTACTGCTGACTGGTATTGCTGGTGGGTACTGCTGGTGGGTACTGCTGGTGGGTACTGTTGGTGGCTAATGCTGGTGGTTACTGCTGACGGGGAACTGCTGGAGAGTACTGCTGGCTGGTAATGCTGGTTGGTACTGCTGGTGGGTACTGCTGGTTGGTAATGCTGGCGGGTACTGCTGGTGGGTACTGCTGTCTCGTACTGTTGGGGGGTACTGCTGGCTGGTACTGCTGGTTGGTACTACTGGCGGGTACTGTTGGCTGGTACTGCTGCCAGGTACTGTTGGTGGGTATTGCAGGCTGGTTCCTGACCTGCCACCCCCGAGCATCAGTGTGACAAGAGGAAGCATGCGGCTGCAATAGAGAGCAGAGCCAATGTTTCCTTTATCGCTCCTGTTACAGTCAGAGTACATTTGGTATAACTCCGCTTGTGACAGGCATCGGCTCTGATTCCTGTAGCGCCAGCTCCGTTCTGCACACTGATGCTCAGGGATGGTGGGTTGGGAACCCGCAATCTTGGCGTGCTGACCTGCCATCCCAGGGCAAGAGGTGGCGGGCCATTGATTGGGCACCCCTGCTTTACTTTATATACAGACTTAATTTACTGTCGTGGGTTTAGTTACACTTTAAAGTTTCTTCAGCAATAAACCTTAAAAAGACATCATCTAGACTGTGTTATTGGATCTGGGGTGAAGACAGCTGGAATTCATGCGCAGAAAGAAAAAAAGAGCGCACCAGCCTAGTGCATTATCCTTGACAGATTTATTAATTAAAAGCAAGATAAAATCTACTCACAAAGGTTGAAGAAAAAATTGCATTGTATATAGCACAGAGGCGATTAGTCCAGTGGTAGCAGTTTTCCAGGTCCCAGGAAGGAGGCGTACGGACTACTGCTGGCTAACGCCTTTCGAAGGTTACCCTTCTTCATCAGAGGCTCTGATGAAGAAGGGTAACCTTCGAAACGCGTTAGTCAGCAGTAGTCCGTGCGCCTCCTTCCTGGGACCTGGAAAACTGCTACCACTGGACTAATCGCCTCTGTGCCATATACAATGCGATTTTTTTTTCTTCAACCTTTGTGAGTAGATTTTATCTTGCTTTTAATTAATAAATCTGTCAAGGATAATGCACTAGGCTGGTGCGCTCTTTTTTTCTTTCTTTTCATTTAACCACTTGAGCCCCGGACCATTATGCTGCCTAAGGACCAGAGGTCTTTTTCCAATTTGGCACTGCGTCGCTTTAACTGCTAATTGCGCGGTCATGCAATGCTGTACCCAAACGAAATTTGCGTCCTTTTCTTCCCACAAATAGAGCTTTCTTTTGATGGTATTTGATCACCTCTGTGGTTTTTATTTTTTGCGCTATAAATGGAAAAAGACCGAAAATTTTGAAAAAAAATGATATTTTCTACTTTTTGTTATAAAAAAAATCCAATAAACTCAATTTTAGTCATACATTTAGGCCAAAATGTATTCGGCCACATGTCTTTGGTAAAAAAAATGTCAATAAGCGTATATTTATTGGTTTGCGCAAAAGTTATAGCGTCTACAAACTAGGGTACATTTTCTGTAATTTACACAGCTTTTAGTTTATGACTGCCTATGTCAGTTCTTGAGGTGCTAAAATGGCAGGGCAGTACAAAACCCCCCCCCCAAATGACCCCATTTTGGAAAGCAGACACCCCAAGGAAATTGCTGAGAGGCATGTTGAACCCATTGAATATTTATTTTTTTTGTCCCAAGTGATTGAATAATGACAAAAAAAAAAAAAAATATTTACAAAAAGTTGTCACTAAATGATATATTGCTCACACAGGCCATGGGCATATGTGGAATTGCACCCCAAAATACATTTAGCTACTTCTCCTGAGTACGGGGATACCACATGTGTGGGACTTTTTGGGAGCCTAGCCGTGCACGGGACCCCGAAAACCAATCACCGCCTTCAGGATTTCTAAGGGTGAAAATTTTTGATTTCACTCTTCACTGCCTATCACAGTTTCGGAGACCATGGAATGCCCAGGTGGCACAAAACCCCCCCAAATGACCCCATTTTGGAAAGTAGACACCCCAAGCTATTTGCTGAGAGGCATGGTGAGTATTTTGCAGCTCTCATTTGTTTTTGAAAATGAAGAAAGACAAGAAAAAACTTTTTTTTTTTTTCTTTTTTCAATTTTAAAAACTTTGTGACAAAAAGTGAGGTCTGCAAAATACTCACTATACCTCTCATCAAATAGCTTGGGGTGTCTACTTTCCAAAATGGGGTCATTTGGGGGGGTTTTGTGCCACCTGGGCATTCCATGGTCTCCGAAACTGTGATAAGCAGTCAAGAGAGAAATCAAAAATTCACGCCCTTAGAAAGCCTGAAGGCGGTGCTTGGTTTTCGGGGTTCCGTACGCGGCTAGGCTCCCAAAAAGTCTCACACATGTGGTATCCCCGTACTCAGGAGAAGCAGCAGAATGTATTTTGGGGTGTAATTTCACATATTCCCATGGCATGTTTGAGCAATATATCATTTAGTGACAATTTTGTGCAAAAAAAAAAAAATTTGTCTCTTTCCCGCAACTTGTGTCGCAATATAAAATATTCCATGGACTCGACATGCCTCTCAGCAAATAGCTTGGGGTGTCTACTTTCCAAAATGGGGTCATTTGGGGGGGTTTTGAACTGTCCTGGCATTTTATGCACAACATTTAGAAGCTTATGTCACACATCACCCACTCTTCTAACCACTTGAAGACAAAGCCCTTTCTGACACTTATTGTTTACATGAAAAAGTTTTTTTTTTTTTGCAAGAAAATTACTTTGAACTCCCAAACATTATATATTTTTTTAAAGCAAATGCCCTACAGATTAAAATGGTGGGTGTTTCATTTTTTTTTTTCACACAGTATTTGCGCAGCGATTTTTCAAACGCATTTTTTGGGGAAAAAACACACTTTTTTAAATTTTAATGCACTAAAACACACTATATTGCCCAAATGTTTGATGAAATAAAAAAGATGATCTTAGGTCGAGTACATGGATACCAAACATGACATGCTTTACTATTGCGCACAAACGTGCAGTGGCAACAAAATAAATACATTTTTAAAAGCCTTTAACCACTTGAGCCCCGGACCATTATGCTGCCTAAGGACCAGAGGTCTTTTTCCAATTTGGCACTGCGTCGCTTTAACTGCTAATTGCGCGGTCATGCAATGCTGTACCCAAACGAAATTTGCGTCCTTTTCTTCCCACAAATAGAGCTTTCTTTTGATGGTATTTGATCACCTCTGCGGTTTTTATTTTTTGCGCTATAAACGGAAAAAGACCGAAAATTTTGAAAAAAAATGATATTTTCTACTTTTTGTTATAAAAAAAATCCAATAAACTAAATTTTAGTCATACATTTAGGCCAAAATGTATTCGGCCACATGTCTTTGGTAAAAAAAATGTCAATAAGCGTATATTTATTGGTTTGTGCAAAAGTTATAGCGTCTACAAACTAG
This sequence comes from Lithobates septentrionalis, assembly GCA_037952835.1. Classification (NCBI taxonomy): domain Eukaryota; kingdom Metazoa; phylum Chordata; class Amphibia; order Anura; family Ranidae; genus Lithobates; species Lithobates septentrionalis. Next base: position 254,629 of record JBBDGP010002643.1, on the reverse strand, counting down.
GGTACATTTTCTGGAATTTACACAGCTTTTAGTTTATGACTGCCTATGTCATTTCTTGAGGTGCTAAAATGGCAGGGCAGTACAAAACCCCCCCAAATGACCCCATTTTGGAAAGTAGACACCCCAAGGAAATTGCTGAGAGGCATGTTGAACCCATTGAATATTTATTTTTTTTGTCCCAAGTGATTGAAAAATGACAAAAAAAAAAAAAAATATTTACAAAAAGTCGTCACTAAATGATATATTGCTCACACAGGCCATGGGCCTATGTGGAATTGCACCCCAAAATACATTTAGCTGCTTCTCCTGAGTATGGGGATACCACATGTGTGGGACTTTTTGGGAGCCTAGCCACGTACGGGGCCCCGAAAACCAATCACCGCCTTCAGGATTTCTAAGGGTGTAAATTTTTGCTTTCACTCTTCACTGCCTATCACAGTTTCGGAGGCCATGGAATGCCCAGGTGGCACAAAACCCCCCAAAATGACCCCATTTTGGAAAGTAGACACCCCAAGCTATTTGCTGAGAGGCATATTGAGTCCATGGAATATTTTATATTTTGACACAAGTTGCGGGAAAGTGACTTTTTTTTTTTTTTTTTTCATAAAGTTGTCACTAAATGATATATTGCTCACACAGGCCATGGGCATATGTGGAATTGCACCCCAAAATACATTTAGCTGCTTCTCCTGAGTATGGGGATACCACATGTGTGGGACTTTTTGGGAGCCTAGCCGCGTACTGGACCCCGAAAACCAATCACCGCCTTCAGGATTTCTAAGGGTGAAAATTTTTGATTTCACTCTTTACTGCCTATCACAGTTTCGGAGGCCATGGAATGCCCAGGTGGCACAAAACCCCCCCAAATGACCCCATTTTGGAAAGTAGACACCCCAAGCTATTTGCTGAAAGGCATGGTGAGTATTTTGCAGCTCTCATTTGTTTTTGAAAATGAAGAAAGACAAGAAAAAACATTTTTTTTTTCTTTTTTCAATTTTCAAAACTTTGTGACAAAAAGTGAGGTCTGCAAAATACTCACTATACCTCTCAGCAAATAGCTTGGGGTGTCTACTTTCCAAAATGGGGTCATTTGGGGGGGGTTTTGTGCCACCTGGGCATTCCATGGCCTCCGAAACTGTGATAGGCAGTGAAGAGTGAAATCAAAAATTCACGCCCTTAGAAAGCCTGAAGGCGGTGCTTGGTTTTCGGGGTCCCGTACGCGGCTAGGCTCCCAAAAAGTCTCACACATGTGGTATCCCCGTACTCAGGAGAAGCAGCAGAATGTATTTTGGGGTGTAATTTCACATATTTCCATGGCATGTTTGAGCAATATATCATTTAGTGACAACTTTGTGCAAAAAAAAAAAAAAAAAAAAAAAATTTGTCTCTTTCCCGCAACTTGTGTCGCAATATAAAATATTCCATGGACTCGACATGCCTCTCAGCAAATAGCTTGGGGTGTCTACTTTCCAAAATGGGGTCATTTGGGGGGGTTTTGAACTGTCCTGGCATTTTATGCACAACATTTAGAAGCTTATGTCACACATCACCCACTCTTCTAACCACTTGAAGACAAAGCCCTTTCTGACACTTATTGTTTACATGAAAATTTTTTTTTTTTTTGCAAAAAAATTACTTTGAACCCCCAAACATTATATATTTTTTTAAAGCAAATGCCCTACAGATTAAAATGGTGGGTGTTTCATTTTTTTTTTTCACACAGTGATTGCGCAGCGATTTTTCAAACGCATTTTTTGGGGAAAAAACACACTTTTTTTAATTTTAATGCACTAAAACACGCTATATTGCCCAAATGTTTCATGAAATAAAAAAGATGATCTTAGGCCGAGTACATGGATACCAAACATGACATGCTTTAAAATTGCGCACAAACGTGCAGTGGCAACAAAATAAATACATGTTTAAAAGCCTTCAAAAGCCTTTACAGGTTACCACTTTAGATTTACAGAGGAGGTCTACTGGAAAAATTACTGCACTCGATCTGGCCTTCGCGGTGATACCTCACATGCATGGTGCAATTGCTGTTTACGTTTGACGACAGACCGCCGCTTGCGTTCGCCTTAGCGCGAGAGCAGGGGGCGACAGGGGTGTTTTTTTTTTGTTTTTTTTTTTTTTCTTTATTATTTTTTTGCTTTTTTAATCTTACTTTTAAACTGTTCCTTTCATATTTTTTTTTTTTAATCATTTTTATTGTTATCTCGGGGAATGTAAATATCCCCTATGATAGCAATAGGTAGTGACAGGTACTCTTTTTTGAAAAAATTGTGGTCTATTAGACCCTAGATCTCTCCTCTGCCCTCAAAGCATCTGACCACACCAAGATCGGTGTGATAAAATGCTTCCCCAATTTCCCAATGGCGCTATTTACATCCGGCGAAATCTAAGTCATGAAATACTCGTAGCTTCCGGTTTCTTAGGCCATAGAGATGTTTGGAGCCACTCTGGTCTCTGATCAGCTCTATGGTCAGCTGGCTGAATCACCGGCTGCATTCTCAGGTTCCCTGTTGAGACAGGAGAGCCAGAGAAAAACACGGAAGACGGTGGGGGGGGGGCATTCCCTCCCACGGCTTGTAAAAGCAGTCTAGAGGCTAATTAGCCGCTAGGATTGCTTTTACATGAAAGCCGACCGCTGGCTGAAAAGAATGATACCAAGATGATACCTAAACCTGCAGGCATCATTCTGGTATAACCACTCAAAGTCGTGAATGGCGTACCTGAAGACAAAAAAATGGTTAACAATGGTTAACAATAAAGCACAGTAAAGTGTAAATAATTACACACCTGAAAAACAAACATGATAAAACATAATAACAATAACAATAACAATAACAATAAAACATTGCAGAATAGAATACAGTAAAAAAGAGCAGAACAATAGAGAGAGAGAATAGAGAGAGAGAGAACAATAAAACAACTATTTTTTTTTATTTCTTATTTTTTTTTTTTTTTACACTTTTTTTGTAACTAACTTTTATAACGGTAACCGGTTCCAGGTTCGGGTCTCTCAAAATGCGATGGCATCTTGGGAGACCCTGTGAAAGTGTGCCTAGTCTGTGCAATGCTGTACCCTACGCTAATACTCAACTAGTGAATGGTAGCGTTCAAAACATTCACCAATGCAAAGACCAGGATTGTCAGGACAGGAGGGACAATAATAGCGGGTGTCACGCCTATATCCGCGCTTGCTGCAGACACGACATCTTTTTTGGGGGGGTTCGTTGGGTAGGGGTACTTGGGAGGACATAAAGAAAATGCCTCTCATGCAGCCGACTGCATTTGGTTGGGGATGTGAATGGGGGAAGTACGGGCGCTGCAGAAGCGGTGGGTTCCCAATTAGGATTGGCGAATGCAGCAGGAAGGGCACTATGGGCACGACGGGCCTGTGTTTGTCTTCTTGGTGGCAGTGGGACACTACTTGTGCTTGCCACCTCACCAGCTTGAACTGCACTTATGGGACTCGCCACGTCACCACGTGTTACTGCAGTGCTGGTTTGACTACGACCGGGGTGTACTAGGCCGCTGGCGCTTGCCAGTTCACCAAAACGCTACCAAAAAACTGTTAGCGATCGCAGGGATCAGGCCTGACTCTGCGAACGCTGCAATTATGCGTTTAGTGTTTTGTAAGTGACAGTGATCGATCAATACTGCACTTGGGTGGGCTGGGCCGGGCCGGGCGGAGGGGCAAAACGCAGGTGCTAGCAGGTATCTGGGCTGATCCCGCTAACACTGCGTTTTTGGGAACCCTAAACTGCTGGTGACGCTAGTATAGATCTGATCGGATCAGATATTGATGCGATCAGATACTATACCACTAAGGGAGGTGTACAGTGCGTGCGTGGGTGTTAGCGGTACTGGCGCTAATCTGACGATGCCTGGGGCTGGTGCTTGCCAGTTCACCAAAACGCTACAAAAAAAACTGTTAGCGATCGCAGGGATCAGGCCTGACTCTGCGAACGCTGCAGTTATGCGTTTAGTGTTTTGTAAGTGACAGTGATCGATCGATACTGCACTTGGGTGGACTGGGCTGGGCCGGGCGGAGGGGCAAAACGCAGGTGCTAGCAGGTATCTGGGCTGATTCCGCTAACACTGCGTTTTTGGGAACCCTAAACTGCTGGGGACGCTAGTATAGATCTGATCGGATCAGATATTGATCCGTTCAGATACTATACCACTAAGGGAGGTGTATGGTGCGTGCGTGGGTGTTAGCGGTACTGGCGCTAACCTGACGCTGCCTGGGGCTGGCGCTTGCCAGTTCACCAAAATGCTACCAAAAAAACTGTTAGCGATCGCAGGGATCAGGCCTGACTCTGCGAACGCTGCAGTTATGCGTTTAGTGCCTTGTAAGTGACAGTGATCGATCGATACTGCACTTGGGTGGGCTGGGCGGAGGCACAAAACGCAGGTGCTAGCAGGTATCTGGGCTGATCCCGCTAACACTGCGTTTTTGGGAACCCTAAACTGCTGGGGACGCTAGTATAGATCTGATCGGATCAGATATTGATCCGATCAGATACTATACCACTAAGGGAGGCGCATGCTGCGTGCGTGGGTGTTAGCGGTACTGGCGCTAATCTGACGCTGCCTGGGGCGACGCATATCACCGCCGGGCGATCGGGGGGCTAAACCTTTATTCGGTAATAAACGGCGGGTGCCCTGACACTATAAAAAATAAACGAACTAACCAGCGTCAACCGTAAAGGTTATACGGTGATCAGTGGTGAAAGGGTTAACTAGGGGGCAATCAAGGGGTTAAAACATTTATTAGGTAGTATATGGGGGTCCCTGACGCTATAAAACGCTGACGGCGAACCTAAATATTTACCTCACTAACTAGCGTCACCAGCGACACTAATACAGCGATCAGAAAAATGATCGCTTAGCGACACTGGTGACAGGGGGTGATCAAGGGGTTAAAACTTTATTAGGGGGGGTTAGGGGGGTACCCTAGACCTAAAGGGGGGTAATACTCACTGTCCCAACACAGTAACTGTCACAAACTGACACTATGCAGTAATCAGAAAAAAAAAAAAAAAACTGCTGGTGTCAGTTTGTGACAGGGGGGGGGGGGTGATTGGGGGGGGGATCGGGGGGCGATCGGGGGGGGATCGGGGTGTTTTGTGTGCCTGGCATGTTCTACTGTGTGTGTGTGTGTGTGTTGTGCACTCACTCACATGTCGTCTCTCCTCGGGCCGGAACGGAAAATACCGACCCGAGGGGAGATGACATCACTTCCTTTGCTGCTGTTTAGCATACAGCAGCAAAGGAGTGTTCTCATTGGCCGGCGGCGATCGCGAGGGGGGGGCCACGAACGGATGGTCTCCCCCTCATCACCGATCGCCGCTGGACAAAAGACGACCGCCTCGGGCACCGGGGGGGGTCCGATCGGACCCCCCACCCGCGGAAGGCAAATCACGTACCCTGTACGTGATTTTGCCTGTCCGTGCCACTTTGCCGACGTACATCGGCGTGAGGCGGTCGTCAAGTGGTTAAAAGCCTTTACAGGTTACCACTTTAGATTTACAGAGGAGGTCTACTGCAAAAATTACTGCCCTCGATCTAACCTTCGCGGTGATACCTCACATGCATGGTGCAATTGCTGTTTACGTTTGACGACAGACCGCCGCTTGCGTTCGCCTTAGCGCGAGAGCAGGGGGCGACAGGGGTGCTTTTTTTTTTTTTTTCTTTATTATTTTTTTGCTTTTTTATCTTATTTATAAACTGTTCCTTTCATTTTTATTTTTTTTTAATCATTTTTATTGTTATCTCGGGGAATGTAAATATCCCCTATGATAGCAATAGGTAGTGACAGGTACTCTTTTTTGAAAAAATTGGGGTCTATTAGACCCTAGATCTCTCCTCTGCCCTCAAAGCATCTGACCACACCAAGATCGGTGTGATAAAATGCTTCCCCAATTTCCCAATGGCGCTATTTACATCCGGCGAAATCTAAGTCATAAAATGCTCGTAGCTTCCGGTTTCTTAGGCCATAGAGATGTTTGGAGCCACTCTGGTCTCTGATCAGCTCTATGGTCAGCTGGCTGAATCACCGGCTGCATTTTCAGGTTCCCTGTTGAGACAGGAGAGCCAGAGAAAAACACGGAAGACGGTGGGGGGGGGGCATTCCCTCCCACGGCTTGTAAAAGCAGTCTAGAGGCTAATTAGCCGCTAGGATTGCTTTTACATGAAAGCCGACCGCTGGCTGAAAAGAATGATACCAAGATGATACCTAAACCTGCAGGCATCATTCTGGTATAACCACTCAAAGTTGTGAATGGCGTACCTGAAGACAAAAAAATGGTTAACAATAAAGCACAGTAAACGGTAAAGTACAAAAAATTGCATACCTGAAAAGCAAACATGATAAAACATAACAACAATAAAACATTGCAGAGTAGAATACAGTAAAAAAAGAGCAGAACAATAGAGAGAATAGAGAGAGAGAGAACAATAAAACGACAACTATTTTTTTTTATTTTATATATATATATTTTTTTTTTTTACACTTTTTTTGTAACTAACTTTTATAACTGTAACCGGTTCCAGGTTCGGGTCTCTCAAAATGCGATGGCATCTTGGGAGACCCTGTGAAAGTGTGCCTAGTCTGTGCAATGCTGTATCCTACGCTAATACTCAACTAGTGCATAGTAGCGTTCAAAACATTCACCAATGCAAAGACCAGGATTGTCAGGACAGGAGGGACAATAATAGTGGGTGTCACGCCTATATCCGCGCTTGCTGCAGACACAATATCTTTTTTGGGGGGGTTCGCTGGGTAGGGGTACTCGGGAGGACATAAAGAAAATGCCTCTCATGCAGCCGACTGCATTTGGTTGGGGATGTGAATGGGGGAAGTACGGGCGCTGCAGAAGCGGTGGGTTCCCAATTGGGATTGGCGAATGCAGCAGGAAGGGCACTATGGGCACGACGGGCCTGTGTTTGTCTTTTTGGTGGCAGCGGGACACTACTTGTGCTTGCCACCTCACCAGCTTGAACTGCACTTATGGGACTCGCCACGTCACCAAGTGTTACTGCAGTGCTGGTTTGACTACGACCGGGGTGTACTAGGCCGCTGGCGCTTGCCAGTTCACCAAAACGCTACCAAAAAATCTGTTGGCGATCGCAGGGATCAGGCCTGACTCTGCGAACACTGCAGTTATGCGTTTTAGTCTTTTGTAAGTGACAGTGATCGATCGATACTGCACTTGGGTGGGCTGGGCCGGGCGGAGGGGCAAAACGCAGGTGCTAGCAGGTATCTGGGCTGATCCCACTAACACTGCGTTTGTGAGAACCCTAAACTGCTGGGGATGCTAGTATAGATCTGATCGGATCAGATATTGATCCGTTCAGATACTATACCACTAAGGGAGGTGTACGGTGCGTGCGTGGGTGTTAGCGCTACTGGCGCTAACCTGACGCTGCCTGTAGCTGGTGCTTGCCAGTTCACCAAAACGCTACCAAGAAAACTGTTAGCGATCGCAGGGATCAGGCGTGACTCTGCGAACGCTGCAGTTATGCATTTAGTGTTTTGTAAGTGTCAGTGATCGATCGATACTGCACTTGGGTGGGCTGGGCTGGGCGGAGGGGCAAAACGCAGGTGCTAGCAGGTATCTGGGCTGATTCCGCTAACACTGCATTTTTGGGAACCCTAAACTGCTGGGGACACTAGTATAGATCTGATCGGATCAGATATTAACCCGTTCAGATACTATACCACTAAGGGAGGCATATTCTGCGTGCGTGGGTGTTAGCGGTACTGGCGCTAACCTGACGCTGCCTGGGGCTGGTGCTGGTGCTTGCCAGTTCACCAAAATACTACCAAAAAAACTGTTAGCGATCGCAGGGATCAGGCCTGACTCTGCGAACGCTGCAGTTATGCGTTTAGTGTTTTGTAAGTGATAGTGATCGATCGATACTGCACTTGGGTGGGCTGGGCGGAGGGGCAAAACGCAGGTGCTAGCAGGTATCTGGGCTGATTCCGCTAACACTGCGTTTTTGGGAACCCTAAACTGCTGGGGACGCTAGTATAGATCTGATCGGATCAGATATTGATGCGTTCAGATACTATACCACTAAGGGAGGTGTATGCTGCGTGCGTGGGTGTTAGCGGTACTGGCGCTAATCTGACGCTGCCTGGGGCGACGCATATCACCGCCGGGCGATCAGGGGGCTAAACCTTTATTCGGTAATAAACGGCGGGTGCCCTGACACTATAAAAAATAAACGAACTAACCAGCGTCACCCGTAACACTTATACGGTGATCAGTGGTGAAAGGGTTAACTAGGGGCAATCAAGGGGTTAAAACATTTATTAGGTAGTATATGGGGGTCCCTGTCGCTATAAAACGCTGACGGCGAACCTAAATATTTACCTCCCTAACTAGCGTCACCAGCGACACTAATACAGCGATCAGAAAAATGTTCGCTTAGTGACACTGGTGACAGGGGGTGATCAAGGGGTTAAAACTTTATTAGGGGGGGTTAGGGGGGTAACCTAGACCTAAAGGGGGGTAACAGTAACTGTCCCAACACTGTAACTGTCACAAACTGACACTATGCAGTAATCAGAAAAAAACAAAACAAAAAAAAAAAAAAAACTGCTGGTGTCAGTTTGTGACAGGGGGGGGGTGGTTGGGGGGGGATCGGGGGGCGATCGGGGGGGGGGGATCGGGGTGTTTAGTGTGCCTGGCATGTTCTACTGTGTGTGTAGTGTGTTGTGCACTCACTCACTTGTCTTCTCTCCTCGGGCCGGAACGGAAATTACCGAGCCGAGGAGAGATGACATAATTTCCTTTGCTGCTGTTTAGCATACAGCAGCAAAGGAATGATTCGATTGGCCGGCGGCGATCGCGAGGGGGGGGCCACGAACGGATGGTCTCCCCCTCACCTCTGATCGCCGCTGGACAAAAGACGACCGCCTCGGGCACCGGGGGGGGGGGTCCGATCGGACCCCCCACCCGCGGAAGGCAAATCACGTACCATGTACGTGATTTTGCCTGTCCGTGCCGCTTTGCCGACGTACATCGGCGTGAGGCGGTCGTCAAGTGGTTAATATTATGATAATCCCATCCTTAAGAGCAGCAAGGCCGAAATCCACAGTCCTTCCTGAACCCTTGAGAGGTATCTAGAGTGCCAAGCTAGGGACCCAGCAGAGAGGCGGGGGTGAAGCTTGAGGAAGATACCACTGTGAAGATTGGAGGAGCTCAAGGGATTCAGTGCCAGTGAATCAGTGGGTCTAGTGAGAGATCGGGAGCTCAGTGTACTGAAGAACTACAAGAAGCGATTGTAGTGGAATAGAAAGGAACTGTTCAGCTTGTGTTTGGAGCTGTTAAAGACTGTTGCCATAGGAGACAGCATTCCTACACATGCAGATGTGGCGTCTTGCTGGATGCCTTTCCCTGTATGGCTGTCCTCCTATTAAAGTCTCGGAGTCTGCCAAATAATCTTGCAACTACCTAAGGGTCTCCTGGCCCTAAACCTCTCTCCCCTAAAAAAAGGTTTGTTAAGAGAAATAAACTTTCTTTTGCATCCAAGAATTGTCTGGCGCCCAATAACTTTAACAACTATACCATGCCTCACAACCCACTACATACAGAAGGATGTCAGTTATCCCTGGCCCTGGAGGTCCTCATCAGATCAAGGGAGGCCTGGGACCTCGCTACATGAACATTTGTACATGTGAGCGATTACATATGGTATGTATAAAAAAACAATATGTGAACTGACTAATTAAAATGTCTGTAATGCCATTAATATACAGAATATGTATAGCAGTCTTTTATATTATAAAAACATTTTTGAAGGCAACCTTAAGCACCTGTGACATGACTCAATCAGTGCGTCTAGCCTTTTATTCAAAGCACAGGTAGTAAATCATTGTGAGAACATTTATCATGGTTCTTCAACCACTCCATGCTCTATATCTCTGCTTTCTATTCTTCCTCTTGCTTTGTTTTTGGATGGTCAAAGCTCTTAGCATCACAATATCTATGGCAGATCTCTTGATGCATTGCCATCCACAAAATCCATAATAGTATCATGTACAATGAATGCTATGCTTAAAGATTGTTGGTTTCGCAATTGAACGTTCCCTAAATACATTAGTACAAAGGAGTGTTTAAAGGTTCTACTTCAGTAAACATACACACTACATTATTTCCATGTAACTTGATATCGAATGTTACAATTTGAAAGATTGGCATGGCAATAAAAACATTTTTTTAAGGGCTTGCAATTTAAATTTGTTGAGTCATTGATGGTATTATCAAATGCTGTGACAAATGATTTTTCATTTTTTTCACACAAACGTTCAAAATGAAAATCGGGAGCAGGACTGGATTAAGAGCATCATGGGCCTGGTGCTGAAGATTTTGGTGGGTCTTTTCTTTTGAAAACTGCTAGTTTTAATAGTTTCAATAATAAAAAAAAGGAAAAACAAAGAGCTACAAAACAGTATACATGTCATACATCAATGAGTGCCCATCGGCAATGCAATTGCTCAGGAAATTAGGGTAAGGCATAATAATCCTGCAAAGGAAATAAAATAGTCCAATAATTACAATCGGAGCTGGAGTAGTACTACAACGTCACAACCATCTACATCAGTGGTTCTCAACTCCAGTCCTCAGGACCCACCAACAGGCCAGGTTTGCAAGATAGCTGAAATACATCACAGGTGATATCACTTGCTGCCCAGTGATTGCAGTATTCTAGTCTGCAACTCCCCAAGGTAATACTTAAAATCTGGCCTGTTGGTGGGTTCCGAGGACTGGAGTTGAGAACCACTGATCTACATAGTAATCATTTGTACATTGCACACAGAGCAGGATTGGGCAGCATTAGTGACTCAGTTACACCACTAGGTTAGGCCTATTTTAAGGTAGGGGCCTGGAGCTGCAACTACAATAGCCCCCATGTTAATCCGGCCCTGACTGGGAGGCCAGAAATTGCAGAAGAGGTGAATATATATATAAGTTCAGGTTCAGCTTTATTCCTGATATTGGTTTTAGCGACAAAGTTGCTTTAACATCATAGCAGAGGATGGATGACCGCACTCCAACATGCAAAGGATCCAAAAACGCTATTGTAGAAATCCATCATAAAAACATGATCACAGCTCCACAAAGACAGGCACATACTGTACATTAATGTGTTTTACGTTAAAGAGCGCTTAATCATAGTGTCTCAGCTGTAAACCAGACCAGCACCTCCAGCAGGGAGATAAAAGGGGCAAGTGGAAGCGAACCAGCCTGGAGTGGTGATACACTTATGTTGCTTTAACATAATACATTAATCTGTTAATTATCCCACATATTTTAATGTGGAACGCCAGCCATTTTTTTTCTATTTTTTTGGCACAATGGGTAAGGGTTCATACGATTTTATTGCTGTCTGTGTTCCCGGAGAGATCCCTTCTCCGTTTCTGCTCCAGTGCCTGTTAACTAAACCATGGTGGCTTCCCACATTTACAGAATTATGGGATTTTAAAGGATACTTTTTAAAATCTTCCTAGCTTTGATAGAGAAAAGAGTGGTAACATTAAAGCACCAACATGAGGGGGTCTAAAGCTGAACAGCAAGAAACATGCTGATAGGGGGAAAGACAGCAAAGTACTAGGAGGAAGTCTTCTTTTTGTCCTTGACTGGGTGGGTGGAGGACATGTAGGGAGGTGCAGCGTGTTGTGGTGAAACACTCAAAGTCCATTTGCAGAGAACAGAACTTATTAATGTAGAATCCAGTAATTTACAACAAACCTGGCGGGAAGGCAACCGACCGGAAACTGTGACGGTATATAACAGCAGTGTGTAGCAGAACAGGTCTCAGATGTCCTGAAAGCATCTATCTTGAGGGCTGAATTTGACCTGGCCAGTCAGCACCCAAATGGAGGTTTCCAGGAAGGATGTTATGTCCCTATCCTTTCGTCTGGAACCTCTCCCTGCCGCTAATCATGGTCCCTGTCAGATGGGTGACCTGTTCCTACACTACCTACACGTGAAATGCGTGCCAGACCCGGGAGCCAGGGTCTTAAATAGACTCTGCATGACCCAAGATGACTGCCAGAGTCACATGGACTGGCCCATCCAACCGAATAGCCCCCCAATGAAGCAGGAAACCATAGAGGAACCCTGAACCCTCTTCCTCTCCTCCTGTAAGAATTATTGGACTGCAGGCCTGTACTGTGAAGACAGATGAACTAGTCCTTTAAAGGCCCTGTGAGGACAGAAAAATGGAAGCTGTCACTGATTACTGAACTCCAGTCATACCTTTAGTCTTGCACAGTTGTACAGCCCCTCACCTGTACTAAAAATGATTACTCTAAATTCACTGCACCGTTTGAGCTATTCTGCCCCTTTCATTCATTGGATTGCAGTTCTTTGAATCATGGAGGGTCAGCATGCAAATACAGTCTGCATGCAATTACGGTCTTTCTAGGAACACCCAATTCTCTAGACTGATATCCACCCAGCATGGCTTTTGATATTTGAATAACTCCTGCCACTGCTTGCATCAAGGCTGAGGGAAAGCTATGTACATATGGCCCCTCCCACTAGCCGTGATCTTTCTGCATTGCATAGTTACATAGTTGCATAGTAGGTGAGGTTGAAAAAAGACACAAGTCCATCAAGTCCAACCTATGTGTGATTTATATGACAGTATTACATTGTATATCCCTGTATGTTGCGGTCTTTCAGGAGCTTTTCTAATAGTTTTGTGAAACTATCGATGCTCCCCGCTGAGACCACCGCCTGTGAAAGGGAATTCCACATCCTTGCCGCTCTTACAGTAAAGAACCCTCTACGTAGTTTAAGGTTAAACCTCTTTTCTTCTAATTTTAATGAGTGGTCACGTGTCTTGTTAAACTCCCTTCTGGAAAAAGTTTTATCCCTATTGTGGGGTCACGAGTACGGTATTTATAAATTGAAATCATATCCCTTCTCAAGTGTCTCTTCTCCAGAGAGAATAAGTTCGGTGTTCGCAACCTTTCCTCATAACTAATATCCTCCAGACCCTTTATTAGCTTAGTTGCCCTTCTTTATACTCGCTCCATTTCCAGTACATCCTTCCTGAGAACTGGACAGCATACTCCAGGTGCGGCCGGACCAGAGTATTGTAGAGCGGGAGAATTATCGTTTTATCTCTGGAGTTGATCCCCTTTTTAATGCATGCCAATATTCTGTTTGCTTTGTTAGCAGCAGCTTGACACTGCATGCCATTGCTGAGCCTATCATCTACTAGGACCCCCAGGTCCTTTTCCATCCTAGATTCCCCCAGAGGTTCTCCCCCCAGTGTATAGATTGCATTCATATGTTTGCCATCAAAATGCATTATTTAACATTTTTCTACAATAAACCTGTTTAAACCTCATTAAACCTCTGCCAAGTAGTTGCCCACCCCATTTATTTGTTCAGATCTTTTTGCAAGGTTTCCACATCCTGCGGAGAAGTTATTGCCATGCTTAGCTTGAGATTGAACTGTTTACCCCATCCTCCAGGTTGTTTATGAACAAATTAAATGGGATTGGTCCCAGCACAGAACCCTGGGGGGACCTCACTACCCACCTCTGACCATTCTGAGTACTCCCCATTTATCACCACCCTCTAAACTCGCCCCTGTAGCCAGTTTTCAATCCATGTACTCACCCTATGGTCCATGCCAACTGACCTTATTTTGTACAGTAAACGCATAAATTGCATAAAGCCCAAAGATTCAGTGATGACTTCACTGCGTTGAAAACAATGCATATATTGAAAATAAAAAGTTTTAATTAAAAAACTGATTGGCATGTTGATGAAGGGACAGACAGGAACTAATAAAGGCAAAATATATACAGATTAAACTTCTGAGCTGTCATGCTTCCATCTAAAAAGTAATTCGAAAGACCTGTTGCCACCACGTAACCTCCCTGGCGGTATGATTATGTCAGATTTTTGTGTCTCAAAGCGGTACAATTATTTTGCATAGAAATTTGGCGTTTTATATTGTAGGCCTGTAATTCTTAGCAATAACACACTTATATCTGTCCAAACAAGAGTCTAGTAGATATCCCGGGTATGATAAAGTTTGAAACACAAAATCATAAATTATAATATAATAAATATAAATAATTATAAAAAATAATAATACAATAATAATAAAATAAATTTCCCCATGATTCACTATCGCTCAATTCTGCAAGTGTTCTAATTTACTATAGCTGTTTTCTAGCTGGTCTAATACCACTTTTGACATAAAGGGACACTTTTTGGTTGCTATGGACAATCTCCAGTTTTCAGGCAGAAGGAACAGTATTTATAATATAAAACTGCATGCAGGGCATTGGACAAAGCACTAGGGACAAAAGGGATGTGAAATAATTTCATACAGTACTGTAATCTGTAAGATTACAGTGTACTGTATGTGTTATGATTTTTAAATTTTTTTATTTTGCCGCCGGGCTCCGCCCCCGTGCGTCCCGACACTTGCAGGGAACGGAGCCCGGCACACATAGGCTTCAGGCGGAGGACAGAGCCCGCAGACACAGCTGGGCGACATTGCAGGATCCTGGGGACAAGGTAAGTACACTGCTCCAGGATCCTGCAATGCAATCCCGAGTGTGGCTCGGGGTTACCGCTAATGGTACTGAAATTTAACCCCAAGCCACACTCGGGGAAAACCGCCAGGGAGGTTAACTAAATGCATATTTCCAAGATAAAAATTCTAATTTATTGTTTTAAATAAACTTTTTACATTGAAAACCTATTTTAATAAGTTGTGTTGATATTACAATGTTGTAAATTAAAGCAACTTAATTTTGTGTGTCATGCACAGTCCCAGTTCTGCATTCATTGATGTAAAAGGAAATTTAGTTGTGGTAACTTAATAAAATGGACTTGGTAACTCAATTTTGTTCTACCTTGAGTGCATTATTGCAAGTCTCCACCTCTACCAACTTAACACAGAACAAGTTGAGGTATGTAGGAAGGAAGACCTGCTGCACAGAGATATAAAATACATTTTTAAAGGTGAGAATAATTTGCTTTACAAAGAAATTTGGAACTATTACTATTTGTAATCACTTATAGCCTATAGGTAGAGAACTAAGGGTTAAAAGGCAACACCAACGAACAAACTTTGTCCTAATATAGTGCTGGTTGTATTTAGCCTTATGAACTAACCATCATTGCCTCATGCCAGTGGATAGGATTAATAGTGTGCCTTTTGTGAAATCTGCTAAACTTGAAAAAGTATTTATTTTTTTTTGTGCCGGGGGAATCAGTGTATTATAGATTTTAGCTTCTATGGCAAACTACATTCAAGACTTCATGGTTTGTTTAAAATTTGTTGTTATTCACATAAATTACCATGTTTTTAAATTTAGACAACGGGGGTTATTTACTAAAGGCAAATCCACTTTGCACTAAAAGTGCACTGCAAGTGCACTTGGAAGGGCAGTCGCAGCATTTTAGCTTGTACATGATTGGATGATAAAATCAGCAGAACTTCCTCTCGTTTCAGAGCTTCCCCTCGTTTCAGAGCTTCCCCTCAAATCTACAGCGACTGCACTTACAAGTGCACTTGTAGTGCAGAGTGGCCTTTAGTAAATCAACCCCAAAGTGCTATTGACCAAATTCAATAGTATTTTGGATAGGGATATATCTGTGTAATGCATAAAATAACTGCCAATTATTTTTTCACAGATCTCTTGTTAGTTTCTCCACTGTTGCTTTTGTGGGGAAAAAAAAACTGCTACAGGAGAAGGTATGAATTATTATATCATATAATTGGATTTCCCAGCCCTACATTGTATCTACACTTAGAAGATATGTCTGATTAGAGGTTTTTAATAGTCCTGTTATTCAGCAACATGCGCTGGGGCTGCAAAATATATATTTACAACTTCTACAAAAGCAGTGCTTCTAAAACATTACAGGCACCATAATCATGGCGGGCAACCTTTGCCATGTCTTTACCATGACTGCTTTCTTCCTTCAAAACATGGGGTAGTCTTAGACCCCTTTCACACTGGGGCGGTTTTCAGGCGCTATTGCGCTAAAAATAGCGCCTGCAAACTGACCCGAAACAACCGCTGCTGTGTCTCCAGTGTGAAAGCCCGGGGGCTTTCACACTGGAGCGCTGCGCTGGCAGGACAGGAAAAAAAGTCCTGCTAGCAGCATCTTCAGAGCGGTGAAGGAGCAGTTCACCACTCCTGCCCATTGAAATCAATGGGGCAACGCAGCTAAATCGCCGGCAAAGCGCCTCTGCAGAGGAACTTTGTGGTGGTTTTTAACCCTTTCTCGGCCACTAGCGGCTGAATACCACCGCTTTACCGCCGACGCACCTCCCGCCCTTAGATCACATCTATCCAGAAATCATTCTCAGGAAAGTATGGAAAGAGTCCAATCTGCTGAAATTCTCTCTTTCACTTGCAAGTGTTGTGGTGCAAGCACAAGGGACGTACTAAACTGCAATCAGCAAGTGAACAGTTAAATATTAGCAACTGCTTCTTGCAACATTGTATCAAGCACTGTAGGAAAGAATAACATATTTTGAGAAACAAAAGAGTCATTACCATATACAGTGGAACCTCGGTTTGCGAGGAACGCTGTTAACGAGCGTTTTGCAAACCGAGCACTGTATTTCTAAAATTCTTAACTCGGTTTGCGAGTGTTGTCTAGCAAAACGAGCAGGATTCAGGCCAAAAGCGGTGTGCAGTACCGCTTTTGGCCTGAGGTGGGGGGCGCTGGAGCCGAGCAGAGCCGAAAGTCGCCGATCGGCGCCGCTCGGAAATGCACGGAAAAGCCAGAGGACAGTTCGGCTGACCTCGGCAAACCTCGGAAAGGCTTGTGAACGGAGTCTTTCCGAGGTTTGCCGAGGTCCGCCGAAGTGTCCCTCGGGCCTTTGCGGCTGTTTCCGAGGCTCTCCGGCGCCCCCCGAAGTCAATGCGGAACGAATTATTTTAGTTTCCATTGACTTCAATGGGAAAACTCGCTTTGATATGCGAGTACATTGGATTACGAGCATATTCCTGGAACGGATTATGCTCGTAATCCGAGGTTCCACTGTATATGTGTATAAAGTACAGTGACATCTAGTGAGGGTTCTCAGTATTGCAGCCAATAATCCAATCATCCCATCATCCCAATATGCAGTTTAGTACGTCCCAAGCACAATATTAACAGAAAGAGAGTTCTTTGAACACCTTGGTCAACATTTGAAAAAAAAATGAGACTGTCATCTGTGTTTTTAAGAACTGCAATTTTAGCACTAATATATATGGAACATTTGCCTCCCACAGAAGTAGAAAGCATACTCCTCACTCACTGCAAGATTTTATAAAGGTATATGAGTTCTTCAAATATAGATGATTGCAGTGATAAGGATGTTCAGGATTGTGAACTCTGCTGATGGTGATCAAGATGATAATGATGCGAGAGATCTACCAAATCTCATTGAAAAAAACTTGGCTTTGTTATTTTTAAAACTGGAGAGTATGTTTAATGTGTCAAACAGGTGCATTGATGAGGTGGTTGAAGAATTAAATTTGATCTCTCATTCAGCAGCAGGTCCCATCATTAAAGATATTCTACAGTCCTGTTTGAAAAGGCATAACTATGAAATCGATGAGGCTGTTGTGTCAGACATAATGACAAATCTTTGTGATGGCAATCCATTTACCTCTGCCTTGAACAGTGGTGGACCACTTTCTTCTGCATACAAGAGAAGGGCTTACTTTAAGGAATAGTTTGCTGTGGTGGAACCAGTAGGGTAAGTACTCAGTAAGGAAAAATACAAAAGCTTCCAGTATGTCCCTATCCTGGAGTCACTGCTTCACTTTTTAAACCAGAAAGAGATCCTTGATTTTATATTGCATGAGAGGGTAGCTCAAAAAAATGGTGAAACTCAGTATAGAGCATTTTCTGATGGCTTTTATTATAAAACAAATACATTGTTTTCCGGAAGTGATCCTACAATTGATGACTTTGAGATATGCAATCCTCTGGGCACATCCAAGGAAAAACACAAAATCACAGCTGTGTACTGGGTGTTGGCTGATGTTCCTGCACTGCTCAGATCTTCACTTACATCCATCTTCTTAGCAATACTCTGCAGGGTAGAGGATGTGAAGAGATTTGGTTACAGTACTGTACTGGAGCCACCGCTTAAAGATCTTGTGAGCTTGGAGAAGGAGGGCCTTTATGTCCCCACATTAGGCAAAAAGGTGAAATGAGCAGTCTTTAGTGTTGTTGCAGATAATCTTGGGGCCCTTTCTCTCGGTGGGTTTGTTGAAAGCTTCTCCAGTTCTCATGTGTGTAGATTTTCTCAGGGTAAGCACCAGTGTAGCCAACCGTCAGTATTTTTACTGGCAGCCAGTAAAAAATGGGCACTTTTCTCCTGCCAGTAAATGCCAGTGACAGGAAAACGTTGCCAGTAAAAAAATATGACTGTGACGCTTGGCCTGGCCAAGACCATTTGAATGCCTTCTACAATGTGTTCGGGCAGTGCTGGTGGGGGGGCGGGTTTGGTGGAAGGAGTGCCTGAGCATTTCATGTGATGTCATAGTGCAAGGGAGCCGAGCAGAGCAACCGGAACCTTGTGTGAGCAAGCTGGGAGCGGCACTGTCAGTGCTATTTGGACAGATATGGACTGAAGGGACTATCTGGCAAGGACAGAAACTGTCACTGTGACTAAGCAGGGGACGTGTCTTGCCGCGTCGGTGTTATCATCATCTGTGCTGCTGCACACTGCTGTCAGTGTCACCGGGAGAGTCAATTTCACGTGTGTGTGTGCATCTGCCCATTTTCACTTCTTGTCCTCCTGAGTCCTGTCCCTGAGCTACTTATTGTACTTACTAGTAAATCTATCGTATTTACTATTGTAAATAAAACAATAATTTTTTTGTTGCCTTAATATTTACCTTAAATCACATGGCTAATTGCACATTGTACTTGTTTGTAGCCTAAATACTAAAATATGTGCTTAAAACTGTAATTTTGTAACTTTTGGAAATGCCAGTAAAAGCGTGACTGTGCCAGTCAAGTTTGGGTGTTGTGTCAGTAAATTTTAATCTAAGAGGTTGGCAACACTGGTGAGCAGAGTTTCAGGTAAAAGAAGTGAGATCAGGAGCTTTCCAATTCAGAACCAAAGAACGGCATGACATGCATATCCAAGCCGTGCAGCAAAATGCTGCTTTGACTCATGTCTGTGGAGTCAAGAAGCAGTGTGCACTTACAAAAAAGCTGAAATATTGAAATAACTTGATGGAATGAAAGCCTGTTCTAAAGTAATGAGTCTCAAGCATAGTCTTTTCTGAAGAACCAATGCATTCCACAGCATTGTCATATTGTTCTCTGATGGCATTTTGTATTTGAAATGTTTTTTTTTCAGTCAAAATAAAGATTTTTGCACATATACACTTGGAAGTGCAGGCGCTGTAGATCTGAGGGGAAGATCTGAAATGAGGGGAAGCTCTGCTGATTTTATCATCCAATCGTGTGCAAGATAAAATGCTGTTTTTTTAGTTTTCCTTGCATGTCCCCCTCAGATCTACAGCAACTGCACTTGCAGCGCAAAGTGAATTTGTCTTTAGAAAAATAACCCCCTGTGTTTGCAGTAAATGGGGGGTTTATTTACTAAAGGCAAATCCACTTTGCACTGCAAGTGCAGTCGCTGTAGATCTGAAGGAGACATGCAAGGAAAATACAAAAACAGCATTTTTGCTTGCACATGATTGGATGATAAAATCAGCAGAGCTTCCCCTCGTTTCAGATCTACCCCTCAGATCTACAGCTACTGCACTTCCAAGTGCACTTGCAGTGCAAAGTTGATTTGCCTTTAGTAAATAAACCCCATAGTCTGATTGTTTATTGTCTTCTTTCCTTGGAGTCGGAGGAACTGTTTTCCTCTCTCCCCTCCAACCTATGGCCAATATTGTGGTATTCCTATTTGTCTGTTTTTTTTTTTTTGTTTGATCAGCTCCCTCTTCCCTCTTCCTACATACCCTAAGGCCGCTTTCACACTGAGGCGTCGGCGGCGGTAAAGCGCCGCTATTTTTAGCGGTGCTTTACCGTTGTTTTTGCGGCTTTATTCGGCCCCATAGCGGGGCACTTTTAACCCCTGGCCGAAAAAGGGTTAAAACTGCCCGCAAAGTGCCGCAAAGCACCGCTTTGCCGGCAGTGCTGCCCATTGATTTCAATATACATCGCTCCTACAGCGCCTCAAAGATGCAGCTCGCAAGATGTTTTTTACCGCCCTGCCAGCGCACAGCTCCAATGTAAAAGCCCTCGGGTTTTCACATTGGAGTGAATTGAGCGGCTCTTTCAGGGCAAAGCGACTCAGTGTGTAAGTAGCCATACTTATTTTCCCTTGCATTTATGTAAATGATGTTGGGCTGTTGGGCTCTGTACATTTCCCTTTGATATGTATGATGGTATTATTTTTCCATCCTGCTTTGTAAAACCCAAACATTGCTTTATTATGACTTGCCTTGTTGCCTTTTTATGGAAATGTATATGTTGATAATATTATTTTATTGTTTGTATACTGATGTATACTGATACTGATAAAACAAATAAAGATTACAAAAAAATAAAAAATGAGGTACTTTTGGGGCCAGTTCACACCAGAATGCAGTGCAGGAAACCTACATTCCATGAGCGTTTCCCACACCATGTTCAAAATGCACTGCAGCTGTGTTCTGCAGTGGGTGACAATATTAAGCTAATGACACCCCAAATGCAGATCACAAACGCAGTGTGTTTGCCCGCACTGGATCTCATGGTACAGAAGTACCATGTGATCCGGTTGCACTGAGTTTCCAATTGTAGATACACTACTTTTAGTGCAGTGCAATTTCAGCCCATCCAAAATGAATGGGCTGATATCGCACCACAAAGAACTGCATGTGAATGGCATGTGAACATACAGCGCATTCCTGTGCAATTCCCGGTGTGAGACGGCCCTAAGTTTATTTGGCACTGTGGTTTTAAATATATTTGGCCTGATACACGGTACAAATCTTTATGTTTGAAACATATTTTCTATTTATGTTAACTTTAATATTTATGTTAAAAAAACACAACTGTTTTGTGTAATAAAGTTAATTGTTTAACAATTGTGTTTTGAATGAATTTATTTGTGAAAGCTAGTATAAAAACAAAACGAAACACTAATACAGAAAATAACTTTGCACCAACTTGATTTTAGCTGTTTATTACCTAAAGAAAGTGTGCTCATAATTGTAGCAATTAAGTACATGTGACTTAAAAAATTCTTGCATTATGAACACATGTTTTTAAGTTGAGTACTCAAAAATATTAAGTTGCTCCAATTAGTTTTTTCAGTTTCTGAAATTGGAAAAACTAATTGGAGCAACTTAATATTTTTGAGTACTCAACTTAAAAACGTGTTTATAATGCAAGTACCGGTAATTAAGTGGGTGGTAAATAAAAATGCATTTATATCTAGCAGAAAAGCTAATTACCTCAACACAATGTAGGTTGTTGCTTCCACTTAATTTTACCTGACATTGTCATAACTTAAAAAGCTTGATGCAAACTGTTGCTTTAATTTTTTTTGTTGAGCCAAGACATTTGTTTTTAGTGTTTGGTGGGAGATGTTTTTATATTAGTAAAAGTTTTTGGTTAAAAATTTTCTTTTGCGCTAATTTTAATGAATTTTCCTCTGAGAGATTTAACCAATTGCCATGTGCTAACGGTAGATTAATGCCGCGTACACACGGTCGGACTTTTCGTCTACAAAAGTCCGACGGACGCCGACGGACAAAATACGGCTGACAATCCGATCGTGTGTGAGCTTCCCCGGACTTTCAGCGGACCTTTCCAGCCGCAAATCTGACGGACTTTAGATTCAAAACATGCTTCAAATCTTTACGTCGTAACTACGCCGGACCCAGAAATCCGCTCGTCTGTACGCTAGTGCGACGGACAAAAACCCACGCTAGGGCAGCTATTGGCTACTGGCTATCAACTTCCTTATTTTAGTCCGGTGTACGTCATCACGTACGAATCCGTCAGACTTTTGTGTGATCGTATGTAGGCAAGTCTGCCGCATTAGAAAGTCTGCCGCAAGTCTGCCAAAAGTCCGTCGAAAATCTGTCGGACAGGCTGTCGGACTTTTGTAGCCGAAAAGTCAGACCGTGTGTACGCGGCATTACTACTCACGGGTGGCAGCTGCAGGTCTAGCGATGTACCAGTATGTCTTCCGTTCAGGACTGTTTTGCTTACTATTGTGGTGCTGTGATAGGCCCACAGCTATTACATGGCACCTGGGCCAATCATAGCACCCAGTACCATCCATGTGATTAGCTTTATCCAATCACAGATCACAATAGTAAGCAAGCTGTCATGAATGAAAGCCACTCATGATAGATAAAACTATTGCTTATAACAGGGATCATTCCTGCTACTACTACTACTACTACTCTGATGACAGAATGAAAAAAAAAAATGTAAAAAAATAAATGTTAATGTTTCAAAAAATGTTTCAAAAATTGAATATGTCAGTGGTGCTTTTGCAATCACTGAGGACTACCTGCTGCTGGAGAAGATCCCAAGAGGAAGAGGATCCAGCACATTCCTGGTCCAGCCTGAAGACTTGTGAAAAACTTATTATAAAAAAAATTAAGCAAAATATGAATGTGCCGGGGGAGGGGATTGGTGGCAGAGCTCAGAGTTGGGCTTTTAAGTGGTGTTAGTAGAAGGGCAGAAGAGGTTTGCTATATTGGTTGCTTAGCAGCAGAGAGCTGCAAGTTCAGGGTTTGCGCAGGTTATTGCGTTGATTTGACTTTTTTGGTCACTCTCAGTGGAAGCTGCTTGTTGGAACTTATACAGAGAGTGACGGTGATGGGAGTTGGAGACATAAAGACAGAAATGTGCGCTCTTTTGTTCATGGAACTGTAAGTTAATACTTCCACTGTTCTGAAAGTTTGCAAACAGTAATAAGCTACGTGCGCCACGAAAAGCACATTCTGGGAAAATGATTATTTAATCTTATTTAAGAGGTTTTGGAAAAGCTGTCTTACACATTACATTTTGGCATCAGGAAACCAGATGATCTTCTGTTACTATGGCAACTCCAACTATTGACGTGTCATGCCTGTAAACATCCATACAGAAGCCCTTGAAACCAGTTCAGTGGGTTCAGTATCTCCATGGATGACCACTGCTAGACTACACCATATTCCAGAGTCCTACTGTGTAGGTCTGGTTATACAGTCATTAAAAGGGAATGGACGGAGAACCCATTTGCCTGCAACTTTGGAAGCACACTCCTTTTTAGAAAAATAGCTCTGTTCTTGGAGCCCATTTTAGGACTGTGGTCATCAACCCTGTCCTCAGAGCCCACTAACAGGCCAGTTTTTATGTATTACCTTGGGGAGATGTAGACTAGAATACTGCAATCACTGAGCAGCAAATGATATCACCTGTGATGTATTTCAGTTATCTTGCAAACCTGGCCTGTTAGTGGGCCCCGAAGATGGGGAAGATGACCACTGTTTTAGGAGAAGCCTTTGCAATTCCAAGGAAGTCCATTGATTGATATCAGAATGGACACAAGCCTCAGTCTATAATAGTTTGCAAATGCACTGCAGGGTCCTATGAAGGTAGTTAGAAAAAAGGATAATGGGGTTCAGTGAATTATAATAGATCCAGAAAAGTTGTGGGGGGACTTAAGTGTACACCAAGAAGGATCCTGGAAAAACACAATGGAATGTTCTTTAAAATGAACATTACACCATATATAAAGTTATTTATGGTCGGAGCCCTCCGTCCTGAGAGATATGAAGCACATAAACACGTCACAAGACTAACAACATAAAATAGACCTGAAGTGTGCCCTGGCCTGCTGTATGGTAGACCCAGATCTGCTGGGTGGTATGCCAGAGAAGGGCGCATACCTTAAGAAAGTAATGGATGTTTCTGTAGAGAAATTGTTTGAAGAGAAGTACCCCAAGAAGGGGAATGGGTGGGTGGGTACCGCGCACTGGAACCGACACAGACTATCCTGAGTGGTCTGGTTAAATACCCTCCAGGCTCCTCCCATAACTTCAGGCCGGTAAACCGGCCTTCCTATTTATGGTCGGAGCCCTCCGTCCTGAGAGATATGAAGCACATAAACACGTCACAAGACTAACAACATAAAATAGACCTGAAGTGTGCCCTGGCCTGCTGTATGGTAGACCCAGATCTGCTGGGTGGTATGCCAGAGAAGGGCGCAAAAAGACTTGGTTAGGGAGTTAATGATTTAAGTTTACTGACATACTACAAGGCAAGCTTGCCAAAGGCTTGTGACATTTCTGCTTGTGGATTGGGAATGTATCGAGCGAAGCAAGCGAATTTCCGCCTGCCCATTTTCTAGATGACGTGGTCCGGGACCCCGTTTAGTGAGGCTGCTGATGCTACTCCAATGCGAAAGAATTTCCAGAGAATTGTCCGGGGTCAAGGCCTAAGTTGGGCAAAAGATTTCTAAGGTGTCTAGTGAACTGGTTGCTACTTAGAGGGCTAGTAGGGAACGGTAGTAATGGCTGCCCTCCGAGAGGTCGGGCAGATGAGCTGATAACTGGTCTAGAATGGCCACGGGGCACCAGGCGTTTACGAGTCTGGGAAGTATGATATCTACACCGGGACCAGACTGTTGTGTTTCGGACACCATGAGGTGTCGGATGAAGTAACTTTGGTGGCGTGTCAGGTGGCGTCTATGTAACGTTACTGGGGCCGGTGACCGTGAATTCACTGGGGCATAAGAAACCGCAGAAAGCCAGGTAGATGGCTGCGTGAACGACCGGGCTGAATTTAACCCAAAGGGGAATGTGACAGGATGGTAGACCTGTCTCGGAATATGGTGCTGGTCGCAGGTAGGCGTTTACTGTTGATTGGAGTTGTCTGTGACTACCGTGCAGTGTAGACTTGACCGCATGGGCGGCAACCAAAGATGGTTTGGTAGGATTTTGTAAGGAGATGAAATGCTGGATGCCAGCTAAGTAGAGACTAATGGTATAGTGTGAAAAATGCCAACTGTGTGTGGCAAGATGATATGAAGGCCAGGATGTGATGGAAATCTCCTGATACTGCCCCAGGGTTTGAGACTAGGAACCTGTCATGGATATTCCAGGCAGTACGGTAGGCCTTCAGGGCGTTTGTGATGACGTTTGTAATGATAGATTAATAAGGCGGGTAGCATTGTGAAGGTGTTTGTTTTAATCCGAGGTTAGCTACGACCAATGTGGGATAAGAAACATGGTCGGGTCGGTTCCAGATCCCTGCGAAAGAATAACGCAAAGTTAAAACGGGTAGTGCGTCGGCCAGAGTATTGCATTTGCCTGGGATGTAGATGCGGCGAACATTATTTGGTGCTGTGGGGATAGTTGCACCAGCCTGCTCAGGAAGGCCATGATGGCCAGCGAGTTGAACCTGCTTTTATTTAGAATACTAGCTGTGGCTTGGTTGTCTGTGGCAAACGACAGTGTTTGTCCTGCCCAGTTACTGCGCCAGACAAGAGCTGCTGAAATAATGGGGTAGAGTTCAATCAAAGAAAAGGACTAACTGAAGTCGGGAATCAAAAGGATTTCTGATGGCCATGGCCCTTCAGACCAAAGATAGCCAAAAAATTGACGCGAGGACCTGTGGAGGCTGCGGCGTTCGTGACTACCTGAGATGAAGAGGGAGATGCTAACGGAATGAACATTGACATACCATTCCAGTTGATGAGAAATTCATTCCATCTGGGCAGATCCGCTATTTCTGGCACGTCTAATTTAAGGATTTAGTCAGGAACTTGTACTTGGGAGAGAAACACTAGGAGGCGTGAGATAAGGGTCACCTCGAGTCTGGGTTTTTTTTTTTTTTTTTAAGTGCTACTAAAAAGATGAAGTGGGCTGTATGAGCGCCACTGAGTGTGCTTGCAGAGATTGCAAGGAGTATATGTTGATATGCATGTTTGCAGCGATTGCAAATGGGTATATCTGAGATGCGTGTTTTTGCAGCGATTGCAAGGAGTATATATTGAGATGCGTGTTTTTGCAGCGATTGCAGGGAGTATATACTGAGATGCGTGTTTTTGCAGCGATTGCAGGGAGTATATACTGAGATGCGTGTTTTTGCAGCGATTGCAAGGAGTATATATTGAGATGCGTGTTTTTGCAGCGATTGCAGGGAGTATATACTGAGATGCGTGTTTTTGCAGCGATTGCAGGGAGTATATACTGAGATGCGTGTTTTTGCAGCGATTGCAGGGAGTATCTACTGAGATGCGTGTTTTTGCAGCGATTGCGGGGAGTATCTACTGAGATGCGTGTTTTTGCAGCGATTGCAGGGAGTGTATACTGAGATGCGTGTTTTTGCAGCGATTGCAGGGAGTATATACTGAGATGCGTGTTTTTGCAGCGATTGTGGGGAGTATATACTGAGATGCGTGTTTTTGCAGCGATTGCAAGGGGTATATACTGAGATGTGTTTTTTTTTTTTTTGCCGTGACTGCAAAATGGGTAAATGCTGAGATGCGTGTTTTGCAGCAATTGCAAAAAATGGGTATATGCTGAGCCGCGTGTTTTGCAGTGATTGCAAGTGGGTAAACACTAAGATGCGTGTATTTGCAGCAATTGCGAGGAGTTTGTACTGAGATGCATGTTTTGCAGTGATTGCAAACGGGTATGTGGTAAGTTGCGTGTATTTGTAGCAATTGCAAGGAGTTTGTACTGAGATGCGTATTTTACAGAGATTGCAAAATGGGTATATGCTGAGATGCGTGTTTTGCAGCGATTGCAAGTGGGTAAACACTAAGATGCGTGTATTTGCAGCAATTGCGAGGAGTTTGTACTGAGATGCATGTTTTGCAGTGATTGCAAACGGGTATGTGGTAAGATGCGTGTATTTGTAGCAATTGCAAGGAGTTTGTACTGAGATGCATATTTTACAGAGATTGCAAAAAATGGGTATATGCTGAGATGCGTTTTTTTTTTTTTTTGCAGCAAATGCAAGGAGTTATGATAAGATGCGTGTCTTGCCGCGATTGCAAGGAGTTATGATGAGATGCGTGTCTGTGAATGTTAATGCTTTAATGCACGTAAGGCTGAAGATCTGAATCCTAAGTTCCACTGTATTCGTAAGCGCCGATGCAACTAGTTCAAACCGGGCTGAGGTGTAAGCACCGGTGGGGCTTTATTTGTGAAAGATCAGTCGAAGTAGTTTTGTATTGCCCAGGATCCGAATCGTTGAGCTGGTGCTGCGATTTGGACTCGGATCGGTCGGTGGAGTTGTACGGTTGGTGGAGTTCGTATTGCCGAGGATCCGAATCATTGCACTGATGCTGTGACTAGATTCGGATCGGTTGTGGATGTGAGGTGACGAGGGGGCTTGTATGGATTGCTGGATTGCTAGATCCGAATCGCTGAGCCGGTGCTGCGACTGGACTCGGATCGGCTGGTGATGCTTTGTATTACAGAGGATCCGAATCATTGAGCCGGTGCTACGACTGGACTCGGATTGGCCGGTGGGGTTTGTAATGCCGAGGATTCTGCATCATTGAGCCGGTATGCGACTGGACTCGGATCGGTCGGTGAAAGTTGGGTTGGCAAGGATCCGAATCGTTGAGCCAGTGCTACGACTGGACTCGGATCGGTTGGTGACGCTTTGTATTGCAGAGGATCCGAATCATTGAACCGGTGCTACGACTGGACTCGGATCGGTCGGTGAAAGTTGTATTTGGCTAGGATCTAAATCATTGAGCCGGTGCTACGACTGGACTCGGATTGGTCAGGGAAAGTTGGGTTGGCGAGGATCCAAATCGTTTAGCCAATGCTACAACTGGACTCGGATTGGACGGTGGGGTTTGTAATGCTGGGGATTCTGAAACATTGAGCCGGTATGTGACTGGACTCGGATCGGTCGGTGAAGTTGGGTTGGCGAGGATCCGAATCATTGAGCCGGTATGCGACTGGACTCGGATCAGTTGGTGAAAGCTGGTTTGGGAAGAATCCGAATCGTTAAGCCGGTGCTACGACTGGACTCTGATTGGATGGTGGGGTTTGTAGTGCTAAGGATCCGAATCATTGAGCCGGTGTTACGACTGGACTCGGATCGGTCGGATGAAAGAAGCACACTGTTGGTGAGTGCTTGTGTATGCTGAGGAACTGAATCATTGAGCCGATTTTACGACTGGACTTGGATCGGTCGGATGAAAGAAGCACACTGTTGGTGAGTGCTTGTGTATGCTGAGGATCTGAACCATTGAGCCGGTGTTGTGACTGGACTCGGGTCGGTGGGATGAAAGAAGCACACTGTTGGTGAGTGCTTGTGTATGCTGAGGATCCGAATCATTGAGCCGGTGTTGCGACTGGACTCGGATCGGTTGGTGATGTTTGTATTGCCAAGGATCCGAATCTTTAAGCCGGTGCTGCGACTGGACTCGGATCGGTTGGTGGAGTTCGTTTTTTCAGGGGATCCGAATCTTTGCGCTGATTATGCGACTAGATTCAGATCGGTTGTGGATGTAAGGTGACGATGGGGCTTGTGTTTCCGGATCCGAATCGTTGAGCCGGTGCTACTCGGATCGGCTGACGGTGTTAGTGGTTGAAGGGGCTTGTGATTTGCTGAGGATCTAAATCATAGGGCCGATGTTGCGACTACATTCGTTGTAAGTGACTTGTTCCCGAAGGTGACTTGTGCTTATTCGTACGGTTCTTACCGCCTAGTCGGTAAGATACCAGTGGTGCCGAGTGGGGGCTGTCATGAGTCGTAACATCGCAGATGCGACGGGGCTCGAATGAGGAACGGAGAAAGGCAGTAAGTACGGATGTGTGCGAATAACCGAGTAAGACCTACGAAGTTGTAGGTGGTTTACGAAGGGGAACATATAGTAACGGTTCGGTAGCAGGAAAGCACAAGTGCTACCTGCGACAGTGAGTGTGGGACAATTGATAAAACCTTCGACCAATCTCGAAGGACATGCAGTGAGTTGGTAGAGTCGGCCTCTGCAATGCACCTGATATGAATCAGTTTGTAAAACATATTAAACTAGAAAAGGTACAATTTCTGGGGAAATTGTGAAAGTGTTCTTGCCTCTACAACTGGAGTGGGCGGAGTAACTGGGTGGGGTGGAGTGGCTTGAGTAACTGTGAAAAGTGTTAAAAAGCTTAATATTTTAAAAAGTATAAATAGTAGTAAAAAAGTTCCATCATTCGCTGAAAGAGCTGAACATTTTTTTCAAAAGTAATTTTTTTTTTCAAAAATGAATTTTTTTTAATCAAAAATGATTTTTTTTTCTTCAGTAATGATTTTTTTTTTCAAAAGTAATTTTTTTTTTCAAAGGTATTTTTTTATTTCAAAAATATTTTTTTTTTCGAAATTATTATTTTTTTTAAAGTAATTTTTTTTTTCAAAAATATATTTTTTTTTTCAAAAATATTTTTTTTTTCAAATATATATTTTTTTTCAAAAATAATTTTTTTTTTAAAAGAAATTTTTTTTTCAAAAATATTTTTTTTTTCAAAAATTTTTTTTTTCAAAAATTATTTTTTTTACTTTTTTCAAAAAAATTTTTTTTTTTCAAAAATTTTTTTTTTTACATGGGGCGGTCATAATGTTTTGGCTGATCATGGGGTGGTCATAATGTTTTGGCTGATCATGGGGTTGTCAGCTTTTGTCACTTCCCACTCTAGTTTTGAACATTTCGCCATTCATTCCTATGGGACCAATTTCGCCGCAAAAACGTCATTTCGTGGACCATTCGGCAAAACATTCCACAAAGTAATAACACACCAATCGGGAACAATCCGCTCGTTTCGGTATATTATTTGTCTCTGTAGTGTGAAAACTGTGGGAGGAGTCTACAAGCATTATCAAGTCTAGCAGATGAAGTCACATGCATTTGGAGTGTCTCAGCATCTTGTGTTTACAACCACTGTTTCCTAGCAACGCTCATGCCCTGTTTATGCTTCCCAAATACTGCTTCATCAAAACTGCCCCATCAGAATTACCCCATCAAAACTGCCCCATCATATTCCTCTATTATAAATCAGTACATGGTGTGTCTGTCCCCTCCCCCGGGCTCTGTAATCAGCTGAGATGCTCCAGCCACCTTCCCCCTGTTTATAACAGAAGCTTTGGTAACCATGGCAACAAAACAAACACTAACAGTACACTCTGATTAATGGCTAAAATTTCCTGAAATGACCTCTAAACAAATAGCCGTATTTTAAAAACTATACATCCTACAGCGAAGATCTTTATATTGTGAGAATCACAAGACCCAGACCTAGATTTTGATGTATAGTATGTCTCTGAAATATTAAAAATGAAGGCACAGTCGCAGTTTAGAAATTGCCCTTCAAATTTGGAGGGGGCTAGAGTGTAGTTTCAATGAATGTCAATGGACGGCGTGAGTTGCAAACAAATGGTCATATTGTGAAAACTATCAGGACTATGGCTTAGCCGTGGACATGTTTAGTGGCAGCAGGGATAGCTGAACGTTTTGATATAAGATTTGTGTAGGTGGGCTTGAAAATGAGGGAGTGGCGGCAGTTTAGAAATCATGTTCTGATTTTCCAGCTTTTGTCATCTCCCACTCTAGTTTCCCCATTCATTCCTATGGGACCAATTTCGCCGCAAAAACGACGATATTTCGTGAACCATTCTGCGAAACGTTCCACAAAGTAATAGCACACCATTCGGGAACAATCCGCACGTTTCGGTATATTACTTGTCTATGTAGTGTAAAAACTGTGGGAGGAGTTAGGGTGGTAAATTTGGCTATAATAATATATATGTGAGATAACAGTAAGTGGTCTTGCTATGCAAGAACACTTAATGAATCCGATATAAATTGGTAGTAAGGAGTATCTGATACAAATTGGTTGTAGAGTGTATGCCATCCCTTACTGTGAAACTGAACACCTATCAACCACCCATCCCCCCAGGCTAATCAAGTGCAGAGAAGGCACCAGGTGGGCTCAACCACACCTCAATCAGCCACAGAAACCTGTACAAACAATATATGCTGATCTCTTAATGAATGAGATGGCAACCCCATGGAGCATGAATTTTTTGACCAGTGAAGCCTATTGCGAGTGATATTGAGAACGACCTATAGTGACTGGAGGCTTGGGTCTACGAATGAATCGTATATTTGTCAGAAGGAACTTTTACGAATGTACTATGCCTGTGCCGAATGATGCCGGGACATGAGCGACAACAACTCCGGGGCAGGTTTTTTGTTTTGTTTTTTCACGAAAGGGGTGCAGGATAAGAAGCATAATAAACCGCAAGATTTTGCACATGACACGAAAGTTTGGATACTACCTGCGACCGTGAGTGGGAACCGCCGACGAAGACCACGAATGAAAAGCCGGAGTGCACCTGCGATTGAATGCACAGACTGCCGAACGTGAGGTGAGCTGGGAAGAGTCAGCCCTGTGATGTGAGCTACCGCGCACTGGAACCGACACAGACTATCCTGAGTGGTCTGGTTAAATACCCTCCAGGCTCCTCCCATAACTTCAGGCCGGTAAACCGGCATTCCTATATATATATATATATATATATAAAGCCAAACCAATCCCACCCTATCTTGTAGAGACCATTGCAAATAAAGTTATGCAAGCACTCTAATGCCCCGTACACATGGTCGGATGTTCCGACGGAAAATGTGTGATAGGACCTTGTTGTCGGAAATTCTGACAGTGTGTAGGCTCCATCACACATTTTCCATCGGATTTTCCGACACACAAAGTTTGAGAGCAGGCTATAAATTTTTCCGACAACAAAATCCGTTGTCGGAATTTCCGATCGTGTGTACACAAATCCGACGCACAAAGTGCCACGCATGCTCAGAATAAATAAAGAGATGAAAGCTATTGGCTACTGCCCCGTTTATAGTCCCAACGTACGTGTTTTACGTCACCGCGTTCAGAATGATCGGATTTTCCGACTACTTTGTGTGACCGTGTGTATGCAAGACAAGTTTTTTTTTTTTTTTTTTTTTTTTTTTTTTTTGCGGAATGATACCTTTATTGGCTGGCAATTTCCAAGCAAGCATGTAAGAAATCTGCAGTCTTATCCACTGTGTAATATGAAAAGGCTTCAGAATTTTGTCAGAACATCTTGCAAGGTTTTTTTTTTTTTTTTAAATTCTTTATTTTCTGACAGTCATATATCACATGCCACATGAAACATTTCTTTTAAACATCATATCAGCATATACATCTTCTTTTTATCAAAGTATAGCTATTTCGCACATTTCCTTACCAAATGGTTCTAAATCTCTTCTGTTCCAAGGGCAAGCATATAATTCCCCCTTTTTCGTTTCCCCTAGCCCCTATACCCCCCCCACCCCACCAGTACAAAAAAAAAAAAAAGTTTTTACCCCACCCCCCCAAGGGGGGGAAGGGGGGACCCCTCTCCTCAGGTCCATTCGATCTTACCTAGCCCCCTTCTCCTGTTCTCTAATTCTATACTCTACTAAGGGGGACCAAATCCTCCGATATTTCTCATCTTGTTCTTTCAGCATCATAGTCAAGTTTTCCATTTGTTGAATTTCTGTAATTCTAGCCCACCACTGGAATTTAGTCGGAGGGACTGTACTCTTCCACAGGGCCGGGATACAAGCCCTTGCGGCAGTGAGAAGGTGTTTAAGCAAAGAATTCCTATATTTTTCCACCGATAGGGGAACGTCATTTAGTAAGAATGCAGCCGGGTTGCTCCCAAGAGACACACCTGTAATGTCCTTAATCGTTTCCTCAACTATTTCCCAGAAGCCCTTAATTCCCTCACATTCCCAGAATATATGTATCATCGTTCCCACCCCCCTCTTACAACGCCAACATCTATCTGATACCTGTGGATACATTTTTTGAAGAGCTGATGGTGTTCTATACCATCTGGTAAGGATTTTGTATCCTCCCTCTTGATATCTGCTGGCAATTGATGTTTTATGTACTGATTTTAGCATTTTCGTCTTCTGTTTTTGAGTAAACGTTACTCCTAGTTCTCTCTCCCAGGCTTGCATAAAGTTGAGCTCCTGTGGTGCTTCCAGGCTTGTTAATGTTTCATAAAAATGTGATAAGGAATGCCTCACATTTTCGCCATTTAAGCAGGTCCGTTCGAAACTAGTTAGCTCCCGTATTACAGAAAATGTTTTGTTTTTTGAGCGGATATACGCTCCTAACTGCATAGACCTGAAATAATCCAGGTCTTCTGTCACCTCTCCCTCTATCTCGCCTCTTGTCATCAGGCGGCGGTCCCTAGAAAAGTCTATCAGCCTACTTTTCCCTTTATGTTTTATTACCTCATACCTCCGATCGATTAGGCCTGGTAAGAAGTCCGGGGCGCCCAATACCGGGGTCATTGGACTCGGAGTTGGTGAAAGATTTGTTTTTTTGAAGATCATGTAAATGGAGCGGATAGTTGCCCCTGTTAACGGGTGTTTTTTCACTATGGTGGGTAATTCTGATTTTTTTATCCATGCTATTCCTTCCAATGGAATTTTAGACGTCGCCTGTTCTAACTGTATGTGTGGTTTCCTTACCGAGGCACACCATTCCACCACTCTCGCTAATTGTAGGGCTTCCCTGTAACGTACTGGGTCTGGGAAACCAATACCTCCTTTCCCCTTTGGGAGTGCTAAAATGTTTCTCCTTACCCTTGCTGGTTTACCTGCCCAGATAAACCTTAGGAACCCTGATCTAAGGTCCTTTAAAAAGTTTGATGGGATCTTTATTGGTAGTGTTTGAAACAAATAGAGAATTCTGGGCATCACGTTCATCTTTATAATGTTTGTCCTTCCAAACCAAGTGAAGATTTCCCTGTCCCATCTCCTAAAATCTTGTTTGATTTGTCTTAACAGCGGGGCATAGTTTAGTTCGAACATTCTACTAAGCTTCTTTGGGATTTTAGTCCCCAGGTAACTTATGTGGGAATCTGTCCACCTAAAATTGAATTGTGCTTTTATCCGATATATTTCAGTTGTATCCATCTCCAGCCCCATAGCTTCGGACTTACTATAGTTTACCTTATAGTTTGCTAACTCTCCATAATTATTTATCTCACATAGAAGGGAAGGGAGGGATATAGTTGGAGAGGTTATGAAGAAGATCAGGTCATCAGCATATGCTGCTAACTTGTGTTCTTCTCTCTCCGTCTTGATACCCCTAATATTACAATCAGCGCGTATTTTCCTTAGGAAAGGTTCCAGTGTG
Organism: Lithobates septentrionalis; assembly: GCA_037952835.1. Classification (NCBI taxonomy): domain Eukaryota; kingdom Metazoa; phylum Chordata; class Amphibia; order Anura; family Ranidae; genus Lithobates; species Lithobates septentrionalis. The sequence goes on along the minus strand of JBBDGP010002643.1, from coordinate 220,425 downwards.
AGAATAAAAATAATTGGTGAGAGGGGGCACCCCTGCCGCGTTCCGTTTTGTATCTCAAAAGGATCCGATAGTCTGTCATTAACCTTAACCCTCGCGCTTGGAATTGAGTAAAGGTTTGAGAACCAGCTCAACATTCCTTCACCCAATCCGATATGTTGTAAAGTTGTTTCAAGAAAAATCCAATCAACCCTATCAAAAGCTTTTTCTGCGTCCGCTGAGAACAATATAAGGGGTTCCTGTCTGCTCTGTGCAGTGTATATTGCATTTATTACTCTCTGCGTATTTTCCCTCCCTTCCCTTCCTGCCACAAATCCCACCTGGTCTGGGTGAATCAGTGCCGGGATATGCTCTTCTAATCTTAACGCCAAAATCTTAGAAAAGATTTTTAAGTCCACATTCAGCAACGCAATTGGCCGATAACTAGAACATTGGGATGGATCCTTTCCTTCCTTCGGAATTACTGCTATATGTGCCATCAAAGTCTCTCTAGGTATCCTCCGTCCTTCCCGTAGGGAATTAAAAGCTGCTGTAAATCTCGGGGCCAATTTCTCAGCAAAAAATTTATAGTACATCAGGGTGTACCCATCTGGGCCCGGGGCTTTCCCTACTTTTAGAAGGTTTATTGCTTTCTTAAATTCTTCTATTGAGATTGGTACATCTAGATCTCTTGCTACCTCCTCCGTTAACCTTGGCATTTCTGAGTTGCACAGATATTCTTTCGCCCTCTCTTGTTTGTTTCTGCACCTATGTGGGAGCTGGTGACCATCCAACTGGTATAGACCCTCATAATATTCCCTAAAGATCTGTGCCATCTCCTGTGATGATTTCGCCACCTCCCCCTTCTGTGTTTTAATACCCGTCAAGTGGGGTGGTGTTGTGGCATCCTTGAGGGCCTTTGCCAGCATCCTACTTGGTTTATTCCCAAATTCGTATAATGTCCGCCTACCCCGTTTCAATTTTGCTTTAGCCTGTTCGATGAGGAGCGAGTTCAGGTCCCCTCTGAGGCCACCTAGTTTCTCCTCTAGTGACTGTGTTTGAGATTTTTTGTGCTTTAGTTCTACTTCCCTAATTTTTTCGAGCAAGTCCTCGATCTGTGCATTAAACTTTTTTTTCTTATGCGCCCCGAGTGATATCAAAACTCCCCTGCAAGACAAGTTTGAGCCAACATCCGTCTGAAAAAATTCTAGGATTTTGTTGTCGGAATGTCCAATCAATGTCCGACCGTGTGTACGGGGCATTAGATGGGCAATTGGGCCAAAAAACGCACTCAGGCTGTGAACTGTAGCCTAAATGTCAGACCTCCCCTGCAATGGATGGACAGGATACAGGAGAGTATAAGACTGGTTGAACATCCAATTCTTCAGATGATTCATCAGATCATATAATCACATAATGAGAAATCCATGTGGAAAGGTCAAAACATTTAAAGGATGAGCATTCCTTGCATCCAAGATGGCACTGGAGAAACTACAATAGAAGCTTAACAAACTTTTTAAGCCACATTCTGAAATTCATCAGATAAGGTAGAATACTTTTGAAAAACAACCTTTGTCATCAAAAGACCGTTAGCAGCAAACATTTATATATTGAACATCTGAATACATAGAAGATATTTCTAATGTTCAGAAAGCAGATATCTCTATTAGTAACATATCGACTCTATCACTTTCCACAAGATGTAATTTACCAGCATATATCCTTCTATCAGAAGACTACACAGTAAGTCCTCCATTATTGTGTAGCAAGCATCTGTGCAACACTTCATCAAAAAACTTGCAGTATCCCTTGTAGAGAATTAGGTAGTGCACCCTCAGCTTAGGCAGATATCAATATCAGAAGGATTTATGCACTTATTGTAAGGGTTAGCGCGCTGCTACGAATTAAATGCAAATTGGATGATGGTGCATTCATTGAATAATTATTACCTCATACCATGATGCAGTTCTTGGACCCAAGCGGTTAATCGCCAGGCCAGAATATTTCCAATGTATGATGGGGGGTAAAACCATCAGCACTGTGTAGGCTCCAACTCATTCGACACAGAATTTACACAGGCTTGGGAACAGAGAGAGATCAAAAAAGGTGAGTATAAGTGTGCAGGAGCTAGGCTTTAAAAAGACTCCTTTATGTTGTAAATAGGCAAAGTGACAGCATATTGAAAACAAAATTACACCCACTTCTACTTCATTTTCACTGCTTCTAGGTAAAAAGATGAAGATTATAAAGAGATTGTGAAAAACCAAGCGATTGGCAAGAGACTGCAGTCCCACCCAGAGCCAGTGTAATCCATGCTAAATCTGACTGCAAAACAGAGATTTGGTGGCACCTTTCACTTCACTTTACGTGACACCCACCCAGCATGCCTCGGCCGATGATATCACATGGTGGCCCCGCCCCTTAGCTGTTCAAGAAATGTCAGATGGCGAAGCAGTGTCATGATTGATGATGGCTCTACACTGGGGGACATTGTTTTTGTTTTTTTTAATAAAGGAATTGTCAAAAACTGGGGGATCTGGGGCCCCCCTTTTTAAAGGGGGCTTCTGGATTCCAATAAGCCCCCTGCCGGCAGACCTCCACAACCCCAAGGGTTGTGGGGAAGAGGCCCTTGTCCCGATCAACATGGGGACAAGGTGCTTTGAGGTGGGGGATAGAGCCCCCCTGCCCCAAAGCACCCCCCCCCCATGTTGTATGGCCATGTGGCCTAATATGGCTCAGAAGGGGGTGGACGATCGCTCGTGATTGATATAACTTTCCACTGTATATAATGAAGATTTAACTAACATATCAGAATATGCCTTATGCACTGTAATTGAACTAATATGCTTAGTAGTAGATTCAATTACAAGACACTTTTTCCTTTTCTTCTTCTCTTCTTCTACTCTTCTTCCTCTTCTTCTACTCTAAAGCCTTGTACACACCGTTAGATTTTCGGACGACCAAATGTCCGATTTTTGTTGCATGTTTGTCTCATGTCGAAAGGGAATAGGTTACTCACAATACAAAAATTTTCATACGACAGAATACAACGTCACAAGTGTCTTTAGTTTCTGAGCATGCGTAGTCTTGCCCTTACTGATGAAACGAAAATCGGACGTTGAGTTCATATCCGACAAAAATGTTATAGTCTGCACATCCAGCTTTTGTCTGCTGAAAAAGCTAAATCGGCTGTCGAAAGCACTGCATTAACGATCCGAAAATCATCAGACAGCTCGTCGTACGAATTTTTCAAACAGGAAGTGAAGCCTTGCGGCTTCACAGCCTGTTTCCTACTACTCATGAGAGAGTCGCTCTGCGCTTTCTGAATGAGGGGAGGAGGGGAAAAAAAAGGAAGTGATGTACCTTGCCGCGGTGCCTTGGGATGGAAGTTCCAAAGAAAAGATAAGAAAAAGGTATGAAAAAAAAATATCCAAAAACGAGGGGGGGAGGTGGGGTGTGCTTACGTTTTCTAAGGAGTTTAATTTTTGCCTGGAACTCCGCTTTAATTAAAACAATAACTTAGGCCAATCTCGTTGATCAACGTAGATGTAAAGATTCTTTCTAAAATAGTTGGCTCACGCCTAGCTATCTTACTCCTTTCCTTGCTTCACCCAGCTCAATCAGGTTTTGTTTCGGGTGTTCGGAGACTTTAAACATTTGTAAAGTCTTGCTAGCACTAGAAGATGCCAAATCACATCCGGATCAAGGTACTGCTATCATCTCTCTAGACACCGAACAGGCTTTCGATAATATTTGTTTTTTGTGCTTATTTAAAGTAATGAATGCATTCAGTTGTACGGGTTCGAATGTACGTTTTTTTACACCAAATGTATGCATCCCCAACGGCTCGCCTTACTCCAGATTTTATATCAAGGGAACAAGACAGGGATGTCCCCTCTCCCCGCTAGCACTAGAAGATGCCAAATCACATCCGGATCAAGGTCCTGCTATCATCTCTCTAGACACCGAACAGGCTTTCGATAATATTTGTTTTTTGTGCTTATTTAAAGTAATGAATGCATTCAGTTGTACGGGTTCGAATGTACGTTTTTTTTACACCAAATGTATGCATCCCCAACGGCTCGCCTTACTCCAGATTTTATATCAAGGGAACAAGACAGGGATGTCCCCTCTCCCCTTTGCTCTTTAATTTAGCGATTGAACCTCTATCTAGAATCCTTAACTCATCTGCTGGTGTTAGTGGTGTCACTATCCCAGACCAAACTTTCCAATCTGCTTTATTTGCGGATGATATTCTACTCTTCTCCTCCGATCCTCTCTCAGATTGTGATACACTACGCGACCTATTTGCGGCCTCAGCTCTGGCTTCAGAATTAATTTTGACAAAAGTGAGGTTCTAGCATTAAACCCCTGGTTATCCGCTAAATGGCGGTTGTCTTCCCCATTTACTTTATCCACTCATTATATCACATACTTGGGTATACACGTAGGCCTTTAATAACAAAAATTGTAAAGGAGTTTGAAGCTTGGGCAACCCTCCCCTCTCCCTCTTTGGGAGATGTCACCTCTTTAAAATGGTGTCATTTACACGATTGCTCTATCCAATGTAGACCATACCTCTTCTACTAAAACACTCAGATGTGCAAAAAATACACAAGGCTTTAACTGCCTTCCTATGGTCGCATAAAAAAACATGCATAGCTCTCCAAAATTGTTGTCTCCTTAAGTCCGAGGGTGGTACAGGCTTGCCCAACTTAAGTTTTTATAATCTTTCATGTCTACTTAGACAAGGTCTAGATTGGCTGTCCGGAAAACCTCGGTATTTGAATTATATGCTTGAGGTAGCTTTGGTCTCCCCGCACACCCTTCCAGCCGTCCTCCATTACACTCTTATGGGGCGTACACACGGTCGGACTTTTAAGCTACATAACTAAGCTTAATTTGACGCTGAATAAACTGAATCAATGTATCTTAAATAGAAAACTATCTTTAGATAGAATTTTACTCCTAAAGCATTTTTAAAAATACATTTTATAAAAATTAAAAAAAATCAGATTTAAATAAAAAAAAAACGATTAAAAAAAAATCATCAATTTTTATCCACCCTGGGGGACAGTATATTAGATCGAGGAGAAATTGCACTAATCTCAGTGATTTTGACGTTGAATCGCATCATCTCAGTAACCGATTCAGAGAGAGAGGTTACGGTGAGAAGGTTATTTATTCAGTATCTCAATTTGCGGAAAAAAAGCAATAGAGAACTTCTATGAGATGAAAGACATGGGAAAGAGGAACTATTTGATCATATAGTTATCTCTACTAGAAATAGCTTAGAATTTGAAAAAGTGAAAGAGATCATTAGATAGTATGTTCCCGTGTTGTTTAGTGGTCCTCAATATAAACAAATACTTAAAGGGGGTGTCACGTTTGTATCCAGTAGGGCACCTAACTTAGGCCAAGTGTTGTCACCTAGTTTGATTAGGAGACCAAAGAAGAGGCAACTGGCTAGCTACAATAGACAGATGTGGAGTGGTTAAGATGTGTGTATTGCCAATATCTCTGACACCCACATGACGTTGTATTCATGTCCACTGGTAAGAAATATAAAATCAAAGAACTGGTTAACTGTAACACACGCTTTGTGGTTTATGTCATTACCTGTGTAAGCTGTGGAATACAGTACGTTGGTCGTACAACTAGAAAATTCAGCGTCAGACTACGTGACCATTTAAAAAATATCCAATGGAAGAGACAGATGAATTTAGGAAAACATTAAATCAAATACTCATGGGCAAAGATACTAGCTCTCTGAGAATATAGACAGTGGAACATATCAATAAATCTACAAGAGGGGGAGAGATAGATTTTCATTATTATGCCACTATAAAGTGTTTTGGGTATTTACTTTGAATACCAGCCTACCCAGCAAGCTCAACTTTTTTTTTGTTCAAAAAAGTTTTTTATTAAACAATTTACATATATAACATAGTCTTGCGTGTTTCCTAAAGGCAATACAGTTATCACATGTGGAAAATTAGAATATAGCTTAGATACAGAACAAATTCCATGAGTGGTCATAATTTAGGCAAAAGGAAAAAAACCTTGCAGAGTACAGGTAGTAATACCCTCTAACAGTTAACCTAACAGTTCAAGTGTGAGCAGTGGGTGACACCCCTGAAGGACTCAAGCCATTATTCACGTACAGGTGTCTGAGTCCAAAGGCCACCAGTCCCAAATTTTATTGTACTTGGCTGGGCACCCTCTGTTGATATATAAGAATTTCTTATAGGACAATGTGTTATTCACATTCACCTTCCAGTCATTGAAACTAGGGGGTGACGGCCTCATCCATTGCCTAGCTATAGTTTTCCTTGCTGAAAATAGCGTTTTATGTAGGAATGTCTTTGTGAATCTATTAACGTCCGAATCCGGGAATATCCCCAGTACACATTGTTTGCGGTCTAGAGTGAGTGGAGAACCCAGAGTGTCGTGTAGATAATCTATGACCTGCTTTCAGAATCCCTGTATAATAGGGCAGGACCATATGAGATGGAAGAATGTGCCCACCTCCTGGTGGCACAAGGAGCATGTGGTAGAGTGTCCCCTCTTAAATCTAGCTATTCTAAGGGGGGTAAGGTAAGCGCAGTGCAGATTATATATTTGAGAGAGTCTATCAGAGAGTTTAGGAGATACGACTTTGCAGGAGTCCAGGGCCTCACTCCATTCCTCATCCTCCAAGTTTCCCACCTCCCTCTCCCAATGTTGTTTAATGTCATATGCTAATTTGGTGGAAGATGGGGTAATGAGCATAATATAGTTGGTGGAGATTAGTTTTTGATGGTCTGTGCTTTTAACTACTTCCATGATAGGATTGGGGGCATGCTGTGGGCGGGACTGAGGGAACTGGGATTGCATGGCATGGCGTACCTGTAGGAATCTAAAAAACAACGTTTGGGAGCATAAATTCACTGCGAAGGGTATCGAAGTGTTTCAGTTCCCCGTCCGAGAGTCGGTGGTGCAGATAATAAACTCTGCGTGTCCCCCAGATCTCGGAATCTGCAGGAACTCAGAGAGTAACCCATTGTGTCAAAGAGGGGTAAAGTCATTAAATTGAGGAATTCCTAGTGTCCCATATACATCTGTAATGATGCAGTAGGGTCTTGCTATCTCTGTCAAGTCTGGTACCTCCAGAACCCACTGCAATTGCGCATAGAAGGTCTGAGGTCCATTTTGCCCAATGTGGGCACAAGAATGTGCCGAATCTCTCTTTGTCTGTCGTATCTATGTGGTACAATTGGAATAAATGGGAACCAATATAGTAGAAATTAAAATCTGGGAGGGCCGTGCCTCCCAGATCAATGGGATTCTTGAGAATTCTCCAGGCAAGTTTATGTCTATTAGTTCCCCAGACAAATGGTTTGAGAACAGCCTCCATGGACTTAAAGTATTTCAGGGGTAAATAGACCGGGGTATGCCAGAGAATATATACAATTTTAGGTAGTAGTACCATTTTTAATAGATTAATGCGACCTCAGACACCCAAAGTAAGGGGAGCCCACGTTTGTATTTTGGATTTAGTTAGGGCAAAGAGAGGTTCTACATTATGGGAGATGTAATCAGCTGGGACCCTAGATACATATACTCCCAGATATTTAATGAGAGACACTCATTGTAATGGGAGACGGGCCTGGACCTCAGATGGTGAGAAGCTATCAAGAGGCAGGATTTGTGACTTTTCCCAGTTGATCCTAAGCCCAGAGAACGATCCAAACTGTTCTATTGTCTGTAATGCATTTGGGAGAGAAAGACCCGAGTCAGCCAAGTACAACAAGGTGTCATCTGCATACATACTGATTTTTTCAGTCAAGTCACCTAAGTAAAAATCGTGGATCTCTGGGTTTTCACGTATAGATATAGCGAGAGGTTCCGCTGCCAGTGCATATAGAAATGGGGATAACGGACAGCCCTGTCTCGTACCTCTTGTGAGGCTAAACGCCAGAGAGGGCCATCTGTTTTGGCCCGCGGGTCCTTATACAGTAATTGGATCCATTTGATAATCTTAGGCCCAAATCCGCAGCTCTCCAAGCATTTTCACAAATATCTCCACTCCACCGAGTTGAATGCTTTGGCTGTATCTAGAGTCACCACCACTGTGCATCAACCCCCTCATGTTGAGCTTGTAAATTAATGTACAATCTTCTTAGATTAAATGAGGTGTTATTCCCTGGCATGAAACCTGCTTAGTCTGTATGTATCAGGGTCAAGATAACTTGGTTGATGCAGAGAGCAAGAACCTTAGCTAAGATCTTGATATCAACCTGTAAAAGGGAAATAGGGCGGTAGGATGTGGCTTTCCTGGCTTGGGTATCAAAACAATAATCACCTCTCTCATAGAGGGAGGTAACTCAAAAGATTCAAATGCATAGTTGTAAAGCGCTAGTAATTTAGGGGTAAGTATCTCACTGTACTGTAAATAAAATTCTATGAGTAAGCCATCTGAGCCCAGATACTTGGATATGGCAAAGCTAGCTATTGCCATTGTGATTTCCTCTGTCGTGAGAGGGGCCTCTAGCATTGCTATTTGATTGGCTGCAAGGTGCGGGAGGGTAATTCCTTCAAGAAAGATTAATTGAATCCCCATTGTCTGTGGTTGTAGATGTGTGTAACTCTTCAAAGAAATCTCTGAACTTAGCAGTTACCCTAGGAGGGTCAGTGATCTGCTCTCCCCCATCACCATGAAGTGATATGACAACCGGCGGTCTATCTTTATTATAGACTAAATATGCTAGTAATTTGCCCGCCCGCTTGCCGTGCTCAAATAGTTTTTGTTTAGAGAAAAAAAGTTTTCACCTAGCCATCTCATACTGTAACTGGTTCACTACTCTAGTTTGCAATTTGAGCAAGTCAGCCTGGACTGGTGTGGGATCATGTGCATATAACTGTTCAGTGGAGGATAACTCTGCTATTGCCTTATCAGCGGCAGCAGCAGAGTCAGCCTTTAACCTATTAATCTGAGAGATCAGGGTAGTGCGAACATGTACCTTAAAAGATTCCCACACCGCAGATGGGGAGGCAGTCTGATCATTTTCCGTGAAATATAGTTTCCAGTTATTCATGAGCTTGCCATCTTCCAGCAACAGTGATAGCCAAAATGGGTTTAAGCGCCAGGAGCGGGGCAGTCTAATCCAGTAAGGGCTATGATCAGAGAGAAGCCTGAGCCAAAAGGTGGCTTCCTTTAACCATGGAGCAAGTATATGAGATAGCAGAATGAAATCTATACGGGATAAAGTATTATGGCTGGAAGAAAAACATGAATAGGCTTGGGTGAGTGGGTACTTATGTCGCCATGTGTCAATTAAATTAAAAGTAGACATTAATTTAGAGAATCTGGTTTCATGCGCAGCCCCTGGAGGCGGCATTATTGGTCGGGATCTATCTAGACTGGGATTAAGTGTGATATTAAAGTCACCCATCCAAATGGCCTGTACCGAAGAATAGCAAGCCATGAATGCAAACCCTTCTGTAAGAACAGCAGTACAAAATGGTGGGGGAATGTAGCAAGCTAACACTAGAAGGGGTTCCCCATACAGTTTGACATATAAAAAGACATATCGCCCTGGGGGTCAAAAGAGACATCACACAACTCAAAGTGTATTGATTTGGCTATAATAACTGAAACTCTGCGTGAATGGGACGTGTGGGTTGAATGAAAAGCCCACCCAATCCATGAACGCTGGAGAGCCAGATGCAGTCGGCCCTCCACATGGGTCTCAACCAGCACCACTACATCTGCATATTGTTTCTTAAGGAAGGATAGGGTTGCCGATCATTTAACCTCAACTCGCAAGCCCCTCACATTCCAGGTAAGAAATTTTATAGAAGCCATGTCAAAAGAATCACAGCATATCATTACACCACCACCACCACCCTGACATTTGCAGGTTAGGAGGGTCTCTGCATTGGTTACTAGGTGTTATCAGCAGAAAGATTGGAATTATTGAGCATAAAGCAATGAACTCATGTACACATAACATCTGAAACTGTATCATGCTATCCAAATTGCCATCCATTAAAAGAGTAATAATCCACACCCCCCACCCTGCCCTACACCCACCCCAACTGGTGTAGGCATATTCCCAAAACGTGGTAGAACAATCAACTAGGAAAAAAACGATGATCCAGGAGTAAAAAAAAAAAAAGTATAATAGACAAAGAGAGCATACGAGTTTGCTGGTTGGAGTTCCTCAGAAATAATGCAACCCTTCTCAGTGTCCCATACCAGGCTTGGGACTTAAAGAGGCTGATAAGCAGAGTCCAGCAACCATCTTTGTCATCATAACTGTATTCCTTAGTTGAGGGGGGAGCAAAAGTTTGCTGCACCTTACACGCGACTTGTAGGACTACTTTAGCTCCAAGAAGAATAGCATCCGTGTTATGTACAAAGAAAACTAAAAGATATGAAAAGGGGGATGAAAAAAAAAGGAGGAAATGTGTCATGTTATGGGAATGGGACCCCTCTGAGCAAAACTCAACCCTTGCGGGTCAACCTGGAAGAAGTTTGTTCAAACAGCAGTATATCAGCATAATAGAACTTCCTCAAATAACTAGAAGTAAACCAGGGGGAATGCTCAGCCAGATCTCAGTACATAGACATCATGTCAGGCAGTATTAGTCAGGGAAAGAAATCTAGCACAGTGCAAGCATACAAAGCAGGTGTTATAGCTTGGAGGCAGGTAAGTTGAAAAGCTAGAAACATGTGTCAGCCATTTAATCCACTGCCCGTTCAGAAACTTTGCACCGCCAAGGCAACAACTTCCTCAGGATATTCAAAGAAGAGGACTCGCCCATTATTCTCCACTCTGAGATGAGCAGGAAACATCATGGAATATTTAAGATGCTTGATTCTCAGGCATCATTTAGCTTCCATGAAGCTCTGGCGGCAACCGTGAGCCTCCGCAAAGAAGTCTGGAAAGATGGCCACTTTGATATTCCCGAGCGGAATATTGCCCTTCTCCCTAGCAACTCTCAGGGCCGCATCCCGATCCTTATAGTTGAGAAACTTGGCTATGAATGTGCGGGGGGGGGGGGGGGGGGTGGATTCTCCCTGGGATCGGGTGTGCTCTCTTCACTGCAAGGGTTGGGGAGAAGGCCTCACGGCCATAAGTAGTAATGAGCAACTGCTCCAGGAATGTGGTCGGGTCCTTACTTTCTGCCCCCTCAGGGAGACAGATAAATTGGAGATTGCACCTCCTGAGTCTGTTTTCCATGACATCCTGCTTTGTGAGTAGCTGGTTAATCTGCAGTTGCATACAATCAGACCCTGTCTGCAACGGTGGGATGACATCCTCCACAGCACTCAGGCGGTTCTCAGCTGTTTTGACTCGGTCACAACGTTTCTGAAAGTCCTGCCGGATTAGTGAGATTTCCACCTTCACCTCCTCGATTTCATCAGTTAGGGAGGTTCTGCAAAACGTGATCGCCTTGAGAAGCCTGTGAGTGTCTCCAGCCGAGTCCTTCTCCTTGTGTGTATCGCCGCCATCTTCCTCTGGGCTGTGCTTGTCTTATCGGCGGTATTGCTCAAGTTTAGCCACCGCAGCTTTCTGAGCTTTCCATGGGAACATGGCTAAGCAAGACAGGGAGTCCTTCACAGGTGGTCTGAGAACGATCAGATCAGGAGAAGCTTAGTTCTAGGATTAATGGACGGAGCTCTGTGGAAGTACGTCCCACTCCATACCGTGTCAGGCCACACCCTAGCAAGCTAAACTTTGAATGGGATGTCTCCCATTATTATGGGTGAAGGTTTTTCTCTTTTTCTTCTCTTGCCCAGAAAAGAATTCCTTGAAAATGTGAAAATAAATCTTCTGGGGGTCGACTGAATATAATAGAGTTTGAAAATCCAGTAAAACCTTGGATTGCGAGCATAATTATTTCTGGAAACATGCTTGTAATCTAAAGCACTTCGATTTTCCCCATACGAAATAATGGAAAATCAGATGATTCATCCCACAACCATTATTCATAAATCTTTCAGTTTATAGTCCATATAAAATTATCATAGCAATGTGATAGGTTGTCTAACCATAAAATGTCCATTTACAAATGGCAGCCTCCACAAGGGGATTATAAGCAAAATCCAGCAGGAGCTACAGGGTATAAAAGAGAGGCGCCTTTAAGTGTAGCAATATGGTTACATTAATAAAGGTACAACATTTAGCAACTGACATGGTTGATGATTAAAACTGGCATATCTAAGTATGTAGGCATCTGGGGTTAAGCTGTCCATATAGTCCACCCTCTGAACCGCCGGCTCTCACCGCTGTCAATCGTGACCGGGAAGACTACCCTGCAGTAGAGCGATCTGAAATTGAGGCTTGAACCTCTCGTGGAGCACAGTGTGGAAAGGATGACGTTGATGGCGGTGCGGGGGATGGTCTATGTGGACAGCTTTACCCCGGATGTCTGCATATTTAGATGTCCCTGTTTTAATCATCAACCATGTGAGTTGCTAAATGTTGTACCTTCATTAGATGTTACCATGTTGCCACACTTAGAGGCGCCTCTCTTCGCTTTTATACTCAATTGTGACTTGACGCTACTTGTATATCAAGACATCGCTTGTACAGTGGTGATGGAAAGTATTCAGACCCCCTTAAATTTTTCACTCTTTGTTATATTGCAGCCATTTGCTAAAATCATTTAAGTTCATTTTTTCCCTCATTAATGTACACACAGCACCCCATATTGACAGAAAAACACAGAATCGTTGACATTTTTGCAGATTTATTAAAAAAGAAAAACTGAAATATCACATGTTCCTAAGTATTCAGACCCTTTGCTCAGTATTTAGTAGAAGCACCCTTTTGATCTAATACAGCCATGAGTCTTTTTGGGAAAGATGCAACAAGTTTTTCGCACCTGGATTTGGGGATCCTCTGCCATTCCTCCTTGCAGATCCTCTCCAGTTCTGTCAGGTTGGATGGTAAACGTTGGTGGACAGCCATTTTTAGGTCTTTCCAGAGATGCTCAATTGGGTTTAAGTCAGGGCTCTAGCTGGGCCATTCAAGAACAGTCACGGAGTTGTTGTGAAGCCAATCCTTTGTTATTTTAGCTGTGTGCTTAGGGTCATTGTCTTGTTGGAAGGTAAACCTTCGGCCCAGTCGGAGGTCCTGAGCACTCTGGAGAAGGTTTTCGTCCAGGATATCCCTGTACTTGGCCACATTCATCTTTCCCTCGATTGCAACCAGTTGTCCTGTCCCTGCAGCTGAAAAACACCTCCACAGCATGATTCTGCCACCACCATGCTTCACTGTTGGGACTGTATTGGACAGGTGATGAGCAGTGCCTGGTTTTCTCCACACATACCGCTTAGAATTAAGGCCAAAAAGTTCTATCTTGGTCTCTTCAGACCAGAGAATCTTATTTCTCACCATCTTGGAGTCCTTCGGGTGTTCTTTAGCAAACTCCATGCGGGCTTTTATGTGTCTTGCACTGAGGAGAGGCTTCCGTTGGGCCAATCTGCCATAAAGCCCTGACTGGTGGAGGGCTGCAGTGATGGTTGACTTTCTACAACTTTCTCCCATCTCCCGACTGCATCTCTGGAGCTCAGCCACAGTGATCTTTGGGTTCTTCTTTACCTCTCTCACCAAGGCTCTTCTCCCCCGATAGCTCAGTTTGGCTGGACGGCCAGCTCTAGGAAGGGTTCTGGTCGTCCCAAACATCTTTCATTTAAGGATTATGGAGGCCACTGTACTTCCACCTTAAGTGCAGCAGAAATTTTTTTGTAACCTTGGCCAGATCTGTGCCTTGCCAAAATTCTGTCTCTGAGCTCTTCGGGCAGTTCCTTTGACCTCATGATTCTCATTTGCTCTGACATGCACTGTGAGCTGTAAGGTCTTATATAGACAGGTGTGTGGCTTTCCTAAGAAGGTCCAATCAGTATAATCAAACACAGCTGGACTCAAATGAAGGTGTAGAACCATCTCAAGGATGATCAGAAGAAATGGACAGCAACTGAGTTAAATATAAGAGTGTCACAGCAAAGGGTCTGCATACTTAGGACCATGTGATATTTCAGTTTTTGTTTTTTAATAAATCTGCAAAAATGTCAACAATTATGTGTTTTTCTGTCAATATGGGGTGCTGTGTGTACATTAATGAGGAAAAAATGAACTTAAATGATTTTAGCAAATGGCTGCAATATAACAAAGAGTGAAAAATTTAAGGGGGTCTGAATACTTTCTGTCCCCACTGTATATCAAGTCAAAATTTATGAAAAAAAATGACCTTGTCTTGCAAAACATTCTCAAACCAAGTTACTCTCAAACCAAGCTTTTACTGTAATTTTCCCAGGAAAAATCTAACAGTGGTTCTAATCCTTCCATGCTCTATCCAAAATAAAATAAAGAGATTTTTTTGCTAGAATTGGGACTTACAGAGACATTGGGCTTTCAATGACATTGGGGAGGAAAACCTCCCTAAAAAGGACAGAGATGGCAATAAAAAAAAGATCTGACTGAAGCTCTAACCCGTCCAGGCTCTATCAAAAACAAGAGCTTTTTGACTATGATTAAAGGCTAAGTTCACCTTTGATCGTCTTTTTTTTTTCTTCTAAATGCCAGCTCCCCTATCTACCAATATAGCATTAATGTACTTTTTTTGCAAAAATAAAAGCCTTTCCATTTATTCTACACACACTTACCTCATAGTCTTTATGGCTGTTTAAAAACCCTGCTCCATTACTTCTGCCTCACTTCCTGGTCAGACTTTAGGTCATGACACAGGAAGGAGTTGATTAGCTGAGGGTAGAGGATGCAAAGTGTGTGCTAATGAGATCAGCTGGTTAACTCCTTCCTGTGTCATGACCTAAAGTCTGTTGAGGAAGTAAGGCAGAAGTAATGGAGCAGGGTTTTTAAGCAGCCATAAAGACAGTGAGGTAAGTCTGTGTAAAATAAATGGAAAGCTGTTTCATTTTTGCAAAAGAAGTACAATAATGATATATTGGTACATAGGGGAGCTGGAATTTCGAAAAAAATAAAAGGTGAACTTAGCCTTTAAGGCTAACGCGTAAGCCTCTGTACTCTAATAAAATCAATAAAATCATCATATTTAGGTAAACGTTTTGACAGTTTGCCATTTCCCTTTTCATGTCATGTTCAGGTGTAAGGAAGACACCATAAGCCAGTGCAGCGATCACTCACCACCTCAGGAAATCTGACTGGGCATTGCTTCTTTATTTACAAACTTTTTGCTAGAGTTAGACTTACTTACTTTGTCATTTCACTCATTCAAGGCAGAGTAACAGTGCCTCTGGATAGCCTTCCCTTCCATCCCCAGCAAGGTATACTCACCCATGCGCAATCCCTTCCTGCTGCATTGGAGCCCTAGCTTGACTGCTCTTATGTTTGGATATGGGGAAGGTCATATGCTCCATGTGACAGGCATGAACACTGTCACATGGAGGGCAATAATCCAGCTGAGAAAGCTCCAAAACCTAATCTAACACCAGTTTCATCAAGGTGGCCTCCTGCAGTGGGGAAGGGGCAAGTTAGCATAAATGTAAGTATAACTTGCTGGGTTGGAGGACTATCTGGAGGCACTGTCACTGTGTACCATAAGTCACTGTCACTATGCCCCTCATAACAAAATGACAATGTCTCTGTAAGCCCAACACTAGCAAAAAAAAAAAAAAACAAACTCCAAAAAACTCTTAATTTTATTTTGGATAGAGCCTGGAGGGGTTAGAGCTACTGTCAGGTTTTTACTATCCATCTTGTGGTGGAAAAGGGCTCAGCCAGTTAAATCCAGAACTACCTGAAGTATGGCACCTCTGCTGTCAATTCCCATCCATGATTTGGAAAAACTGCAGGCATGCATACTGTTCTTCCTGGTAAGACTATGCACAGCACATTGCACATTTCCAACAACCAGTACACACTGCATACTGACACACACTGCAAGCAGTGGGAGATGTGAGACAGCCTCTGATTTACTCTTAGCTGGTTGCTGTCTCTGCCAATTTCCATCAAAGCAGCCACTGAGCTCAGTAAACAGCTGCGCTGCAGGGAAAACATGAAATATGAATGGAAAGGCCTAGCACAAATCACTTCCATCTTCACTGTGCAGAGAGGAAGCATTTAGAGAGAGAACGCAGTCAAAAAGAAAAAAAAAGGAAAAAAAATTTCTGTACTTTTTTTAACCTAGTTCAGTTTAACCCTTGATGCGTTCACTCTTCCTTGACGTGTTATGGAAAAGCGCATGGCCTTAGAACATATATATATCATTCTGTCATTTTCCGGCAGTTGCTGCCTGCGCGCTAGTATGTAGCCTGATTTTTTTTTTCTATTTTTGGCTCACACAGTTTTGAACCCATTAACGCACAATATACGCGTAAATCAAGTAAATGTTTGTTGAAAATGTGTTTGAGTTGTCCAGGAAAATACCACAGGGTAGGCCAAGCAACCTGCAGCTTTGTAGCTCTTGTTAGACATCAGATATGGTCATTTTGCTCTTGTGGGGCTTAGACACTAAAAGTAGGTTGTGTTCTTTATCTAACCACAAGTCCAATAAAGGAAAAAAGATCAAGCAAGGTATGAGAGATATGAATCTTCACGCTGTCTGATTTTTTTTTTTTTGTTATATTAATCAAATTTTATGGCAAAAAAGTCTGCCCTGTCTGTCCATCTGTCACATTTTATCTTTGTAATGAAGCTCTATATGTGGAAAGATCAATATAGTGCATATTGTAAAGCTATCATAAAGGAAATACAGGGTCTCCTATAAATGACCTTCTTTTAAAAATGCTAGTTGACAGGTTTTTATTCTGACTCTCTAGCCAGCCGTTCTCAAATAGGGTTCCTCCAGGAGGTTGCTAGGGGTTCCTTGAGCTGTTTATTAAAGGTGCTTGCATAGTTACAGGGTTAAGGCCACTAGGCAGAAGCCAAAGCTGTCTATAGGGTGGCATTCTGACCACCACTGTAAAAAGGACATTCTTCCCACTTGCCACCAAGGTAGGCAGCATTTTTTCCCACCGACCCTCAATAAATTGGTTTTTACAAAGGTTTATAATTATTTCAAGGGTTCCCCGGGGGTAAAAAAAAGTTGAGAAGTGCTGCTCTAGCCCATCGTTTCAGAAACACAGAAGACAGAAGTCTTTTTTTGTATACTTGTAAGGGCCTCGCTAACACTAAGTTGGTTGGGACCTCACTGGGCAGCATGGCCCAGCACAGCTTCAATACAGGACATGGCAAAAAGCCTTATTTCCTATTAGGCCAATTCACACTACTGCACTGCGGTGGTATGCACTGAAAAAAGTACAGCATGCAGTACTTTTTTCAGTGCAGCACAGTTTGAGGCAAGCTACTGCACTGCACCATGCTATGGCCAACAGAACAAAATGAGATGTCACATTTCAATAAAGTTTGCACAAAAAAATAAACAGTGTGATGTACCTGGATTGGCACATTGGCACAGCTGTCATCACACTGCACACCAGCGGCTGCATTCTACTGTACCTGCTGGTGTACACAGGCCTAAAGCTTTTGTGTTAGTTTTATTTTAATTGTATTTGTTTTTACTCTTACTATATGCAGTATAGTAAGTGTAGCACTCTCTAGCTAGGTGCTAGTTAACGTAGTTGTCAGTGTAGGTAAATTTGGCTTGGCTGGCAGCCAAGCCTGGGTTGAATCTGGGTCAGGGATGAGTGTCTCAGGGAGGCTGGATGATTCAGCAAGCAGTACCTCTGGTAACTCCCCCTGCTCTCTGTAACCTAGGAGAAGCTTCCAGAAGTAGTGGATGGAGGTTAGGAAGAGCTGTTTGGCATTTTTTGAGGTCCTCAACCAATCCCCAGCAAAAAAGGGGCTGGAAGTGTGTAGGCACCTCATAAATAGGCATGAGTCATACCAGCAGGGGTAGTCGAGTGGAAATATAAGGCGTTAAACTTGCAGTAAAGCACTGAAATATATTGCGTTAAACATCACGTAACTCATAGAAACATAATTAACCAATTCACGCAAAATGACGTATCCGTAAGTCAGTATTTTGATGCTAAATACCGAGTTTATGGCAGCAGCTAGCTTCCAAAGCCCTGGTATTTTCCGTAACCCAGTGCTTTTCTCTTTAAGATAAAAGTGGTCTCCGTGGCAGATTCGCCGCGAGATCACTTTTATCGGCGGCGGGAGAGGTGCCCACCTCCCTCCCGCCACGCTCCGGTCGTCTCCGGCGCTTAACAGACCCGTCATAGTGCCGGAGACGTTCACGCCCTCTCCTGTGGATGCCTGGCTGCCGACTGAAAGGAAGAGCTCCGTGGCATGGGAGGGCAGAAGCGACGTCAAACGACGCTTCCGCCCATAGCTCTTAAAGGAGAAATGTTTTTTTGTTTTTTTTTTCAAGTGACTTTCTTTTTAATTGCATTTTAGTGTAAATATGAGATCTGAGGTCTTTTTGACCCCAGATCTCATATTTAAGAGGTCCTGTCATGCTTTTTTTCTATTACAAGGGATGTTTACATTCCTTGTAATAGGAATAAAAGTGACCCCCAAAAAAAAACTGTGTCAACATAAAAAATTAAAAGTAAAGTGAATAAGAAAAAAATTTTTTTTTTAAAGCGTCCGACAAGTTTGCGCATGTGAGGTATCGCCGCGATCATTAGAGCGAGAGCAATAATTCTAGCACTAGACCTCCTCTGTAACTCAAAACTGGTAACCTGTAGACATTTTTAAACATTGCCTATGGAGATTTTTAAGGGTAAAAGTTTGTCGCCATTCCATGAGCGGGCAGAAGCGTGACATGTTGGATGTCAATTTACTTGGTGTAACATTATCTTTTACAATATAAAAAAAAATTGGGCGAACTTTACTGTTGTCCTTTTTTTTTAATTTAAAAAAGTGTATTTTTTCCTGCTTGTAAGACCGCTGTGCAAATACGGTGTGACTGAAAGTATTGCAACGACCGCTATTTTATTCTCTAGGGTGTTAGAAAGAAAGTTATAATGTTTGGGGGTTCTAAGTAATTTTCTAGTAAAAAAAATGATTTTAACTTGTAAACAACAAGTGAAAAAAAGAAGCTCGGTCCTTAAGTGGTTAAACGTGCACTAACGCATTGAACTAAACTGTCCTGACAGAATAAACTGACACTAATGTAAAAATAAATGGTCACTACACTCACACTGAATGAACTATCACTAGATTCGCACCAAACTGAGATTCTACACTGACAATAGTATCAGATGAGCACACTATAGCACACTAACTGTCTAGTAGCACTGAACAATGGCCTGTTCTATCTCTCTCCATGCCGATATCATACTACAAATGGCCGCTTTTGAAAGAATACCTTTATATTGTGGAGTGGGACTAAGAGCAATGAGCCATGATTGGATAGAGTCATCATGACAGCGTCCAGTCATGGCTTTGACAGTGCTCTGTGCCCTGATTGGGCAAAGCTTTTATTGCTTCAGCCAATCAGGGATTCCAATGCACTGTGCGGCGGCGCAGTGCATTGTGGTCATTCGGCGGGCCGAACAAACGGTCGAACGCACTGATAATTCAGATGTTCGTCAAATGGGCGAGCAGCCAATGTTCGGCCAAAACTCATGCTCGGTCCGAACCGTTCACCGATCCCTAGTTGTGAGGTAATAGAGTGTAAGTCTATATATAACTAAGCCTAAGCTCCTACCGACCCTTCTAAATCCTATTGTAACTATCCTGTAGAAGGAAGATGTTTATACTTACCTCCAGGGCTTTTTTTCTCAGAGAATAGGTGCAGGAACTCCCCCTTTTGGGAGTTACCCATTGTCTTTGCCCCTACCTACCTCTGAGCACCAGTCCTTGGTTCCACGCCCTATCCACTTCCCAGCACTGCCCCTTTTAGAGAATACAGAACCAAGTAACATTTGTGGTACTAAGTAATCTGTATGGAATTTGTTATTGATAACAAGAAAAGCAGTAAAATAGACCTCCCACAGCCAACAACAATAGACCCACCAGCAACAATAGATCCCCCCTGCAACAATGGACCACCTACAACAAAATATCACCCAGCAACAATAGACCCTCTAGCAGCCACCTATAATAGACTGCTCCCTCAACAGTAGATCCCTCCCAGCGACAACTGACACCCCCAGAAACATAAGACCCACCCCAGCAACAATAGATTCCCCACCAGCAACAATAGACCTTCCCAGCAGCAATCAACCTGCAGAAATTGATCCCCTCCAGCAACAATAGATCCACCAGCAGCCAGCATCAATAGACACTGTAGCACAGCCCAGCACTCCTTGCCATTACATACATTCAGTGGCGGAGGTGCGTTCCCCCGCATTTCCGCTGAAAAAAAGCCCTGTTTACCTCTATTCAGGGCGCTCCAGTCATGTGATTGGCTTCTGGTGGCTTTGGGGGAAAGGAGGCACAACTGACAACAGATGTCCCATGCTAAGCCTATGGGTGATGTCACCACACAAGCATTTCTCTCCTACCCCCTGAAGCTGGCTGCTGGGGAGATCATGTTACCAGACTAGTGCCCCCTGTAGGTAAGTATAAGCATTTTTCTTCTACAGTGTAGGGTTAGAAGGGAGTAGGAGCAGTTTTAGGCTTACTTAGATATAGACTGGAATTCCACTTTAAATGAAGCTGCCACTTGCATATACTGAGGACAGGTTCACTTTATTCAAAGTTGGTCGCTGTAATGGAGAATATTAGATCTGGCAGGTTATAAAACCTGCCTCAAATGCTGCTTTTTCCCCAGAGCGCGACCTATATAGGGGGAAAAGTGACACTTTGCCACTTTTTCATATCCTAGTGTTTCTCACACACAACACCGTTTAGAGTAAGTCCAATAATCCTATTATGCCGCCTCCCGGGTGCAGGCATATCAGGACACAGTTTTCAATCATAATACTCTAGCACAGCATCGGGACCACATTTTCTTTTACTGCCTCTTAGTTTCACCACCAACCTTTCCTATCCAGATGGTCTCACCACACTTTATTTCCCCCCATTCCTTCATACACATAGTTCTTTATTGCTGTGCTGAGGCAAGGACCACTCACAGCAGTTACTCCTTTCTGTCAACTTTACTGGCAATTTCTATAAATGTATTGCCCACAGCGGTAATCATTACCATTATGGGGCGTACACACGGTCGGACTTTTCGTCTACAAAAGTCCAACGGACGCTGACGGACTAAAGCTGGCTGGTAATCCGATCGTGTGTGGGCTTCTCCGGACTTTCAACGGACTTTTTTAGCCTCAAATCTGACGGACTTTAGATTTGAAACATGCTTCAAATCTTTACGTCGTAACTACGACGGACCCCGAAATCCGCTCGTCTGTGTGCTAGTCCGACGGACAAAAAAACGACGCATGCTCATAAGCAAAAACTAAACGGAAGCACTCGGTCAAGTAAAACTAGTGTTCGTATTGTAGGTAGCACATTCCTCAAGCTGCAAAATCTGTGATCGTTGAATGCAGCGCATTTAATGTCTTCTTTACGAATGCTATAAAGAACGAAGGTGTTTTGCTGTTCATATTCAAACAGAGTTCTCCCAAACTGATTTCTGGATTCTTTTTCTCTTTGATCTCATGAATGATATAGTATGCTTTTTAAAAACAATGTTTCCATACTAATAATACTTTTTACACTTTTTTTATTTATTTTTTTTGGTGGAGTCATCTTTTCTTGTAATTTTTATCCACATATTTATTTTATGATTGTTGTTGAACTTTTTTATATGTTTATCTCTATATTTTTTTTTTTTTTTTTTTTTGTGTTTGTAAAGTTACCATAAAGAACCCATTTTTTTTTTTTTTTTTTAGGTTTGTAAAGTTACCACAAAGAACCCTTTATTATAGTTTTGTTTTTATAGTGAATTTTTAATTTTTTTAATATAAAGTTAACACAAAGAACCGTTTTTGGTTATGTATCTTTTTTTTTTTAAAAACTTACAACTCGAACATTATTAACATTATTAATGTATTTTTGGTGTGTTTTTGCAAACTCAATGAGATTGTTGTCCCTTGTTAATTTAACATTGTGTGTAAAATCAGTGATTTAAAAGAAAACACATAAAGTCTTTTCTTAAACTCAAAAAAGATCCATTTATTCATGGTCAAAATAAAATAAAGAGGAAGTCAACGCTGGAAAAAGTCAGTGGACAAGAAAATTGGGATCTTGAGGAGTCCATATAAGAGGGAGCACAATCTGGTCCAAGAATCCCAGAGATCAACAGCACCAGCAGATGATATAGATGTCCCCAGACTGTGGTACTACAACAGCCTGCGTCTTCTGTCAGACCAGACTGAACCCAGGTCATCACTTTCTTCTCTTCCCTGCAGCCTTTCCTCCACGCTGCCCTGCAGCCTTCCCTGCAGCCTTCCCTGTAGCCTTCTTTGGAGGCTGTGGCTCTGGTGTTTCAGTTGTGGCAGGAGGAGGAGGAGGAGGAGGGGGGGCTGCCTCATGTAGTTGGGTGTTTCGTGTTAGCGTGCCCTGCAGCCCCTTCTGGATTGTTTCCCCAAATAGTCGCTCGCAAATGAGGCACTGCTCCCAATCCATTTGAAGAAGCCTGCTGGCTAAGTAGCAGCCATAGGACTCTTCCGCTTCGGGGGGGCTCCTCAAAAAACGGGTGGCCTCTTGCATGAGGCGCAGGGATGCCTCCTTTGTGACCGTCCCCTTCCTGGCCCTTTTTTTGGGAAGGCGGAGGGGAGGCACTTGTGATTGGGTCAGGCTCCTACTGGGCCCAGCCACCTCACTGGGACCAGCCACCTCACTGGGACCAGCCACCTCACTGGGACCAGCCACCTCACTTGGCCCAGCCACCTCACTGGGACCAGCCACCTCCTGCCTGACACTGGGCCCAGCCTCCTCCAGGATGATGGAGAATCCGGCCTCCTCCAGGCTGTCCATGGGCCCGGTCTCCTCCTGCCTGCCACTTTCCACACATTCCTCCTGGATGGACTCATCCTGTGTATAAAAAAAGGACATAGTTTTAGTATATTTTTTGGGGTTCATCAATGACACACAATTTGCTTCTCATGACTAGCAAATTCAATGTGAATACATCTCTTTAATAAAAGAGTCTAATCAGACACCCTAATTTTTTCAAGCAGGTGCCAAACATATTTAGCCACTCCTGTCAATTGATATGTATACACAATTTTGAGGGCAAAATTCTTTGAGACAATTATAACATCCAGTTAACATCATTAATATTAGTACAGTAAATATTGGTTAAACTAATTTACCTGACTCCAGATGGTCATATCCGGTTCATCCAGGATGGAAGACCCAGCTTTCTCCTCATCAGCCTCTGCTGGGGTGGAGGGAAGGGTGGAGGGAAGGGTGGGGGGAAGGGTTGAAAGTGATGCCCTGGCTTCAGTCTGGTCATCAAGAAAACGGAGTTGATTGTAGTACCACAGCCTGGGTACATAAACATCATCTGCTGATGCTCCTGATCTCATTGATTCCTGGATCTTCTTATGCTCCCTCTTATACATATTTTCTTGAGCAATGTCTCCATTGTTGCTTCCGGGATGGTCGCCTGGACAAAGGACAGAAGTCTCTCCAGCGTTGACTTCCTCACATGCTTTGCATAATACTGAGGGTGTTTCACCTCCCACAAATTCCTCATCTCTCTATATTTCGAAATAAAAGCAGTAAGGAACTCTGGATCCTTAAATAGGGGATTCATAATGTCTGTAAAAGATAAAGTCACAAGACAAAAAACACTTATTAGGTTTCTGCTAAACCCTCATCATCTTCTCCCTATGTAGGCCTCATCAATCTGTCAAGCCATATAGGCTGCTTGCTACAAAGTCTTGACCAAAAAATATAAATTTAAAATTACCTTCGTTTAGTGGCGTCCCGGCCCACTATCACCTACGCACAGAACGTACGTACGACACGTGCACAAGGCCCCTCTTTAGACACTACGCATGTGTGAAACTCCGCCTGCGTCGCCCGCCCCTGACGTTCAATTTTAACTCATGTTCTCCGCCCCCTAATTCTACGCACAGAACGTACGTAAGACACGTGCACAAGGCCCCTCTTTATACACTACGCATGTGTGAAACTCCGCCTGCGTCGCCCGCCCCTGACGTTCGATTTTAACTCATGTTCTCCGCCCATTTTTATTTACGGCGCGTAGTGGGGTGAATAATGGCGGAGACACATCAGGTGCGTACTACCTCAGGTAGCGAAGAAAGCCCGGAGGCCGGAACGTCAAGATCTGTGATGCCTAGATTTAAGGCCTCCAATATGTCCTTTAAAGAGATGGTGGAAATGGTGGCCATTCTTAAAAAAAAGGATTATGATGGGAAGTATGGGCCGTACGCCCGGCCAAATTTGCGCAAAGCCAAAATAATGTCGAAGGTGGTGAAGACTTTGCAGGCTTCTTTTGGGGTACAGCGCTCCAAGGATTAAATTCGAAAAAGATGGTCCGACCTCAAAATCAGGGAGCCGGATCAGTACAGACGGATCCGTAAAGTGCTGAAAAAAAGTAAGTACTTGTCGTGTTTTTATCTTGTGTTTATTACCTTGTATACTGCTCCATGTGCTTTTCATTCCTATACGATTTTTTTCTCATCGTTTCAAACAATCTTTTAATAAACCTCGTTACATATCTATAGATATATCTATATATAGATAGATATAGGTAGATGTAGATATATAGATATAGATAGATATATAGAAATTTAGTCAATTCTTTTTTAATATTTTAATTTATATATATTTTTTAAGTTAGATTTTGTTTGATATTTATATTTATATTTAGTTATAGAGAGAGAGAGATCAAAAGATTAGTAACTATATTTAGATATTGATATCTAGATATCTATCTATCCGATATGTCTTTATAAATTTAAATATTTATGTCAACTAGGAACTCTACACAAACAGACCATTTGTACACCACTTCACTACAAATGTTTGAAGATTACTATGTACTAAAATATCTGTGTGCTAAGTATATTAATTTTTTGGTTCACATAGGGGAAAAATCACTCAGCCAACAAGAACACAGTCCACCCCAAGCAAAAGAACATACTTGGGAAATCAGCCCAAGCCCCACTGAGGATGTGGAGGAAGGAGAGGTGGGCGACATGGGCACCCCACCAGGTGAGTGTCTGACACACCAGCTTACGGTAATCTATGCATGGCTGCCTTTTCTTTTATGTAATTTTTCTATTCTATTTTAGGTGATCTGGTTGTGCTTGAGTCAAGCAACAGCACCACCCCCGAGGATGTTCAGGAATTATGCGACATGGGCACCCCACCAGGTTAGTGTCTGAGACACCAGCTTTATGGTAAGGTAAACTATGTATGTGTGCATATTTCTAAACACATCTTTTTTTTCATTCCACTTTAGGTCCAACAAGTGACTATTTCACCACAGACAGTGCCCAATGGCTAATAGCTCAAATAATGGCCTGGAATGGGGAGATCGATCAAATGCGTAATCGGCTGGATCGTATGCAGCAGGAAATGAAGGACATGATTGATGTTTTGGGTCGAATCTAAAATAAAGGCCTGTTTGCTAAAATCAAAATGCCCAAAAAATTGTATTTTTGATTATGTAAAAATATTTAACTATAATTATATTATTCTAAAATTAGTAATATATCATTATATTTTTGTCTAGGAACATTTTATACTAAATGCATAACTGAATGCATAACAACGATTAATAAAAACATCTGCTTAGGAATTAAATAAATGTGTGGTTTGTTATTTCAATGCTCAGTATCAGTTTGGTTATAAATTGAAAAAAGTTGTTTACAGTGGCAATGGAGCTTATTTAGAAATTTAAAAGGAAAATACAGTTGGCACTACAACTGCTCGACCATAACCTAGGAGAAAGCACAAAAGAAAGGCAAGCAATAAATATAATTCAAGATTTCATCTAGAATTTTTTTATTTAAAATATTTAGATATCCTGGCCCATTGCAATGGCCCCCCTACCCATAAAATAATTAACATATTGCTGTCTAACTTGACGGGCACTTTGGGGGGCCAAGCCAGTACGGACAGTATCCAGGCCCGTAAGGTTGTCATCGATAAGTCCGGCCTCAGGCCCAACTGGTACCATATAATTTGGAGAATGTTTGTGTAAAAAGTTGTGCAGGATGCAGCACGATAAAATGATAAAATTAAGTTTGTATTCCACCAAATTAATGGAGGTTTGAAACAGGCGGAACCGGCTGGCCAGAATCCCAAAAGCATTCTCAACAACTCTTCTAGCTCTGGCCAGCCGGAAATTAAAAACCCTCCTCTCCGGGGTGAGGGTTCTTTGGGGGAATGGCCTCATGAGGTGCTTGCTCAGAGCGAAGGCTTCATCGGCAATGAAGACAAAGGGGAGTCCTTCCACGTTATCCGCATCAGGTGGCAATCCCAGGCCACCACTCTGGAGACGCTGGCAGAACTCCGTCTGGGCAAATACTCCTCCATCCGACATCCGGCCATTCTTCCCCACGTCCACATATAAAAATTCATAGTGTGCCGACACCACCGCCATTAAAACAATACTGTGGAACCCCTTATAATTAAAATAGTATGACCCCGAATGGGGTGGTGGCACGATGTGGACATGTTTCCCATCTATAGCCCCTCCACAATTGGGAAAGTCCCAACGGGTGGCAAAATGGGATGCCACAGTCTGCCATTCCTGTGGCGTTGGAGGAAACTGGGGAATCAAACAAGAAAACCAAAATCAGTAATTTTTAAGATAACATTGCAAGAAAATTATACAATTAAAAACATTATTCCCCAGCATCAGTATAACATTAAATAATTTAAATCTTCTGGAAGAAATAATATGGAAAGGCACACTTATCATATTGCTCACCCCCTCTGATGGAACATTGATTACATTTTAGGGGTTTGTGAAATCCCAAAAAAATATTACTTTTAAGACACGCAGGGATTTATGGACTAAAAAGGCTACAAGATTGCAGTTGTCGCACTCTGCAAGTGCAGTTGCTCCCCAGCTTAAAGTAAATGAGGTAAGGTAAAAAGGCAGTCATGTTGCAAGGAGTACACAATCACATGCAAGGGCAATTAATGAAAACACTTTGTGGCTTGCATATGATTTGATGATGGAAATCAGCAGAGCTTCTGCTCATTTACTAAAGCACTGGAACAAATGCACTTGTAGAGTGCACATGCATTTTGCAAAGTGCAAGGTCCGTCATCCGGAGAAAGTTCCTGAAATCCTCAGGATTATTCTCACGGATCTCACGGAGCAATGGCATGTGACAGAACTGGTCACGCTGGAGCAACCAATTCTTGGTCCATGAACTCCTCCTCGCCCTGTTCATGGACTGGTCTTGGTCTGAAGAATAAACTACAGCACCAAACACATACAATGCACGAGCTCGACGACGAGTACGTACAGGTAACATGGCTTCAAAACGGTCGGCTGGTCAGAACGCACTGAAGAACAGCAAGGCCTGTGAAGAGCGACCTGAAAATCAGGAACGAGCGGACAACAAAACAAAGATTTCTCAATGCCAACTGACCAAACGCACTGAAAAGCAGATACAAACCTCACAAGCACAGACTGAACAACAGTTAAAACGAACTGAAAAATACGAGTCTCACAAGGGCGAATCGTCTCTCACCAAACTTCTACTAACACGAGATAAACATGAGATTAGCAGAAGGAGCCCAAAGGGTGTCGTACGGGCTATTGAACTTCCGTTTTATAGTCTCGCCGGACTTGGTGTACGTCACCGCGTACTAGGCTGTCAAACTTTTGTGTGGTCGTGTGTAGGTAAGTCCGTTCGTTAGAAAGTCTGCCGCAAGTCCGCCGGAAGTCTGTCGGACAGGCTGTCGGACTTTTGTAGCTGAAAAGTCCGACCGTGTGTACGCCCCATTAGAGGTTTGTGAAGGCTGACAGGCAATGCAGCTGTGTTCTTTCTTCATCATGGAGCATTTGCAAGAAAGACAATTTTTTACGGTCAATGGAGCTTGTTAAAGAAGAAGTCCAGGTATGGATATTTTTTACAAAGTTACATTGGTCCAGCTTAGACCAATGAAACTATGTTTATGCCATACCTATGGGATCCCTCTAGTCTAGAAGCTGAAAATCATTGTAGTAGACGCCGCCGCTCCAGTGATCTCCACTAGCTTCTGGGTCCGATGCTGAGCAGCTGCCATGCTACTTTGTAAACACAGAGGGTCAGCCACTCGGCACAGGCACCATTCAGAGAATTCAATGAGTGCAAATTGTCTTCTTTTTGGATGAGATGGAGATCGTGATGTCAACACCCGACTTCCCCACCTTGTCCAATAAGAAAACACTTTGTATTCATTGACAAAAATGCAAAGCATTCTCTGATTGGCTCTCATGCCAAGAGGCTGACCTCCTGTGTTCACAAAGCAGCAGGGCAGCCACTTGGCACAGGATCCAGAAGCTAGTGGAGATCACTGGGGTAAGGGTACTGTATCTGCAGTGATTTTCAGCTTTTAGAGTAATCCTTCAAGTATGGTACATGCTTAAATATAAACAGATATCTGCGCTAACTGAAATAGGTATAAATTTGGTAAGTAGCCAGCATAGTTTGTTGATTCGTCAAACACAGAAATAAAAAATAATAAATAAAAAAGCGCTAAGTAGTTTAAAACTAAATATAATAGTCCGCGAAAGCCAATGAAGATTAGAGATGAGATGAAACCTCCACTAAAACTTCCATGTGCAAGGGATAAGCACACCACACCCAAGTGCATCCAATCTGCTTACCAGAAGGATATGAAAAGCAAGCGATGTAATTTATATGGTGAAAAAGCTCAGCAGTGAATCCAATTGGCATACTCCATGATGAACAGACTGATTGAGTTATCACGTATCACCAGGAACTCAAGTATCACATGGGACGATGAATCAATAGTACGATCATCAGCAGGATACCCCAATAAAAAGAAAATAACAATAGTGAAGCACGTATGGGTAAATTACACGTTTCTATTGTAGTCTACTTACATGCGTCAATAGAGAAACATCACAGAATAAAAGAAATGGTCCGCGGCTCAACAGCGTGCTTGCATCAGCCAGCCTGACATGTTTCATCCTATGTGGATATCATCAGAGGCGTGATGGTACATGCTTACTTTCATTGGTCTATAATACCTGAATTTTTCTTTAAATTCTCTCCATTGCCCAAAGTTCTGAACAACTGTGACATCATATAACCAGACTGCTTAAAGCAGGGGTGTCCAACTTTTTGACCTTACTGGGCCACATTGGAAGAAGAGGAAATATTTTGGGCCACACGTAAAATACACTAACAATAAGAATAGCTATTGAGACGGTTAGCCAAAATTTACTCAGATGTATCGTGGCCAGGAGGGCAACATGTTCCATATTTGGTGGACATGCCCGAAAGTACATCAGTTTTGGACAAGAATATTTAATTTGGTATATTCAGCAACTGGGTTGAATATTCCCAAAAATGTTAAGACTTTTCTAATCTATTGAGCGAGTTACTCAAAAATCTTAGGACTCTCGTCTTTTTTAATTTTTTCTGGCAGCGAAAATCACCATAGCGCGAGCATGTAAAACTCCAATGATAAATCTGGCATTAGCGAAAAATAAAATCTCCTGGATCATGATTAATGAAAAATTGGGTAGCATCCTCCGTGATCAACAACATCGCTTTGAAAAGGTTCAGAACCCCTCTAGTCCCCGTGAGGGGTGGGATGGAGGGGGTCAACGGTCTGGAACGTGATTGGCTATATATATCTTCTTCTTATATTTCTCATCCTCTTGTTTTTTTTTATCTTTTCCTCCATTTTCTAACTTCTCCCTGTCTTCTTTTTGAAAACCCTTTGATGTGGGCTAAAGGACCACCTCTAGTCTAGTTTATGCATTGAAACGCTGTGTTCTTCAGATTAGCATTGACTATTTTTGTTCAATCTTACAGCAGCCTTTTTATGGGATTCCTTCCCCCTTTTTCTTTTCTTATTATCTTGGAACCATATTCACCATTACTATGTCTATAGTGAATGGACCACCTTAATCACTGCACTCCATGCTTTTTGCATGTCTCCATCGTGCCTCCCAGGTGGAGATGTTAGTGGACAGTCACTACAATATTGTTTAGTCGTGGTATGATCAGAATACGATGACTTTTGATAATCCCCACCGTAACACCCTTGTTTGACCATTATTTGTACAAGTTAATACCTTATTGTTTGTCTAAATCTCTTTTCAATAAAAATCATTGGAAAACAAGAATAGGTAATGAGCAGAAAAAGTCGGGAAGATCACAAGTTACCGATCACTGATATAGATATTGCACCTATCTGTACATGTAATAAAACTTCATTTTTTTTTGTAATTTGATTATGATGTCAATACCATTTACAGTGCTTACAAGGTTCATGAAGACTCACATAGTGGCATTACCATGAAGACTTTTGTAAACCTCTCTAACTAAAGTTGGGTATAAACTAACAGTTGTTTTACGGTAAACCAGTGGGTTGAACGAAGAAAACCTCACAGATCCCAGCATCAACACAACGATGTGTGATGCAGGAACCTCTCCTGTTGAGACATATTCTGACAGGGGTAAGCCCCCCTCGTGGTAAATACACTGATCGGATGCTGGTTTTCTACCATGACTGTTCAACAGAAGCCACTCGTTAGACTGGCTTCAGTTGAACAGAGCCCTGTACACACAGACCGAAAGTTGGCCGATTCCTGCTGAACGGCTGGGTTTTTGGCCCGTATGTACTGGGCTTAAAACTCCCAGAGTTAAATTGGTTGTAAACCCTTACATATACCCAGTGAAGTCACTGGCCTCAGGTGATACACAGAGATGAAACAAATTCTCCTCCATATGTTGTACCTGTTTTTCTGAAGCTATTTCTTCACTACAGCCATTAAAAGTACAGGATTTGTACACTTTGTCTGAGCTTTCAGAAAGCAGGGAGTGGAGAGCTGAAGTTACACTCTGCAGAATTTAGTGAGAGCTGATTGGAAGGAAGGGACATAACCCCCCCCCCCCCCCTTCACACAGGATCAGAGCTGAGGCTGTGTGCTGGAGCTCCCTCCCCTGTCACTTTTTTACCTTTTTGGTGTCAGGAAAACCTGTCAGAAGTGACTTAGGCAGATAGCAGAGGAACGAGGCAACAGATAGAAATGACACTTAGGGCTCTGGATTCAGACAAGTGCACATTATAGAGGAATATGTTTTATTCATATTTCATATTAGAGGTTTACAACCACTTTAACCGCTTGCCGACCAGCTGCCATCATTTTACTGCGGCAGGTCGGCACAATCCCGCGAACCATCGTAGCTATACGTCGGCTCGCGGGATCGGGATAGCAGGCGCGCGTGCCCGTTGCAGTGCGGGTGTGCCAATGCTCATGGCCGACAGTCGTGATGACCGCTGGCCACGAGCGATTGCAGGCACGAGAGGAAGAACAGGGACGTGTATGTGTAAACACACAAATCCCTGTTCTGTTCTGTTCTGTGGGGAGTGACAGATCGTGAGTTCCTAATAGCTAGGAATCACAATCCACACTTCCTCTAGGTCAGTCCCCTCCCCCTTCAGTTAGAAACCCACACAGGGAACACAGTTAACCCCTTGGTCGCCCCCTAGGGGTTAATCCCTTCCCTGCCAGTGACATTTTTACAGTAATCAATGCATTTTTATAGCACTGATCACTGTATAAATGACAGTGGTCCCAAAAATGTGTCAAAAGTGTCCGATGTGTTCGCCATAATGTCGCAGTCCCGATGAAAATCGCAGATCGCCGCCATTACTAGTAAAAAAAAATAATAAAAATGCTATAAATCTATCCCCTATTTTGTAGAGGTTCTAACTTTTGCGCAAACCAATCAATATAAGCTTATTGCGATTTTTTTTTTTACCAAAAATATGTAGAAGATTACATATCGGCCTAAACTGAGAAAAAATTTGCTTTTTTTTAAAAAAAATGGGGATATTTATTATAGCAAAAAGTACAAAAATATTGGGGGTTATTTACGAAAGGCAAATCCACTTTGCACTGCAAGTGCACTTGGAAGTGCAGTCGCCCTAAATCTAAGGGGTAGATCTGAAATGAGTGGAAGTTCTGCTGATTTTATCATCCAATCATGTGCAAGCTAAAATGCTGTTTTTTATTATCCTTGCATGTCCCCCTCGGACCTACAGCGACAGCACTTCCAAGTGCACTTTCAGTGCAAAGTGGATTTTCCTTTAGTAAATAAACCCCATTGTGTTTTTTTTTTTAAATTGTCGCTCTTTTTTTGTTTATAGCGCAAAAAATAAAAACCGCAGAGGCAATCCAATACCACCGAAAGAAGGCTCTATTTATGGGGAAAAAAAAGGACATCAATTTTGTTTGGGTGCAGCATCGCACGACCGCTTAATTGTCAGTTAAAGCGACGCAGTGCCGAATCGCAAAAAATGGCCGGTCATTCAGCAGCCAATTCTTCTGGGACTGAAGTGGTTAAGTAATTTTGGGCAAAGTTGCTGGCAGGTTGTTTTATCATAGAAGAGACTGTAGGGGGTCTATTTATAAAACATTTGTTGGTAATATCACACACACTTGTGCATGCCCAACAAATTTAGGCTATAATTTCTCTAATAGATTAGTTCCTTTATCATTAGCGCCATCTAGTGGAAAACATACTGCATTTTGGCCACTAGATGGAGGAATGATCATAGGAAATAATCTATTAGAGAAATTATAGCCTAAATTCGTTAAAGCGGAGATCCACCCAAAAGTGGAACTTCTGCTTAATTGCTTCCTCCCCCCCTCCGGTGTCATATTTGGCACCTTTCAGGGGGGAAGGGGGAACGGGGACCTGTTTTACAGTTGGGCCCCTCCTCCTTTCTCCGCCGCCGGGCCAATCAGAAAGCGCAGCGTGCCTTGCGCATGCACAGTAGGGAACCGGGCGTGAAACCGAAATGCTTCACTGCCAAGTTCCCTTACCTGGAATGGCGGCGGCTGCACCCGACAGTCAATCTGAAGATCGGCTGGGGTGCCGACATCGCGGGCTCCCTGGACAGGTAAGTGTCCATATAGTAAAAGTCAGCAGCTGCAGTATTTGTAGCTGCTGAATTTTAATTATTTTATATTTTTTCCCCAACACAGAACTCCGCTTTAAGCATATGTAATGCACGTGCCATTCATCCAGTGAATGTTTACACATAGAACCCTACAGTATGGGTTGAGGAGATTGCAGGGCTGCTTTAACCACTTGAGCCCCGGACCTTTATGCTGCCTAAGGACCAGAGGTCTTTTTCCAATTTGGCACTGCGTCGCTTTAACTGCTAATTGCGCGGTCATGCAATGCTGTACCCAAACGAAATTTGCGTCCTTTTCTTCCCACAAATAGAGCTTTCTTTTGATGGTATTTGATCACCTCTGCGGTTTTTATTTTTTGCGCTATAAACGGAAAAAGACCGAAAATTTTGAAAAAAAATGATATTTTCTACTTTTTGTTCTAAAAAAAATCCAATAAACTAAATTTTAGTCATACATTTAGGCCAAAATGTATTCGGCCACATGTCTTTGGTAAAAAAAATGTCAATAAGCGTATATTTATTGGTTTGCGCAAAAGTTATAGCGTCTACAAACTAGGGTACATTTTCTGGAATTTACACAGCTTTTAGTTTATGACTGCCTATGTCATTTCTTGAGGTGCTAAAATGGCAGGGCAGTACAAAAGCCCCCCAAATGACCCCATTTTGGAAAGTAGACACCCCAAGGAAATTGCTGAGAGGCATGTTGAACCCATTGAATATTTATTTTTTTTGTCCCAAGTGATTGAAAAATGACAAAAAAAAAAAAAAAAAAAAATATTTACAAAAAGTGGTCACTAAATGATATATTGCTCACACAGGCCATGGGCCTATGTGGAATTGCACCCCAAAATACATTTAGCTGCTTCTCCTGAGTATGGGGATACCACATGTGTGGGACTTTTTGGGAGCCTAGCCGCGTACGGGGCCCCGAAAACCAATCACCGCCTTCAGGATTTCTAAGGGTGTAAATTTTTGCTTTCACTCTTCACTGCCTATCACAGTTTCGGAGGCCATGGAATGCCAAGATGGCACAAAACCCCCCAAAATGACCCCATTTTGGAAAGTAGACACCCCAAGCTATTTGCTGAGAGGCATATTGAGTCCATGGAATATTTTATATTTTGACACAAGTTGCGGGAAAGTGACACTTTTATTTTTTTTTTTTTTTTTTTTCATAAAGTTGTCACTAAATGATATATTGCTCACACAGGCCATGGGCATATGTGGAATTGCACCCCAAAATACATTTAACTGCTTCTCCTGAGTATGGGGATACCACATGTGTGGGACTTTTTGGGAGCCTAGCCGCGTACGGGGCCCCGAAATCCAATCACCGCCTTCAGGATTTCTAAGGGTGAAAATTTTTGATTTCACTCTTTACTGCCTATCACAGTTTCGGAGGCCATGGAATGCCCAGGTGGCACAAAACCCCCCCAAATGACCCCATTTTGGAAAGTAGACACCCCAAGCTATTTGCTGAAAGGCATGGTGAGTATTTTGCAGCTCTCATTTGTTTTTGAAAATGAAGAAAGACAAGAAAAAACATTTTTTTTTTTCTTTTTTCAATTTTCAAAACTTTGTGACAAAAAGTGAGGTCTGCAAAATACTCACTATACCTCTCAGCAAATAGCTTGGGGTGTCTACTTTCCAAAATGGGGTCATTTGGGGGGGGTTTGTGCCACCTGGGCATTCCATGGCCTCCGAAACTGTGATAGGCAGTGAAGAGTGAAATCAAAAATTCACGCCCTTAGAAAGCCTGAAGGCGGTGCTTGGTTTTCGGGGTCCCGTACGCGGCTAGGCTCCCAAAAAGTCTCACGCATGTGGTATCCCCGTACTCAGGAGAAGCAGCAGAATGTATTTTGGGGTGTAATTTCACATATTTCCATGGCATGTTTGAGCAATATATCATTTAGTGACAACTTTGTGCAAAAAAAAAAAAAAAAAAAAAAATTTGTCTCTTTCCCGCAACTTGTGTCGCAATATAAAATATTCCATGGACTCGACATGCCTCTCAGCAAATAGCTTGGGGTGTCTACTTTCCAAAATGGGGTCATTTGGGGGGGTTTTGAACTGTCCTGGCATTTTATGCACAACATTTAGAAGCTTATGTCACACATCACCCACTCTTCTAACCACTTGAAGACAAAGCCCTTTCTGACACTTATTGTTTACATGAAAAAGTTTTTTTTTTTTGCAAAAAAATTACTTTGAACCCCCAAACATTATATATTTTTTTAAAGCAAATGCCCTACAGATTAAAATGGTGGGTGTTTCATTTTTTTTTTTCACACAGTAATTGCGCAGCGATTTTTCAAACGCATTTTTTGGGGAAAAAACACACTTTTTTTAATTTTAATGCACTAAAACACGCTATATTGCCCAAATGTTTGATGAAATAAAAAAGATGATCTTAGGCCGAGTACATGGATACCAAACATGACATGCTTTAAAATTGCGCACAAACGTGCAGTGGCAACAAAATAAATACATGTTTAAAAGCCTTCAAAAGCCTTTACAGGTTACCACTTTAGATTTACAGAGGAGGTCTACTGGAAAAATTACTGCACTCGATCTGGCCTTCGCGGTGATACCTCACATGCATGGTGCAATTGCTGTTTACGTTTGACGACAGACCGCCGCTTGCGTTCGCCTTAGCGCGAGAGCAGGGGGCGACAGGGGTGTTTTTTTTTTTTTTTTTTTTTTTTTTTTCTTTATTATTTTTTTGCTTTTTTAATCTTACTTTTAAACTGTTCCTTTCATATTTTTTTTTTTTAATCATTTTTATTGTTATCTCGGGGAATGTAAATATCCCCTATGATAGCAATAGGTAGTGACAGGTACTCTTTTTTGAAAAAATTGTGGTCTATTAGACCCTAGATCTCTCCTCTGCCCTCAAAGCATCTGACCACACCAAGATCGGTGTGATAAAATGCTTCCCCAATTTCCCAATGGCGCTATTTACATCCGGCGAAATCTAAGTCATGAAATACTCGTAGCTTCCGGTTTCTTAGGCCATAGAGATGTTTGGAGCCACTCTGGTCTCTGATCAGCTCTATGGTCAGCTGGCTGAATCACCGGCTGCATTCTCAGGTTCCCTGTTGAGACAGGAGAGCCAGAGAAAAACACGGAAGACGGTGGGGGGGGGGGGGCATTCCCTCCCACGGCTTGTAAAAGCAGTCTAGAGGCTAATTAGCCGCTAGGATTGCTTTTACATGAAAGCCGACCGCTGGCTGAAAAGAATGATACCAAGATGATACCTAAACCTGCAGGCATCATTCTGGTATAACCACTCAAAGTCGTGAATGGCGTACCTGAAGACAAAAAAATGGTTAACAATGGTTAACAATAAAGCACAGTAAAGTGTAAATAATTACACACCTGAAAAACAAACATGATAAAACATAATAACAATAACAATAAAACATTGCAGAATAGAATACAGTAAAAAAGAGCAGAACAATAGAGAGAGAGAATAGAGAGAGAGAGAACAATAAAACAACTATTTTTTTTTATTTCATATTTTTTTTTTTTTTACACTTTTTTTGTAACTAACTTTTATAACGGTACCCGGTTCCAGGTTCGGGTCTCTCAAAATGCGATGGCATTTTGGGAGACCCTGTGAAAGTGCGCCTAGTCTGTGCAATGCTGTACCCTACGCTAATACTCAACTAGTGAATGGTAGCGTTCAAAACATTCACCAATGCAAAGACCAGGATTGTCAGGACAGGAGGGACAATAATAGCGGGTGTCACGCCTATATCCGCGCTAGCTGCAGACACAACATCTTTTTGGGGGCGTTCGCTGGGTAGGGGTACTCGGGAGGACATAAAAATGCCTCTCATGCAGCCGACTGCATTTGGTTGGGGATGTGAATGGGGGAAGTACGGGCGCTGCAGAAGCGGTGGGTTCCCAATTAGGATTGGCGAATGCAGCAGGAAGGGCATTATGGGCACGACGGGCCTGTGTTTGTCTTTCTGGTGGCAGCGGGACACTACTTGTGCTTGCCATCTCGCCAGCTTGAACTGCACTTATGGGACTCGCCACGTCACCACGTGTTACTGCAGTGCTGGTTTGACTACGACCGGGGTGTACTAGGCCGCTGGCGCTTGCCAGTTCACCAAAACGCTACCAAAAAACTGTTAGCGATCGCAGGGATCAGGCCTGACTCTGCGAACGCTGCAGTTATGCTTTTAGTGTTTTGTAAGTGACAGTGATCGATCGATACTGCACTTGGGTGGGCTGGGCCGGGCGGAGGGGCAAAACGCAGGTGCTAGCAGGTATCTGGGCTGATCCCGCTAACACTGCGTTTTTGGGAACCCTAAACTGCTGGTGACGCTAGTATAGATCTGATCGGATCAGATATTGATGCGATCAGATACTATACCACTAAGGGTGGTGTACGGTGCGTGCGTGGGTGTTAGCGGTACTGGCGCTAATCTGACGCTGCCTGGGGCTGGTGCTTGCCAGTTCACCAAAATACTACCAAAAAAACTGTTAGCGATCGCAGGGATCAGGCATGACTCTGTGAACGCTGCAGTTATGCGTTTAGTGTTTTGTAAGTGTCAGTGATCGATCGATACTGCACTTGGGTGGGCTGGGCCGGGCGGAGGCGCAAAACGCAGGTGCTAGCAGGTATCTGGGCTGATCCCGCTAACACTGCGTTTTTGGGAACCCTAAACTGCTGGGGACGCTAGTATAGATCTGATCGGATCAGATATTGATCCGTTCAGATACTATACCACTAAGGGAGGCG
The DNA here is from genome assembly GCA_037952835.1 of Lithobates septentrionalis. Taxonomy (NCBI): domain Eukaryota; kingdom Metazoa; phylum Chordata; class Amphibia; order Anura; family Ranidae; genus Lithobates; species Lithobates septentrionalis. Next base: position 182,709 of record JBBDGP010002643.1, on the reverse strand, counting down.
TATGCTGTGTGCGTGGGTGTTAGCGGTACTGGCGCTAACCTGACGCCTGGGGCTGGTGCTTGCCAGTTCACCAAAATGCTACCAAAAAAACTGTTAGCGATCGCAGGGATCAGGCCCGACTCTGCGAACGCTGCAGTTATGCGTTTAGTGTTTTGTAAGTGACAGTGATCGATCGATACTGCACTTGGGTGGGCTGGGCGGAGGCGCAAAACGCAGGTGCTAGCAGGTATCTGGGCTGATCCCGCTAACACTGCGTTTTTGGGAACCCTAAACTGCTGGGGACGCTAGTATAGTATCTGATCGGATCAGATATTGATCCGATCAGATACTATACCACTAAGGGAGGCGCATGCTGCGTGCGTGGGTGTTAGCGGTACTGGCGCTAATCTGACGCTGCCTGGGGCGACGCATATCACCGCCGGGCGATCGGGGGGCTAAACCTTTATTCGGTAATAAACGGCGGGTGCCCTGACACTATAAAAAATAAACGAACTAACCAGCGTCAACCGTAACGGTTATACGGTGATCAGTGGTGAAAGGGTTAACTAGGGGGCAATCAAGGGGTTAAAACATTTATCAGATAGTATAGGGGGGTCCCTGACGCTATAAAACGCTGACGGCAAACCTAAATATTTACCTCACTAACTAGCGTCACCAGCGACACTAATACAGCGATCAGAAAAATGATCGCTTAGTGACACTGGTGAGGGGGGGTGATCAAGGGGTTAAAACTTTATTAGGGGGGGTTAGGGGGGTACCCTAGACCTACAGGGGGGTAACAGTATCTGTCCCAACACTGTAACTGTCACAAACTGACACTATGCAGTAATCAGAAAAAAAAAAAAAAAAAAAAAAAAAAAACTGCTGGTGTCAGTTTGTGACGGGGGGGGGGGGTGATTGGGGGGGGATCGGGGGGCGATCGGGGGGGGGATCGGGGTGTTTTGTGTGCCTGGCATGTTCTACTGTGTGTGTGTGTGTTGGTGCACTCACATTGATGTCTTCTCTCCTCGGGCCGGAACGGAAAATACCGACCCGAGGGGAGATGACATCATTTCCTTTGCTGCTGTTTAGCATACAGCAGCAAAGGAAGATTCTCATTGGCCGGCGGCGATCGCGAGGGGGGGGCCACGAACGGATGGTCTCCCCCTCATCACCGATCGCCGCTGGACAAAAGACGACCGCCTCGGGCACCGGGGGGGGGTCCGATCGGACCCCCCACCCGCGGAAGGCAAATCACGTACACTGTACGTGATTTTGCCTGTCCGTGCCACTTTGCCGACGTACATCGGCGTGAGGCGGTCGTCAAGTGGTTAAAGGAGAAGTATGGGATATGAGAAAAACAATCCTTCATGCTTACCTCCCATGTAGCAGCATTGGTGTTGAGATGGAGCTGTCCCACCCCCAACTCTAATGCCGCGTACACACGGTCGGACTTTTCGTCTACAAAAGTCAGACAGCCTGTCCGACAGACTTCCGGCAGACTTTCGGCGGACTTTCGACGGACTTGCGGCGGACTTTCTAACGAACAGACTTGCCTACACACGATCACACAAAAGTCCGTCGAATTCTTACGTGATGACGTACACCGGACTAAAATAAGGAAGTTCATAGCCAGTAGCCAATAGGTGCCCTAGCGTGGCTTTTTGTCCGTCGGACTAGCACACAGACGAGCGGATTTCGGGGTCCGTCGTAGTTACGAAGTAAAGATTTGAAGCATGTTTCAAATCTAAAGTACGTCGGATTTGAGGCTAAAAAAGTATGTTGAAAGTCCGGAGAAGCCCACACACGATCGGATTACCAGCCAGCTTTAGTCCGTCAGCGTCCGTTGGACTTTTGTAGATGAAAAGTCCGACCGTGTGTACGCGGCATTAGGCCTCATGCACACAGGACGTTTCAAAAACACCAGCTGTCAGGAAAAAGCAGCGTTAAAAACAAGCCGCTTTTCTGAACAGCGTTTATGGGCGTTTTTCTGCGTTTTCTGGCATTAGTGTTTTTTGGCATTTGTTCAGTAAAAACACTCTCTATAATGTTAAAACCCCTCAAAACGCGGCTTAACGCTTGTTACAGCATTTAGCCACGTTTTTTGGGCGTGTTAGTTTTTACAGCTCAGCAGCCTCTGCTCCTGGACGGACAAACTGCCATTTTTTTCTACTGCCCCTAAACGCTTATACCTCCAAATGTCTCTGAAAGTTTATGTGTGCATGGACACATTGGCTAACATGGAGGGGGGTTCAGACCCAGTGAAAAAATACATCAGATGCCCCTAACAGCAGGTGTTAAAAACGTCCTGTGTGCATGAGTCCTTAGACCAAGAACTAAGTGATCACATGACCACTGATCACTCAGTTCTTGGTCTGCTCTGAGCAGGGAGCAGTGACTGTTAGTCATCTGCTCTTCGATCGGTTCCTCCAGGGCTCACTGGAGCACTGGGCTGGGGAGGGTTCGGTGCGGCTGGCTCGGGCTGAAAGAGGTGAAAGGCGGAGGCAGCTGTGAGTCAAGCAGCAGGGGACAATATTGTCGGGATCCTTCCAGAGCCTTGCAAGGCTCTGCCTTGTCAGCTGATAGCAGGCAACAGCCAGCTATCTTGAATGAATGTATGTTGTATATGCCCGTCCCAAAAAAACAACAATGCTCTGCGCTTAGTACAATATTCTAACGGTGTATGTGCGGCACATAAATAATTATATGACTAGTAGCAGCTGCTTAAATAGTAGAACATGTATATAGGCAATAATGAATCAATTAAATTAGATAAAACATCCAAACATCCCCTTAAAACCATGCGTACCAATTACGTGTCGCACAGGAAGTGACGCATGTGCGTCCACCAACCGAGGAACCAGGAAGTGTGTGACTGTGGCTACACACAGGGAGCGCTCCTGACAAGTTTTCGCGACTGGAGGACGCAATCAGGCACAGTGCACTTTGTTATCTTTGCTCAATGTTTATTAAATTTTGGTACGCATGGTTTTAAGGGGATGTTTGGATGGTTCAAATAAAGATGTTTAGCAGTATCACGCTATGTGAGCATTTTTGTTTCTTCTACATATCCTATTGGAACTACTGGGAATAATACTGACATCTGGTGGTCGCTTTGGATATTGATGCAGATTTACTACTATTAATCAAGGCTTTTATTGATCTGATTTCTGGTGAGTGAGTTTTCATTGGGGATCCCAGCACGTGGTGTATCGCTTGGTGAAAGGATTACTACCCTCACAGAATACATCTTGATTATTTATTGGTGGGACTCTGGCTATCAGATCCGTGTTTGAACTTTCTGAAATAGATTAAGAAAGAGACCATGTTTAATTGGGTTGCACAGCACTGCTGCAATACTGAAGAGACACTTTATATATTTATATATTTATAATTGTGTATTTATATATTTATCTAATTTAATTGATTCATTATTGCCTATATACAACAGCCAGCTATCAACTGGCTCTAGGTCACAGGAGAATGAAAGTAAGTGCACTCCTGTGACCCACAAGAGAGGTATGACCAAAAGAACTTCTGAACTCCATGCAGATATTAAAAATATGCCAATAAATACAGTATTGTAAAATTAAACGTTAAAATAAAATATAAATATAAAATAAAAATATAAAACCCCTAAGTGAAAATGTCCAAATTGGGCCCAAAGTATCAATATTTTTTGTGTGGCCACCATTATTTTCCAGCACTGCCTTAACCCTTTTGGGCATGGAGTTCACCCGAGCCTCACATGTTGCCACTGGAGTCCTCTTCCCCTCCTCCATGATGACATCACGGAGCTGGTGGATGTTAGAGACTTTGCGCTCCTCCACCTTCCGTTTGAGGATGCCCCACAGATGCTCAATAGGGTTTAGGTCTGGAGACATGCTTGGCCAGTCCACCACCTTTATCCTCAACTTCTTTAGCAAGGCAGTGGTCGTCTTGGAGGTGTTTGGGGTCGTTATCATGTTGGAATATTGCCCTGCGGCCCAGTCTCCGAAGGGAGGGGATCATGCTCGGCTTCAGTATGTCACAGTACATGTTGGCATTCATGGTTCCCTCAATGAACTGTAGCTCCCCAGTGCTGGCAGCACTCATGCAGCCCCAGACCATGACACTCCCACCACCATGCTTGACTGTAGGCAAGACACACTTGTCTTTGTACTCCTCACCTGGTTGCCCTACACACGCTTGACACCATCTGAACCAAATACGTTTAATTTGTGGTCTCATCAGACCACAGGACATGGTTCCAGTAATCCATGTCCTTAGTCTGCTTGTCTTCACCAAACTCTTTGCGAGGTTTCTTGTGCATGATCTTTAGAAGAGGCTTCCTTCTAGGATGACAGCCATGCAGACCAATTTGATGCAGTGTGCGGCGTATGGTCTGAGCACTGATAGGCTGACCCCCCACCCCTTCAGCCTCTGCAGCAATGCTGGCAGTACTCATATGTCTATTTCCCAAAGACAACCTCTGGATATGATGCTGAGCACGTGCACTCAACTTCTTTGGTCGACCATGGCGAGGCCTGTTCTGAGTGGAACCTGTCCTGTTAAACAGCTGTATGGTCTTGGCCATTGTGCTGCAGCTAAGTTTCAGGGTCTTGGCAATCTTCTTATAGCCCAGGTCATCTTTATGTTCTTTGCCATGAGGTGCCATGTTGAACTTCCAGTGACCAGTATGAGAGAGTGAGAGTGATAACACCAAATTTAACACACCTGCTCCCCATCCACACCTGAGACCTTGTAACACTAATGAGTCACGTTACACCCGGGAGGGGGGGGGGGATGGCAAATTGGGCCTAATTTGGACATTTTCACTTAGGGGTGTACTCACTTTTGTTGCCAGCGGCTTAGACATTAATGGCTGTGTGTTGAGTTATTTTGAAGGGACAGCAAATTTACACTGTTATACAAGCTGTACACTCACTACTTTACATTGTAGCAATGTGTCATTTCTTCAGTGTTTTCACATGAAAAGATATAATAATTTTTTTTCAAAAATGTGGGGGGTGTACTCACTTTTGTGAGATACTGTATTTAATCTGTTTGCCCGGAGTTCAGCTTTAGGGTAAAACAGTTTACTAACTGATTTCACCATTTCAATACAATTTTCATTTCCCTCCTAATATATAAAGTCATTTTTTTAGAGTAAATAATTATCTTAGGTGAAATTGATTGAATATTACCAATACATTTGGATCAACATAATTAACAATGTAGACCCTCCATGGATATAAGCAAGTACAGTACTTGAAAAGCACCTCTTAGATCAGGATACCTCAGTGGGAAAAGCACAGGGAGGACATTTTGTTGGCAGGTGAAATACTTCAAAGCACAACCAAAGAACTATGTCAGCTTGTATTGTGAAATTATTCATGAAATAGATTGCATTATGCAGCATGTCAGAACAACACATACAAAACAAAATCGCTAGTTAGAGGTAAAAAGGATGCAGAGAGAAAGCCTAACTTTCATGTAAGATGCAGGATCTAGCAGGTATTGTACTTAAAGACAATAAATTATAGCCAGCTTAAAGCAAACCTTTATCAGTAACAGACAAGTTAAAGCTGAACTTTAGGTATGGATTTTACTACAAATTTAGATTCACCCAGATTGGATCAATGTAAAGCTGGGTATATACAGTGCTTTGAAAAAGTATTCATACCCCTTGAAATGTTTCACATTTTGACATGTTACAACCAAAAACGTAAATGTTTTTATTGGGATTTTATGTGATAGACCAACACAAAGTGGCACATAATTGTGAAGTGGAAGGAAAATGAGAAATGGTTTTCAAATTGTTTTACAAATAAATATATAAAAAGTGTGGTGTGCATTAGTATTCAGCCCCCCCCCCCCCCCCCCCTGAGTCAATACTTTGTAGAACCACCTTTTGCTGCAATTACAGCTGAAAGTCTTTTTGGGGATGTCTCTACCAGGTTTGCACATCTAGAGAATGAAATTTTTGCCCATTCTTTGAAAGATTGCTCAAGCTCTGTCAGATTGGATGGAGAGCGTCTGTGAACAGCAATTTTCAAGTCTTGCCACAGATTCTCAATTGGATTTAGGTCTGGACTTTGACTGGGCCATTCTAACGCATGAATATGCTTGGATCTAAACCATTCCATTGTAGCTCTGGCTGTATGTTTAAGGTCGCTGCCCTGCCGCCCCAGTCTCAAGTCTTTTGCAGACTCTAAAGGTTTTCTTCTAAGATTGCCCTGTATTTGGCGCCATATATCTTACCATCATCTCTGACCAGCTTCCCTGTCACTGCTGAAGAAAAGCATCCCCACAACATGACGCTGCCACCACCATGTTTCACAGTGGGTATAGTATGTTCAGGGTGATGTGCAGTGCTAGTTTTCCGCCACACATAGCGTTTTACTTTTAGGCCAAAAAGTTACATTTTGCTCTCATCTGACCAGAGCACCTTCTGCCACATGTTTTGCTGTGTCCCCCACATGGCTTCTCGCAAACTGGACTTCTTATGGCTTTCTTTCAACAATGGCTTTCTTCTTGTCACTCTTCCATAAAGGTCAGATTTGTGTATTGCACGACTAATAGTTGTCCTGTGGACAGATTCTCCCGCCTGAGCTGTGGATCTCTGCAGCTCCTCCAGAGTTACCATGGGCCTCTTGGCTGCTTCTCTGATTAATGTTCTCCTTGCCCGGCCTATCAGTTTAGGTGGACGGCCATGTCTTGGTAGGTTTGCAGTTGTGCCATACTCTTTCCACTTTCGGATGATGGATTGAACAGTGCTCCGTGAGATGTTCAAAGTTTGGGATATTTTTTATAACCTAACCCTGCTTTAAACTTCTCCACAACTTTATCCCTGACCTGTCTGGTGTGTTCCTTGGACTTCATGATGCTGTTTGTTCACTAAGATTCTCTAACAAACCTCTGAGGGCTTCACAGAACAGCTGTATTTAAACTGAGATTAAATTACACACAGGTGGACTCTGAAGGCAATTGATTCCATTAGATTTTAGTTAGGGGTATCAGAGTAAATGGGGCTGAATACAAATGCACGCCACACTTTTCACATATTTATTTGTAAAACATTTTGAAAACTATTTATCATTTTCCTTCCACTTCACAATTAAGTGCCACTTTGTGTGGGTCTATCACATAAAATCTCAATAAAATACATTTACGTTTTTGGTTGTAACATGACAAAATGTGGGAAATTTAAAGGGGTATAAATACTTTTTCAAGAAACTGTATATATCGAAATTCAGACGGTTTGGCAGGAACTGGCTGAGTTTCAATCCATGTGTACCACTTTCTGTTCATCAGAAGCTGATCAATAGTCCAGCTTCTGTTGAACGGTGCCCACTGGAAAACCAGCATTCGATCAGTGGGGATCAATGGGGAATCCCTCCTGTCAGAATGCAATAGCACAGCGGGAGATTCCTGCATCCACATGGCTTGTGCGGATTCACAAATCTGTGAGGTTTATTTTGTTTAATCTGCTGTTTGAAAAAAACAAAAAAACAAAAACTGAAAGTGTATACCCAGCTTAAAGCAGTAGTAAACCGCAAAAAAAAATCTTCTACCTGCAAGCTAATTTCATAATGTGCTAGTATGCATTGCATACTAGCACATTATGAAAGACTTACCTGAAAACGAAGCCCTGCAGCATCACCACTGACAGGATTTCCATCTTCACCCAATCTTCTTTCCAGGTTCACAAGCTGCAGTCATTTGATTGGCCGAGCTGCAATGTGGTCACACCCATGCATGCGCATGGGAGTCATAGCCATGGCACAGCTCTCTCTCGCAGTGCGCATGCTCCGGTGACATCACCAGCGCTTATTAAGTAAATATCTCCTAAACGGTACACGTTTAGGAAATACAGTATAGAAAAGAATCACCCCCCTTTAAAATAATCACATTTTGTTGCTTTGCTGCCTGAAATGAAGACAGACACAGTTTTTGTTTTATCCAGCTGTATTTACTCAGTGCAACTTATAACATCGAAGTGGAAGATATAACACCAAAATGTCAGAAAAAACAAAAATCAAAAACAGAACCCCTCTTCTGCCAGTATTTTGTTGAACCACCTTTTGCTTTAATTCCAGCCTTTAGTCTGTTGGGATTTGTCTCTACTAACTTTGCACATCTAGACTTTGCAATATTTGCCCACTCTTCTTTGTAGAACTGCTCAAGTTCAGTTAAATTTGATGGTGAACGTTTGCGGACTGCGGACTGCAAGTTATTCCACAGGTTTCCAATGCAACAAAGCAAAAATAGCCCATGGGACTTTGAGTGAGGTGAGCACGGGGGCCAACAAAAGTAGAAATAAACATAGTTAAATTGTTTATTGAAAACATGAGTAAATACGTAGACATATAAGCCAAGTTATTGAGGTAGCATAATGACAAATTGCTTAAAAACATTCACATGTGTTGTTGTATTTAATATAAAGAGTTATACAAGCATCTAAAACTCAGCTCGTTTCGCTAGCCACTGCTTGGTTCTTCAGGAGTAGATCCTTGTATACAATATATCTTAAAAACAAAATATCAATTGAAAATATATATCAAAAAATATATATTTTTGTATATAGAGGCCCTAAAAGAGCCCCATACTTACAAATAGGCTACGCCGAGGTTCCAAAAAGTGATCTCTCAGGAGGCCTCCACGGGATATGTCTGGCCCGGAAGCTGAAGGGATGGAGCTGACAGCAAACCACCGGAGGAACATGTGGGGGGCAGGCATGGCTCAAGGATGAAAAGGCGTGTTCATTGATGTACCTCAATGTTTAGGATAGACAACTGCAATGTGGGTATATATATATTTATTATGTAACCTGGGGGACAGGTAGCAGGCACAAAGCTCCCTGGGATGAGTGGTCTTTCAGGCACAGATACCAAATCCAGTGGAATAGTGACAAACAGTGCGGTGTTTATTTGTGATATATACAAGTCTATATACAGGTGCTGTACAGTGTTCCAAAAAAAACAAATGGGAACAAAAATAGCCAAAACAAAACCTAGCCGTGTCTCGGCACTAACTAAACAATATTTACAGATCCTAACTACTAAGCTGAGCAAGCCTACAGCTTGTCAGCTTCCACATACCTTTTTGCACTCTTACACAGAAGTTCTCTGAGTATCCCAGGCCAAGAGCAAAGGCTGTCTTGCTCAGGTGAGCTTAAATTAGCCTGGGGGAGAGGACCAAGAACTGAACTGGACCATGGATCAGAGATCCCTGAACCTGTATGAGAGGAGCCTGGGAGATGTATAAACCCCGAACAGGACTTTTCCTGGCTCTCTCTGGGACGCTCTGCTACATATCCTCCCCCCTTGTTTCAACCCCAGGGTTGGAACACCTGTAGCCTAACAGGAGTGAACACGGGACAGGGCATCTACATTCCCCATCTCAACACCTGGCCTGTGTTTTACAGTGAATGAGTAATCCTGTAGAGCCAAAAACCACCGGTTCACCCGTCTATTAGTCTCCTTTTGGGCCATCCATTTTAGAGGAGCATGGTCAGTTATTAACTCAAACTGGCGTCCTAACAAATAGTACCTGAGTGCGTCCACGGCCCACTTTATGGCTAAACACTCCTTTTCAATGACTGCATACCTTTGCTCATGGTCATTGAGTTTTCTGCTTAGGTACACCACAGGGTGTTCTTCCCCATTGTGTACCTGTGATAGTACTGCCCCGATACCAACATCAGACGCATCCGTCTGAACCAAAAAATCTTTGGAGAAATCGGGGGGAGTACAGTACTGGTTGTGCACAAAGAGCCTTCTTCAGGACTTGGAAAGATTCCTCTGCTACTGAGGACCATTTCACCATTACAGAGTCTTTCCCTTTCGTAAGGTCTGTCAGTGGGGCAGCTATAGTTGCAAAATTTGGGATAAATCTTCTATAATACCCCGCAATGCCAAGAAAGGCCCTGACCTGCTTCTTGTTTGCAGGACGTGGCCATTCCTGGATGGCTTCTATTTTATTCACTTGAGGTTTTATGACACCACGCCCAATAGTGTAGCCCAAATACTTGGCTTCCTCTAGACCAATGGCACATTTCTTTGGATTTGCTGTAAAACCTTCTTTGAAGAGGGAATCAAGGACAGCCTGGACACGGGGCAAGTGAGACTCCCAGTCAGTGCTATGTACCACTATGTCATCTAGATATGCTGCTGCATATTGTCGGTGGGGTCTTAGAGTCCTGTCCATGGCCCTCTGAAATGTGGCGGGGGCATTTTGCAACCCAAAAGGCATTTTTTTATATTGAAAGGAACCCTCCGGGGTCACAAATGCAGTCTTCTCTTTGGCACTACCAGTCAGGGGTATTTGCCAATAACCTTTTGTCAAGTCCAAAGTGGTCAGATAGCGAGCCTTGCCAAGTCGGTCTATAAGTTCGTCCACTCTGGGCATTGGGTACGTGTCAAACTTTGTCACTGCATTAAGCTTCCTGAAGTCATTACAGAACCTCCAAGTGCCATCCGGTTTTGGGACTAACACGATGGGGCTAGACCAGTCACTATTGGATTCCTCAATGACATCTAGCTCCAACATTCTTTTAACTTCCTCGCTGATGTCCTTTCTCCTCGCTTCAGGAATTCGGTATGGTTTTAGCTTGACACGGACCCCAGGTTCAGTAACAATATCATGCTGAACTGCTGAAGTCGTGCCAGGTAACTCTGAAAATTTCTCTCTATTTCTTATCAGGAATTCTCTAGTTTCCTGCTTTTGAGAATATGACAGGGTGTCTGGAATCGTGACCTCAGGGATCAGAGGGGACTCAGTACCATTAGGCGTTACCGGGAGGGACCTCGCAGTTAACGCCAGTCTATCCTTCCAGGGCTTTAACAGGTTTATGTGGTAAATCTGTTCGGGCTTCCTTTTTCCTGGTTGATATATTTTGTAATTGACCTCCCCAACTCTTTCAATTACTTCAAAGGGACCCTGCCACTTAGCCAGGAACTTGCTCTCAACAGTGGGAACTAACACCAGGACCCTATCACCAGGTGAGAAAACACGGAGTTGGGCCCCCCTGTTGTATATCCTCTGTTGAGCTGTTTGGGCCTGCAGTAAGTGTTCTTTTACCAACGGCATGATTGCTGCAATCCTGTCCTGCATTTGAGCGATATGCTCAATGACACTTTTATGGGGTGTCTGCTCCCCCTCCCAAGTTTCTTTGGCTATGTCCAAGAGTCCCCGAGGGTGTCTCCCATAAAGCAACTCAAAGGGAGAGTACCCCGTGGAGGACTGGGGAACCTCCCTGATGGCAAACATCAAGTATGGTATCAGGAAGTCCCAGTTTTTCCCATCCTTGTCAACAACCTTTTTTAACATGCTCTTTAATGTTTTATTGAAGCGTTCCACCAAGCCATCCGTTTGAGGATGGTACACCGAGGTTCTCAATTGCGTCACCTTAAATAACTTGCACAGCTCTCTAGTTATTCGTGACATAAATGGGGTGCCCTGGTCTGTAAGGACTTCTTTAGGGATTCCAACACGACTGAACACCATAAACAGCTCTTTGGCAATGTTTTTAGCAGACGCGGTGCGTAAGGGAATGGCCTCTGGGTAACGGGTAGCATAATCCATGATTACGAGGATATGCTGATGACCTCGGGCAGACTTGGGGAGTGGACCCACAAGGTCCATGGCAATCCTCTCAAAGGGCACTTCAATAATGGGCAAGGGCACTAAAGGACTTCAGAAGTGTTGTAGTGGGGCTGACATCTGACACACAGGACAGGATTGACAATAATTCTCAATATCCTTCTGTATTCCGGGCCAATAAAACCTGCGCAACACCCTTTCAGTAGTTTTCTCAACCCCTAAATGACCTCCTAGCAAGTGCCCATGGGCAAGTTCCAACACCACCCGTCTGTATGGCTTAGGGACCACCAACTGTTCAACCACTTCATCATTTTTTTTACATACACGATACATTAAATCCTCATTGCTGCTAAAATAAGGAAAACAGAGCCTGTCCCCTGATTCGACAGGTACATCATTAATCACCATTACATTTTCCCAGGCCCTGGCAAGGGTTGGGTCTTTTCTCTGCTCGGTACCAAAATTTTCCTTGTGTACATTAAGGTCAGCAAACTCCAACGTAGGCTCAGATTCAGCAGATGGCTGTCCAGCTCCACTGGTTGTGGGGACCTCCTCAGGCTCCTCCAGCTCTCCTGCCATAACTGAGAAAGGAAAACCTGGGGAGCCCTGAGAAGAGTCCCCTGAACCCATATTGTCAGTAGCGGCCAGGAGTTCTGGCTCTGTCACTGAGTCAGCTACTGCGACCGGGTCGGGACGATCCCACAGTTCCCAAAACTTAGGGAAGTCCCTACCAATGATGCCCCTGGTGCACCAAGTGGGGCACAAGTCTGACCGGATGGGTCACCGTACCTAAGCCAGTTTTAAACTGAACAGTGGCTATAGGATACTCGCGGGTATCCCCATGTACACAGATCACAGCAATTTTTTTAGCATGCAAATTCACAGTGTCAACCATCTCAGCTGTAACCAAAGTCACTAGACTTCCAGAGTCTAGCAAGGTCGTAATAGGCTTATTATTAACAGTCATTTGGCACATGTGTTTTCCCATACTTGGTGCTGCAGCGCATGAAACAGCAGCAAACATAGACTGCCTTCTAATGGACAGATCGCACTGCATTGGTTCATCTGTCAATGGACAGTTTGCTGTAACATGTCCCAGTTCTTGGCAACGAAAACACCTGATGTTTCCCCAGTTTGGTTTGCTGACAGGCAGTAGCTTCCCTTGTTTGGGACGCCAAACTTCAGTCCTGGCACCAAAAATCCTCCCCCCTATTTCCTTGCCATGCTTACCACCCACTTCCCCTGGAACAGTCTTACCGGTTGCCTGGGGAGACCGTGGCTTTGGGCGGAAAGTCCGTGCGGCTGTAGGGGTGGTGACCAGGTTCTCTGCAGCAAAGTACCTTTCAACAAGTTCCACGAGGTTGTCCGCCGAGTTGGGGTCTCCTTGACTCACCCACTTCTGCAGGGGAACTGGTAGTGACCTCAGGAACCGGTCCATGACCACACGCTCCACTATTTGTGGCCCAGACAGGGACTCCGGCTGTAGCCATTTCCTCACCAAGTGAATTAGGTCGAACATCTGCTATCTTGGGGGCCTCTCGTCTTGGAAGAACCAGCTGTTGACCCGCTGTGCTCGAACTGCCAAGGTGACACCATGTCGCGCCAGGATTTCCCGCTTGACCTTTTCATAGTCTCCTGCTTCTGCTGACTCCAAATCATAGTAGGCCTTCTGCGATTCTCCAGACAGCAAGGGGGCGACCAGTCCTGCCCACTGGGTTTTGGGCCAACCTTCCCTCTCAGCGGTCCGTTCAAAGGTTAAGAGAAAGGCCTCTGGATCATCATCTGCAGTCATCTTGGAAAGAAAGCGACCCACATGGATGGCTGAGGGCTTGTCTCCAACAACATTAACTTTAGCAGGTGACCACTGTGCTAGCGTCTCCACAACCGCAGCCAAGGTTTTCCTATCCTCTTTTGCATCAGTGGCTAGCTGTTCAAACAGCCTCTGCGATAGCTCCTGTACAGCACCAATCTGTTGGCACAGCGCCTTGGTTTGCTCCTGTGCGATAGCGTTTGTTTGCTGCAGTGCAGCGTTTGCTTGTTGCTGTGCAGCATTGGATTGTTGCTGTGCAGCATTGGATATCACCAATTGTTTTAGGATTTCCTCCATGTTTAGTCACTCTAGGTACTGGCCTTTTAAGTAGTAACTTACTACAGCTGGTCGCAGTCTCCACCATATGTAACCTGGGGGACAGGTAGCAGGCACAAAGCTCCCTGGGATGAGCAGTCTTTCAGGCACAGATACCAAATCCAGTGGAATAGTGACAAACAGTGCGGTGTTTATTTGTGATATTTACAAGTCTATTTACAGGTGCTGTACAGTGTTCCAAAAAAAACAAATGGGAACAAAAATAGCCAAAACAAAACCTAGCCGTGTCTCGGCACTAACTAAACAATATTTACAGATCCTAACTACTAAGCTGAGCAAGCCTACAGCTTGTCAGCTTCCACATACCTTTTTGCACTCCTACACAGAAGTAGTCTGAGTATCCCAGGCCAAGAGCAAGGGCTGTCTTGCTCAGGTGAGCTTAAATTAGCCTGGGGGAGAGGACCAAGAACTGAACTGGACCATGGATCAGAGATCCCTGAACCTGTATGAGAGGAGCCTGGGAGATGTATAAACCCCGAACAGGACTTTTCCTGGCTCTCTCTGGGACGCTCTGCTACAATATATATATATATATATAACTAATGCCCGGTACACACAATCCGATTATCAGACGAATGATCGTCCGTTTTTTTTTGCATGCTGATCTCACGTCGAATCTGATGAGTTTACTAAAGTCACGAAAATTCCCGTACGACAGCATAAAAATTCGGAAGTGATGTCATGTGTTGTAATGCATTTGTATTGCATTTTCGAACGATAGGTGTACTGATGAAACGAAAATCGTACGATCTGGCATCGTACGAAAAAAATTTCCGTGCATGTCCGATAGAATAATATCGGATAAACTGTCCTGATCGGCTCTCAAAAAGCTCTGTACTAACGATCTGATTATCGTACGATCGATTCGAATGCGGCATTTTTCGTACGATTTTCGGATCGTGTGTACGGGGCATAAGTATGCTCATAAATACTGCTATAACAGACTGTAAATAGTAATGGATAAATCTACATATTATGCAGAGCAATCCCTCTATACTGTGGACATGACTAGAAGGGGAGTGCTGTGAGTTGCAAGGAAAGGTGCTTGAATGTAGAGAAGGAATGAAAAAGTGATACCATTAGGAAACCTATGGCATAGAAAAAAAAAAACATAAAACATTACCTAAAGTGCAAAGTGTAAAAATGTGCATGGGAGTATACCAACAAATGGGATATATAGTGCTTACCAGTAAGTATGTCCTTCATTTATGAGATGGAAAGGCAGTGTGAAAAGAGGGGAGCCCCATGTCAACCTTCCCACTTAGATCCCCCAGCGGGTGCCGCAGGCTACACCCCTAACACCATGTGATATGGCTGATTGTGTGAGCACGAACGGCGATCACCACCTGGGAAGGAGAAGTGCGCATGTGCGCGAATGTCTCCCAGCCGCCTGTGATGGACAAAGCCACGCCATAACATGATGACGCCGCTGGAACTCGGAAGTCCCACGGAAGGTGTGTCGCCACGCCATGACGCGATGACGATGCTGGACTGCGGAGATCACATGACAGGCGTGGAGGCAGATTTCCAATGGGGTTTAGGTTTGGCCTCTGACTATGCAATGCAAGGACATTCACCTTTTTCTCCTTCATCTACTGAGTGGTCATGTTTGCTGTGTGCTTTGGGTCATTGTCATGTTGGAAGGAAACCTTCTTCCCATTGACAACTTTCTGGCAGAGGGCAGCAGATTTTCCTCAAGAATTTGATGGGTTTTTTTTGCCCCATTCATTTTTCCTTCTATCCTGACAAGTACTCCAGTCCCTGCTGCAGGGGAACACCCCCGTATTACCACCTCCATGCTTTACTGTAGGAATGGTGTTAGTTGGATGGTGAGCTGTATTGGATTTCTGCCAGACATATCATTTGGTGTTGAGGCCAAATAATTCAATGTTAGTTTCATGTGACCAGAACACCTTTTTCCACGTGGCCTCAGAATCTTCAAGGTTCATTTAAGTTGGTCAGATGAGACTAAAATTGAATTATTTGGCCTCAACACCAAACACTATGTCTAGCTGAAATCCAATACAGTTCACCTTCCAAATAACACCATTCCTACAGTAAAGCACGGAGGTAGTAATATCCTGCAGCAGGGATTGGAGCACGTGTCAGGATAGAAGGAAAACAGATGGGGCAAAATACCATCAAATTCTTGAGGAAAATCTGCTGCCCTCTGCCAGAAAGTTGTCAATGGGAAGAAGGTTTACCTTCCAACATGACAATGACCCAAAACACACAGCAAAAATGACCACACAGGTGAATGTCCTTGCATGGCCTAGTAGGAGCACAGACTTAAAACCCATTGAAAATCTGTGGAATGACTTGAAGACTGCAGTCCACAAAGGGTCACCATCAAATTTAAATGAACTTGAGCAGTTCTGCAAGGAAGAGTGGGCAACTATTGCAAAGTCTAGATGAGCAAAGTTAGTAGAGACAAATCCCAACAGACTAAAGTCTGGATTTTAAGCACAAGGTGGTCTAACAAAATACTGACATAAGGGGGGGGGGGGGGGGGGTGATCCTTTTTCCAACTCAATGATAGTGTTTTTGATTTTTTCTGACATGTTGGTGTTATATTTTTCACTTGGATGTTATAAGTTGCACTAGTAAATACAGCTGGATAAAACTAAAACTGTGTCTTAATTCAAGGCTAAAAAGCAGCAAAAATAGATTTTCTTGTTAAAGCGGGGTGATTATTTTTTATACCCATTGCATTTACTGTACCTACAGGTAAACCTTATATAGGCTTACCTGTAAGTATAAATCAATAAAAACACCTTTACTACCACTTTAAGTGTGCATATAACATATCTTTGAAATTGCTGCGGATGCGGTTCCATAGGTATGGCATATCCATATGACCACAGTGATCGCCGCTGTCTGCTGAGCAGTTGCCCTGCTGCATAGTGACATCAGGAAGACGCTTTGCATTTGTTTTATCACCCGCTGACCCCCTATCTAAACTAGAGCATGCAGTAATGAACTGGCATGTTGCTTTCGGCAGGCTGTACCACCGCATAACGTAATCCATTCAAATGAAGGGGGTTGCTTCACAATGGTCCTGCAGCATGGTGGGTGGGCGTTTTGAGATTTTTAAGCAGGCTGTAAGGAAATTACATATCGCCTCCTCACCTTCTGTCAAATGCCCTATGAATAACGATCCACAGCAAATGGCTTTTCAGAAGGGAAGCAGTAAAGCCACATGTGTGAACAAGCCCTACCAGCCTTGCCACCCTTGGCCATGACCTTTATTGGCTACACGAAAACCTGGCCCTGAGATAAAAACAAAGACTGACAGAACTGCCATGCTGTAATTTTTCTCAAAAGTGGTTACCTGTGCCCCGCTCAAAGCCTCTGCAAGCCATTGGTATACAACAGTCAAAAGAGTCCACAACCAGGAAGGTTCAAATCCAACCTTCTTCATTGAAAACGATGCTGGGGTATAATACCGGGAACAAAAGAGTTGATGAGTTTCAGCCATGACTAAGGCCTGCATAAGCTGAAACGCGTCAACTGTCATGAACAAGGCTTGCATAGGCTGAAACGCATCAACTGTTTTGTTCCTGTTTTTTTACCCCAACATAGTTTTCAGTAAAAAAAATTGGATTTGAACCTTCCGAGTTGCCGGCTTTTTTTACTGTCGGCCCTGAGAAAGCATTTAGTAGTAGGTAAATGCACAATACTGCAATCGTATTTGATTAATCACTAAATCATGCATAAAGCAAACCATAGGGAGCTATTGGTATGATTGTGGTAAGGACAGTATACTGGACTGTACTTAGGAACAAGAACTTGGAAATGCGTCAATGTACTCTATAAATCATTGTGCAATCTGTCAGTACTAAATTAATTTGAGACACAATAAATCTTTCAAAGACCGAATTTGTTCTGCAGAAATAATGCCGCATTGTCAACTGTTCCATCTTATTTTTAGAGTAATCTCAAAGACAATTTCCATCCCTGCATAATAAGAAAGACAAGGTCATTGTAAAAAGGCAAAATACAGCATTAATTAAGCTGTAGCCATTTCTAGGGTCAAAGTTAATTTAAGAAATGCTGCGTGCCAAGACTGCATGCAAGAAGATTTACAGAGGAGCTTCATGGCTAATGCAGTTGAAGCTCCAACTGCAGTCATTTTCTTTTGCCAGGTTTTTGCTATTTGCATTAAGTGATGCAAATTTTACTTTAAAGTAGATATTCTCAACCAAAGCTCCATGGAACCTTAGGTTCTTTTTTGATCGGTTGCTAGGAGATCCTTGCGCTATGGCTGATTGACCTCCCAGGGTGAACGCCACTTGTCTGAGCCAGTGGAATTACACCAATGACCTTTTTAGCTATCTCAAATGATGGCATTTTGACCACCAATATAAGGGAGGAATTCTTCTCACTGACCTCCAATGTAAGGGGGAAATTCTTCTCACCTACCACCAAGGTAATGGTAAATTCTTCTCACCTACCACCAAGGTAATGGTAAATTCTTCTCACCTACCACCAAGGTAATGGTAAATTCTTCTCACTGACCTCCAATGTAAGGGGGGAATTCTTCTCACCTACCACCAAGGTAATGGTAAATTCTTCTCACTGACCTCCAATGTAAGGGGGGAATTCTTCTCACCTACCACCAAGGTAATGGTAAATTCTTCTCACCTACCACCAAGGTAATAGTAAATTCTTCTCACTGACCACCAATGTAAGGAGGAAATTCTTCTCACTGACCATCAAAGTAAGGAGGAAATTCTCACTGGCCACCAAAGTAAGGAGGAAATTCTTCTCACTGACCACCAATGTAAGGTGGAAATTCTCACTGACCACTAATTTAAGCAGGGATTTCTTTTTACTGACCACCATTGTAAGGAGGAAATTCTTCTCACTGACCACCAATGTAAGCGGTGAATTCTTTTCACTGACCACCAATGTAAGGTGTAAATTCTTCTAACTGACCACCAATATAAGGTAGAAATTCTCACTGACCACTAATGTAAGCAGGAAATTCTTTTTACTGACCACAATTAAAGGGGGAAATTATTCTTACAGACCACCAATGTAAGGTGGAAATTCTCACTGACCACCATTGCAAGGAGGAAATTCTTCTCACTGATTACCAATGTAAGCGGTGAATTCTTTTCACTGACCAC
Organism: Lithobates septentrionalis; assembly: GCA_037952835.1. Classification (NCBI taxonomy): domain Eukaryota; kingdom Metazoa; phylum Chordata; class Amphibia; order Anura; family Ranidae; genus Lithobates; species Lithobates septentrionalis. The sequence goes on along the minus strand of JBBDGP010002643.1, from coordinate 163,866 downwards.
CAATGTAAGCGGTGAATTCTTTTCACTGACCACCAATGTAAGGAGGAAATTCTTCTCACTGATGTAAGGTGGGAATTATCACTGACCACTAATGTAAGTGGGGAATTCTTTTTTATGACTTCCATTGTAAGGGGGAAATTCTTCTCACTGACCACCAATGTAAGATGGAAAATATTCTCACAGACCACCAATGTAAGGAAGAAATTCTTCTCACTGGCCACCAATGTAAGGTAGAAATTCTCACTGACCGCTAATGCTAAGGCCCGTACACACGATTTGACAACAAACATGCAAATTAGCTGTTTTGGAGCAACATCCGACCGCGTGTACGCTCCATCGGACAAACTTTTTCTGTTTTCATCGGACTTTTGTTGGCTGTGCGAATGCACAAACTTTCCGGCAACAAAGGTCCGATGGAGCAAAGTCCGTTCGTGTGTACACAAAACCATTGGACTTTTGTACAAACTACAGTACGCAGCCGCGAGAATGTTTCCAGTGCGATCCCATCGCGCTGGTTCTCTGCGACAGGGTACTGTACATCTCACGCTGGCTGCAATAGGAAAAACACATTTTCCTATTGCAAATGGTGGTCAGGAAAAAGAAATCCTCACTAAAGGCCCATACACATGATAGGACTTTGTACAAACTTTCCCGTGGATTTTTGTACAAAGGGCATTGGCCATAAGTTTGTATTGCATACACACGGCAGAACTTTTTCAGCCAACTTTCACCAAATCACATGGTTTTTCAGCTCTTTACCACCACCCTTTGATAAACTTCTGTATTGTCTGATATTGTGTCAATCTCGCCGCTTTTATCGGAGAGATTGACACCTTGCAAGCCGGGTTCACACTGGTGCGGGGATCCGCCTTGGATCCCTGCCAATGCCAGGCACTGTGTTTGGTATGAATCATGAGGGGGAACTCCACGCCAAATTTTAAATAAAAAACTGTCATGGGTTCCCCTCCAGGGGCATACCAGGCCCTTAGGTCTGGTATGGATTTTGGGGGGAGCACCACGTCGTTTTTTCGGCGTAGGGGGTTCCCCTTAAAATCCATACCAGTAACACTTGGAAATTACTTAGCAATCAGCAACTGTTTAAACAATAAACACCTTAGTCAGTAGTATGCAAAGTACAGTTAAGCTAACAGAAGTATGTAACATACAACATAATGTGTAATGGGGTCAGGAGTATATAAAAGTACATAGAATGTAGAGCACAAGAGTCAGGTCTATGTAAGGTACAACATATCAAAGTATACAGAATGCAGGAGTTAGAAACTTAACACAGCCAGGAGGACTTTAGCCCCCACCCAACCGTGGAATAGAACTGGTGATCCCACTTCTGACCCCTCCAGATTTGTCTCCCTATTTTCTGACTTCTTATATTGCCTACATAGCATACCCTCCTCCTTCTCAATCAACAAAGCAAACCAATTCTTCCAACATTTATGGATATCTTTGAAGCTAAGGTTCCCTTAGCTATTAAATCCTTGAAGCCGACAAAACACCTGGTCCAGATTTTCAGGTCATTATTATAAAAAATATTTCTCGCTTCTACTTCCACATTTGATTCAAACAAGGAGCCTTCCTCTCTACCATCTCTCTGCAAGTGCACATAACTATGAATCCCAAAGGTCCAAACATGGCCTCTGATCCCCAACAGTTTGAACCTATTTTCCTACCTAATGTGGACCTGAAACAGCTGGGCAAAGTCCTTATTTCAATGGACCAATAAATACCAGACCATCCTTAGGGACCAAGTGGGGTTTGTTCCAGGACAATATACAATCCGGGGCTTCCTCTAACCCCTTGACTTATTCGAGTATGATTCCGTCTCCCGGAACTATCTGCATGATGTACTATAGAGATGGGGCTTGTTGTGAATATCTGCCTTATTTTCTACCCCGTCAGCTACAGATACACAGAATAGTATTCTGAAGCATTCTATATCTTCCGATACACGCAACATCATTGTCAGTTATGCCCAATCCTTTTCATCTTGGCCATATAGTCTTTGGCAACGGTGGCCAGGAACAACTCTGACATAACCGGGTTTTGTACTGCTGGACTCCACTACAAGGTTATTTTATTTGCGGATGACTCCCTTTTAGTCCCCACCAAGCCTCTCACTACTCTCCCAAACCTCCACCCAACCCTGGCTCAATTTAACCAACTGTCTGACCTTACGATAAACAAAAAACAAAATCTACAGATTTGAATGTCACACTTTGATTTCTCACATTCAGTCCCATTTTCCCTACCACTGAATGTCTTTGACACTGGACAATCTGGGCATCAAACTAACCCCTAACTATGTAAAAGTTGCATAGTCTAAATCTCTTGGTCTCGGTCTGATACACAGGTAAGTTAATGTCCCATTTCTTACTGGGTATGGAACATCCAAGGCCCTTTGTCTGGTGGACTACTCATGGCTTCACTCACATATATATTTTCTTTTACTCCACTCTAAATATACTCACCTCTTTCGTATGTTCAGAAATAGGGGCAAGATTTCACTGACTCCTGGAAGCAGAGGACTGGGGAAAAATCTGATGCAGAATAGTTAAATGTTCTCTGGATGTGGCTTGCAAGGTTCTCTTTTGATATTATTGAGTACCAGCTCATACTGTCCTGAATTACAGTGGCAGGTGTTTTTTGGGGGTGTGGTCAGTGCGGTGATATATTATGCATTTGGTGGTCCTGCCCGAAGTTGATCGCATTTAGGTCCAGGATGGACCAAAGGACTCACAGGTGGATCTCCTCCACCATATTATTCCAGGTCTCTTTTCCTCCCAACAGAAATTGGCTACTTATTTGTGTCTGGCTGCTAAACAAACAATATCCAAAGTATGGTAGAAAACTACAGTCTATTTTCAAGTCGTTAAGGAACAAACTAATATGATGCTGGTTAACAATAAACTATCAACGACTCACAAGCCATAGTTCAGACATATGGGAACCATGGTTTACTTTTTCCTTCCTGTCTTTGAGCTCTTCTGGCTTGAGTACAATTTTTTATTTGTCTTGAGTCCATGATGGATGCATTTTTATGTGTTATTTCCCCTCTACAGACGCCTTTGATTTGGCTTTGTTCTCCAATCTGGTCAGTGGGGGAAGAAAATGTCCTGCCTTTGGCAGTCCTTGGGAGGAAGTATGCCCCAAGGTAAGTGATGAAAAAAGAGAAATGTCTCAGCATTGATGGTCAATGGGAGGAAAAAAATGTTGGCTGACAATTCACTTCCAAAGCTGCACAAGCCCTTGACCCATGCACTGTGTTGCAGTATGACACAATAACTTATAAAGGTGCTACAATCTGCAGTTAAAATTTTTTGAATGACCTCACAATTAGCCGGCCTCTTTTCTGAGAAGCTAACTATCATGCAGTGATGTTCTCCTCAACTCATGGTGACACAAGGTAGAACATCTGTATTCTCTCACTATCCTGGTTGGCACAGACTGGTTCCTCCTGTTGACCGTTACATCAAAACTTTTCCTTGTAGTGATGTGGTAGTCGAAAGGAAGGACCATTCAGAGTTGCAGGATACGCAGAATATCTACACTTTTGGTAGTGTCAGTTTCAAAAGGAATTTCACCTGGGGATCACTCTGCAGTGTTTGGCAGTGCAAGCAGCAGGAAAGGTAAATATTCCTTCTGCTTCTTTACATACTTTGAGGAAGCAACAGTCACTTTAACCTAAATTGTAATATGCTTAGAATATCTTTAAAAACTCAACCTGTTATAGGTAGATTCTCATCTGTCACCAAGATACACTACGAAAATAAAATTGTCAATAACATTACAGAATGGCAACTATGAGTCACAAGAGAAGAGTTTGGCAGATAACAGAAAATTCTATTTCAGGTATAAGTTTTTTTTTTTTACCAGACAGGCTTTCTTGGATAAAAATATATAAGCCACATATTCTTTAACCTCCCTGGCGGTATGATTCTTTCTGATTTTAGGTGCTGAAAGCGGTACAATTATTTTGCATGGAAATTTGGCGTTTTATATTGTAGGTCTGTAATTATTAACAATAACACACTTAAATCTGTCCAAACAAGAGTCTAGTAGATATCTCGGGTATGATAAAGTTTGAAACACAAAAACATAAATTATAATATAATAAAAAAAAAATAATAATTAAAAAAAATAAAAATAAATAGTAATAAAATAAATTTCCACACGATTCACTATCGCTCAATTCTGCAAGTGTTCTAATTTACTATCGCTGTTTTCTAGCTGGTCTAAAGCCATTTTTGACGTAAAGGGACACTTTTTGGTTGCTATGGACAATCTCCAGTTTCCAGGCAGAAAGAACAGTATATGCAATATAAAACTGCATGCAGGGCATGGGCCAGAGCACTGGGGACAAATGGGATGTGAAATGATTTTATACAGTACTGTAATCTGTAAGATTACAGTACTGTATGTGTTATGCTTTTTACATTCTTTTGAATTTGCCGCCAGGCTCCGCCCCGTGCGTCGCGACGCTCGCAGGGAACGGAGCCTGGCACAGAGAGGCTTCGGAACAGGACACAGCCCGCGGACACTGCGGGGGACATCGCAGGATCACGGGGACAAGGTAAGTAAGGAGGCACCAGGATCCTGCGATGCAATCCCGAGTGTGGCTCGGGGTTACCGCTAATGGTGCTGAATTTTAACCCCGAGCCACACTCGGGAAAACCGCCAGGGAGGCTACGCATCTCTGCTGAGAATACCCATCCTGAGTATTCTGATGGGATACCTAAATTGTATGGCCCATTTGTGTGCAACATAATAAAAAGCTTAAAGCTAAAGGTATAGTTAAAAATCTTTTTATTCTCTACAGCTTTAGTTACATTACTTAACTGTAATAAAGTATGTCCCATGATGTGCAGGACGCTGGATTCTGTAGAAATCTTCACTGAAGGACTACCCTGTCCTCTTCCTGCTGCTGAACTTCTGGCGCTGTGGGGTTAACAGCTTTGGGTCTCTGGGCTCAGCTGCACTAAAGCTGATCTGATGGAAATATGTCCTCTGATTTGGCAGGGGTCGAGCATAGGGAACCCAGTGACAAGGAAGCAGGCGATGTGTCTGACTCAGTGGTGGCCCTAAATACGTCCTCTTCAGCGGGGCCAGAGCAACTGTCTGCAGCGGAAGGGTTAGAACATTTCTGAAGTGGATTGTCTGGCTTCTGGGTCGATGTAGCATGTACCAGATTTGGTTCCAGCAGAGGCTGCTATAGAGAAAGTGAGCACACCGTCACCTGAATTGACTCCATCACCTGAACCTACTTTATTATCCTATTATCCAGGAACAAATGAAGGCCACTGTTGAAACGGATACCATGTAGCTGGAAGTGAAACAGCCATCTGAGAAAAAGGACAGTCTGACCCCTGGACAAGTGAGCTACAGACTCCCTTTTTTGTCACCAGAGGCACCTACTACTCTTGGTGCTTTGTGGTCAGAAAATTGGGACTCAGGTGATTGTGATACCAAGGCAGCTGCCCCCCTGGGGGAGTACACAGTTCCCATTTGGGCACCAAATTCTTATTTGCCTCAAGAGGTTAACATTTTTTTAACTGCCACAGTGCACACTAATGTGCATCATCCAAAAGGCCTACAGACATACTGCTTTCTCTATGGCCCCTTTAACACATGCAGACCATTTGTCTGTTTTTTTATCCATCCGTTGACAGATGGAGAACAGACATCAATGCATCTCTATGGAAAAACAGATGTAAATGGATGATCATCCATTTAAAATAGTATACATCCGCATCCGTCAACATCCGTTTTTTGGAACAGATCAAAGCCCTATTTTTGTTCCATTAAAAAAACAAAACAAACAAAAAATCAGTTTTTGCATTGGTAAAACTGATGAGAAACTGATAAGCAGTTGATGAGAAACTGATGTAAACTAATGAAAAACTGATGTAAACCGATAAAAATCTGATGTATCTGTTTTTTTCTTTGAAAAAACGTGACTGAACTGATGAAATGAACAGTCCGCATGTGTGAAAGGGCCCTATATTTCTAAAGGACTGTTTCAGCTCATTGATAAAAAGAGTCAGGAGATCTATGAGCGCTGTGTTTGGGATCATCTCTGTGCGCCAGAACACTTGCATTGCCTAGAGGCGGATAAGGATATCGCTCACAACTTTTAATGCTGTTTGTGTTAGTTCCGCTTGGGCCAACACATTAAGATGAACAAATGCAGTGGCGGCCCGTAATGCAGGGCGCATGGGTGCCGCCCCCCCTCCTATTCATGTATCCAACCCCCTAAACTACATGCGGGGCGCCGGGTGCATAGACTCCAATGGGGCTTCTTTTTTTTTTTTTTAAGCATTATGATTAGAGCCAGAGGCTGTAATAGGCTTCAAAAAAGGGTGGGCTCGGGGCGCAGAGCACTGCGCCCTGAGCCCACCCAGTAGTGTGACAATTGCAAATTATTATTTGCTATTGTCTTCCTGATTCTCCTCCTGGTCAATCAGGAAGCAGGTCCCGAGACCCATCACCTGATTGGCCGAGAGGAGAAGCGATCCTATTGACTGCCTAGGAGGAAGAGGGAGGAGGAGGGAGGAGACGCATGGTGGAATCTGTCGTAATGCCGAGGAGGAGACGCAGGGGAAGCCGCCACTCGCCGCCCTGAGGAAGCGCTGCCCGTGACCTAGATGTGGTAAGTGCGGGGCTGATGACCGACCAGGGAGGGGGGGTTGGGTGGCTGTGGGTGCATTGTTTACCGCCCCCCCCCCCAGAAAATATACCACCAGCCGCCACTGGACAAATGTATACTTGTACGGCTGGGAGAAGAAGACATTCATTTCAAGGGCCATCGCCCTCAGACTGGGAAGTGGGTCAATGTTCCTGACCCTTGGTATTATCTGTAGACAATGTTTTATGTTTATATGTCATGCTTTGCTATATTTGCTCCTGAATATGTTTGTGATCTATTCTTATGTTACTATAAGTGCCTAGCCACTCTGTGTTATGTAGTGTTGATGTTATGAGTAATTTATTGTTTATCATAGATAGGTTGTGCCTCTTTGGTCAGAGGGGTACTGGACATGGCCTGAGGACGTGCCATTGTTAGAAGGGGGAAAGCGTTAGATGCTGAACTGTATAAACCAGGGGTTCATATTATGACCACCGCAATTAGTCATGGATAGGCTCCTACAAATGTAATTGTCATTGGCTCTTTACCTGGTACATTTATTGACCTGTTTCCATCTTGAGTTGGTTGCAAGATAATCAATACACAAATAAACCCACCTGATGTTCGTAGGTATGGTTATTACTGGCATTTGCACAATAGTACTTGACTTTTTGTGAAGATGATGTTCTTTCATTCAGTACCATGTTATTTGTGCTTGGTATGTTCTATGAAATCTAATATTCTTTTTCACTTGATTGTACTTTTGATATAATGTGCTGTCGATTTTGCTCTTTGAAATCCATAAAAAGAGTTTTGATTAAAAACAAATGGGGGGGGGGGGGGAGTGTAGGCAGCAGTTAATTTATTACCCCTTTAAGTTAGAGTTTTTCATTAGGTTCTCCAGGAAGTGAGGTCCTATCAGAATCATATATGTATAGGTGGGATGGAGCTTAGGGAGGCAGATGTGCATACCTGATAACTTTCTGAGATGGGAATGAGGGACACCTATTAGCAAACGTATGTAGGCATAGGACACACACCCTGCCAAGCCCCCCTTGAAGGAGAATTATACCAAAAAAAATTGTTGGTTAAACCCACAAGTGCTTTTTTTTACCTCTATTATTCCTTTATATTGGCATTTGGAATTTACAAATGCAGCAATTTAGAAATTGGATAAAAAGTTTAGCACTGTGAAACACTTTTTGATCGATAAGTAGTTAATTTTACATAGTTACATAGTAGGTGAGGTTGAAAAAAGACACAAGTCCATCAAGTCCAACCTATGTGTGTGATTATGTGTCAGTATTGCATTGTATATCCCTGTATGTTGTGGTCATTCAGGTGCTTATCTAATAGTTTCTTGAAGCTATCAATGCTCCCCGCTGAGACCACCGCCTGTGGAAGGGAATTCCACATCCTTGTCGCTCTTACAGTAAAGAACCCTCTACGTAGTTTAAGATTAAACCTCCTTTCTTCTAATTTTAATGAGTGGCCACGAGTCTTGGTAAACTCTCTTCTGCGAAAAAGTTTTATCCCTATTGAGGGGTCACCAGTCCGGTATTTGTAAATTGAAATCATATCCCCTCTCAAGCGTCTCTTCTCCAGAGAGAATAAGTTCAGTGCTCGCAACCTTTCCTCAAAACTAATATCCTCCAGACCCTTTATTAGCTTTGTTGCCCTTCTTTGTACTCGCTCCATTTCCAGTACATCCTTCCTGAGGACTGGTGCCCAGAACTGGACAGCATACTCCAGGTGCGGCCGGACCAGAGTCTTGTAGAGCGGGAGAATTATCCTTTTATCTCTGGAGTTGATCCCCCTTTTAATGCATGCCAATATTCTGTTTGCTTTGTTAGCAGCAGCTTGGCATTGCCTGCCATTGCTGAGCCTATCATCTACTAGGACCCCCAGGTCCTTTTCCATCCTAGATTCCCCCAGAGGTTCTCCCCCCAGTGTATAGATTGCATTCATATTTTTGCCACCCAAATGCATTATTTTACATTTTTCTACATTGAACCTCATTTGCCATGTAGTCGCCCACCCCATTAATTTGTTCAGGTCTTTTTGCAAGGTTTCCACGTCCTGCGGAGAAGTTATTGCCCTGCTTAGCTTAGTATCGTCTGCAAATACAGAGATTGAACTGTTTATCCCATCCTCCAGATCGTTTATGAACAAATTAAATAGGATTGGTCCCAGCACAGAACCTTGGGGAACCCCACTACCCACCCCTGACCATTCTGAGTACTCCCCATTTATCACCACCCTCTGAACTCGCCCTTGTAGCCAGTTTTCAATCCATGTACTCACCCTATGGTCCATGCCAACAGACCTTATTTTGTACAGTAAACGTTTATGGGGAACTGTGTCAAATGCTTTTGCAAAATCCAGATACACCACGTCTACAGGCCTTCCTTTATCTAGATGGCAACTCACCTCCTCATTGAAGGTTAATAGATTGGTTTGGCAAGAACGATTCTTCATGAATCCATGCTGATTACTGCTAATGATATCGTTCGCATTAATAAAATCCTGTATATAGTCCCTTATCATCCCCTCCAAGAGTTTACATACTATCGATGTTAGGCTAACTGGTCTGTAATTCCCAGGGATGTATTTTGGGCCCTTTTTAAATATAGGTGCTACATTGGCTTTTCTCCTACCATTCCAGTCAGTAGACTATCTGTAAAAATTAGGAACAACGGTCTGGCAATCACTTGACTGAGTTCCCTAAGTACCCTCGGATGCAAGCCATCTGGTCCCGGTGATTTATTAATGTTAAGTTTCTCAAGTCTAATTTTAATTCCGTCCTCTGTTAACCATGGAGGTGCTTCCTGTGTTGTGTCATGAGGATAAACACTGCAGTTTTGGTTACTGAAGCCCCCCGATTCACTCGTGAAGACTGAGGAGAAGAATAAATTCAATACCTTTGCCATCTCCCCATCCTTTGTAACCAGATGTCCTTCCTCATTCTTTATGGGGCCAATATGGTCTGTCCTCCCTTTTTTACTGTTTACATACTTAAAGAATTTCTTGGGATTTTTTTTGCTCTCCTCCGCTATGTGTCTTTCATGTTCTATCTTAGCTGTCCTAATTGCACCTTTACATATCCTGTTGCATTCTTTATAAAGTCTGAATGCTGAGGATGATCCCTCAACCTTGTATTTTTTGAAGGCCTTCTCCTTTTTAATTTTAATATACAACTATATAGATCAGACCTAAATGAGAGACACATGAGGAGGAATAAGGGACAGAGGTACTTTGTTCCAAATGAGGGACAATCCCTTGAAATCAGGGACAGTTGGGAGCTATGGATATGAGTTGTGCTGGGAAGGAACCAGAACATAGAGATGTGAGGCTGAGGACTAGTTTTCCCTTAGTGGGCTCCCCTGGCACTGGATTTGTGTCTAAAGTGCATCCCTGATCCCAGGACAAGGACTTTTTTATAAAGTAAATAAAAGTTGGAGGAGCTTAGGACACAGTCTGCTGAATTCATTGTATCAAGCAGCAGCAGCAGCTTGCGTAGCAAGCCTTGTCCTTACAAGCCAGCTGAGATCTGCCTATCTGCTTATCTGCATGCCTAAAACAAGTCAGACACACGTGAGTGTATCACTGCGCTGTTTTGGCTGTGAACTTTTATTGTAACAATATTGCGCAATGTTTTCTCTCTTTGTTTATTTTACATAAAACCACTTGATACTGAGAAAATTACCATTCATTGTGGCTGTGGAAGAAATAGCTCAGAGGGTGAACAAATAATTACTGCAGGAATCCAGATACCCCAGATTACTGAGGATTGAACTGTCGCCTGCTACTTATCCTATCTCATGAATTTAACCATCTATATTTAATCAGATTCTATTGGCACTATTTATCTATTTATACTCATCAATTGTATATATATTGCACCTTTATAAGCATATCAATTATTTATTTTTATTACGGAGGATTCAACACTTATCACAGGGAATATATCTAATTTATTTATTTATTGGCACTAATTTGGATTGATTACCATTTGCAAACGCATTTTTAGTATATCTATACACAATTGTTGCTTAGTTTACTTTGGAGATATCGCACCACTTCCAGTGGATTTGTATAACTGGAGGAACACAGTTTTTAAATATTTGCGATTTTTTTTCATATATTTGCGATTTTATTTATATATGCGATTTTTTTAGCGATTTGGTAAAAAAAACATTTCACATAGTTTTTTTAGCACAAAAAATTATTTTCTCACGTTGATTGAACTTTATTTATTTATTGGCACTAATTTGGATTGATTACTATTTGCAAACGCATTTTTAGTATACTATACACAATTGTTGCTTAGTTTATTTTGGAGATATCGCACCACTTCCAGTGGATTTGTATTACTGGAGGAACACAGTTTTTATATATTTGCAATTTTTTTCATATATTTGCGATTTTATATATATATGCGATTCTTTAGCGATTTGGTAGCAATTTTTTTCACATTGGTTTTATAGCACAAAAAAATTATTTTCTCACATTGATTGAACTTTGTATCAGAGCGCATCAATCTATGTTATAAGGACTTTTTTATGCCACTGAAGTGGATATTGTTTACTGCAATAACACTGTGATACTATCTGTGAAGATGTAATACATATTCCAAGTGTTTTTCAAGCCTCAATAAAAGATTTGGACTGTGCCTCTAGGTGGAGTGCAGTGATTCATGAAGATGCCTGATACTTGTAAGAGCGTGTGACTTGGGACAGCACACAGCTAGGCCACAAGCACTGGACAGGTCCATCTCATATTTAACTCAGGAGTGAAAGAGGGACAGGATCCAGATAAAGACTAAAGTAGTGCAAACCTGGTCAGGTTGGGACTGGTTGTGATTAGGGGAAGAAGCTGCCCTTCTGGAAGTGAGGAGCAGACCCCTCCACAGAACATGCATCAGGTGACTTGGGCCCCATGTCACATAGGTCCCAGGTGTTCAGATGGACTATCTGAGCCCTAAAGTGGAACCACAAATAAGACACACTGCCTTGTGCAATGAGTGTTCACAGCCAATGGGTTGTTGCTATTGGTGACCAGGTACATGGTGAGTGAAGGGATTACAACCCACCAATAATGCACATTGGCAGAAAATGTGTTCTGCGTGGGCTATGAACTAATTGCAGGTCGAGAAATTAGACTCTGGACAACCCTGTTCTGTAGTAGGCCCCCCTAGGTGTAATGGTGTCAGAAGTCTGTGGTGCTGAGCTCTTGTAGATCGCCAACTCGGGGTTCCCCGTGGTGCGGAATCTAAGCCCCAGCCTGCTTTTTCACCAGAGCCCCTGATGGTGGTGATGGATTTGCAGCAAGCTGGAACCAGGTTGCGACCCCCAGGTACACCCAGATGATGATGCAGAGACCACTCGCATGTGCAGAGTTAAAGCACCAGACGAAAGGAAATCCAGAAGACAAGGTCAGGGCGGGAAGTGAATAAGCACAGATGGCAAATGAAGCCGGGGTCGGTACACAAGTAGTCAGACACAGTATAGACAAGAGGTATGCAAACGGGTGGTCAGAGAACTGTGAAGTTGCTCAGGCAATGTGGGTTACACTGAGCATGTCTTGTACAGACAAGCAAACTAGGAGGCAGGCCAGAAAGTGATGGAAGCGAAGGAAATAAAAGGCCACAGAATAGCAGACGATGCCCATAGGTAAGCACAGCCAAACCCCACATGTGAAAGGAATCAGGTCAGAGAAACACTGCAGCAAGAAGGTAAGAGTACACAAGCAGGGGGGCGTGTCCAAGATGGCGACGTGAGCAGCTGCTTTCTCTCGGGCTCCGTTGTATCGCTACTGATATTTCAGCTCCTGAGGGTGTATTTCCTCCTGCTGTGACCGCTTGTCCCCAGAATGAGATGCAGATCTTCCACCGCACTAACTGGGAAGGGGAAGAAGCTTCGCTTTCCTCCGATATCGGAGGAATCCCCACGGGCCCCAGTCTCCCGCGTGGCGGCCCGCTCCAGGCGCCGTTCCCACATGGCCTCCCGGATGGATCCTATGGAGTCGGCTGACTCCCCACCACCAGACCTCACAGACGTTATGGCAGCTATTGCTACCTGCCAGGCCACGCTGACTGCAAAAATGGAGGCAGTTCAGACGGATGTGGGCCTTCTGCGACAAGACATAGGCAAGCTCCGCTCCAGAGTCACTGAAACAAAACAAACAGTGGGGCAGACAGAGGATACTGTGGCGGAGCACCACAACGCCATCCACACCCTGCAGACAAAGGTAAAGGCCCTTGAATACAGGGCGGAGGACGTGGAGAACAGGAACAGGAGTAAGAACCTCCACATTGTGGGCCTGGCTGAGGGGGAGGAAGACCAGAACCCGGCCACCTTCGTGGAAGACATGCTGCGCAACCTGCTCCCGGATGCCCACTTCTCTCCTCATTACGCAGTGGAAAGGGTGCATCGCGTTCCGCCTAAGCCTAGACCCCCTGGGAATCCCCCGAGAACCTTCATCCTTCGGATGCTTAACTTCAGGGATAGGGATGAAGTGCTCCGTGCCTTCAGGACTCTGGGAGATTTCTGCTTTCATAATTCCAAGCTGCTGATTTTCCCAGACTACTCGGTGGAGACGCAGAAGCTTAGAAAGTCGTTTGACTAGGTCAAGGCCATTCGTTACAGTGTTCTGTTTCCAGCCCGACTGAGGGTTCAAGACGAAGAAGCGACCCGCTTCTTCACCTCACCAAGGGAAGCCTCAGCCTGGCTGGAGTCCCTGCCATCTCTTCGCTGATTTTGTGGATCTGTGAGTGTATCATTGGGAGAAGTCTCAGTTTAAGTTACACTCCCTGCCCTGCTGTGTAGCAGGCCTGTGGGGATGGACTGAATGCCTGCTTTACACCTGTTGTGCCTTTGTTACTTAGTTTCAGTGCACATTCCTGCCTCTGCTTACAGCACCACTGCAAATACCTGACGCATGCCTTGGGATCAGGGCGATGTGAGTATTTTATAATAAGCAAGATGCACTGTTTGATTTCTGGCTGTGACGGGCTCTCGGGCCTACACTGATCCACCCGAGGGGGAGCTCATAGCGGACTCTGCTACAGTGTTATGGTATCTGTTGCGCCTCCTCCGTTGAGGGACTTTGTAACCTAAGTTGGTATCCCTGACACAGTCAGGTGATATTCAATACTGTGTCTCATCCACCAGTTTGCACTGTTTTACTTTTATATTTAGCTCTTCTCGTTTTTTAAATTTTTGCATATGGCTGACTTACCTCAGGAGAATTACTCCTTTCTGCTCATGATTGATCAGCATCTCTCCATCATGGGGGATGCTTCGATTACAGGGAATGACTATGCTGACTCTGCACCCCCCAGAGACTGTCCTGTGAGGGGTGGCTCACCTATGGCACAGGACACCCCTTTGCAGCCAACAAGCTGAAACAGCTTTTGGGAGGTAGACCCTTCCAAGTTCTGAGAGGGTAGGTGGGTGGGTTGGTGGGGGAGGGAAAGTGTTGCCCTATATGGGCCCATGTCTTATTTGGTTTTATGTTTGTTCTCTATTGCATGACATTACCATTATCTATTACTGTGCTTGGATGTTTATTACTGCCACATAACCTTTACTGCTTTCTCTGAGTCCGGTGGCCTTGGTTGGGTGTAGTGCATACCTTTGCTCCTCAATCTTATTATTATATCTTCTATTTTCTATTATTTTCAATCATATTTTCTGTTTCATATCCTAGTTATCCTTTTGCAGTTATAAGCAACTGAATAAAGTTTTCCCTCGACTGATTGGATTTCCCTGCCCCTTCAGCGCCCCTGTCTTAAACTTTTTATATACCTTTTAGTACGTACTGAGGCCATGTTGGCCCCAATAATCGGGACAAGTATCGGCTCTGAGAGAGCTGTTTGTCACTAATTAATATTCCTTCTCTTTTTAGTTTTTTTAGCTGCCTCTTGCCCACTGCAGCCACACCACGGTGGTGGTGGGTCACCACCCTCAGGGCGGACCTCGTGCCAACTTTGCCGGCTGGGTGCACTGGGGTAGGTATGGGGACTTCTTGGGGGTTTTGGGGTGTGTGTTCCCACGGTGAGTGGGAGGGGTGGGATCTTCAGTACCTTGTCGCCTCAACCCTCAATGTCACGCATTATGTATTTATTTTGTCATGTTATTTTGTATCCCTTTTTCTTTTACAATTCAATTTATGCTATGTTCTTTTGTAGAGTTATATCCATTACACCGGTCAAGTCCTATTCCCCTGAGTAAACCAATGTCTTGGCGAAACATGTAGGGAAAACCTGACCTGCAAATGCAAATGCATATCGGCCTACACCATTCTGCCCATTAACAAATATTATGTGCTCCCATTTTAATGTTTAATTTGATTAGGAATTTATGTATTATCCATTTTTGATATAATGTATTAACAATTATTATTTTTTAACAATTTTTGATTGAGTTGTTTTGGCACCGCAATAATCCCTATCCTCCTCACCCTCTTTTTTTCTCTGGCTTTATTTGATCAGTTCGGTCATTACTCGTGAGTCCGTATAAATTGGGACAAATCAGTACTTTTCCCCCTACACACCTCGGTTCCACGTACAGACACACACACACCCCCCTTAAATGGGTTGACGAATTCACATATTTGGGAGTTAAGGTGACTAATGAGATTACTGATTATTTGGAGAAAAATGTAAAACCTTTGTTAACTCAACTGAGTAATTGATGTAGCACTTAGAGCAACCTCCCGTTGACACCGGTGGCAATATGTGAATATATTGAAGACGATCTACCTACCAAAATTCTTATACTTTTTTAGGAACACTCCATCCCACACTCCCAAGGCTTTCTTTGGGCTTTTGGAGGGAGTCATAACTTCTTTTGTATGGGCTGGTTGAACCCCCAGAGTAGCGAAACGTATACTCTCATATATCTCCCATTGTCAGTGGGGGTCCCATCTCTGGTGTTAAAAGCAGGTTTTCATTTATCTTCCTCTCGAATCCTAATCAGATTGTATGCTCCACGGAGGTCTAACTTAGAGAAAATTCGAGTCTGTCAAAAAGTTCAGAAATCAAGGGTAGCGGGTACCAATTCTTAATGATGATGACATTGAGACCTCTATAGTCAATGCAGGGCCGGAGTGTACCATCATTTTTCCCCACAAAGCAGGAGAATTGGATTTACGAAAAAATCCTTTCTGCAGATTTTCCTGGACGTATTTGGACATGGCTTGAGTCTCGGGGATGGAGAGAGGGTAGACTCGACCTCGAGCTAGCATAGTCCCAGGTTGGAGATCAATTGCACAATCGTAGGGACGATGAGGAGGCAAACTGTCAGCAGCTTTTTTACCAAAAAACATCTTGGAAGGCCTGATAATGCCGAGGGAGCATCAGTCACAGGTACACAGAGTAGGGTGAGTGTTTCTGCAACCATGGAAGTCCAAGAATGATGGGACTAGATGATTTAGGAAGGATCATGCATAATTATGGAGGTGGTTCGGAACCATAGTGGGCCGAAGGCCAAGGTAGAGCCATCCACTGCAGATACTGATAGCGGCATTGCCAAGGGAACGAGAGGAATGCTCAATTCAGTGGCCAAGGACTGCTCCATGAAATTCCCGGCTGCCCCAGAGTCCACATATGGAGAAACGTCATACAAGTTTAGGGCCCAATGAATGGAGACAGGTATGACAAATCAAGGGTAAGTGGCGGAGTTCCAGTTCTGGTCTAGATCACTTTCCTCTAAGTGACCTAGACCCGAGAGTTTCCCAGTCGGACAGGACAGGTTTTTATTATATGGCCATCAGCTCTGCAGTAAAGACATAGGCCGAGTCTCAGACGATGTGACCGCTCTTGTGGAGTGAGGCGTGTCTGGCCTAATTGCATAGGTTCTTCAGAAGCCGACACATCTGGAGAGGTGGGTTGTTCTCTGGACAGCAGGAGCGAAGTGACCCATTTGGGGGGCGACGTGGACCAGTCCTTTCCAGATCTCGCTCCTGGTAGCGGACATCGATTTGGATGCTAAGGGTGATCAGGCCATCCAGGGTGGTGGGTAAAGTTCTGCTGGCTAGTTCATCCTTAATATGATCTGCTATACGCTGCCAAAAGTTTGCAGTAAGGGCCTCATTATTGAATGCCAGTTCTGAAGCCAAGGTGTGAAACTGAACTGCATATTGACCAACAGTCATGTTTCCTTGACGAAGTCGAAGAAGAGTTCCAGAAGCGGATGAGGCCCTGCCAGGCACATCAAAGGTATTGTCTTACGGAAAGCTTGTAGGAAGGCAGGGAGACTGAAAACAGTAGGATCTTGACACTCCCACAGTGGTGAGGCCCAAGCCAGAGCCTCTCTCGAAAGGAGTGAAATCATGTACGCCACCTTGGAATGAAAAAAATGGCCCGCTAGCTTGAAGTGGATCGAGCACTGATTGATGAAGCCCCAACAAGCTTTAGGATCACCAGAGAAGCGAGGCGGCGGAGGCAGCTGGAGTTTTCAAGGACTTCCCTCTGCTGGAGGGACTGCGGGAGCTGGAGCAGCAGGGGCTGAAACAGGAGCCGGTACAGTGGGTGAGCAAGTGGGCACAACCTGCAGCTGATCCAAACGGGAGGAAAGTTCCTGCAGACACTGCATAATTTGTTCTTGATAGGCCTGCTGGACGTCAACTCTCTGCGCCAAACACTGAAGTTGATCCAGAAGAGGCTACGGTGTCTCCGAGGAACTCATGACCTGAGCAAACTGTCAGAAGTGTGTGGTGGTGAGCTCTTGTAGATCGCACACTCAGGGTTCCCCAGGGCATGGGGTCTAAGCCTCAGCCTGCTTCTTCACCAGAGCCCCTGATGGTGGGGATGGACTTGCAGCAAGCTGGAACCAAGTCGTGGCCCCCAGGTACACCCAGCTGACGATGCGGAGACCACTCGCGTGTTCAGAGTCTGAGCAGCAGATGGAAGGAAATCCAGAAGACAAGCCAAGGCCAGGACAGGCAGAAAACAAGCACAGACGGTAAACAAAGCTGGGTTCGTACACAGGTAGTCAGACACAGTATAGACAAGAGGTACGCAAACGGGTACCTCTTTGGTAACTATTGTTTTCAAGCACAGGTGGGATACATAGGGCCATATTCAGCATCAGGCACAGTTGACACATGCCTATGGGCAGAAAGGCAAAAAGGCAGCTTTTCCTTGTAAAATGCTGGCTACACACATTTTTTCCACCATTAGTAGGAAGAATAGTCATCTCAGATGAGGTTATGTATCTAATGATGTATCCAATGTCACAACTTTCTAAGCCAGATTAGAACCAAGAAATTGAGGAACTGTTCTGTTTTTAAGAGGGTATTCTAGCAGAGTGGTGTTACCAAGAACATAGAAATTCTGATGATGGAAATACGGCCCCGTGGATACCTTCATCAGTTAACATTGAGTATTCTGAGAATGGAACAGTTATAACAAGATATCCACATTCACTTTATCACTAGGTTTTATTATTATTTTTGTAGTCTATAAAAGCTTATATTAGGCTTTCAAATGCATGATAATTCAATTTAGCATATATGCAAAGCATTTTTTATTAAAAGGGTAAGGAACTTTATTTGTTAAAGCAAAGCAGATGTGGAATTGTTACTCATTGCATTAAGATTTTTTTTTGAATAATAAACTCTGCTTAGTATGGGCAACAGCCCCACGTCTGTTCAGGTTTCATGTAACATTCAGGTGTCCATGAGAGTAAAAGGGTGAAGAAATGTGCCAGTGCTGCCATCTTGTGGAAATGATAAATTATAACATCTATTTCTAGCCATATACACCCATATATATTTGAAGCACATTAGTACACGGGTCTCAAACAGGCTGGATTTGTAAGAAACTGTTTTTCAATAACTTAAACCTTTTTATTATTTTTCAGAGCGTTCTTTAACAAAAAGGCAGGACTGGAGATCCATTACTGGAGCCTATAGACACAAAGCTTTAAGCTAGCCATACACAACTCAAAAATCAATTGATTCCTCGATCCAAGCTAATCAAGCTATTATATTCAGGCAGCAAAGGCACCCATGACTGCTTTAATACAGTGCCGGTGCCAAACAGTGACTGCATCTAATAGGATGCAGTCACTGTTCGGTCAATCATTCTCCACCCAACTCATTCATGTTTTAACCACTTCCCGCCCGCCCTATAGCGGATTCACGTCCGGGAAGTGGTTGTGTTATCCTGACTGGGCGTCATATGACGTCCTTCAGGATAACATGCCGCAGCGCGCCCCCGGGGGCGCGCATCGCGGCGATCGGTGGAGCGGTGTGTCAGTCTGACACACCGCTACACTGATCTTGGTAAAAAGCCTCCGGCGGAGGCTCTTTACCACGTGATCAGCCGTGTCCAATCACGGCTGATCACGCTGTCAATAGGAAGAGCCGTTGATCGGCTCTTCCTCACTCGCGTCTGACAGACGCAAGTAGAGGAGAGCCGATCGGCGGCTCTCCTGGCAGGGGGGGTCTGCGCTGATTGTTTATCAGCGCAGCCCCCCCGCAGATCACCCCACTGGACCAACAGGGATGCCACTAGGACCACCAGGGAAGGGGCAACGTGGATGGCCAGGTATATACCCCATGGCCATCTATATGTGCCCAATCTGTGCCAATCAGTGCCCACAAATGGGCACTGATTGGCACTACTATTCCAAAGATCTGCCCAGCAATGCCCAGATCTGCCCAGCAATGCTATATCAGTGCCACCTGTCATTGCCCATCTGTGCCACCTGTCATTGCCCATCGGTGCCACCTGTCAGTGCCCATCTGTGCCCATCAGTGCCCACCTATCAGTGCCCATCAGTGCCACACATCAGTGCCACACATAAGTACCCATCAGTGCCACCCATATATGCCAATCAATGCCACCTACAAGTGCCCATCAGTGCCGCCTATGTGTGCCCATCGGTGCCACCTATGAGTGCCCATCAGTGCCGCATACCAGTGCCACCTATCAGTGCCCATCAGTGCCACCTATCAGTGCCCATCAGTGCCGCCTATCAGTGCCCATCATCAGTGCCCGTTAGTGCCACCTCATCAGTGCCACCTCATTGGTGCTACCTCATCGGTGCCCATCAGTGCCGCCGTATCAGTGCCCATCAGTGCAGCTATATCAGTGCCCATTATTGAAGGAGAAAGTGTACTTATTTACAAAAAAATTTAACAGAAACAAAGAAAAACTTTTTTTTAAAAAAAAATTTCGGTCTTTTTTTATTTGTTGCGCAAAAAATAAAAACCGCAGAGGTGATCAAATACCACCAAAAGAAAGCTCTATTTGTGGGAACAAAATGATAAAAAAATTGTTTGGGTACAGTGTAGCATGACCGCGCAATTGTCATTCAAATTGCGACAGCGCTGAAAGGTGAAAATTGGGCTGGGCGGGAAGGTGTCTAAGTGCCTGGTATTGAAGTGGTTAAATAGACTTTTATTGAGCTGTGTGCTTGCAGGGTCACCCATAGCTGTAACGTAAGCCATATGGCAGCACAGTGACCTAGAAGTTAGCACTTCTTCTTTGCAGCACTAGGGTCATGGGTTCAAATACCAGACATGACACTACTGGCAGTCCCCGAGTTACGAACCTCCGACTTGCAAACGACTCCCACTTACGAACGGGAGGCGGCGTGACGTTCTGCGCATGCGCACCCACTTTTCGACGATGGGAACCTCAGAAAACATCAGAAAACGATGTCTGCGCATGCGCGGCTACTTGACAGAACATCGGAAAACGACATCTCTACCGTTCTGCGCATCCGCTTCCGACTTACGAACATATCCGACTTAAGAACAAACCGGAAGTCCCTAACCCGTTCGTAACTCGGGGACTGCCTGTACCTGCATGGAGTTTGCATGTTCTTCCTGTGCTTGTGTGGGTATAGTGTAATTTCTGCCCTCACTCCAAGGACATGCTATCGGTTTGATTAGTCCTGGTATGTATGCAAGGGAGGTATGTAAATTGCTAGTGCTGTATAAATACCTGTAATAAAAATCATCTATGGTCAGCTATAGGCACCCAATGTAACACCCCTCTGCTAGAATCACTATTTTTGAAGCCAATAACTATAGTGAAATAGACATCTCTACTAGGACTAGCAGTAACTCTGGCACTTGCATCAACACCAATTTTGGTTCCAAAAAGAGAGTGAGAGCGATAACACCAAATTTAACACACCTGCTCCCCATTCACACCTGAGACCTTGTAACACTAATGAGTCACATGACACCAGGGAGGAAAAATGGCTAATTGGGCCCAATTTGGACATTTTCACTTAGGGGTGTACTCACTTTTGTTGCCAGCGGTTTAGACATTAATGGCTATGTGTTGCGTTATTTTGACGGGAAAGCAAATTTACACTGTTATACAAGCTGTACACTCACTACTTTACATGGTAGCAAAGTGTCATTTCTAAAGTGTTGTCACATGAAAAGATAGAATATTTACAAAAATGTGAGGGGTGTACTCACTTTTGTGAGATACTGTATACATTTTTTGATGGATATGTTTTACAGCAGAAAATAAAAAATATTGTTTTTTTTTCCAAAATTGTCTGTCTTTTTTTGTTTATAGCGCAAGAAATAAAAACCGCAGAGGTGATCAAATACCACCAAAAGAAAGCTGTATTTGTGGGAAAAAAGGACAAATATTTTATTTGGGTACAGTGTCACATGACTGGGCAATTGTCAACTAAAGTAACGCAGTGCCGTATCGCAAAAAATGGCCTGGTCATGAAGGGGGGGGGGGGGGGGGTAAATCTTCGGAAGCTGAAGTGGTTAAATATGGATCCGCAAAGCGATTTCTATGTAAGGCTGACATTTGTTATTTCTTCCCTATCACACAAATGGCAATGCGCAAATGTGTTTTTTGATGTATAGATTTTAAAAAAGCTACCTGGTAAATCTGGACATTAATCCAAGCCTCACACATACACTGATTCTCTGGAGGAAGTATCTTACACACTTACATTTCGGAGTCCTCGGAAAAATGAGTCTCTTCAGGAAGGCTGGTTCCAATATTTAATAAAATAAGAAACGTCACCGTAGGGTAGCAGGAGATAATGTCGTATGGGACGCACATCCGCAGTGACAAGCGCTCTGCAAAAAAATGTCACAAGCTGAGTTCATTTCCAAGGCAATAACGCTTATCACAAATCAAATGGCATTAACCCTTTTGTGATGACACGTAGCAGTGTCAGTATGAGTCACCTATCTTGCCCATAACTCTATTAATGATCTGCCCACCTATATCATCTTTATTAGTTTTCATTTTATATAAGGCTTTTATTGGTACACTGGGCATTGTGCTTAGAATGTTCATAGATCTGGGGCAAAAGAGGAATGCCATTCACTGAACTGAGGCAGGAGAAGTTGGGCTGCTCATCAAGTCCATGCCGCTGCTTGACCCTCGGAGGAGATGGTCACCACATGTAGCTGAACTGCATGGGTGCCTTCTGCTGTATGAGACAAATGGCTGTAACTGAAAAAGAGCCTTTTCCAGCATTAGGATCCTGATACTGGTATCTATTGGCACAGGTAAGTTGGTCTACTGGGCACAGGAGAAGTAGATACACTATATTTCCATAAGTATTGGGATTCCTACTTTTACACGCACATGAACTTTAATGGCATCCCAGCTCAACCAAACTCACTCAAACAAGCTCATCCATGCCTTTATGGACCTTGCTTCGTGCACTGGTGTACAGTCCTGTTGGAACAGGAAGGGGCCATCCCCAAACTGTTCCCACAAAGTTGGGAGCATAAAATTGCCCAAAATGTCGGTCGGACTTTGTTCGGACATTCCGACAACAAAATCCTAGGATTTTTTCCGACGGATGTTGGCTCAAACTTGTCTTGCATACACACGGTCACACAAAGTTGTCGGAAAATCCGATCGTTCTGAACGCGGTGACGTAAAACACGTACGTCGGGACTATAAACGGGGCAGTGGCCAATAGCTTTCATCTCTTTATTTATTCTGAGCATGCTTGGTAGTTTGACCGTCGGATTTGTGTACACACGATCGGATTTTGTTGTCGGAAAATTTTATAGCCTGCTCTCAAACTTTGTGTGTCGGAAAATCCGATGGAAAATGTCCGATGGAGCCCACACACGGTCGGAATTTCCGACAACAAGGTCCTATCACACATTTTCCGTCGGAAAATCCGACCGTGTGTACGGGGCATAAGAGTTCCCTTCACTGGAACTAAGGGGCCAAACCCAACCCCTGAAAAACAATCCCACCTCATAATACCCCTCCACCAAATGATTTGGACCAGTGCACAAAGCAAGGTCCATAAAGACATGGATGAGCGAGTTTGGGGTTGAGTCCTAACCTCAACCCGTTAGAAAACCTTTGGGATGAATTAGAACGCAGATTGCAAGCCAGGCCTTCTCATCCAACATCAGTGCCTGACCTCACAAATGCGCTTCTGGAAGAATGGTCAAACATTCCCATAGACACTCCTAAACCTTGTGGACAGCCTTCCTAGAAGAGTTGAAGCTGTTATAGCTGCAAAGGGAGGGCCAACTCAATATTGAACACTACGGAGTAAGACTGGGATGCCATTAAAGTTCATGTGCGTGTAAAGGCAGGTGTCCCAATACTTTTGACAATATAGTGTATGTTGACATGATAATAAATCCTCAGTTTTTCAAGTGAATGTAAAGTCTGTTTTGTTTTTTTTAAATAACAAACATGTTACACTTGCCTCCTCTGTGCAGTTGGTTTTGCACAGAGCAGCCTCGAATCCTCCTCTTTTTGGGTCCCTCTTCGCTGCTCCTGGCCCCTCCCTCCTTTCGAGTGCCCCCACAGCAAGCAGCTTTCTATGGGGACACCCAAGCCGAGTCACAGCTCCCTGTGTCCATTCAGACACGGAGCTGTAGCCTGGCCCCGCCCCCTCTCTCTCCTGCTTGGTTAACTGACTGATTGACAGCCACGGAAGCCAATGGCACCACTGCTGTGCCAATCAGGAGGAGAGTCCCAGACGGCCAAGGGACTGGTGAACATCGCTGGACAGAGATGGGACTCAGGTAAGTATTAGGGGAGGCTGCTCCCCTTAATACATAGAAAGCATTAAGATAAAAAACCTTCTGACTTTACAACTCCTTTAAGCACTTTCAGGAGCTGATTTAGACTCCTTTCACACTAGTGTGAATTGTCATGTGACTTTGGACACATAAAGTCACATTAAAAGTCGCAGCCCATTGCTTTCAATGGCACCCATTCCAATCTATGCGACTTAAAATTGCAGCGACTTTGCAAAGGTTCCTGCACTACTTAGATACAATGTTCTTGTGACTTGAGAGCCAGAGAGTGTAAAGTTGCATAAAAGTCGCACTCAAAATTGTGCGACTTTGGAGTCGTACTAGTGTGAACTGAGCCTCAATCACTTAGGCTACTTTAACACTGAGGCGTTTTAGCACTAAAAATAGCGCCTGCAAAGCGCCTCTCCTGTAACTCCAGTGTGAAAGCCCGAGTGCTTTCACACTGGAGTGGTGCGCTTGCCGGACGTTAAAAAAAAGTCCTGCAAGCAGCATCTTTGGAGCGGTTTAGGAGCGGTGTATGTCATTGAAATGAATGGGCAGCGCTGCCTGCAAAGAGCTTCAGCAGCGGCGCTACCCGGGCGCTATTAACCCCTTCCTTCCGCCTTTCGGGCTCTAGCGGGGCGCTTTTAACCCCGCTAGCGCCCGAAAAGCACCGCTAAAACAATGGTAAAGGGCTGCTAAAACTAGTGGCGCTTTACCGCCAATGCTCTAACCTCCCTAGTGTGAAAGTGCCCTTAATGACTATTCTTTATCTGCCCCAGGTTTCCTGTTTCAGGGTGGCTCCTTTCTCATGGAGCACCCTATGGAGCCACCCTTGCATGTTGGGACTAGAGTTGTGTCTCCCCACACTGTGTGCATCAATAGAAACACACAGCCCTATGACCTAGTATGGTAAGGCACTCCACTGCATTCTTCTTCTTCCCCCCCCCCCCCCCATCCCTCTCCAAGCTAACAGACTGACTGCAGACTGCACTGTCCACTGTTAATGCTTTCCTATAAAGACCTGAAATTCAGGGAAGCAGTGCTGAGAGAACAGAAGCCACTAACATTTTAAACTAAAAGTGCTGGGGTAAGAACTTTAAAGTGTTACTAAACCCACAGCAGTAAAATCAGACTGTATATGCAGAATAGCATGCTTGTTTTACTCACTGTGGAGCTTAAGGGGGTTAATCCTCTGCATTGTGTAAGAAGGCTGTTTTATCCTGTATGCACAGATCCTCCCCCTCCTGCACTGTCTATCTGGGGAAGGCCAGCTAACACACAGGAAATAGCCAACCTGCACATGCTCAGTTGTGTCTTTTATGCTGGAGAGGACAGTTACTTGTTCTCAAAGATATCCAGGTCACATGATACTAAAATAACACATGCGGGCGTGTATATAGGCTGCAGTGGAAATCTCCTCCCACCTGAACTCTCAACACTGGAGAAACTGTGCAGTTTATCATGTAACCGTGGTATACAGATCATCCAAAAGGGTATATAGTGGCAAAGAAGATTTATAAGCTGTGGGCACTGTGGGGGGATGAACTATTTTCATATTACTGGGTTTAGTAACACTTTAACAAATAGTTTACTGGGAATTTTTTATTTTATGCTGTTATTGCTGTAAAAGTGATCATGTAAACAATCACCTTGTAAAACAACCCATTCAGTTTAGAATAGCAATGAAAGGCAAAACATTTTTTGTATAGATATAAAAAAAAAATTATCGATACCGTTTCCCCCTTTATTTATAAGTGATCAAATTCCCTCTGTTCTTAGCTGCGTAAGAGGGGAGGAGAAGCAGCAGCACACTGAGCTTGCCAGTGAATGGCTGTGCAGTGGGGCGTGTCAGGACAAGTCTGATCATTGGAGGAGAGCATACTGAGTTCTCATCATAGCTAGAGAACTGACCATGGTGTGCTCTCCTACCTAGTGTGGTCAGTTTTTAATAGGAAACCAAAGGAAGCAATGGTACAGCAGGCACCAGTGGCGGAACTACCGCCATAGTGAGCCACGCGGTCGCTATGGGGCCCGCAGCCAAGAGGGGCCCATGGGGAGGATGAGGAATGCATTCTGCAGGGGGGCGAGCACTGCCCACATGGTCCCCCAGCCAGAGGAAGTGAGGAGAGGAAGAGGCAAGCTGTCCGTATGAGCAGAGAGCTCAGCTGTAAGAGCTTTCATTTGAATTTCCTGTGTTCCCGGGGTTCACCGTCACATAGCCCCACCTCTTGGCCTGGCGCCTTTGATAGACAGAACGCCGGTCCAATGCGGGACATGTGACGTCATCAAAGGCCCTGGGCCAAGAGGTGGGTCTATGTGACGGGGAGCCCCGGGAACACAGGAAATTCAAATGAAAGCTATTACAGCTCTCTGCTCATATGGACAGCTTGCCTCTTCCTCTCGTCACTTCCCCTGGCTGGGGGACCATGTGGGCGGTACTCGCCCCCCCCCCCACTCTGAGGCAGCCCTATGCTCACCAACAGCCATATGAGGGCTGCAGTGTGCATTCCTCATCCTCCCCGGTAGTTCTGCCACTGGCTCGCCTCTTTCTCTGCACAGGTGAGGCTGCATTGTGCACGGGTCACACTAGATTGGGCACAGGTGAGGCTGCATTGGGCACAGGTGGGCACACTACACAGGGAAGGTTACTGTCACGGTGACAGAGGTTAGTGTTAGGGTTACAGGGAAGGCTACCTTTAGGGTGACAGAGGTTAGTGTTAGGGTTACAGGGAAGGTTACTGTTATGCCCCGTACACACGTTCGGACATTGATCGGACATTCCGACAACAATATTCTAGGATTTTTTCCGACGGATGTTGGCTCAAACTTGTCTTGCATACACACGGTCACACAAAGTTGTCGGAAAATCCGATCATTCTGAACGCGGTGACGTAAAACACGTACGTCGGGACTATAAACGGGGCAGTGGCCAATAGCTTTCGTCTCTTTATTTATTCTGAGCATGCGTGGCACTTTGTGTGTCGGATTTGTGTACACACGATCGGAAATTCCGACAACGGATTTTGTTGTCGGAAAATTTTATAGCAAGCTCTCAAACTTTGTGTGTCGGAAAATCCGATGGAAAATGTGTGATGGAGCCTACACACGGTCGGAATTTCCGACAACAATGTCCTATCACACATTTTCCGTCGGAAAATCCGACCGTGTGTACGGGGCAATAGGGTGACAGAGGTTACTGCTAGGGTTACAGGGAAGGTTACTGTTAGGGTGACAGAGGTTAGTGTTAGGCTTACAGGGAAGGTTACCGTTGGGGTGACAGAGGTTAGTGTTAGGGTTACAGAGAAGGCTACTGTTAGGGTGACAGAGGTTAGTGTTAGGGTTACAGGGAAGGTTACCGTTGGGGTGACAGAGGTTAGTGTTAGGGTTACAGGGAAGGCTACTGTTAAGGTGACAGAGGTTAGTGTTAGGTTTACAGGGAAGGTTACTGTTAAGGTGACAGAGGTTAGTGTTAGGTTTACAGGGAAGGTTACTGTTAAGGTGACAGAGGTTAGTGTTAGGTTTACAGGGAAGGTTACTGTTAAGGTGACAGAGGTTAGTGTTAGGGTTACAGGGAAGGTTACCGTTGGGGTGACAGAGGTTAGTGTTAGGGTTACAGGGAAGGTTACCGTTGGGGTGACAGAGGTTAGTGTTAGGGTTACAGGGAAGGTTACGGTTAGGGTTACAGGGAAGGCTACTGTTAGGGTGACAGAGGTTAGTGTTAGGGTTACAGGGAAGGTTACTGTTAGGGAGACAGAGAAGGTTAGTGTTACGGTGGCCCCATTCACAAAGTGGTATCTACCACTTTAGGAAATGCAGTAATATACTGCACGTTTTTCAAAAAATCTTTTAGCATTTACAATGAACGCTACTAAAATACCAAATGGGCTATTTTATAAAGTGATGCACTTTGTGTTGGTCTATCACATTTAATCCCATAAAAATACATTTACATTTTTGGTTGTAACAAATGACAAAATGTGGAAAATGTCAAGGGGTATGAATACTTTTTCAAGGCACTGTATTTCCGCTGTCAGTGGGGAAGCCCGCTGACAGCTGATGAGTCATCGGTTGTTAACCACTTCAGCCCCGGAAGGATTTACCCCCTTCCTGACCAGAGCACTTTTTACAATTCGGCACTGCGTCGCTTTAACTGCTAATTGCGCGGTCATGCAATGGTGTACCCAAACGGAATTTGCGTCCTTTTCTTCCCATAAATAGAGCTTTCTTTTGATGGTATTTGATCACCTCTGCCGTTTTTATTTTTTGCGCTATACACGGAAAAAGACCGAAAATGTTGAAAAAAAATGATATTTTCTACTTTTTGTTCTAAAAAAAATCCAATAAACTCAATTTTAGTCATACATTTAGGCCAAAATGTATTCGGCCACATGTCTTTGGTAAAAAAAATGTCAATAAGTGTATATTTATTGGTTTGCGCAAAAGTTATAGCGTCTACAAACTAGGGTACATTTTCTGGAATTTACACAGCCTTTAATTTATGACTGCCTATGTCGTTTCTTGAGGTGCTAAAATGGCAGGGCAGTACAAAACCCCCACAAATGACCCCATTTTGGAAAGTAGACACCCCAAGGAATTTGCTGAGAGGCATGTTGAGCCCATTGAATATTCATTTTTTTTGTCCCAAGTGATTGAATAATGACAAAAAAAAAAAATTACAAAAAGTTGTCACTAAATGATATATTGCTCACACAGGCCATGGGCATATGTGGAATTGCACCCCAAAATACATTTAGCTGCTTCTCCTGAGTACGGGGATACCACATGTGTGGGACTTTTTGGGAGCCTAGCCGCGTACGGGGCCCCGAAAACCAATCACTGCCTTCAGGATTTCTAAGGGCGTACATTTTTGATTTTACTCCTCACTACCTATCACAGTTTTGAAGGCCATAAAATGCCCAGATGACATAAAACCCCCCCAAATGACCCCATTTTGGAAAGTAGACACCCCAAGCTATTTGCTTTGAGGCATGTTGAGTCCATGGAATGTTTTATATTTTGACACAAGTTGCGGGAAAGTGACAAATTTTTTTTTTTTTTTTTTTTTTTTTTTTGCACAAAGTTGTCACTAAATGATATATTGCTCACACAGGCCATGGGCATATGTGGAATTGCACCCCAAAATACATTTAGCTGCTTCTCCTGAGTATGGGGATACCACATGTGTGGGACTTTTTGGGAGCCTAGCCGCGTACGGGACCCCGAAAACCAATCACTGCCTTCAGGATTTCTAAGGGCGTACATTTTTGATTTTACTCCTCACTGCCTATCACAGTTTCGGAGGCCATGGAATGCCCAGGTGGCACAAACCCCCCCCAAATGACCCCATTTCGGAAAGTAGACACCCCAAGCTATTTGCTGAGAGGCATGGTGAGTATTTTGCAGCTCTCATTTGTTTTTGAAAATAAAGAAAGACGAGAAAAAAAAATTTTTTTTTTCTTTTTTCAATTTTCAAAACTTTGTGACAAAAAGTGAGGTCTGCAAAATACTCACTATACCTCTCATCAAATAGCTTGGGGTGTCTACTTTCCAAAATGGGGTCATTTGGGGGTTTTTTTTGCCACCTGGGCATTCCATGGCCTCCGAAACTGTGATAGGCAGTGAAGAGTGAAATCAAAAATTTACGGCCTTAGAAAGCCTGAAGGCGGTGCTTGGTTTTTGGGGTCCCGTACGCGGCTAGGCTCCCAAAAAGTCTCACACATGTGGTATCCCCGTACTCGGGAGAAGCAACAGAATGTATTTTGGGGTGTAATTTCACATATTCCCATGGCATGTTTGAGCAATATATCATTTAGTGACAACTTTGCGCAAAAAAAAAATAAAAAAAATAAAAAATTGTCTCTTTCCCGCAACTTGTGTCACAATATAAATTATTCCATGGACTCAACATGACTCTCAGCAAATAGCTTGGGGTGTCTACTTTCCAAAATGGGGTCATTTGGGGGCGTTTTGAACTGTCCTGGCATTTTATGCACAACATCTAGAAGCTTATGTCACACATCACCCACTCTTCTAACCACTTGAAGACAAAGCCCTTTCTGACACTTATTGTTTACATAAAAAAATAAATTTTTTTTGCAAGAAAATTACTTTGAACCCCCAAACATTATATATTTTTTTTAAAGCAAATGCCCTACAGATTAAAATGGTGGGTGTTTCATTTTTTTTTTTCACACAGTATTTGCGCAGCGATTTTTCAAACGCATTTTTTGGGGAAAAAACACACTTTTTTACATTTTAATGCACTAAAACACACTATATTGCCCAAATGTTTGATGAAATAAAAAAGATGATCTTAGGCCGAGTACATGGATACCAAACATGACATGCTTTAAAATTGCGCACAAACGTGCAGTGGCGACAAACTAAATACATTTTTAAAAGCCTTTAAAAGCCTTTACAGGTTACCACTTTAGATTTACAGAGGAGGTCTACTGCTAAACTTACTGCCCTCGATCTGACCTTCGCGGCGATACCTCACATGCATGGTGCAATTGCTGTTTACATTTGACGCCAGACCGACGCTTGCGTTCGCCTTAGCGCGAGAGCAGGGGGGACAGGGGTGCTTTTTTTTTTTTTTTTTTTTTTTTCTTTATTATTATTATTTTTTTATCTTATTTTTAAACTGTTCCTTTCATTTTTTTTTTAAATCATTTTTATTGTTATCTCAGGGAATGTAAATATCCCCTATCATAGCAATAGGTAGTGACAGGTACTCTTTTTTGCAAAAATTGGGGTCTATTAGACCCTAGATTTCTCCTCTGCCCTCAAAGCATCTGACCACACCAAGATCGGTGTGATAAAATGCTTTCCCAATTTCCCAATGGCGCTGTTTACATCCGGCGAAATCTAAGTCATAAAATGCTCGTAGCTTCCGGTTTCTTAGGCCATAGAGATGTTTGGAGCCACTCTGGTCTCTGATCAGCTCTATGGTCAGCTGGCTGAATCACCGGCTGCATTTTCAGGTTCCCTGTTGAGACAGGAGAGCCAGAGAAAAACACGGAAGACGTTGGGGGGGGGGCATTCCCTCCCACTGCTTGTAAAAGCAGTCTAGAGGCTAATTAGCCGCTAGGATTGCTTTTACATGAAAGCCGACCGCTGGCTGAAAAGAATGATACCAAGATGATACCTAAACCTGCAGGCATCATTCTGGTATAACCATTCAAAGTCGTGAATGGCGTACCTGAAGACAAAAAAATGGTTAACAATAAAGCACAGTAAACGGTAAAATATAAAAAATTGCATACCTGAAAAACAAACATGATAAAACATAATAACAATAAAACATTGCAGAATAGAATACAGTAAAAAAGAGCAGAACAATAGAGAGAGAGAATAGAGAGAGAAAGAACAATAAAACGACAACTATTTTTTTTTTATTTTATATTTTTGTATGTGTTTTTTTTTTTTTGTAACTAACTTTTATAACTGTAACCGGTTCCAGGTTCGGGTCTCTCAAAATGCGATGGCATCTTGGGAGACCCTGTGAAAGTGTGCCTAGTCTGTGGAATGCTGTACCCTACGCTAATAGTCAACTAGTGCATGGTAGCGTTCAAAATATTCACCAATGCAAAGACCAGGATTGTCAGGACAGGAGGGACAATAATAGCGGGTGTCACGCCTATATCCGCGCTTGCTGCAGACACAACATCTTTTTTGGGGGGGTTCGCTGGGTAGGGGTACTTGGGAGGACATAAAGAAAATGCCTCTCATGCAGCCGACTGCATTTGGTTGGGGATGTGAATGGGGGAAGTACGGGCGCTGCAGAAGCGGTGGGTTCCCAATTAGGATTGGCGAATGCAGCAGGAAGGGCACTATGGGCACGACGGGCCTGTGTTTGTCTTTTTGGTGGCAGCGGGACACTACTTGTGCTTGCCACCTCACCAGCTTGAACTGCACTTATGGGACTCGCCACGTCACCAAGTGTTACTGCAGTGCTGGTTTGACTACGACCGGGGTGTACTAGGCCGCTGGCGCTTGCCAGTTCACCAAAACGCTACCAAAAAAACTGTTAGCGATCGCAGGGATCAGGCCTGACTCTGCGAACGCTGCAGTTATGCGTTTAGTGTTTTGTAAGTGTCAGTGATCGATCGATACTGCACTTGGGTGGGCTGGGCTGGGCCGGGCGGAGGGGCAAAACGCAGGTGCTAGCAGGTATCTGGGCTGATCCCGCTAACACTGCGTTTGTGGGAACCCTAAACTGCTGGGGACGCCAGTATAGATCTGATCGGATCAGATATTGATCCGTTCAGATACTATACCACTAAGGGAGGCGTATGCTGCGTGCGCGGGTGTTAGCGGTACTGGCGCTAATCTGACGCTGCCTGGGGCTGGTGCTTGCCAGTTCACCAAAACGCTACCAAAAAAACTGTTAGCGATCGCAGGGATCAGGCGTGACTCTGCGAACGCTGCAGTTATGCGTTTAGTGTTTTGTAAGTGACAGTGATCGATTGATACTGCACTTGGGTGGGCTGGGCCGGGCGGACGGGAAAAACGCAGGTGCTAGCAGGTATCTGGGCTGATCCCGCTAACACTGCGTGTTTGGGAACCCTAAACTGCTGGGGACGCTAGTATAGATCTGATCGGATCAGATATTGATCCGTTCAGATACTATACCACTAAGGGAGGTGTACGGTGCGTGCGTGGGTGTTAGCGCTACTGGCGCTAACCTGACGCTGCCTGGGGCTGGTGCTTGCCAGTTCACCAAAACGCTACCAAAAAAACTGTTAGCGATCGCAGGGATCAGGCCTGACTATGCGAACGCTGCAGTTATGCGCTTAGTGTTTTGTAAGTGACAGTGATCGATCGATACTGCACTTGGGTGGGCTGGGCTGGGCCGGGCGGAGGGGCAAAACGCAGGTGCTAGCAGGTATCTGGGCTGATCCCGCTAACACTGCGTTTTCGGGAACCCTAAACTGCTGGGGACGCTAGTATAGATCTGATTGGATCAGATATTGATCCGTACAGATACTATACCACTAAGGGAGGCGTATGCTGCGTGCGTGGGTGTTAGCGGTACTGGCGCTAATCTGACGCTGCCTGGGGCGACGCATATCACCGCCGGGCGATCAGGGGGCTAAACCTTTATTCGGTAATAAACGGCGGGTGCCCTGACACTATAAAAAATAAACGAACTAACCAGCGTCACCCGTAACAGTTATACGGTGATCAGTGGTGAAAGGGTTAACTAGGGGGCAATCAAGGGGTTAAAACATTTATTAGGTAGTATATGGGGGTCCCTGTTGCTATAAAACGCTGACGGCGAACCTAAATATTTATGTCCCTAACTAGCGTCACCAGCGACACTAATACAGCGATCAGAAAAATGATCGCTTAGCAACACTGGTGACAGGGGGTGATCAAGGGGTTAAAACTTTATTAGGGGGGGTTAGGATGGTACCCTAGACCTAAAGGGGGCCTAACATTCACTGCCCTAACACACTAACTGTCACAAACTGACACCAATACAGTAATCAGAAAAAAAAAAAACAAAAAACAAAAAACCTGCTTTGTGTCAGTTTGTGACAGGGGGGGGGGGTGATTGGGGGGGGATCGGGGGGCGATCGGGGGGGGGGGGGATCGGGGTGTAATGTGTGCCTGGCATGTTCTACTGTGTGTGTGTGTGTTGTGCACTCACATTACAGTCTTCTCTCCTCGGCCCGGAACGGAAAATACCGAGCCGAGGAGAGATGACATCATTTCCTCTGCCTCTGTGTACAATACAGAGGCAGGGAAATGATCCCATTGGCTGGGAGCGATCGCGAGGGGGGGGCCACGAATGGATGGCCTCCCCCTCAACACCGATCGCCGGGGGACATTTGCCGACCGTCGCAGGCACCGGGGGGGGGTCCGATCGGACCCCCCACCCGCGGGCAGGCAGGGACGTACAGGTAAGCCCTTATGCCTGCCCGTGCCGCTTTGTCGACGTACATCTGTGTGCGGCGGTCGGCAAGTGGTTAAGGACGCGGCGGCCAGCTTCCCGGCCCGCTGCTTAACAACCAGCAATTCTTAACACAGAATTCAAATCGGTCAATCATTTTTCGACAGATCCGAATTCGAATCGATCCGAAAATTTGGAATTTGTTAGAAATATTTAACAATTGAAACGAAATTTGAAAGATGAAATAAACTAAACTAAACAAATTCCAAAATGAATCAACAAAACAAAATTAGTAACATAACTAATCTATCACAAATATTTTTGTTCTGCACATGTCTACTAGTGTTAGGGCTACAGGGTGGGTTATTGTAATGCCGTGTACACACGAGCGGAATGTCTGACAGAAAAAGTCAGACGGGAGCTTTTCATCGTATATTCTGATCGTGTGTATGCCCCATCAGACTTTCTACGTCGAAAATTCTGACGGACCTAGAAATGGAACATGTTCTACATTTTTCCGACTGAACCAATTCCTATCGGGAAAACCAATCGTCTGTATGCTGTTCCGACGGACCAAAGACGATGTATGCTCCGAAGCAAGTACGAGACGGAAGCTATTGGCTACTGGCTATTGAACTTCCTTGTTCTAGTCCCGTCATAGTGTTGTACATCACCGCGTTCTGGACGGTCAGAATTTGGTGTGACCGTGTGTATGCAAAACAGCTTGAACGGAATTCCGTTGGAAAAACCTTCAGAGTTTATTCTGACGGGAAAACCGGTCGTGTGTACAGGGCACAAGGATAACAGAGAAGGTTAGTGTTAAGGTTACAGGAAGTGTTATGCCCCGTACACACGGTCGGATTTTCCGACAGAAAATGTTCGATGGGAGCTTGTTGTCGGAAATTCCGACCGTGTGTAGGCTCCATCGGACATTTTTCCATTGGAATTTCCGTCACAGAAAATTTGAGATCTGGATCTCAAATTTTCCGACAACAAAATCCGTTGTCGGAAATTCCGATCGTGTGTACACAATTCTGACGCACAAAGTGCCATGCATGCTCGGAATCAAGCAGAAGAGCCGCCCTGGCTATTGAACTTCATTTTTCTCGGCTCGTTGTACGTGTTGTACGTCACCGCGTTCTTGACGTTCGGAATTTCCGTCAAGATTTGTGTGACGGTGTGTATGCAAGACAAGTTTGAGCCAACATCCGTCGGAAAAAATCCATGGATTTTGTTGTCGGAATGTCCGATCAATGTCCAATCGTGTGTACGGGGCATTAGTGGTATAGGTAAGGGTTAGTGAGGGGGTTAAAGGGAGATTTAGTGCTGGGGTAACAAGAAGGCTTAGTGATGGGATTACATAGAAGCTTAGTACTGGGGGAAAATTTGGAGTGTTGCACGGAAGATGTAGGGTTCCAGTTAGAGTTATGTTGTGGGGTTACTGGGAGGGCCAGTGTTATGGATACAAAGGGGTTGATTTACTAAAGGCAACTAGACTATGCATTTTGCAAGAGCAGTTGCAATAATTTACCCCAGAGCTTAGGCTCCATTGACACTTGTGTTACTTGTCATGCAACTTTGGACATCAAAGTTGCATGACAAGTCGTTCCCCATGTTTCCAATGATACCCATTCATATATGTGCAACCTAAAGTTGCGACAACTTCAAAGTAGTTCATGTACTACTTGGGTCCGACGTTCATGCAACTTGAGGGCCATAAACTTCAATGTTAACCCTCAGAAGTTGCATGAAAGACATACCAGAATGTTATACAATGCAACTTGTGTGCAACAGTTGTGCATTATTACTGGTGAAAGTCAAAGTCGTTTCCAAGTTGCACCCATCTAAAGTTGCGTCAAAGTTGCACCAAAGTTGCACTCCAAAGTCGGTGCAACTTTAGAATTGTACAAGTGTAAATCGAGCCTTAATAAATGTGCTAAAGCTTTACTTTGTAAAGAATACCCATATATTAGACTATTTCCTATGCTGGTCAAATTGTTATTATTATTATTATACAGGATTTATATAGCGCCAACAGTTTACGCAGCGCTTTACAATATAAAAGGGAGACAATACAGTTAAAATACAATAAAATACAAGAGGATTAAGAGGGCCCTGCTCAGAAGAGCTTACAATCTAATAGGGTGGGGCAGGTGGTACAAAAGGTTGTAACTGTGGGGAATGAGCTGATGGAAGTGGTAGGAGATTAGTTGGAGACGTGATATGCTTTCCTGAAGAGATGAGTTTTCAGGGATCGCCTGAAGGTAGCAAGAGTAGGGGATAGCTGGACAGGTTGAGGTAGCGAGTTCCAGAGGATGGGAGAGGCTCTGGAGAAATCCTTGAGACGAGCATAGGAGGAGGAGACGAGAGAGCTTGAGAGTAGGAGGTCTTGAGAAGAGCGAAGAAGACGGTTTGGGTGACATTTGGAGACAATATTGGTCATGTAGCTCAGGGCAGAGTTGTGAATGGCTTTGTATGTTGTGGTTAGTATTTTGAATTTAATTCGCTGGGTGATTGGGAGCCAGTGTAGGGAATGGAGGAGAGGGTTGTCAGACACTGAGCGGTTGGTAAGGTGGATAAGTCTGGCAGCATTCATGATAGACTGAAGAGGGGATAGCCTATGGAGAGGTAGGCTAATGAGAAGGGAGTTGCAATAGTCAAGGCAAATGGTCGAATGTTTTTCATTTACAAACAGAAAATACTGACTTTGGTCACTAGATGGTGATAGGTATCATAGGACACTTATGTGGTCTTTAGCGCCATCCAGTGACCAAATGCAATATTTTCTGCTTTAAATCAATGGAAAACATGCATCCAGCACAGGAAATAGACTGAAAACATTTGTTTTTTTGCCTCATTTTCCCAGAATGAATGCATTTGCACAGAATGAATGTACTTGCACTTTCACTGGGCTAATTGCTATGCATTTTTTCTTTTTTTTGTACATACACCACTGTCAGTGCGTACATATTTATACAAAAGAAAAAGTACCCGCTCTGATGCTTTTTCGTTTCAAGCAATACTGAATCTGGTCATGGACTAAACTTTTTCAGAATTCACTCAAGCATGAGATTGGCTTTTTGTTGTTTCTGTTCTGTGGATATTTTTATAGATTTTTTATATGTGGATAAGTTCAGAGCTTTATCTAGGTGATTCCACTTTGATCACTAGATGATTATAATTGTTTTGTGTACTCCGAACTTGTATATATTATACAACAGACTTATTCAGATAATCCTCACATTAGATGAATGGTGCTGCCATATGATGCGCTATCGCTCAAGGAAAAACTACTAATAGATGGAAATCTTCTGCTGAAGAGATGAAAAGAAAACTTTACTGATCGCACAAAGAAGACCATACAGCCTGTTTGCTCCTGAGGGGCCCGCCATGCAACCACAGGGCGTACCAAAAGACACCCGAGAGTCCGCAATCTGCTGTTCACATAAAGTCATAAAGGGAAAGGTCTGCCAGCTGCGCAGATCTCATCTCTGCTTTTTCATCACAAGATTATCAGAAGATGAATAAAATATAAAAAGCACAGTCTTCTTAGGAGAATGGTAAACACAAATCCTGGGATTTAAATAGCAACAGAAGTCAACAAGTAGACCTATTCAGAGATTTGTTAGCCACAGGGACGGATTGAAATCAGGAGCCTATAGACACAGACGATCTGGCTCTTTAAACCTTAAAGTGTTGCTAAACCCACAACAGTAAAATCAGTCTGTATATGCAGCATAGCATGCTTGTTATACTCCCCATGGAACTTAAGGAGTTAATCCTCTGCATTGTGTAAAAAGGCTGTTTTATCCTGTATGCATAGATCCTCCCCTCCTGCACTGTCTATCTGGAAGGCCAGCTAACACAGGCAGGGTAGCCGACCTGCATATGCTCAGTTGTGTCTTTTATGCTGGAGAGAACATTTCCTTGTTCACAGAGCTAGCCAGGTCACATGATATTGACATCACACATGTGGGCGTGTATACAGGCTGTAGTGGAAATCTCCTCCTACCTGAAGTCTCAGCACTGGAGAAACTGTGCAGTTTATTATGTAACCGTGGTATACAGATCAGCCAAAAAGGTACATACAGTAATACCTTGGATTGCGAGTAATGCGATTAAAGAGCATTGCGAAATACGAGCTATTATTTTTTTTAAATCCTGACTCGGTTTGCGAGTGTTGTCTCGCGAAACGAGCAGGATTCAAGCCTCTGCGGTATGCAGAATGGCATTTGGCCAGAGGTGTGGGGGTGCCGGTGACACTCAGAGCTGCTCCTGAGTGTTTCCGAGCCTCTCCGAGGGTTTCTGAGTGCATCTGAGCGCCTCTAAATGGTCTCCGAGTATTTCCGAGTCTCTCCGGTGCCCCCCACCTCTGGCCACATGCGGTACTGCATACAATAGAAGTCAATGTGGAACAAATTGTCTTTGTTTCCATTGACTTCTATGGGGAACTCACTTTGATATGCGAGTGCTTTGGATTACAAAGATTCTCCTGAGACGGATTATGCTCGTAATTCAAGGTCCCACTGTAGTGGCAATATTTTTATGTAAAAAGAAGATTTATAAACTGGGCACTGTGGGGGGGGGGGGGGGGGGGCAGATGAACTATTTTTATAATCCTGGGTTTAGTAACAGTTTAAGCTAACTATACACTAGTAGAGTTTTGTTAAAAAAATTGAGTTTTAAGAACATTCATTCCATTTTCTAATCGTTAGTGGGATCAAATCGGCATTCATTTTATGACCACAGTAAGGGAAAAATTATAACGTAACAGGATAGAAAATTTTTGTCAAATGAATGCATTTCTAATGCTTTGTACACATGATCGGATTTTCCAACAACAAATGTTGGATGTGAGCGTGTTGTCGGAAAGTCCGACCGTGTGTATGCTCCATAGAACATTTGTTGTCAGAATTTCTGCCAACAAATGTTTGAGAGCAGGTTCTCAAATTTTCCGACAAAAACTTGTCAGAAATTCCGATCATGTGTACACAAGTCCAACGTACAAAAGTCCACGCATGCTCGGAATCAAGCAGAAGAGCCGCACTGGCTCTCGAACTTCATTTTTCTCGGCTCATCGTATGTGTTGTACGTCACTGCGTTCTTGACGTTCGGAATTTCCGACAACATTTGTATGACTGTGTGTATGCAAGACAAGTTTGAGCCAACATCCTTCGGAAAAAAATCCACAGTTTTGTTGTCGGAAAATCCTATCGCGTGTACAGGGCATTACAGTGAATGTGGTTTACGTTCAGAAAACTGAAAGTAGAACTATAGGTAAAACTTTTTTTTTCATTTTGGATAGGGTAAAGGAGGATTATAACCTCTGTCAGATTTTGTATTTTTTGCCATGTGTGTCCCTTTGGGGAGATTTACCTTCACTTCCTGTCCCACAGCCAAATCAGGAAGTGAGAGGAAATACCTGCAACTAGTGGCCCCATTGGACGATTTCCCCTCTATTATTTTTCAGTTGACAACCCAAAATTTGTCATTTTCTTTTACCTTCACTTTCAAT
Organism: Lithobates septentrionalis; assembly: GCA_037952835.1. NCBI lineage: Eukaryota > Metazoa > Chordata > Amphibia > Anura > Ranidae > Lithobates > Lithobates septentrionalis. Next base: position 124,809 of record JBBDGP010002643.1, on the reverse strand, counting down.
CACGAGCGGTCGGTCGATTAGGGGCACCGCCCCCCCCCCCCCCCGCAGAGCGCCGGACTCATACGTTTGGCTTGAAAAAGGTTGGGCTCCCACCCATTTGTGACAATAACAAATTAATAACACTATTGTCTTCAGGCTTCTCTTCCTGGCCAATCAGGACAGGATGGGGATCCGGTTGGCCGTGGAGGGGTGAGTGGGGGGGACTATCACTGTGGAGAGTCTGAGTCTGGGCGGACCGGCCGCCACTGCTTTCAATGATAATGGTGGTAAACAGGGCACTATTCCTCCCACTGACACCAATAATGGGGCATTATTTACTCCCATTGATACCACGCTTATTCTACTCACATATGCCCCCGCTCCCCCCCCCCCCCCCCAATGTATGAAGGACAGTAAACCGGCCCTTTGTCTAGAAAGTTTGGAGACCCCTGCTCTAGATGAAAGAAAAATGTCAAGAATGTTAGGTAAATTTAGTAAATTGTGTGTTAGGAAGGTTAAAAGTTCACCTCTGTTCCTGCTTGGCTGACGTTGTGTGTGTTTCCGTGCTGACCAGTGGGTGTCGCTGTTATCACTGGTCAGTGTTGGAAAAGCAACGTGTTGAAGCGTATGGATGCTCGTCTGTCCCGGAGACAACTCGGTGGAGGTGGTCCTCTGAGTTGCATTCTGGGCGAGGGTATTTATGGGGCAGACGCCATATTTTGGGGTTCGTTTTGCAGCCACCTGCTGGCCCTCCTGGCCGACAGGTATGTGTTAAGGAGCTACCTCGTGGTCCTCCGTCCGGGAGGCCCACGATACAGCGGCGCAGGGCTGGGTCCAGAGGCTTGTCTGGAGCCTACCACCGCGGCCGAGGAATGGTCCTGAGCTGTCGGTCCCGTGTGACGAAGCTGGACAACCGAAGAGATCCCAGGGGAGGACCCGTCTTGGAGAGATCACGCCGTATGCTGGTCTATAGAGGGGCCTGGTGACTCGGTTGGAGGACGTATCCAAAAGTAACTATACAGCATAGTGTTGCCAGCTCAGCTTAAAGGTTCAGACACTGTGACTGACTTTCACTACAGCAAATCTATACATCCTGTGGCAGAGGATCGTACAGATTTTATTCCCAAACAAGTCTGTGGCAGATACTTTGATTCGTGCTGCGTACTGGCTGCTAGACCGGTGAGAGAGGCCTATCCAGATGAGCAAGGAGTGTGTCCCACGAAGGGAGCGCATTTCAAATAGTATTTGAATTATACCAAGACCTTTTGCCAAGAGAATCCTTTCAGAGAATATTTGAGTTTCGTCTGCGAGTTTCCTTTCTACCTCTTTCCTGCTACTTCCTGAGTGGTTTGTTTAATAAAGCATTGAAAACGTACTCCAGTGTTGGTGCGTGTGTCGTCCAGAGGTAAACTCAACGGAACCCTAGACCCGGTGCCGGTGAAACAGAGGGAAGCAGAGTGAAGATAACAGACCCGCTTAAACCAGCAGCTCCACCGTGAGTTATTGCTACAGTATTATAGGGGTATTTTTATATAAAAAGTATAATTTGGGCCGTAACACCACTTTAATGTTGGCAACATAAGGATTGGATGGTTAATATTGATTGAGAGAGTAAAGTTCTGATTTAACCACTTCCGGTCCGCCTAACGCCGATATACGTCCTAACTTTGAAGAGGAATATCGTTGTTATGGCAGCAGCTTGCTGCCATAACCCAGGTATCCTTTTCTTCGGTAGGCGGTCCGGTTTCCGATAAAAGTGGTCTCTGCGGCGGATTCGCTGCAAGATCAGTTTTATCTGTGGCGGGAGAGGGCCCCCCCTCCCACCGCTCTCCGGTGACCTCCGCCGCTACCGATGGGTCTGTTAAGCGATCGGATCCTTCTTGGTGTTAGGTATGGAGACGAGTGAGGGGAAGATGGCCCCCATCCATCTCGATACCATTGCAGGGCGGAAGTGACATCAAAACGTCACTTCCGCCCATAGCTCTTAAAGGGCCATTTTTTAATTTTTTTTTTTCAAATGACAACATTTTTTAAAATGTATTTTTTATTGCATTTAAGTGTAAATATGAGATATGAGGTCTTTTTGACCCCAGATCTCATATTTAAGAGGACCTGTGATGCCTTTTTTCTATTACAAGGGATGTTTACATTCCTTGTAATAGGAATAAAAGTGACAACTTTTTTTCTTTTTTTTTAAAAGAACAGTGTATAATTAAAAAATAAAAGGTAAAATAAATAAGAAAAAAAACCTTTTAAACGCGCCCGTCCCGCCGAGCTCGCGTGCAGAAGCGAACGCATACGTAAGTAGCGCCTGCATATGAAAATGGTGTTCAAACCACACATGTGAGATATCGCCGCAATCGTTAGAGCGAGAGCAATAATTATAGCCCTAGACCTCCTCTGTAACTCAAAACATGCAACCTGTAGAATTTTTTAAACGTCGACCTATGGAGATTTTTAAGGGTAAAAGCTTGTTGCCATTCCACGAGCGGCGCAATTTTGAAGCGTGACATGTTGGGTATCAATTTACTCGCCGTAACATTATCTTTCACAATATAAAAAAAATTGGGCTAACTTTACTGTTATTTTTTAATTAAAAAAATAAGTATTTTTCCCAAAAAAAGGGTGCTTGTAAGACCACTGCACAAATACGGTGTGACAGAAAGTATTGCAACGATCGCCATTTTATTCTCTAGGGTGTTAGAAAAAAAAAAATAGATAATGTTTGGGGGTTCTTAGAAATTTTCTAGCAAAAAAAACTGTTTTTAACTTGTAAACAACACATCTCAAAAAGAGGCTAGGTCCTTAAGTGGTTAAGTCGGCAAAAAGGACAGTACTTACTCTACATTCAAAGAGAAGTGTCCCCTCTGCTGATGGCAGCTGTCTTAGTTGAAATTTGAAGTTCTCCGCCCACCCCTGTACCCGTATAGCTGTAATTGCCCAGTGCTGCGGGGGTTAATATGAGTGGCTGGACCTGTTACAGGCACTCATCAAGAGTGCTGACTGTGCCCGCCCTTTTTTGCCCCCTCCTCCATTCAAAGAAGCTGTACTATAGCTTCTATCAATATAAAGCATTAGATCAATGGAGTCTTAAGACACGATTGACCGGGAGGAGAAGCGACCATATTGGCCGCCGAGGAGGAGGAGACGCAGTGGAAGCCGCTGTGAAGCCACTGCCGCCGAGGAGATGATGGAAGGAGCTGAAGCTGCCCTCAACCTAGATGGGGTAAGTGCGAGGCTTGTGGGCGGACGAGCGAGCGACGGGGGTGATCGACCGAACGGTGTGGGGGGGGGGGGGGTTTGGTGGGTGGTTTGTTTGCTGCCCCCCCCAAAAATGAAGCACCAGCCGCCACTGCTGAGGGCAATAGTTAAGCTTTTGAGTTAAGAATACATACTTGATATATATATAAGTATATAATATATACTTGTATACATATTTTTTTAATACAAGAGTTTAGTGTCACTGTAAAGGAATGGTCACCGCACACACTTTTATTTTACAACATCAGCATTTTAATAGCAATACTAACAATAATTATTTTTGATAATTCAATATAAGCTTACTTGAAAAATCTCCTTTCCTATTGTCCTGCCTGCCTGCTGGTCATTTCTTTCCACAACTTCCTGCATTCTCTGCAGGCTTCTCTTCTACTGTTTACTTTAAATTTTTAAGGACTACATATCCAATGGTACCTTGCTACCTGCAAGTGTGATTCCTGTACTGATTCCGCCTCCTGAAACTCCTCCTCTGAGCTCCTGTGTGTGACACAGCAGTGCCTACTCACAGGGCATAGTGAATCCGTCTAACAGACTTCAAGGAAGTAAATATGTGTGATTCTTCACAAAGTAAGTTTAGAAAACTTAAAGATGGTTCAGATAATAGGAGGAGGCTGGAAATAATTGAGACACAATGTGGAAATGAATAAATGATTTTACTTTTTTTATCATAAATACATTTTAGCTTCCTGTGCTCTCTGAGTCTGCAATGTTATCTCAAAAAATGTTATCAGCCCTGCCACGTTCACTTTTGTATACTATAGAACCCCCCCCCCCCCCATTCCCAGAATAGGCAGGGCTTTCAAAAGGCTTCTGAGTGGGACTACAGTCTCTTGACATTTGTCCTTTTCAGTCACTATATACCTGAACATCCACTGTACATCTTCTGTATGTTTGCTTCTGGCTGACTTTAGCAAGAATGTTATTCATTTATTTTTGAAAACCCAGGAGCAGGCGCAGTTAGAATACAAAGATTTTGATTGAGCTACAGAATGAGGTGTTCTTTTATGGACTGTAATGATGGTCAATGATCACTCAACTGCATGTAACTAGACATGTACACTGCCAAAAAATTTGTTCGCTTTTGTTTCATTTGTTTTTTTGGGTTTTTTTGGGTCATTCGTTATGATCAAAATTTGTTATTTCGAATAAATTTGTAAGTTTGTAAAAATTTGTTATGTTCCATTCTTTTAGATGCGGTATTCGTTATCTCGATAATTTGTAAAAATTTGAAAATTAGAAAATCCGAAAACAAGAACGAAAATTAGAAAATCCAAATATTAAAAAATCCGAAAATAAGAACGAAAATTCGAGAGAACGAAAATCCAAAAATAAGAACGAAAATTAGAAAATCCGAAGTAATAACTAACTAACAATAACTAACTATTAAATTATAGGTATTGGAATTTCCTTTCAAATTTGGCTGTTAGTGAACGAAACAAATACATATTTATCCGAAGTTACAAATTACCTGACGTAACGAATGCCGTATCTAAACGAATGGAATGTTAACAAATTAATAATAATAAATAATAAAAATAATAATAAGTTATTATTATTATTTATTATTATTATTATTATTATTGATTGTGTTTTATTCGTTTAGGTGGAGCATTCGTTCAATAACAGCCAAATTTAAAAGGAAATTCCAATACCTATAATTTAATAGTTAGGAATAGTTATTATTATTTTCAAATTTTGGTTCTTTTGAATTTTCAGATTTTAACCACTTGCCGCCCGTCACATAGCAGAATGATGGCGGCAAAGTGGTTTCAATATCCTGACTGGGCGTCATATGACATCCTCAGGATATTAAGCTGCTGCGCACCCCTGGGGGCACGCATCGTGTCGATCGTTGTTCCGGTGTGTCAGTCTGACACACCGCAACTCCGATCCAGGTAAAGAGTCTCTGACGGAGACTCTTTACCACGTGATCAGCCGTGTCCAATCACGGCTGATCACGATGTAAATAGGAATAGCCGGTGATCGGCTTTTCCTCATTCGCGTCTGACTGACGCGAGTAGAGGAGAGCCGATCAGCTGCTCTCCTGACAGGGGGGTCTGTACTGATTGTTTATTAGCACAGCCCCCCATCGGATCCAGCCCAGGACCACCATCATGCCGCCCAGGACCACCAGGATGGCCATCCACACTGGAGCACCAGGTATGCCCCACCTAGACCCCCAGGGAAATACTAATCTATGCCCAGGCAGCTGGCAATCAATGCCCAGGCAGCTGCCAATCAGTGCCCGCTCACAATGCCTACCACTGCCAGTACCACCAGGGATGCCTATCAGTGCCTCATATCAGTGCGCGTATCAGTGCCCATCAGTGCCACGTATCAATGCCCATCAGTCCCCTTCAGTGCCCAGCAGTGCCACCTATCAGTGCCCATCAGTGCCGCCTATCAGTGCCCAGCAGTGCCACCTATCAGTGCCACCCATAAGAACCCATCTTTGCAGCCTTTCAGTGCCCATCAGTGTCACCTATCAGTGCCCACCAATGCCACCCATAAGTGCCCATCAGTGCCGCCTACCAGTGCCCATCAGTGCCGCATATCACTGCCCATCATCAATGCCCGTCAGTGCCCGCTCATTGGTGCCACCTCATCGGTGCCGCCTTATCAGTGCCGCCTAATCAGTGCCCATCAGTGAATGAGAAAACTTACCTATTTACAAAATTTTATAACAGAAACAAAAGCAAAACTTTTATTTTTTTCAAAATTTTCTGTCTTTTTTTATTTGTTTAGCAAAGAATAAAAACCACAGAGGTGATCAAATACCACCAAAAGAAAGCTCTATTTGTGGGAACAAAATTATAAAAATTTAGTATGGGTACAGTGATGGATGACCGCGCAATTGTCATTCAAACTGCGACAGCACTGAAAGCTGAAAATTGGTCTGGGCAGGAAGGTGTATAAATGCCCTGTATTGAAGTGGTTAAGCATGGAGATCAGGTCTTGCTGGCCTACGCCCACTAACTTCTAGAAGTTTCCCCAAACTTCCAGATCCAGGGGATAGTACCAGAGACCTGCCTTTGAAGAGCCATCCAGCCTGACCTGCAGTAACCCTGACCTAATTTATAATTGATAGTTTACCATGATTCATAACATAAATTTGCCTGCACTAAGTGCCGGTTCACACAGGGGCGACTTGTCAGGCGACCTAGCCGCCTGACAAGTCGCCTCCCGTTCTGTACAATGGAACCGTTCTAATAGGAGCGACGCAAATCGCTCCGACTTAGAAAAAGGTTCCTCTACTACTTTGGGGGCGACTTGGGGCGACTTGCATAGACTTCTATACAGAAGTCGTTTTGCAAGTCGCCGTGGAAGTCGGGTGCAGGTCGCCTCGGTGAGGCGACCTGCAAGTCGTGCCGCCCCTGTGTGAACCGGGGCTAACACTAGTAGCACACTAGAGGGTACTACAAATGCATATGCAAGAAAAAATAATTTAAATAAAGTACACATAAAGTAGTATAGTGCAGCACTGATGAAGATGAAATAAGCAATAAAATTTTACCAATATAAAGTGAATATGATAAATGAATATTCAAAACAAAAATACACAGCAATAAAATATCACAACGATAATGATAAAATAGTTTATACCAACAGTGTCAGTGCATATAAAGTGCATAAAGTCCATATATGACATCAAATATAGTGACTGTGAATCTGTGTGAACTGGTTGTCTGTAGATAATCCACCACCGTAAGGAAAGGGGCTTACCAGACAGGTTGAACCCAACTAGGCATATGCCTGATGAGTCAACCAAGCTTTTGGTGTAACACACCCAAGGAGGTACAGCAACCATGATTTCCAAAATAGACCAAAGCAGATAGGGATCTGTGACCGTTTTGACATCAGTAGCTGTCTACCATAGGAATAGTGACCGGAATAAAGTACAGCATGCTGCATTTTTTGCATGTATCATGTAAAAAATAAATAATGCCTAAAAAAACATGCCACAAATGCATGTAAACTTGCATGTGGAACTGTAAATGGGCAGCACAGTGGTGTAGTGGATAGCACTTTTCGCTTAGCAGTAAAGAAGGGTTGCTGGTTCGAATCCCAACCATGGCTCTACCTGCCTGGAGTTTGCATGTTCTCCCTGTGCCTGCGTGGGTTTCCTCTGGGTATTTCGGTTTCCTCCCACACTCCAAACACATGCTGGAAGGTTAATTGGATCCTGTCTAAATTGTCCCTAGTGTCTATGAATGTGAGTTAGGAACCTTAGATTGTAAGCTCCTTGAGGGTAGGGACTGATGTGAATGTACAATGTATATGTAAAGCACTGCGTAAATTGATGGCGCTATATAAGTACCTGAAATAAATAAAATAAATAAATAAGTGCATGTAAATGCACTGCAACACGCATAAATGCTAAAGTCAAAATAGTCAGCTGAAGTTTTCCTTAAAAAAATGTTTAGTGAAGTTTAAAAAAGTACAGAAGTTTTTTTTTTTTTTTAATGCAAGGCAGCACGTAAATGCACGTCAATGCACATGCGTTTACATGCGCTTAACGCACACATTGCGGTGAGAATGGACCATTTAAAAGGCTCTGCATGTATAAAGTGACAAAGTCTCCTTGGCATTTTAGATTTGGTTCGGCATTTTCCTTTAAACCTCTGTAAAAACTGCTGTATTTTTATTTTCTGAATTTTTCGACGGGTGTTGCTGAAGGGTTACATGAATTGGTCCCCCCACACGTCTTTTGGGAACTCTATCGTCCGGAACAGATGTTATTGCAGAGATTCCACTTCCTCGCAACCCGCAGAGCTGAAGATTTAATTGTCAGAAGGCTAGACCACCCTGTCTGAGATCAAGATATACCGGATGAGGTCACTTACCTCTGTAAGTATTCAGAACAGACAGTTCTTCATAACAGTGCATTTAAAATCTGACCAATAAAACCAGTTAAATAAAGCGTGTGTTGCCTATTGTTGTCATGTTACACGTGAATATGATTCAGATTATTAGCGGATTCCACATTTGATACTGCGCAGTATATTCAGGATGCCAGTAAAATGTGTGTGGGTGTGGGGGCATCAAAGGTCTTATGAATGACATGGAAGACCAATTAATATGCAAGGCGAGATCAAACTGTTTGTTATTCCAGGTCTCCGAGGACCTGAAAAAAAAACTATTTGGCAGAAAATTGAGATTGCTCATTCTGAATAAACCTGGCAGTGTTAAATGTGATACTCTAATGTTCTGGAGTATTGCCATAAGTAACATAAAAACAACTATATCAAACAATCAGATTGCACCTGTCAATTTTTGTGCGCTATGGTGTATGTTATGTACTGCTAAACTCTCTACGCTGTGCTGTACATTACATACTCTGGACCTCTGCATGCTATGCTGTATATTATGTGCATGTGACGGACTGCCTGACACGCAGCCTGGGTGCCTCCGTCAAGACACAGCTTCCTCCACTCAGGAACCAGGTGTTATGAGAATTGCACCCAACAACTAGACGACACTAGCTTACGTGCAATCTGGAACTGACGCTTTATTGTGAATTCACACAGAAGATATACAACAAAATCAGGTAAGAGCTTGATCACATTATACTAAACAATGAAAACTGTAAACAGTAATATTAGTACATCTAACAATACATCTAATAAATCCATTTAAACTGGAGTTACTGGCCCTGTTGTGGGCCTTCACAGAGAAATTTGCAAAGAACCTCACAGGATCAGTGGTAGAGGTGTTCACAGATAACAACCTGCTGGCCTACTTGGATACGGTAAAGTTTGGGGGAGCTGGAGCAGAGGTGGGTCACCTGCCTTGCCCGATTCAAGTACAAAAAGCATTACAAGCCTGGGATGTTTAAGACCCCTTTCACACTGGGGCCGTGGCCTCTTTAGCTGTTTAAGCAGCACTTTTCGGCCGCTAGCGGGGCGCTTTTAACCCCTTGGGCAACTTCCTGTAAGATACTCTGATTGTGTTGTTTGAACTTTTCTCTGTTGTGCCTTAACCATGTTCATTCTATTACTTATGTTGTTCTTTACTGTGTTGCAATGCCGAGGACAGTATCTATCAAAGGAGAGTGAGTGTAGGCAGGTGCAGTCTGTTTTCTCCACTACAGTTAGTGCTCTACCGCAGCGGCAGTGTAGAAGGAAAGGAAGTCAGGAGGAACATGGTTCATCTAAGGATTCCTGGGTCATTGGGGCAGCGACCCGGTTGGATTCTGGCAGCCCACATGACCTTGGCAGCCATCTTGGGTCAGGCAGAGTCTATTTAAGACCCTGGGTTTGGCACGCATTTAGCGTGTGAGTAGTGTAGGGACCGGTCACCAACCTGTCAGGGACAAGGTTCCAGAAGAGTAGGGAAAATTTAGGGATCTGTCACTTTTCTTGGAAACCTTCCCACTTGGGCTTGGACTGCCCTTAAGACAGATGCTGTCAGCTCGGCTGAGACCTGCTCCGCTAAGAACTGTTGTCATCCATGAGTGTTCCCAGTTGGGCTTCCTTCAGCCTGGCTTGTAGTGAACTGTTTTTCCTTGAATTCAATACAAGTTCCATTATATGCGTCCGGACTGAGTGTGTGTTATTGCTGCCGCACCACGATGCACCCAACCACACATAAACTGCAGCAGTCTGCAGAAAATACGTTACATTGTATACTCGAGTCCTCTGTAAACCGTGCTGTACCTTATATGCTCCAGACTGCTGCACCCTGTGCACTATGCTGTGTGTTGCATCCTCTGGACCGCTGCACTTTGTACACTGAATTGTACATTATATACTCTAAGCTGCTATACTCTGTACACCATTCTGTATGATACATCAGTACACTGTGATGTGTGTGTAGCACTGGTAGATTTTTCAATCTACCGCTTATAGGTAAATTTAGTGGGTTACCTGTTCATACATAGTCAGATTTAGCCTCTGTTCCAGTTTGGCTGTGTTGCATGTAGTTTCACACTGTGCCTGTGGGTGTCGTTGGCGCCATGCGTCGGTGTTAGAAAGGCAACACGTTAAAGTGTATAAGTGCTCCTCTGTCCCGGAGATAACTCGGTGGAGGTGGTCCTCCGAGTTGCATTCTGGGAGAGGGTATTTATGGAACAGACGCCATGTTTTAGGGTCTTTCAATCCACCTGCTGGCCCTCTTGGCCGACAGGTATGTGTTAGGAGTAGTACCTCGTGGTCCTCTGACTGGGAGGACCACGTTGCTGCAGCGTGTGGGTGGGCCCAGAAGCCTGTCTGGGGCCTACCACAGCGGCGAGGGAATGGTCCTGTGCTGTCTGTCCTACGGGAAGAAGCTGGACAACTGAGAAGATCCCAGGGGAGGACCCGTCATGGAAGGATCATGCAGAGTGCTGGTCTGGAGTGGGGCCTGGTGACTCAGTTGGAGGACGCATCCTAAAGTTGACCTACCACATAGTACTGCCGGGTCGGCTTAAAGGTTCTAGTGCTGTGTTTGCTATTCATCGTAAACCATTACATCCTGTGGCAGAGGATCGTACGGGTTTCTATTACATTCAAGTCTGTGGCAGAGACTTTTGTTCGTGCTGTGTATTGGCTGATAGGTTAGTGAGAGAAACCTATCCGGGCGGGCAAAGATTCAACTCTTAAAGGAGAGTACATTCATCTACAAGATTCCAGTTCCTAATACTACACTAAGAAAAGGTATTTGAACTTCCCTGCAACTCTTCTTCTACCTCTTTCCTGCTATGTCCTTCAGTTACTCTTTATTAAAACCTTGGAAAAGATACTCAAGTGTCCAGTGCCTACTTTGTCTGGTATTAAGCTCAACGGGACCCTAGACACGGTTCTGGTGAAATTGAGGTAACGAAGGTGACGGTAACAGCCCGCTTTAAATCAGCAGCTCCACCGAGAGTTATTGCTACATGTGTAACATACTGCTGATTGCTGCACTCTACACTGTGCTGTACATTATATACTCTAAACTGCTGTACCTTGTGCACCATTCTGTACTTTACGCACTCCATATCCGTGCAATCTGTACACTGTGACATGCGTAAAATAATGCTGATTGCTACAATCTGTACACTGGGCTGTGCAATAAATATTTTCATGTTGTATGTTATGCACTCCATGCTGCTGCATTATGTACACTGTTATGTGTGTAATATCCTAATGATTGCTGCAATCTGTAAGCCATGCTGTATATCACATACTCCTGTCTGCTGTATTCTGTATACATTGTTGTTTGTTACATACTCTGGACCTCTGCACTCTACACATTGTGCTGTGTGCTACATAATTGCACTTTGTATGCTGTAGTGTACATCACATACTCCAGTCTGAGGCACTCTATATGCCACTCTTTCACATCCAGGGTTTGGTGGAACCCTAGGGTGCCTCCAGAAGGGTTTCTTTGAGAAATTTGCATTTTCTTTGGTAAAATAAGTAACCACTGACACCAGTTAGTGACCATCAATATAAGGAGCATTCTTCCCACTGACCACCAATGTAGGGGAACATTCTTCCCACGGACCACCACTGTAAGGAGCATTCTTCCCACTGACCACCAATGTAAGGAGCAATCTTCCCACTGACCATCAATATAAGGAGCATTCTTCCCACTGACCACCAATGTAGGGGAACATTCTTCCCACGGACCACCACTGTAAGGAGCATTCTTCCCACTGACCACCAATGTAAGGGAACATTCTTCCCACCGACCACCACTGTAAGGAGCATTCTTCCCACTGACCACCTATGTAAGGAGCAATCTTCCCACTGACCACCACTGTAAGGAGCATTCTTCCCACTGACCACCTATGTAAGGAGCAATCTTCCCACTGACCATCAATTTAAGGAGCATTCTTTTCACTAACCACCAATTTAAGGAGCATTCTTCCCACTGACCACCAATTTAAGGGCCCCACAGAGAGTGAGGATCCCACTCTGCAGCATACTGGCAGATTTTTCTACTCAAGCTGTAGGTGCTTTCTAATGAAAACCAACAGTAACATCATTTGTAACATCATACACATCATACACATCATACACATGGAATGTATTTAGCTAATTTAAACTAAATGTTCAATTGGGCTTTAAGATTTATAAGACACAATAGGCTCCATTCACAAAAGCAGATGGCATGTGGTAATTATGTGTTTTCCCAAATACTGCATGCGATCCTGAAAATGTCAATTCACTATTGCTGACAGCTGCATGTAAACAAAAGAATAAAAGAAAATTGCCGACATGTAAAAAAAAAGAAAAAAAAAAGCATGGGTCCCCCCCCCCAATCTGTACCAAGCCCTTCGGGTCCCCGCCTCAAAGCACCACCACCATGTTGACGGCATGTGGCCTCATATAGTTTGAGGCTGCATGCTCAGATATGGGTCTGGTATGGATTTTGGGAGGGGACCCCATGCCATTTTTTTTACATTTTAGCATTAGGGTTTCCCTTAAAATCCTAACCAGACCCAAAGGGCCTGGTATGGATTGGTGGGGGGCCCTCACGCTGTTTTTTTTTTTCTTAATTTTTACATGCCAGCAATTTTTTTGTTTACATTTTGCTGTCAGTGGGGAAACCCACTGACAGCAGATAAGTCATGGTTGGTAAATATGCGGCGGCTGCCCGCTCCTTGACAACCATGACAGTTACTGCTTGCTAAGGATGTTGGCTACCGCTGGCTTTAAAGTACAACAAATTTTAACAACTAAAATGCGGCATCACTTCATAAAACAGCACATGCGGTATTTTAGTAGTGTTTTTTGGTGAATTGAAAAAACAATTTGGAAAAACGCTAGGCATATTTTAATGCATTCCTTAAAATGGTAGATACCGCTTAGTGAATAGAACCCAATGTCTTGTTTTTTAAATTCTCTTGTTTTTGTTTTGTTCAGCTCAATGGATTTATATTTTTCAACCTATTTAAAGAGGAGTTCCACCCAGGGGGTCCATTAAAAAAAAAAAAAAAATTAAAAGTCAGCAGCTACAAATACTGCAGCTGCTGACTTTTAATTGGACACTTACCTGTCCCAGTGTCCAGCGATGCGGGGGATCGAAGCCCCGCTCGTCCCCCCCTCCGCTCGTCAGCGCCGGCATTTAAACTGTGGGCGCCGGGCTGTGGCTTCACAGCCTGGCACCCACTGCGCATGCGCGAGCGGCGCCGCACGCCGTGATTGGCCGCTCAATCACCTGGGACCTGTAATGGGTCCCAGATGATTGACAGGAGGGAGGGAGCAGAGCCGAGTCCTTTCTGTGCCTGAGGGGGAAGTGATGTCACCAGCCCAGGCACAGGAAGAGGCAGACAACGAGGGACCACCTAGCAACAGGCATTTAGAGTTAAGTAAAAAAAAAAAAATATCCAAATTTTTTTGTTTTTTTTTTTTAGAATTTTTCAGGTATTTTTGTTTTTTTGGGTGGAACCCCACTTTAACTATGTATTGCACTAGTGAGGCAGCATTCTGTAATTTTTTATAGGTAGAGCCACTAATCAAACTACTTTCGACTGTAGTTACAACCAAACAAAAGAAAGAAGAGAAGGTTATATGTCTCTGGAATATAAAGAACCTTACAACTCTACTCAACATCCCCACCCACAGTTAAGACTGCCCTCCACCCCTACCCCTTCCTGCCCTTTGCTTAGAAATCTATGTGCTGCTATCTTGAATGAGATGTAAGTAGTCCAAGCAGACTCAGAGCTGTGACTCAAGTGACACTCTATAGTATTCACCTTCGCACTTCATAAAAGGTTTTGTAGAGACATGGGCGAGAGCTATAATGGTCTACAAGAAGAGGAGGAGAGACCTTTGACATGGAGAGGAGGAGAGGACTATAACATGGGGAAGAGGAAAGAGCTATGACAGGGAGAGAAGGAGAGGGCTATGACATGGAGAGGAAGAAAGGGCTATGGCATGGAAAGAGGAGAAAGCTATGACATGGAGAGGAGGAGATGGCTATGACATGAAGAGGGAGAGAGGGCTTTGACATGGAGAGGAAGATAGGGCTATTAAATAGAGAGAAAAAGAAGGCTATAGCATAGGGAGGGGGAGAGGGCTATGACATGATGAGGCGGGGATATCATCGACATAGAGAGGAGGAGAGGGCTATGGCATGGAGAAGAAGCGAGGAGTCGAGGACTATGACATGTAGAGGAGGAGAAGACTATGACATGGAGAGGAGAAGAGGATTTTGACATGTAGAGGAGGAGAAGACTGACATGGAGAGGAGGAGAGGACTATGACATGTAGAGGAGGAGAGGGCTATGACATGTAGACGAGGAGAGAGCTTTGACATGGAGAGGAGAGGGCTATGACATGGAGAGGAGGAGAGGGCTATGAGAGGTTATAAGAGGAGGAGGAGGAGGCTATGTAATGAGAGGAGAAGGCTTTGACATAGATAAGAGGGAAGGCTATGACATGGAGAGGAGGAGGGGGCTAGGATATTGGGCAAGGAGAGGATTATGACATGGACAGAAAGTCAGTACTATGACATGGAGAGGAGGGGATGGCCATGACATAGAGTGGAGGAGAGGACAATGATGTGGAGAGGAGGAAGAGGACAATGACGTGGAGAGAAGGAAGAGGGCTATGACATGGAGAGGAGCAGAGGCGGCTCTAGACTTTGTGAGGCCTTAGGCAAAACTTAGACATGAGGCACCACTCACTCCCATAATGGGAAAAAAATTCAAGGGATGAATATGAACTGTATTAGGAGGGTACAGTATAGGGGAGTGGACAGTACAGGGGGTAGGTGAGTGGGCATAATAAAGATATATTTTCCTCAAGCAGAGCTGCACAAGGAAGCTGCTCTCACAGATCCTACCTATTCTGGTAGGCTGTCACAAAGAGAGAAATAAAAGGGGGATGGGTGGAGAAGGAAGGAAGGAAGGAAGGAAGGAAGGAGAAAAAAAAGAGAAAGAGAAAAAAAGATGAAAGGAACGAAAGAAAGATGAAAGGAACGAAAGAAAGAAAGAAAGAAAGAAAGAAAGAAAGAAAGAAAGAAAGAAAGAAAGAAAGAAAGATGGAAGGAAAGAAAGAAAGAAAGATAGATAGAAAGAAAGATAGAAGGAAAGAAAGAAAGATAGAAGGAAAGAAAGATAGATGGAAGGAAAGAAAGAAAGAGAAGGGGTGGAGACGGAAGGGAAGGAAGAGCATCCCCTACATCAGTGTACTCACTGGGAGGCAGAAGGAAATGGATGGATGGATGGATCAGACTCCCCTTGTCCTTTTCTCTTTGCTGGTCTTCAGCTTGAATCTTCCCGCCCACACATCCCCTTCTCTGAGGCAGAACAGAGAACACTGCCGAGGAGAGTGGGCGGGGCAGACACAGGAGGAGAGGGCGGGAGGAGGAGGAGCTGAAGCTCTCTCTCCTCTTCTGTCTGGCTGTGCGGGCAGCAGGGGGAGGGGGGAGATCTTTCAGAGCTCTACTGAGTGGCTCTCCCTGTCTGTGATCCGGAGATGTAGGTGAGCTCCGATCACATGTCTCACTCGCAGTCCGTATCTCTCCCTGTAGCAAAGTGAGGGGATACAGGACTGTGTGATGGCGGAGATCTCTGCTGCTGGAAGGGGCAGCTCTCTAATTAGGTAAACTAGCCAGCTGTGCGAGGCCCCTATGACTGCGAGGCCTGAGCCCACCGCCTATTTCGCCAAATTAGAGAGCCGCCTCTGAGAGCAGGACAGAACCTTTGCCATGGAGAGGAGAGGACTATGACACGGAGAGGAAGAGAGGGCTATGGCAGGCTATGAAAGGAGGAGGAGAGAGCTATGACAGGCTATGAGAGGAGGAGGAGAGGGCTATGACATGGGGAGGAGGTGAGGGCTATGTCATAGAGAGGAAGAGAGGACTATGACATGGACAGGAGGTGAGGACTATGACATGGAGAGGAGAGGAAGGTGAGGACTATAACATGGAGAAGAGGAGAGGGCTATGACAGGGAGAGGGGGAGATGGCTATAAGATGGAGCGGAAGAGAGGGCTATGACATGGAGAGCATAGAGAGGGCTATGACATACAGAGAAGGGGAAGACTATAACATAGGGAGGGAGAGAGGGCTATGACATGATGAGAAGGGGAGATCATTGACATGGAGAAGAGGAGAGGGATATGGCATGGAGAAGAAGAGGGGGCTATGACATGAAGAGAAGGAAAGAGCTATGACGTAGAGGAGGAGAAGACTATGACATGGAGAGGAGGAGAGGATTTTGACATGCAGAGGAGAAAAAGACTATGACTTGGAGAGGAGGAGAAGGCTATATCTTGTAGAAAAGGAGAGGGCTTTGACGTGTAGAGGAGGAGAGGGCTATGATATAGACAGGAGGAGAGTGCTATGACATGGACTGAAGGGGAAGGCCATGACATGGATAGGAGGAGAGGGCTATGACAGGTTATGAGAGGAGGATAAGACTATGACATGGAGAGTAGGAGAGGGCTATGACACAGATAGGAGGAGAGTGCTATGACATGGACAGAAGGGGAAGGTCATGACATGGAGAAGAGGAGAGGGCTATGATAGGTTATGAGAGAAGAAGACTATGACATGGATAGGAGTAGAGGAATTTAACATGCAGAGGAGGAGAAGACTTTGACATGTAGAGAAGGAGAGGGCTATGACATGATGAGGAGGGGAGATCATTGACATGGACAGGGATATGGCATGGAGAAGAAGAGAGGACTATGACATGAAGAGGAGGAGAGAGCTATGACATGTAGAGGAGGAGAAGACTATAACATGGAGAGGAGGAGAGGATTTTGAAATGCAGAGGAGGAGAAGACTATGACATGGAGAGGAGGAGAGGGCTATGGCATGTAGAGGAGGGGAGGGCTATGACATGGAGTGAAAGAAAGGGCTATGACATAAAGAGGAGGAGAAGGCTATGACATAGACAGGAGGAGAGTGCTATGACATGGACAGAAAGGGAAGGCTGTGACACGTAGAGGAGGAGAGGGCTATGACATAGAGAGGAGGAGAGGGTTATGACATGGAGAGTAGAAGAGGGCTATGACATGGAGAGGAGGGGAAGGCCATGACATGGAGAGGAGGAGAAGATTACAGGAGGGAGAGGAGGAAGAGGGCTATGACATGGAGAGGAAGAAAGGACTTTTGACATGTGGAGGAGGAGAGGAGCATGACATAAAAAGGAGGAGAGGGCTATGATGGGCTATGAGAGGAGGGGGGATGGCTATGACAGGCTGTGAGAGGAGAAGAGGCTATGATTTGGAGAGGAGGGGAGGGCTACGGGATGGAGTGGAAGAGAGGACTATGATGGGCTATGAAAGGAGGGGGGGTTATGACAGGCTGTGAGAAGAAGACTATTGCCGCGTTCACACGACCGGTTTTACCGTCGGAATAAACTCCGAAGTTTTCTCTGACGAAACTCCGACAGAATTCCATTCAAGCGGTATTGCCTACCAACCCAAAGTCCAACCAAAGTCCGACCATCCAGAACACGGTGACGTATAGCAGTACGACGGGACTAGAAAAAGGAAGTTCAATAGCCAGTAGCCAATAGCTTCCGTCTCGTACTTGCTTCAGAGCATGCATCGTTTTTGGTCCGTTGGAACAGCATACAGACGAGCGGTTTTCCCGATTTGAATTGGTTCCATCGGAAATATTTAGAACATGTTCCATTTCTAGGTCCGTCAGAATTTTCCAAAAATAAAATATGATGAGGCACACTAACGATCGGAATAGAAAATGAAAAGCTTCCGTCTGACTTTTTCTGTCGGACATTCCGCTCGTGTGTACGCGGCTTTAGGGCTATGATTTAGAGAGGAGGAGAGGGCTATGGGATGAAAAGGAGGAGAGGACTCAAGACATCAAGAAGAAGACAGGTCTTTGGGACGGAGAGGAGGAGGGGGCTATGACGTGAACAAAGATTGTTAAAACAATTTTTGTGCCTTTAACTGGAATTGTTTAAACTTGGTGACAGGGTCTTTGTAAATCTGGCCACACAATTTACAATCTGATTTTTCAGTCTCCTTTAGATTTTCCAATCTGAAATGATTTGTATTAGCCGGCCCTTGTATTACACAGTTTAGGGGAATCTAAGGGAGTTTGTACAGGGATATGGATTAAATAATGAGACTTTAACCAGTTTGGTTAGATTTAGAAAATCACATTTATGAGTAGTCCACTTATTTTTCACAATTCCACCTGATTATACCAGGAACAGACAAAATGCAGCTAATGTACGTACCACTCTGCTGATGGCATGGCTAATACGTACGCATTGGCTTCTCTTGGCTCAGAATAGTAATTGCAGTAAATAATAAATGAGCATGTAGTTCCTCTTATAATAAACTCAGTTCAGTGTCTCCGCAGAATGCATTCATTTGCAGCACAATAAAGTACATGTCTGTAATTCATTTTCATGTCTCTGGATGCAGCCAAAAATAAATACATCAAAACATCATGAAAGGGGGGATGCGGTTCCCTGGCCAGCACTTACCTGCAACTGCCGTACCGATATCTCTGCTCCATCACCAGTCTGATTGAGAAGAAGTAACACAGCACTGGAGGGGACATACTTTGAGGACACGGGGTGGAGATACAGTATTCTCGTGATGGTTTAACTCTTTCCCATAGTCTCTAAACACACTGTGTTTTATATAGCAGCAGATGTCCTTTAGTCTACACCAATAAAATCGGAGTACTTCCTCTACCGTATTATAAATTATAAAGGAGATATCGCCTTTATTTCATGCTTGGTAAGGAAATACCAATATCCTTACCGTCCTTCTTCTTCTAAATTATTGCTTTGATATAAATCCTACATGGTCAAAGCCGGCTACACACATCACAGTCTAGTTGCAGAATTCCCTTTAAGTTCACCACACACATTACAATCTGATTGTGCAATCTCTTTTAGATCTACCAACAATTATGTAGTGCAAGGGCCTGCCTTGTATACAGAATGATTGAATAGATCGGGCAGGTCCTCTTATTACACAGTTTTGGTAAATCTAAAGTTGATTGTACGGCCGGATTGTAATGTGTTTGGTGACCCTTATATTGATCGACAACTGTATTAAAGTATATCTATGCACAAGGTGGTAGGGTTGCCACCTCATCGCTTTAAACCGGAACACATATGAGTTACACAGGTTCTGAGGCTAATTTAATGCAGATAAGGCACCAAGCGAGTTTAATTACAACCTTAATCAGCCACAGAACCTGTGTAATTAATGTGTTCGGATTTAAAGGGATGAGGTGACAACCCTAGCACATAGGTCAAAGATATACTTTAAATGGGTTGCTTAGGTATGCCCCTGTACTACAGAGTTACTGGTAACTGTAAAAGAGATTGTGCAAAGATTGTATAATCTGATTGTAATGTGAATGGTCCGTCCTAAGCAGTGTGGGTAAAGCTGAGCACTGGCAAACAACTATAATACATAGGGGACAGGTAATAAAAAAATTGTTAGAGTCTGACAAGCATTCACCCAGGCTTGACAAATTCTGGCCATATTTTGCCTAATACAGTCAGCTCCATCTAGTGGCCATAATGCAGTATTTTTTTTTAAATGCCGCAATTATAAAAATACTGTTATGTCCACTAGAGGGAGCTGTATTAAGCAAAATACGTCAGGGCTGCACAAATGCTTGTCATATTCGTTCAATTTTTTTTTTATAAATAGACCCAGGGCCCGGACAAAGGGTGGGCAGGAGGGACGGCTGCCCTGGGCACTGTGGTGAGGTGGGGGGGGGGGGGGAGCACCACAAGGTGATTGGGGGGGAGATGTGTTGAGAAGGGGAATTTGGGGGCGGCACAGGGTAAGAATTGTTCTAGGATGGCAAATTTGGGGAGATGAATGCGGTTAGCCAACAATTGACAGAGTAAATGCAGTCTTAAAATTGATTAAAATTGTCATGCAAACATAAACAACATGAATCATAGCCAAGCCACTGAAATGATACGTACAGTAAAAAATGTAATTACCTGTATCATGGTATGAAATGTAAATTGCAAAGTATACAGGCATGAAACGTATCCCAATACGTTTCTCAAGACCATGCTTGCTTCATCAGGGGTAGATGCCTGTGTAGTACATCTGTAGGGGGTATAATGAACCAAATAAATATCAACACAGAGATGGTATCGTGACAATTAGTCAAGAGGGTCCAAAACGCATGGCCCTATACTCACCAGGGACTGGATCAGACTACCAAATGCTGAATACCCAGAGGCGGCAGTAATAAGCGTCCGGCTCGGGAGCTGAGGAGGCAGAGGAAAAACCAATCCAACAGCACAAACGGGGGGCAGACATGGCTGGGATTGGGGAATGTGTCACCAAAGATCTCCCAGTATCTATTAATGTCAACTGAAACATAAATGCATATGTAGAAGTAAAGTATGTATATGATATAAGTATTTATATGCATGAACCAATCTGGTTCAGTAATGGTATGGCCTTAGAATCTAGGGGACAATAAGAGGAAAAAAAAACTACACTCTATCACACTGTTTTTGTCATATTTTTTTATTTACACATTTTATTTATTTATTTATTTTTGGGGTTTTTTTGTTTCTCTATTGTCTTATTGTACAAATCTATTGTACTACAATACAGTGGCTTGCGAAAGTATTCGGCCCCCTTGAACTTTTCAACCTTTTGCCACATTTCAGGCTTCAAACATAAAGATATAAAATTTTAATTTTTTGTGAAGAATCACCAACAAGTGGGACACAATTGTGAAGTGGAACGAAATCTATTGGATAGTTTAAACTTTTTTAGCAATTAAAAAACTGAAAAGTGGTGCGTGCAAAATTATTTGGCCCCTTTACTTTCAGTGCAGCAAACTCACTCCAGAAGTTCAGCGAGGATCTCTGAATGATCCAATGTTGTCCTAAATGACTGATGGTGATAAATAGAATCCACCTGTGTGTAATCAAGTCTCTGTATAAATGCACCTGCTCTGTGATAGTCTCAGGGTTCTGTTGAAAGCGCAGAGAGCATCATGAAGACCAAGGAACACACCAGGCAGGTCCGTAATACTATTGTGGAGAAGTTTAAAGCCGGATTTGGATACAAAAAGATTTCCCAAGCTTTAAACATCCCAAGGAGCACTGTGCAAGCGATCATTTTGAAATGGAAGGAGTATCAGACCACTGCAAATCTACCAAGACCTGGCTGTCCCTCTAAACTTTCAGCTCAGACAAGGAGAAGACTGATCAGAGATGCAGCCAAGAGGCCCATAATCACTCTGGATGAACTGCAGAGAACTACAGCTGAGGTGGGAGAGTCTGTCCATAGGACAACAATCAGTCGTACACTGCACAAATCTGGCCTTTATGGAAGAGTGGCAAGAAGAAAGCCATTTCTCAAAGATATCCATAAAAAGTCTCGTCTAAAGTTTGCCACAAGCCACCTGGGAGACACACCAAACATGTGGAAGAAGGTGCTCTGGTCTGATGAAACCAAAATCGAACTTTTTGGCCACAATGCAAAACGATATGTTTGGCGTAAAAGCAACACAGCTCATCACACTCAACACACCATCCCCACCGTGAAACATGGTGGTGGCAGCATCATGGTTTGGGCCTGCTTTTCTTCAGCAGGGACAGGGAAGATGGTTTTTTTTTCATCTCAATCATTTTTATTGCACATATACCGATAATTTACAACAATGTGAGGTAAAAGCCAGGTCGACCCACACAGGGGCTTTGTCTGGCAAAAAGGAAAAAGCATAGTTTCAATCGTTCACATTATATTGTAGAGCAAGACATGGTACAGAGTGTGTAGTTTATGTAGTCCTATTCTCGTGTTCCCGCCCTTCCTCCATACACAATCATATCTCTATTGCTAATTCTTTCCTCCCTTTCCCTTATTCTATTCCAACCCTCCCCTCCACCCCTCCCCGCCCCACCCCCCCTCCGTCACAGCAAACCTTTCATATTACCTTTGATGGTTCTTGCACCACATATGCAGCTACCGCAAGTTTCCCTCCTATCCAATGTTCTTGTTTATCTGATTATGTTGTCATTAATTTTACAAGGCATCTTCCTGTTCCTCCTTCTCCCCCCCCTGTGTACATTACTCTCGCTTTCCTTCCCCTCTGGTATCTCACTCTCGTTCTTCCTCTCTACATCACCCCCCCCCAGTCACTACATCTGGAGCCTCTCTGCTATCAATTGGTGTGGGGCCAGGTCCGCATCCCCCAGCCATGGATGCCATATCTTGTTAAATTTACTCCGGCCGTTTCTACGGGCGTAAGCCAGTCGTTCTCTAGGGAGAAACGAGTTGACGTAGGCAATCCATTGCTTAGCTGTAGGGACAGTTGGGGCCATCCAGTACTTTGCAATAAGTTTCCTAGCGAGGTACATCAATCTAGATACCATGAAGTACTTTCCTCCCGGGTATATCTTTGCACTTATAGCTCCGAGCAGGTATACGGTCGGATTAAGGGGGATGGGGACCTGCGCCAGCCTTGAGATATGTTGGGAAACCTCATCCCAGTACCTATGCAGCTTTGGGCACCTCCAAATTAGATGGATGAAGTCCCCTCTGTGTACCTTGCACTTGGGGCACAGTGGGGAGTCTCCTCGCCCCCATTTATAGAGCTGTACTGATGTCCTATAGGCCCTATGAAGAATGAATAGTTGTGACAGTCTTTGGGTTGCGGAGAGTGACACCACTGGAATAGCCTCAAGCGCCATTTCCCATTGTTTTTCATCTATTTCACCAATGTCCTCTACCCAACTATTTCGACACTTTAACATAGTATGATCCTGGGCTGTGCTCAGCAACTCCTTATATATTTTGGATATTAACCCTTTCCTTGTGTCTGCCAAAAAGATCTCATTCAGTAATGAAACTGCCGGTACTGTCTGGGAGTGTATTATATGTTGTGCCTGTATCGCATGGCGCAATTGGAGATACTGGAAAAAGCCCCTCGGGTTCAAATGGAATTCCCTACATAATTGTTCGTATGTCTTCAATGCCTCTCCCTCATATAATTGTGAGAAGAACTGAATCCCCTTTTCTTGCCATCGTGTGAACCCCTGTAGTCCCTGGATCTCAGAGTATCTGCTATTGTGCCAGATCGGCGTGAATGGAAGCACGCCTGTTATCTTTAGGATTTTCCGAACCTCACCCCATACCTTTTTAAAAAGCGTACCTATTGGCTCTACCCCCTTCAGACTTGGCAAATCCATTTCCAGATGAGAGGCTGCTTCTAGTGTGGGGTCCATCATGGTCACCAATTGGTATGTAGGGTCCTCATTTCCCTTTCGACCCCATCCTGCCATTTGTTGAAATTGTGACGCCAGGAAATATAACCTAGAGTTGGGTATTGCAAGCCCTCCTCTATCCTTTTCGTATTGCAGTGTTTCTAAGCTAATTCTGGGTGTCTTTTTTTTCCATATCAATTCCCTCATTAGTGTGTCAATTTGCTTAAACCATTTTTTTGGTATCCATGTCGGAGAGTTGTGGAAGACATATAGTTGCTGTGGTGCCCACACCATTTTTATTAAGTTTGCTCGTCCTATAACTGATAGGGGGAGCCTGCACCAGCTGTTGCTTTTTTGTTTCTGCCTGGAAAGCAATGGTTCCAGGTTCAACCGGAGGTACTCGGCCGGATTCGGGGATACCATCACTCCCAAGTACTTAAAACTATCAACTATTGTTATTTGTTCCATGCCCACTGGTAGTCGGTCCCTCTGCTGGTCTATAGGCATTAGCGTTGATTTTGACCAGTTAATGACAAAGCCTGCGAAGCTGCCATATTCTCTCACTATCTCCATCACTGCCCGCAAGGATGAGGTCATGTCGCCCAGATATATAAGTGCATCGTCTGCATATAATGATATTTTTTCTTCTCTCTGATGTCTACAGAACCCCACCACCTCCATTGAGTTCCGGATCTTTATAGCTAAAGGCTCTATTGCCAAGGCGAACAGTAATGGAGATAGTGGGCACCCCTGTCTCGTCCCCCTATGCAATTCAAATGGAGGCGAAAGGTCGCCATTAATACGTATTCTTGCTCTGGGTTTAAAGTAAAGTGTCTCTACCCAAGCTACAAACCTACTTCCCAACCCGAATCTTTTCAGTGTTTCCATGAGGTAGGGCCATTCCACGCTATCAAACGCTTTTGAGGCGTCGAGAGATAGAATGGCCCTACTCCCTGGGTTATCCACTGGCATCTGAAGGTTCATGTAGAGTCTCCTTATGTTATCTGATGTAGATCGGGTAGGTATAAAGCCAGACTGATCACGGTGGACCAGCTTGCTAATCACTCGAGATAACCTTTTGGCCAGGACACATGCAAGCAGTTTGACATCCGCATTTAGTAGCGAAATTGGGCGATATGAATCTAATAGAAGATTATCTTTCCCAGGCTTTAGAATTACTGTTATTATTGCCTCACGCATGCTATCCGGTAGATAACCCAGTTCCTCAGCCTCCCTTATAGCCTGCAGTAATGGTGGTAGGAGGTCCTCTCTATAGTAGGAGTATACCTCTGCCGGAATCCCATCTGGGCCTGGTGATTTATGGTGGCCTGTCCCCTCCAGTGCTTCTCTTAATTCCACTAATGTGATTGGGCAGTTCAAGAGTTCCCTGTCCGCTTCCGATAATTGCGGGAGCGGGCAGGTCTGCAAAAACTGCATCAACTCAGCCGGGTTATATCTAGTTTTGCTGGAGTACAAGTCCCCATAAAACTGCTGAAAGCTGCTCAAGATATCTGAGCTACGGGTCTGCCTCTCCCCGGATTTAGCCCTCACAGCCAGGATAGTGGTAGGATCTCTTTGCTCTCTGGCTATAAGGGCCAGAAGGCGGCCAGTGTTTTCCCCCTCTTCAAAGTAACTTTGTTGTTGAAAGTATCTTCTCTTCTCTGCTGCTGATAACCAAACCGAGCTATATATCGCTTGTACCTCTCTCCAGGCTTCTTGATTAGATTTTGATGGATCTCTTATCAAACCCTGTTCCCTTTCTATCAGTTCTTCCCGTACCTTGTTTTCCCATTCCCTGGAGCGTGTTTTAATTCCCGCAATTTCTTTAATAAGACATCCCCTTAAGAATGCCTTAAGTGTATCCCATATTACCATAGCGCTTGCAGACCCCCTATTAAATTGCAGGAACTCCCGTAGCGCCTCTCTTGTACTGTCTGTTTGGGGAAACAGAGATAACCAGTATGGGTTCACCTTCCATAATGGTCGCCCCAGCTTTCCAGTGGTGCCTAGCCGTACCCAGAATGGCGAGTGGTCAGATAATATGCGTGGCTCATACGCTGAGTCCTGCACTAACTGCAGGAGTGCCTCATTCCCTAGACCCAGGTCGATACGGGAGAGGACATCATGTGTTGCAGAATAACATGAATAGCATCTATCCTCCTCATGTCTCTCTCTCCATACATCCCGGAGTCCTATTTCCATAAGCAGGGCTGCAAAAGCAGTCCTGCCAGTTGTCTGTTTCATAGTTCTAGATGTCAGAGACATTCTATCCTGGGAGTTGTCTAAAATGTTGTTGTAGTCGCCCAGTGCTAATACCGGCACATCCGGGTATGAGGCTATGAATTGTGATAGACACCCGAGTGAAGCTGGTGAGAATGGGGGTGGAATGTATATTGATGCAATTATGCACGTTAAACCGTTAATTTTACATAGCAAGAAGACAAATTTTCCTTCCTTGTCCACTCTCTGTTCTATGCATTCAAAGGAAACATCCGAGGAGACCACTATACTGACCCCTCTTGAGTGTGAGGTGTACATGGAGTGGAACTGAGTCGGGTATCTCCTTGAGCGCAATAGGTGGACAGAGTTGGGCCACAAATGTGTTTCCTGTAAACAGATTATCTGAGGTTTCATTTTGTCAAAATATCTAAACATTGCCCTTCTCTTGTCACCCTCCCCCAACCCTCTCACATTCCATGTTAACAAGAGTAGGCCTTTCCTTTTCCCAGTTTCCTTACTCTTGTAGGGGATCATACAAATTCAAATAACTATAAAGCAAGAGACACAACATGAGCAGGGAATAAAAGTACAGTTGTCCCTCAGAATTTTACCTGCCCCTTGGATCCCCTCAGTGAGCAATACATAACAGACAGCATTCCTCCTAATCCCCTTACCATCCTTGGTGGAACGTAGGAGGTATTTGTATATGATTTTGTATATGTGGTGTTTTTCATTATTTGTTTGAGTTGTGATTTCCCCACCCACCTCTCCCCATCCTCCCCCACCCAACTCCACCCCCCCTCCCACCCCCCTCCCTCCTGTCTCCCCCACCCCCTCTCCCACCCACCTCCTTCCTTCCCTCCCTGCCCAGCTGGGCCTACCCTGGGGGCCATGTTCCGGATCTCCCACTTGCTCTCATTCCCCATACTACACTGGCATGCCTTGCCAGTGCCAAACATTTGCCAGTGCCAAACATTTACACTGCCCCTTTACCCCAGGGGTCCCTATCCCACCCCCTCCCCCCCTCCCTGACCCTATTAGTACTATTCAAGTGTTCTAATTTATTATACGTGTAAGCTAAAATCGTTTATCGTGGCAGCTCCGTGTATTCTCGATAGTGAATATCCAACTAGTGCTAATTTATAGTCCTATTCCTTCAACCTTGTTAGTGCTGTTCATGTGTTTTTAATTTTGGTGTACATATGAGAGATAATCTGTCGTGTCAATCCAGTGAATTAAGTAAGTGTATACTATCTTTTACTACTTTATGCTCTGTCCCTGTGCCTCTTTCTCAACTCTATCTGCAACACATCATTTACTTAATTCTTTAGTGTGTTACTCATTGTTTCACTCTCCCCTCTTCTCTTCCCCCTCCCTGGTACCACGGAGGGACAAAAAAAAAAAAAAAAAAAAAAAAAAGGGGGGGGGGGGGAGGAAAAAAAGAGGGACCCAAGGGGGCAAAAAAAAACAAAACAACCCCTCCACCACGATCTAATCAGTCTCTAGTCTTTCCTCTCCTTCATTCCGTGTTGTTCTCTCTGCATTCTCCAGCCAGTCTTCCACTTTGCGGGGAGAATCAAAGAAGAATGTCCCATTCCTGGTGGTTATTCTCATGCGGGCGGGGTACAGGAGTGCATAATCCATCTTTTTTTGCTGAAGCACACGTTTAGTTGGCATGTATGCCGCTCTGAGCTTTTGCAGGTCTGGGGAAAAGTCTTGATATAGTGAAATTCGCGCTCCCCTGTACAGGATTTCTCTCATTTCTCTCGCTTTCCGAAGCAAAGACACCTTATCTCTGAAATTGAACATTTTCATAATTATAGGTCTTGGGTACTCCTTGCCCTGCCGAGGTTTGGAGGGGATTCGATGGGCGCGTTCAATGCAAAAAAAAAGGGAAAAAGATGTAGCCCCAAATGTCTCCTTGATCCATCTCTCCAGAAATTCAATAGGATCAGATCCCTCACTCCGTTCAGGCATGCCTATTACTCTTATGTTGTTTCTTCGATTTCTATTTTCTAGTTCATCTATTTTGGCGGATTGATTTTCTATGCGTTTCTTCATGTCAGTCATATCTTGTCTAAGCGGAGAGAGTATGTCTTCCACCAAGCTTAGTCTTTCCTCTAGGGCTGTTGTTCTTCCCTCTGTTTCTTTCAATCTGCCACCCAGCGCTATCAGTTCTTCTCTTATGCTTTTTAGTTGAACATCCAAACCAGAGATTGATTCCTTACATGCCGTAATCGCATACAGGAGGTCCCTCATTGATGGCTCCACCACTCCTCCACTTTGGCTACTCTCCATCCCGGACTCAGTTGTGTTGGGTAGCTTTTTAAGGTCTGTGTCACTACTTGTAAGGGCAAATTTTCCTGCTCCGTGACCTTTTGAGGGCGGATCTGCGAGTGGACTTGTTGCGGCCGATATTGGCCCGCTGCTTTGGCTTTGACTTTTCCTACTTGCCTGAGTACTCGCTTGAGTTAACTGTTGGGATTTTGCTGGTGATAAAGATGTCCTGGAAAAACGCTCTAATTTTGTTGCTGCCGCTACTGCAGCTGCTGCTGCGACTTTCACTTGGTTTGTCTGGTTTCTGGCAGAGCGTGTAACCTGGCCTCCTTGGTTTGATGCGACTGATTTTGTAACTGGTGCTGGTTTGATTTTTCCTCTGCTGCCCGCTTCCCAGCCATGCTATTATGCCATGGGGAAGGGGGAAGGGAAGAGAAAAAAAAAAAAAAAGGAGGGGGGGGGGGGGGGCAAAAAAAAAAAAAAAAAAAAAAAAAAAAAAAAAATTTTTTTTTTCCTTTCCTTTTAGCAAAATTGAGGTATAAAATTGTTACAGTCCCGGACTACTAGTTTTGCATGGAGAAGAGAAGAAAAGAGGTAACACCAAGATAGCCCTCCGTATCACTCTGCCAGCGACAGATCACTAACTCTTAGGACAGTGAACAAGTGCTTGAGCAACGCCGTTTCACTTACAGCTGATATTTATAATAAGCAGCTTACATCACATAGTTCCACTGGTTCTATTATTGTTTTAAAAAACAAAAAGGAGAAACCTCATACGCCAGTACCCCGTCCGTCTCCCACTTCGGGCTGGGGTTGCTATTTTCCTCTGTTCCAGGTGTAACTTCAATGGGATAAGTCAGCTCAGAGAATAAGCATGTTTCTATTTAGGCCAGGTTTTACATTACAGACTCAGATAGGTTTCTTCAAGAGCCAATCGATCAATCTAAGGCCAACTCACCGGTCAACTCTTTAACCAGAAACCAGGGAAAAAAGTCATCCACCACAAACATAGTATATAAAAAAGAAGTAGGAAAGTTTTCACCTATGTCTGAGGTCTTCTTAGCGACTCTCCAGGATCACAGCGTTGCGATATTGATTCTGGCGGCTTACTTCGTTCACTGCCCCGCTGCTGTTGCCGTGTTCGGCCAGGTATGATTGCTGCTGATAACCCAGGGAGGGGGGCCTCTCACGCCGCCCCTATGGCTCCGTCTTCCTGGCTTCCTGGCTCTCCACCGCCACACTCACTGACGCCGCCACTGCTGGTGCTGCTATAGCCGCCACTGAGGCATCCCCTCACCCGGCCGCCACGGGGGTCTCTCACACCCCACCTCAGCTCCGTCCACCGCGTCTGCGCCGGGGTCCAATCTGCTCAATAGTGCTATAGTTAGCCGGACACCGCTGCTTACACTGCCGCTTATGCTGCTGCTGCACACGCCGGTAGTCTCCTCAGCTCGTGGCTTAGCTGGTCAGGGAGGGGGGAGAGGAGATCTCTCACACCCTCTCACTCCCACATCCGGTCACTCCCCCGTTGGCCGGTACAGTTTCAGTCGTACACTGCACAAATCTGGCCTTTATGGAAGAGTGGCAAGAAGAAAGCCATTTCTCAAAGATATCCATAAAAAGTATCGTCTAAAGTTTGCCACAAGCCACCTGGGAGACACACCAAACATGTGGAAGAAGGTGCTCTGGTCCAATGAAACCAAAATCGAACTTTTTGGCCACAATGCAAAACGATATGTTTGGCGTAAAAGCAACACAGCTCATCACACTCAACACACCATCCCCACCGTGAAACATGGTGGTGGCAGCATCATGGTTTGGGCCTGCTTTTCTTCAGCAGGGACAGGGAAGATGGTTAAAATTGAGGGGAAGATGGATGCAGCCAAATACAGGACCATTCTGGATGAAAACCTGTTGGAGTCTGCAAAAGACCTGAAACTGGGACGGAGATTTATCTTCCAACAAGACAATGATCCCAAACATACAGCAAAATCTACAAAGGAATGGTTCACAAATAAACGTATCCAGGTGTTAGAATGGCCAAGTCAAAGTCCAGACCTGCATCCAATCGAGAATCTGTGGAAAGAGCTGAAAACTGCTGTTCACAAACGCTCTCCATCCAACCTCACTGAGCTCGAGCTGTTTTGCAAGGAAGAATGGGCAAGAATTTCAGTCTCTCGATGTGCAAAACTGATAGAGACATACCCCAAGCGACTTGCAGCTGTAATCGCAGCAAAAGGTGGCTCTACAAAGTATTAACGCAAGGGGGCCGAATAATTTTGCACGCCCCACTTTTCATTTTTTTATTATTTAAAAAAGTTTCAAAAATCCAAAAGATTTCGTTCCACTTCACAATTGTGTCCCACTTGTTGGTGATTCTTCACAACAAATAAAAGTTTTATATCTTTATGTTTGAAGCCTGAAATGTGGCAAAAGGTTGAAAAGTTCAAGGGGGCCGAATACTTTCGCAAGCCACTGTATATATTTTTTTTTTTAGCCCATGGCATGTGAAACACACTCGAAAACTTTGCCCGGTGCCAAAAAAATGTGCACACACATAAAGAGTGAAACACAAAAATGTGCAACGGGTACACAAGCCCTCTAAAATCAGAGGGCCTTGCCCTGATTCCCCGGGGCGTTATGCTCCAGACGGGGACTGGGGTACTTACACTTGGTCCCTCTGGCCGAAACCAGATGGACCCCTTCCTCTGCAGGGTCTGCCGAAACAGACCCACCCAAGTACTTGGTGGGGCTCCCCCAAAGGTAGACCCCGTGAGAGAGGGTGAACCAAGCCAGTAGACCATGTCCACCCCCTACCAAGACTTTCAGGGCAGGCCCGAGGACCTACACCCTACCAGTCACACATGCAAAAACCATGTACAAACATAAAAATACAAAAAGTGACAAAAAGGGGCTTAAATAAAAGAAAGTGGGGGAGAAGGAAGTGGAGAGGAGAGTGAAAAGTGGTCATTGTGTGAAACAATGACCAGGCCCTCCAGCCAGGAATCAAAAATTCCTCTGGTCCCAGCCAAAAGGCCTGGCCCAGGAGGCAGGTGGAAAAAAAGTGGGGTATGGTGCAGTGACCGTGGTGCCATAAATCAAAGTGACCCTCACTCACAGTGATATTACGGCACCCCTGGACTGCCACTCCAAGGGCACCCCATGGGCTTCTTTTCAGGTCCGACCCTCAGCCGGACCAGTGCGGCCCTCCATCCCTGCCAGATACAGAGCCCTTCCAGGTTTTCTCTGGGAGAGCTGCTGACTATAAAGCAGCCTCCACCAATAAGTATGTTCACACAAATAACAGCATAATGCAAAGAAATATAGCTCTAATTCATTCAGGCTGCTGCTCCTCCCTCACCCATTGTATATTTTTCGGGGAATCAGGGATATAATGACAGGTTCAGGTTCTTATACATTAATGCCAGCAGTTGAGCTTTAATATTTGAAAACTACACAAGTCTCATGCCCAATATAGACTTAATAGAATAGATTGTAAGGGTTTGTTTTTTTTTTAATTTAAAATAACAAACATATCATACTTACCTCCACTATGCAGCTCGTTTTGCACAGAGTGGCCCCGAACCTGCTCTTCTGGGGTCCACCCCTCCCTCCTCCCCGCATCAGATAACCCCCTAGGAGAAGCGCTTCCCCGAGGGGGTTACCTTGCGGGCACACTCCCGAGTCCAGCATTCGGCATCCATAGCCGCCGAATGTATGACTCGGCCCCGCCGCCCGCATCATTGGATTTGATTGACAGCAGCGGGAGCCAATGGCTGCGTTGCTATCAATCTATCAAATCAAGAGTTGAGAACCCCAGGCAGAGAGACAGTGCGTTCCCGGCGGGTCAAGTTCCAGGGCTCAGGTAAGTAAAACGGGGGGGGGGGGGGGGGGGGGGGGGGGCCGGTCACTGCCAGGTGTTTTTTCACTTTAATGCATAGGATGAAAAAACACGAAGGTTTACAACCCTTTTAATTCAACCCAACACCTGAATAAAGAACTGTCAGTATAGTTTATCACAACCCCAATTGTCCCTTTCATTATCAGAGTGCAGGTTATAAAGTGGATGGGAAGTACAGATAGGTCCCAATGAACAATTCTGCCATTCTGTGTAGGTTTTCTGACAAAAGCAGAACTTGGGTCAAATTGATACACAGGAAAATGGTTTAGAACAGGGAGCTGTTGAAATCATTATAACGGAATCACCATTTTATCTTCTTTTCCGATCAGATCAGACAAAATACAGTTCTGAAACATGTCTCTTCCCATTCCACCCACTGATAATATACAGCGCAGTGTCTGACACCAGCACCTGTTATGAATAGTTCTGGGAAGTAGAGGCGTAGCATGAAGCTTGTCACCCTCAGTGCAATAGGTGACATAGGGCCCCACCACCACCCGCTGCTTCCACCGCACGCCAAGATACTCCAAGAGCGTCATTCAAAAGATTTTGGAGAACCTGTCCACATTTTGACATTTTGACATACAGTATCTCTTTAATTCTTTTGGATATCCTGGAGCAGGGGTAGTCAACTCTTGAGAGGTGGAGATCTATGTGAACAACATGAAAGAGGTCACTACAATTTACTTGGCCTTATATATACACTACCGTTCAAAAGTTTGGGGTCACATTGAAATGTCCTTATTTTTGAAGGAAAAGCACTGTACTTTTAAATGAAGCTAACTTTAAACTAGTCCTAACTTTAAACAAATATACTCTATACATTGCTAATGTGGTAAATGACTATTCTAACTGCAAATGTCTAGTTTTTGGTGCAATATCTACATAGGTGTATAGAGGCCCATTTCCAGCAACTATCACTCCAGTGTTCTAATGGTACAATGTGTTTGCTCATTGGCTCAGAAGGCTAATTGATGATTAGAAAACCCTTGTGCAATCATGTTCACACATCTAAAAACAGTCTAGCTCCTTCCAGAAGCTACAAAACTGACCTTCCTGTGAGCAGATTGAGTTTCTGGAGCATCACATTTGTGGGGTCAATTAAACGCTCAAAATGGCCAGAAAAAGAGAACTTTCATCTGAAACTCGACAGTCTATTCTTGTTCTTAGAAATGAAGGCTATTCCATGCGAGAAATTGCAAAGAAATTGAAGATTTCCTACAACGGTGTGTACTACTCCCTTCAGAGGACAGCACAAACAGGCTCTAACCAGAGTAGAAAAAGAAGTGGGAGGCCGCGTTGCACAACTAAGCAAGAAGATAAGCACATTAGAGTCTCTAGTTTGAGAAACAGACGTCTCACAGGTCCCCAACTGGCATCTTCATTAAATAGTACCCGCAAAACACCAGTGTCAACATCTACAGTGAAGAGGCGGCTGCGGGATTTTGGGCTTCAGGGCAGAGTGGCAAAGAAAAAGCCATATCTGAGACTGGCCAATAAAAGAAAAAGATTAAGATGGGCAAAAGAACACAGACATTGGACAGAGGAAGACTGGAAAAAAGTGTTGTGGACGGATGAATCCAAGTTTGAGGTGTTTGGATCACAAAGAAGAACGTTTGTGAGACGCAGAACAAATGAAAAGATGCTGGAAGAATGCCTGACGCCATCTGTTAAGCATGGTGGAGGTAATGTGATGGTCTGGGGTTGCTTTGGTGCTGGTAAGGTGGGAGCTTTGTACAGGGTAAAAGGGATTCTGAATAAGGAAGGCTATCACTCCATTTTGCAACGCCATGCCATACCCAGTGGACAGCGCTTGATTGGAGCCAATTTCATCCTACAACAGGACAATGACCCTAAACACACCTCCAAATTGTGCAAGAACTATTTACAGCAGAAGCAGGCAGCTGGTATTCTATCGGTAATGGAGTGGCCAGCACAGTCACCAGATCTGAACCCCATTGAGCTGTTGTGGGAGCAGCTTGACCGTATGGTACGCCAGAAGTGCCCATCCAACCAATCCAACTTGTGGGAGCTGCTTCTAGAAGCGTGGGGTGCAATTTCTCCAGCTTACCTCAATAAATTAACAGCTAGAATGCCAAAGGTGTGCAATGCTGTAATTGCTGCAAAAGGAGGATTCTTTGATGAAAGCAAAGTTTGATGTAAAAACAATGTTATTTCAAATACAAATCATTATTTCTAACCTTGTCAATGTCTTGACTCTATTTTCTATTCATTTCACAACGTATGGTGGTGAATAAGTGTGACTTTTCATGGAAAACACAAAATTGTTTGGGTGACCCCAAACTTTTGAACGGTAGTGTATATATATATAAAGAAATTAAGAAGCAAGACATAACTAAATTGCAAGTAAAACTTGAAAAAATATAATAAAACAAATGTCACTGTGCATATATAAACTTAGCCTACCTTAAAGTCATATTCAAATCTTGTTTTTTTTTAGTTTCAAAATAACAAACATGTTTTACTTACCTGCTCTGTGCAGTTTTTTTGCACAAAGCAGCCCAGATCCTCCTTTTCTCGGGTCCCTCGCTGGCGCTCCTGGCCCCTTGATTGGCCCCACAGCAAGCAAATGGCTATAGGTGCACCCGAGCCTAGCCGCTGCTCTGCAGTGGCGTAGCGTGGGTTGTCAGCACCCGGGGCAAGGCAAGTAATTTGCGCCCCCTAACCTGCAGACTTTTAGCTATCCCTGAGTCCCTTCAAATACAATAGTACTGACCTACCTGATTCCTATACTGACCACTACACTGAGAACTACACTGTCCACTACACTACATTGTCCACTACACTGACCACTATACTATACTGTCCACTATATTACACTGACCACTATACTGACCACTATACTGACCACTACACTGTCCACTATACTACACTGACCACTATACTACACTATACTAACCACCATACTACACTGTCCACTATACTACACTACACTGTCCACTATACTACACTACACTGACCACTATACTACACTACACTGACCACTATACTACACTACACTGTCCACTATACTACACTATACTGACCACTATACTACACTACACTGACCACTATACTACACTACACTGTCCACTATACTACACTGACCACTATACTACACTATACTGACCACCATACTACACTGTCAACTATACTACACTACACTGACCACTATACTACACTGACCACTATACCACCATACTACACTGACCACTATACTACACTACACTGACCACTATACTACACTACACTGACCACTATACTACACTGTCCACTATACTACACTACACTGACCACTATACTACACTATACTGACCACCATACTACACTGACCACTATACTACACTACACTGACCACTATACTACACTACACTGACCACTATACTACACTATACTGACCACCATACTACACTGTCAACTATACTACACTACACTGACCACTATACTACACTGTCCACTATACTACACTACACTGACCACTATACTACACTGTCCACTATACTACACTATACTGACCACCATACTACACTGTCCACTATACTACACTACACTACACTGACCACTATACTACACTGTCCACTATACTACACTATACTGACCACTATACTACACTGTCCACTATACTACACTGTCCACTATACTACACTACACTGTCCACTATACTACACTATACTGACCACCATACTACACTGACCACTATACTACACTACACTGACCACTATACTACACTGTCCACTATACTACACTATACTGACCACCATACTAAGCTGTCCACTATACTACACTACACTGACCACTATGCTACACTGTCCACTATACTACACTATACTGACCACCATACTACACTGTCCACTATACTACACTACAGTATACTGACCACTATACTACACTGTCCACTATACTACACTGTCCACTATACTATAGTGTCCACTATACTGTCCACTACACTGTCCACTACACTACATTGTCCACTACACTGACCACTATACTATACTGTCCACTATATTACACTGACCACTATACTGACCACTATACTGACCACTACACTGTCCACTATACTACACTGACCACTATACTACACTATACTGACCACCATACTACACTGTCCACTATACTACACTACACTGTCCACTATACTACACTACACTGACCACTATACTACACTACACTGACCACTATACTACACTAAACTGTCCACTATACTGACCACTATACTACACTACACTGACCACTATACTACACTACACTTTCCACTATACTACACTGACCACTATACTACACTATACTGACCACCATACTACACTGTCCACTATACTACACTACACTACACTGACCACTATACTACACTGACCACTATACTACACTGACCACTATACCACCATACTACACTGACCACTATACTACACTACACTGACCACTATACTACACCACACTGACCACTATACTACACTACACTGACCACTATACTACACTGTCCACTATACTACACTACACTGACCACTATACTACACTACACTGACCACTATACTACACTACACTGACCACTATACTACACTACACTGACCACTATACTACACTGTTCACTATACTACACTACACTGACCACTATACTACACTGTCCACTATACTACACTATACTGACCACCATACTACACTGTCCACTATACTACACTACACTGACCACTATAATACACTGTCCACTATACTACGCTATACTGACCACTATACTACACTGTCCACTATACTACACTACACTGTCCACTATACTACACTACACTGTCCACTATACTACACTACACTGACCACTATGCTACACTGTCCACTATACTACACTATACTGACCACCATACTACACTGTCCACTATACTACACTATACTGACCACTATACTACACTGTCCACTATACTACACTGTCCACTATACTATAGTGTCCACTATACTGTCCACTACACTACACTGTCCACTATACTACACTATACTGACCACCATACTACACTGTCCACTATACTACACTGTCCACCATACTACACTACACTGTCCTCTATACTACACTGTCCACTATACTGACCACCATACTACACTACACTGACCACTATACTATACTGACCACCATACTACACTACACTGACCACTAGACTACACTACACTGACCACCACACTATACTACACTGTCCACTACACTATACTGACCACTATACTGTCCACTACACTAACCACCATACTAACCACTATACTACACTACACTGACCTCCATACTAAACTACACTATACTGACCACTATGCTAACCACTATACTATACTACACTAACCACTATACTGTCCACTATACTACACTATACTGACCACCATACTACACTGTCCACTATACTACAGTACACTGACCACTATACTACACTGTCCACTATACTACACTATACTGTCCACTACACTGCCCCCCACACTGACCAGTACACTACACTGACCTCCATACTAAACTACACTATAATGACCACTATACTACACTATACTGACCACTATACCACACTACACTGTCCTGCCTACAGTCTCTCTCTCGCCCCCCCCCCCCCCCGGCCAGTAACATGACTCTCAGGAGGGAGTCTCACTCACCTTCTAATCCTGGCCTGCATCGATCCGGAAGGAGGAGAAGACAGCGGCGGCTCACATTGTTTATTCTCTCCCCTGCGCTCTGTCTGCTGCCATGTTCAGTGTCCAGCGCCCTGTGATTGGGCGTATGGGGGGTCATGTGCGGAGGCGGGACTTCAGGAGCGATCGAGGACAGGCCAACCCTTAGCCTCACATGACCCCCATATGCCCAATCACAGGGCGCCGGACACTTAACATGGCGGCCGGACCGCGGAGGACACAGGAATTAGAAATTAGGAGGAGGCAGCCAGTGACACATACTGGCGCCCCCCTAAATGTCGCGCCCGGGGCCACGGCACCCCCTGCACCCCCCACGCTACGCCACTGCTGCTCTGTGTGTCCATTCAGACACAAAGCTGCGGCTGGGCCCTCCCCCCTCTCTCTCTGCATTGGCTCACTGACTTTGATTGACAGCAGGGGGATGCCAATGGCACCCGTTGCCATCTCAGAAAATGAGGAGGGAGAGCCCCCAGACTTTGTGGCTCTCATGCAACATGCTGGATTGAGATAGGGCTGAGAAAAATAATTTGGGGGCTGCTACTCACAGAAGGTTTATTATCTTAATGCAAAGAATGCAATAAGATAAAAAACCTTCTACCTTTACAACCACTTTAAGAGTGGACAGTGTCA
Source organism: Lithobates septentrionalis (assembly GCA_037952835.1). Lineage (NCBI taxonomy): Eukaryota > Metazoa > Chordata > Amphibia > Anura > Ranidae > Lithobates > Lithobates septentrionalis. The sequence continues at coordinate 86,779 of JBBDGP010002643.1, read as the reverse complement.
GTCAATAGGGCAGTGGACATGTCAGTATGGCAGTGGATAGTGTCAGTAGGACAGTGGAAGGTGTCAGTCATTTTTTATTTTTGCTAACTTATTTTTTACCATTTTCTTAGTTCATTTATTTTTTTTATTATATTTCTTTTATTATTTTTTACTGTTTTGTTGTTTTTTTTTAGCAGCACTGTTGGCGGGTTTTGGTGAAATATCAGGGGCCTAAACAGACCCCTGAGTTCTCACTTTTGAGACGAAGAATGAAGATTGAGAACACAGCCCTCAATCTCCATCTATGCAGCCTTAGCTGCACAGAGTGAATGAACAGGAATAGCTCTGTACAGAGCTTCCTATTTATTCACAAACTGAAGCATAGTGAACAATGTTTACTATGCTTCAGTTGTGAATGAACACAGTGAGTGATCGGTACCCATCACTCACTGTGTTCATTCAAAAAAATGAAGGGGCTGGTAAATTACATGTTTACTGGCCCCTTCCCCACTCTCCATCCTGAAACTTGCCCTGCAGCACCAGATGGGAGCAGGGGGGGAGGAAGCTGGCAGTGCTGCAGGGAGACTAGGGGAGCACCCAGGGGTCCAGTCAACAGAAATAAGAGTAACTTGGACAGGAGGGGCTGTGTGGGTGGCATATACAAGAACCGCTCCCCTTCATTTTTCTCCTGCAGCTGCTGAATGCCAGCACACAAGAGAAGAGAAGCTGGCTTTCAGCGGCTGCAGGAGAAAAATGGGAGGATCGGTTCTTGTATATCCCGCCCCCACCACCAGGTGTAAAACTGAATGTGACAGGGAGGCCCCCTAGAGCAAGGCCAGGGTTGCCATTGCAACCTCTGCCACCCATGAAGCTACACCAATACTGGGAAGTGTTTTTAGTGGCAGGTTTTAAAATTGTCCGCTGACAAATGTCTGTTGTTGGATTTTCCAAGCGTGTGTACACAAGTCCGTCGGACAAAAGTCCAAAGTACAAACACGCATGCTCGGAAGCAAGGACGAGCCACAAGCGGTCGGTCTTGTAAACTAGCGCTCGTAATGCAGAATTAACATTCGTGACGCAGAAAATTATGAAATCTCGAAATGCAGCGCACATTCTCTTCTTTTCTAGTGGGATAATAATGAGGCTGCTTTGCTGGTGATACTGATGGAGTTATTGCAAACAAATTTTCAAAGGATTTTTTTTTCTAGTGATATCAAGAATAATATTATTATGCTTTTTTTTTCGGGCAAATTACCACAACACCATTATCCCGTAGTTTTTAAGATCAAAGATACAACTATGTTGGTGTCCCTTGTCAATTTTACATTGTAGTTTTTAAATGTAACTTCCTACTCCCAAACTGTCATTTGAAGTAAAACACATAGCCAAGTATTATTCTACACAATTTTTTTTTATTGTGCATTAAAAAAAAAAACAAATAAAATTAGACATGTTATCTGCCAATAGAACTTAACCAAAAAGTGCATTCTATGCATCCAAAAATATAGAAAATATAACAAATCAAATCATTATTATTCAGCCAAAAAAAAAAATAAAAGCCTCATGCATGTGTCCTGCTTCCTAATTTAGGGGGTCAGCAATGCCAGGAGTTGGTGAAAGCAGGAGACCGTCATCCAGAGATAATTCCGAAAATCATCTGGATTATTCTCCTGGAGCTCCCGCAGCAAAGGCATGTGACATAATTGGTCACGATTAATAAAGCAACCAATTTTTGGTCCAAGAACTCCTCCTCCTGTTCCTGGACTGGACTTGGGTCAAAGCAATAACTCCAAAGCCAATAATAAATAACACGTTATCTCCTCCGATTCCGCAACATGTCTGGTTGACGAACGGCCGTTCAGAAACGAACTGAAAAGCACAAAATGAAAAGTGCGAAATGAAAAGTGAGAATTAACACTCACCAAACTTCTACTAACATGAAATTAGCTGAAGGAGCCCAAAGGGTGGCGCTAAAGAGCTGAAAAACCACGTAGTACAGCACTACGTTCGTGTTTGTTGGCCGACAATTCCTTGCCGTTTGTATGCAAGACAAAAGCCTGGCACATGCCTTCGGACAAAAGTCCGAGGTTTTGTCTGCGGAAAATCCGATTGTGTGTACGAGGCTTAACTCTATTCAAAAATGGAAAAAAAATTTGCCTTTAGCTCTACTTTAAGATCTTGAGTATTCATTTATTTTTCTCCTTTATAAATATCCAGGCCTATAATAGAATTTATTCTGTGTGATCTGTGGACCGGTCTGTCAGGAAACACTTTATTTAGCATCTTAAATCTTTGTTATGTTTAGCAACACATCTTTGTCTCTGGCACATAGTGCTACGAAAATCCACAGAAGGCAAACTGAATATTTTTTTCCTCACATTGTCACAATAATTCAATGAAAATCTTCATTTTATTGCAGGGAATGGAGCTAATTTTACACCATGCGCACTGACTTAGTGACTCAGAGCTCATTATGCAGTGTTGTTTCTTGGTAGCAATCTGAATCAGGTGCAGCAGGATTTCCGAGGTATAATTAGAAACCGCAGTGGCCTGTGATCCAATAGGCAATCATTGCTATGTGTAATGGGCATGTTCTGATCATTTCCGCCACATCACAGGCTAATCACCCCTGGGGTAATTCCAGGGAACGGCTCAATGAATGGTGAAATGTGCGATGTACTAATAACACATCAAATTGGCACCCAGAAACAAATGAATACCATTGAACGTGAACTGTTTATAGTTCACTGAAACCAAACTTGGTATTTCTGTGTTGGGTGGTTGCTTGTGGGCTCAGTCACCCACTGCATTTATTTATTTTTGGGTCTCCAATGGTATAGGCTCTGGCAGGTTTTTTTTATCTTATGTAACACTGGCCCTGACCTCCAACAGTCTAACTGGACCTCCAGAATCAGGGCGAGCTGACATCCCTCCTTGTAGAGTGGGTTACTAGGCATAGTGGCTGTAATGCAAGATGGAATGATTGGGCACCAGTCACTTTTTGGATGCAAATAGAAGAGATTTATTGTCTCTTAACAAGAACTGGAGGAGAGAGGGTTATGGCCAGGACACCCTTAGGCAGATGCAATGGTAATTGTCAGACTCCGAGACAAAATAGGCAGACAGCTATATTGGGTAAGGACCTTCCAGACGGATACGGTCCCTGTATTTGTAGAACTGCTGTCTCCTATGGCAACTGAACTTGCAACAGTCAGTAGTGATCCTTACATGTACAGTAACTCACATGACTGGTTTATAGCTGATGTCCCGTGTGCTGCACCTACACCATAATACCTCCAACTACTTGCCTTTCTTTACTTATTAAAATAAAACACCCCCCCCCCCCCCCCCACTGGATTAAATGGCCATCCAGCCCCTTTATTAACAAATACCAAATTTATAAAAATAAACTCCATTTAAATATATATATATATATATACATATATATATACCACCTATATAAACCCAACTTTTAAACTACTGTTCTGTCTAAGGTTCAAGAAGAAAGGTATATCTACCGCATCGGCCGCACAACCACCATCTCAGCATCCTGGCCCCTAGCCATGATCCCACTAGCACAGGGACGAACTCTTGGCACCTTCTTGCCACTGCAGCCCGATGACCGGTAGCCCATTATTTCCATCTAGGGAGGGAAGTACCCATACCGAGAAAGGTCCAACCCATCCCCACACCATATCCTGTTTACCTTTCACCATTCTAGCCTTCCCGAACCAGAGACCCATGCCCACATAAACCAATACACACAACATAACCCACAACCAAACAACAGGGAGGTTGTTTGGTTGTGGGTTATGTTGTGTATATTGGTACCTCACTTCCCATTGTAACAACCTGGTGCTCACCCCACAGCTGTCCCCAGTCATGCTAGCCCTTCGCCCAAGGTTCCCTTCAGCTACAGGCCTGTTCTGTAACTTGATATAGATCGTTTCTTACATCTCACAGTGTCCTACTGTAGATCTTCACTCACTGAGCTCCCAGTCTCTCACTAGACCTCAAGATCCCAGTCGTCACTGGATCCTCTGAGCTCTTCCACAGCTAAAGCGCTGTATTCTCCTCAAGCGCCATCCCTGCTAACACGCTGGGTCCATGGCTTGGCACTTGCTGAAGCTTTTCCACTTCTTCACTGTCCCCGGCTAGTGAATAAGGCTGCTCTGGTACTTCTTTCAGACTTCCATAAACTGGCCTCTGATACAGGAAGGATGGTCCCTTAGTGGCGACTGCTTTCCCTTTACCTCTGGCCTGAGGCTTTCCCCGTGCTGTCAGAGGGGGCGGGGTCACCCGGGTACGTAAACGGGTACCCCACGCCATTTTTAAAAAAAAATTTGGCACAGGGTTCACCTTAATATCCATACCAGACCTGAAGTGCCTGGTATGGAATTTAGGGGAACCCCCACGCCATTTTTCTTTAAATTTTGGCGCGGGGTTCCCCTTAATATCCATACCAGACCTGAAGGGCCTGGTATGGAATTTAGGGGGACCCCCACACATTTTTTTTTTATTTTGGTTCAGGGTTCCCCTGTGGGGAAATCCCATGCCGTTTTTATCAATGAACTTTTATGTGTATTGTCGGACCGACAATTCATTAATAGCTGCGAGTAGTTTTAAATGACTTTTTTTCCTTTGAAATGTCATTTTGCTGTCAGACTGTTCTAAACACGGGAAACATATGCCCCTTTACAGGCATACTTTAGACACCCCCAGGTACGAACTTTAAAGTAATATTACACTTTTATTGTTTCACTTCCAGGTCCCCAAACACTTTTTATGACAATAACTTGCATATAAGCCTTTAAAATGAGCACTTTTGATTATTCATGTTCGTGTCCCATAGACTTTCACGGTGTTTGCGTGTTCGAACAAATTTTTTGCCTGTTCACAAGTTCTGCTGCAAACCGAACCGGGGGAGTTCAGCTCATCCTTACTCACCAGTGCTCATCAGCTCAGCTTCACCAGTGCCCATCAATGCAGCCTGTCTAGTGCACATGAATGTAGCCTGTACAGTGCCCATTAATGCAGCCAGTTCAGTGCCCATCAGCTTAGCCTGTTCAGTGCCCATCAGCTCAGCCTGTTCAGTGCTACTCAATGCATCCTGTTCAGTGCCCACCAGCTCAGCCTTTTCAGTGCGCATCAATGCAGCCTGTTCGGTGCCCAGCAGCTAAGCCTGTTCAGTGCCCATCAACTTTGCTTGTTCAGTGCCCATCAGCTCAGCCTGTTCAGTGCCCATCAGCTCAGCCTGTTCAGTGCCCATCAGCTCAGCCTGTTCAGTGCCCATCAGCTCAGCCTTTTCAGTGCCCATCAGCTCAGCCTTTTCAGTGCCCATCAATGCAGCCTGTTCAGTACCCAGCACCTCAGCCTGTTCAGTGCCCAGCAGCTCATCCTGTTCAGTGCCCATTAATGCAGTCTGTTCAGTGTCCATCAATGCATCCTGTTCAGTGTCTATCAGCTCAGCCTTTTCAATGCCCATCAATGCAGCATGTTCAGTGCCCAGCACCTCAGCATGTTCAGTGTCCAGCACCTCAGCCTATTCAGTGCCCAGCAGCTCATCCTGTTCAGTGCTCATTAATGCAGTCTGTTCAGTGTCCATCAATGCATCCTGTTCAGTGCCTATCAGCTCAGCCTTTTCAATGCCCATCAATGCAGCATGTTCAGTGCCCAGCAGCTTAGCCAGTAGCTCAGCCTGTTCAGTGCCCATCAACTCTGCCTGTTCCCATTAATGCAATCTGTTCAGTGCCCATCAATGCATCCTGTTCAGTGCCCATCAGCTCAGCCTTTTCAGTGCCCAGCAGCTCAGTCTGTTCAGTGCCCATCAACTTTGCCTGTTCAGTGCGCATCAGCTCAGCCTGTTCAGTGCCCATCAGCTCAGCCTTTTCAGTGCCCATCAGTTCAGCCTTTTCAGTGCCCATCAGCTCAGCCTTTTCAGTGCCCATCAATGCAGCCTGTTCAGTGCCCAGCAGCTCATCCTGTTCAGTGCCCATTAATGCAGTCTGTTCAGTGCCCAGCACGTCAGCCTGTTCAGTGCCCAGCAGCTAAGCTTGTTCTGTGCCCATCAGCTCAGCCGGTTCAGTGCCCATCAGTTCAGCCCGTTCAGTGCCCATCAGCTCAGCCTGTTTAGTGCCCATCAGCTCAGCCCATTCAATGCCCATCAGCTAAGCCTGTTCAGTGCCCATCAGCTCAGCCCGTTCAATGCACAGCAGCTCAGCCCAGCCCATTCAGTGCCCAGCAGTTCAGGCTGTTTAGTGCCCCTCAGTGCAGCCTGTTTAGTGCTCAGCAGCTCAGCCTTACCTGTGATCAGTGTAGCGCGAGCGAGGAGAGGAGACAGTTTATACAGAGCGGGCAGGGTCTCCTGTTTACCCTGCATGGCTGCTGTCCTTAGATGAAGTCCTGCCTCCTATGATAGACGTCACCAGTGTTTTGGCTATCATAGGAGCTAGCCCAGGAGGCGGGACTTCGTCTGACAGCCGGGTAAGCGGGAGATCCCCTCTCTGTATAATTCAGTGCCCCCCCCCCTATTCCCCTGCAGAGACAGCCCAGCGGGACCTATGGTAGGGTCGATCCTGGGCGCCCCCATCTGCACCAGCTCGCTGTGCACCCACCCAGGAAAAAAGCAGGTGTAACCAGGACTCTAAGCTAACCATTTTATTTAGTGGCAGGAGCTTTGACGTGTTCAGGGAGCTTTAACAAAGCGTGTCCGAAGCCTTGTTTTGAAGCATGTGTAAACTAGCTCTTAAAGTGCTGGTGTCAGTGCTCTCTATCTCAGTGCTGGTGTCAGTGAGGGAGGTAGCAGCAGAGAAGCCAATCAGCAGGCAGTGCCAGTGCAGGATGCGGATCGCCCGGCCCATCGTGGCTGAGGATCAGCACTGGACAACCCTGGTGTACCCTTTAAAGAAAAAAAAAGACACATGTAAAAAAACACCTCTATGTAAAAGTGCTTAGTAGGTTCCACCATTAATCGCTTACCATTAACCGCTTGGCTGCAGAAGGGGGTCGTGGCATGGTGATAGCTGGCTGCATAAGGGGTTTGTGGCATGGTGGTAGCTGGCTGCAGAAGGGGTTCGTGGCATTATGGTAGCTGGCTGCAAAAGGGTATTGTGGCATGGTGGTAGCTGGCTGCAGAAGGGGGTCATGGCATGGTGGTAGCTGGCTGCAGAAGGGGGTCGTGGCATGGTGGTAGCTGGCTGCAGAAAGGGGTCATGGCATTATAGTAGCTGGCTGCAGAAGGGGGTCGTGTCATGGTGGTAGCTGGCTGCAGAAGGGGGTCGTGGCATGGTAGCTGTGCCTCTACCTGCAGCTGGAGCCCCGGATCCCCCCCGCACGGCTCCATTCTCTCTCTCCACTTCCTGGCCATGGAGCTCAATGGCAGCATTAACCCGCTGCTGGCCGGAGCGCAGCGCCGCAGCGGCATTGTTGTCAGCAGAGGCGGCTCTTCAATTAGGTAGGCGCGAGGCCCCTGTGAGTGCGAGGCTTTAAGCGAGAGCTTAATTTGCCTAATTAGAGAGCTGCCTCTGCAGAGCTGCACCAGATTTTGCACTCTCCAGTTTTATTAAATCAACCCCCACTGTGTGTGTGCACTATTTTTGAGTTCACTGACTCTGTGTGTGCTCTGTCTGTGAGCTCTCTGACTCTGTGTGTGATCTGTCTGTGAGTTCCCTAACTCTGTGTGTGATCTGTCTGTGAGTTCTCTGACTCTTTGTGTGCTCTGTCTGTGAGCTCTCTGACTCTGTGTGTGATCTGTCTGTGAGTTCTCTGACTCTGTGTGTGCTCTGTCTGTGAGTTCTCTGACTCTGTGTGTGCTCTGTCTGTGAGTTCTCTGACTCTGTGTGATCTGTCTGTGAGCTCTCTGACTCTGTGTGCGCTCTGTCTATGAGCTCTCTGACTCTGTGTGTGCTCTGTCTGTGAGCTCTCTGACTCTGTGTGTGATCTGTCTGTGAGTTCTCTGACTCTGTGTGTGCTCTGTCCGTGAGTTCTCTGACTCTGTGTGTGCTCTGTCTGTGAGTTCTCTGACTCTGTGTGATCTGTCTATGAGTTCTCTGACACTGTGTGTGATCTGTCTATGAGTTCTCTGACTCTGTGATCTGTCTATGAGTTCTCTGACTCTGTGTGTGCTCTGTCTGTGAGTTCTCTGACTCTGTGATCTGTCTGTGAGTTCTCTGACTCTGTGTGTGCTCTGTCTGTGAGTTCTCTGACTCTGTGTGACCTGTCTGTGAGTTCTCTGACTCTGTGTGATCTGTCTGTGAGTTCTCTGACTCTGTGTGTGCTCTGTCTGTGAGCTCTCTGACTCTGTGTGCTCTGTCTGTGAGCTCTCTGACTCTGTGTGTGATCTGTATGTGAGCTTTCTGACTCTGTGTGTGATCTGTCTGTGAGCTCTCTGACTCTGTGTGTGATCTGCCGGTGAACTCTCTGACTCTGTGTGTGCTCTGTCTGTGAGCTCTCTGACTCTGTGTGTGATCTGTCTGTGAGCTCTCTGACTCTGTGTGTGCTCTGTCTGTGAGCTCTCTGACTCTGTGTGTACCCTGCCTGTGAGCTCTCTGATTCTGTGTGTGTTCTGCCTGTGAGCTCTCTGACTCTGTGTGTGATCTGCCTGTGAGCTCCCTGACTCTGTGTGTGCTCTGTCTGTGAGCTCTCTGACTCTGTGTGTGCTCTGTCTGTGAGCTCTCTGACTCTGTGTGTGCTCTGTCTGTGAGCTCTCTGACTCTGTGTGTGATCTGTCTGTGAGCTCTCTGACTCTGTGTGTGATCTGCCTGTGAGCTCTCTGACTCGCTGTGTGCTCTGTCTGTGAGCTCTGTGATTCTGTGTGTGCTCTGCCTGTGAGCTCTCTGACTCTGTGTGTAATCTACCTGTGAGCTCTCTGACTCTGTGTGTGCTCTGTCTTTGAGCTCTCTGACTCTGTGTGTGTACTTTGCCTGTGTGTTAAATTTATCATTACAGAAGAGTGGAAGGGGAGAGGTCTGCACTGTGCAGAGCAGAGTTATATACAGAAACCGTGCTTTGAATAAAATGTTCAACAAAGTCTTTGCAATATTGGAATTTTTCACTGGATGGACCTCCCAGAGATGGAACAGCCTGAACTCTGTTCAGATACAACATTACAAATATAGCCAGGTGCATGCACTCAGCTGCTTGTACATGGTTTAGCTTGGATGGAGTACGGGCAGCAAGGAGCCATTAGGAGAAGCTTGCATCTCCAAAACAGACTTCTATTACTCCTGAAAATGCTAGCTGCCTGGCTGGAACAAGCAAGTGAAGTTAGTTCTTACAGTGAGGGGGAAAAAGTATTTGATCCCCTGCTGATTTTGTACGTTTTCCCACTGACAAAGAAATGATCAGTCTATCATTTTAATGGTTGGTTTATTTTAACAGTGAGAGACAGAATAATAACAAAAATATCCAGAAAAACGTTATAAATTGATTTTCATTTTAATGAGTGAAATAAGTACTTAATCCCCTATCAATCAGCAAGATTTCTGGCTCCCAGATGTCTTCTATACAGGTAATGAGCTGAGATTAGGAGCACTCTCTTAAAGGGAGTGCTCCTAATCTCAGCTTGTTACCTGTATAAAAGACACCTGTCCACAGAAGCGATCAACCAATCAGATTCCAATCTCTCCACCATGGCCAAGACCAAAGAGCTGTCCAAGGATGTCAGGGACAAGATTGTAGACCTACATAAGTCTGGAATAGGCTACAAGAGGTTTTTTTACATGAACATTAGTAATAGGCTCTGCATGGTTTGAGATTACAAGGTCCAGCAGAGTATCATTCCTAGTCGGGGGCCTCTATGAACTGTACTATAAAATTGTCTTGTAATAGGTCATTGGCTAAGAGCATTGGAGATATCGGTGAAATTCTGGTGATGGGTATTAGTTTTTAATGATGGCAATGTATGGTGAATTTTGGGTAAATTTTAGATTCTACCCTTTATAAATGGATCCTTATTCCAGAGGCTAATAGAACAGAATGCCTTGGGGTAGAAATGACAACTAAGGACTGTTGGCAGGGAATAAAGATTTTATTGCAGCTCCTGGAATAAAGTCTTTATTTAAAATATATTTCTCTTATACAAAAACATCCAAATTCCAATCGCCATCACCGTCTGGATATGGATGTACCTGTCAATAAAGCTCTGAAATTCAGCGGTGGAGTTGAATGAATGTGCGGCACAGCGCGTGGGCATTCGTATGCAGAAAGTGAAATGAAAACCAATAACAGCAATGTTTTGTTGTCCCTGGTTGTTCTGCATCAATTACTATTAAACATCATTGACTTCAGTCTGTAGGGAGAGTGTTCACAGCTCCCCCTTCAAAACATTACTTTACAATCTCTGGCGGGATTTGTTGTCTAAAGGAAATCTTTCACACGGAAAACTTCAGTTTAAGCAGTGGTGGCTGGTGGTATATTTTTTATATTTTTTATATTTTTTGGGGGGTGGCAAACAATCTGACCCCCCCCCCCCCGGTTTGGTGGGTCGCGGGCAGCCAGCGGCCCTTTCCTCCTCCTGGTGCTTCATGGCAGCGAGTAGAATTATAGGGGTCTGATAATGTTGATATATATCACTTTATATATATATGTCACTTTAAGAATTGATAACATGCTTGATTTGTTTACTTTCCCTAGATGTTCTCCTTTTTTCTTTGTTTCAATCCCTTGTAAAACAAAACTACAATATATGTGATGACAAAAAAACACTGATAGGAAACCCAGAAAGCTGCTCAAAATAGGCCGCCATACCAAAACCAGTCTGAACTGATCAGATACTGCTGAATCTATTTTATTTTTTTAGTCACATGATGTAACCACCCATTTAACTGTTCCCTTGCTACTAAGAAGATATGAATGCTAATTGGACTAAACTATACGATCACACCTATAACACGCCTACTGCTTATGCATATTCGTAAAGTATAAATTGTATAACCAGTAGATGTAAGCTCAGAAACACTTTCACTTTTGATCGCATATAGTAACCGAGAACTGTGTTGTATTTCTCCACTGCAGTGAATAAAAAAGCACCTTATCTTATCTCAAGATCTGGACTCACTATCTCATCCTCTGTCTTGTTTTGAGACCCCTAAATCGGATTTAACAAATGGTGCCTTTCGACTCGGATGCAGTCCAGTGGGCTCCCTGGCCGGAGAGACAAGAAACTCATGCTGAGCAGACAAGTGGCCATGGTAAGAAACTGTTATTCTTACTTATTCTGCTCTCTGTGGCGAGTAATTAGTTGGTGTCTGGGGTCCATTGGCTGAAGGAATCTTATGCTGTTGATGAGATGGTGAGATTTTTTTTTTTTTGAAAAATTCTGTTTATTTCTTTTTAAAAGACATATACATACAACATTTGGACGTGTCATTAGGACACTATCCACCTTAGGTCAACATGACCATATCCCTATCTAACAAAGACCTACTAACTAAAACATATCTCATTCCCCTCCCCCGACTCCCCCCCCCCCCCCCCCGAACCACAGCTCGACAGAAAACCGGATCTTCAGTTTTCCACCTCATCTAAATCAAGGAGTTATGCTTGCATTTTTATAAGTATGCCAGTAATAATCTCAGCAGACGCTCCCCTAGTCAAAAACCTCGTATTGCATATTTCCACCAGGGGACGTATCATGTCTAGAAACATCATTTTCATTTAGTACTCTCATCCACTATCCCACCGTGTTGTTGGAATTAAACCACGATTGCCACACCCTATCAAATTTTTTCCTACACCTCCTGGACTCATATGTTGCTTTATAGTAAGTTAGCATGGAGTTCACTTGGCTTTTCCAGGAGGATATGCTCGGTGCCTCTGGTCTCTTCCATGCCAACAAAATAGCCTTTCTACCATAAAAAAACAGAACATTTAGCATTGTGCGCATGGCCGTGTGGGTACTACCTCATCTACTAATCCAAGCAGACAAACCCTGACTGTCAGTGGGATCGGCACTGATATTAATTCAGCGATGCAGGTTGTGATATCAGTCCAAAATCTTTGAATATGAGGGCATTGCCAGAAAATGTGGTTAGCATCTGCAGGTGAGTGAGAGCATCTCCAACACTCTGCTGAGGCTGTGGGAAAAATCTTATTTAGTCTAGCTGGTGTATAATAGCTTCTGTGCAAAAACTTGAACTGAATCAACCTGTCCCTTGCAGACACCAGATGTTTGAATGGTTGAGTCCATAGATCATCCCAGTCCTCCCCCTGTATATCCGGGACCTCCACCTCCCACTTTTCCCTGCATCTGGTGATTGCCAGTGGGGTTACCTTGAACAATTCTTTATATGTGTTTGAAAGGGGCTTACTCAGATTCTCATCTGTTAACAACGTTTCAAGAGACGAGTGCAGAGATTCCGTCCTCATCTCCCCAAACTGCGCCTGAAAGGCGTGTCTAACTTGTAAAAATCGAAACAGATATGAATTGGGAAGATCATGCCTCGACTGTAGTTGAGAAAAGGTCAATATCTCACCAAAGGTTGTTATATCTTTTAATGTCTTGATTCCTCTACTAGCCCAGATCATAGGGTCTGGCAAGTTGAAGAATTGGAGTAAAGTCGGGTTCATCCAAATGGGGGTTGAAGGTGACACCCCCCCATAACTAGGGCACGCTAGTTTCACTGCTGTTTCCCAGGCCTTAATAGTGGCTTTCATTGGTAGTGTTAGGGGCAGTTCTGACCTGGTACCTCTAAACAAGGCAAAACGCAGACTGTCATATGACCCCAAGTGAGCTGCCTCCAAGACTGTAGCCGCATCTCCATCTTCTGCTACCAACCACCTGTGCGCGAAAACCATCTGCCCCGCTATGTAGTACTTATGCCAATCAGGCAGTGCCAATCCCCCTTGCTCCCCTGGTTCTTGCAGTACTTTGAGTCCTATTCTGGGAGCTTTAGGAGCCCAAATGAAAGATGAGATAATGCTGTCTAGCTTCCGGAAAAATGACCTTGATATCCAGACAGGTGCATGTCTCAAAAAGTACAATATAACAGGGAGAAATTTCATTTTTAGCAAACTAATGCGACCTATTAAGGATAACGGGAGTTTTGTCCAAGTTTGTACTTTTTGTTTCAATACTGTTATCAGTGGCAGTAAATTAAGTAGCATATAGTCTTGAACATTTGGAGTGATCTGTACCCCCAGGTATTTAAGGGACGTGACCCATTGTAGTGGTAGGTGGGGATCCGCTCCCGTCTTGGCCCCTGAATCTATTGGTAGAATGGACGATTTTCCCCAATTTACTTTTAGACCTGAGAAGGCTGCAAAATGATTTATGATTCCTAGTGCCGCTCTCAAGGAATCCCCGGGATCATCAAGGAACAATAACATATCATCTGCGTATAGTGCCAGAGACTCTTCTATTGTACCCACTCGTATGGATTTTATTGTTGGAGAGGACCTAAGTGCTACCGCCAGTGGCTCCAGGGCAAGGGCGAACAAGAAAGGGGATAGCGGGCAACCTTGCCTGGTTCCCCTACCCACTTCAAAGAAATCTGAGCTGGACGATCCCAATCGGATCGCCACTTTCGGATGTCTATAAAGCATGGCCACCCATTTCCTAAAACGTGGGCCAAAACCCATAATCTCCAAGACCTTAAACATGAATGACCAATCTACAGAGTCAAAGGCCTTTTCAAAATCAATAGAGACCACTACTCTAGTGTCGGAAGCCCCTGACTGTATTTGTAAATGAGTGAATAGTCCCCTTAAGTTAGTGTCTGTTGACTTCCCCGGCATAAACCCTGTTTGATCTATGTTAATAATAGAGGGGAGTACTTCCGCCAATCTGAGGGCCAAAATCTTTGTTAAAATTTTTAAGTCTGTATTTAACAGAGCTATCGGCCGGTATGATGCACATTCCTTTGGATCTTTCCCTGGTTTTAGTAAAAGAACCATGTAAGCCTCCAGCATAGAGTCCGGCAAAGCATCGTGTTTGTGGCAGTATTCTAAAAGTAAGTTAATTCTAGGGGCCAAGACTTCAACATTAGCCTTATAAAAATCAATTGGAAACCCATCTGGCCCAGGGGCCTTGTTCTGAGGGAAAGTGAAAATTGCTTTCTGAATTTCTTTCACTGTAATTTTAGCCTCTAAATTGGCCACGTCGGTCTCTGATAATTTTGGTAGTGTTAGGTCTCCTAAAAGGGAGTCCAATTCAGTCTGGTCATAGGAAGGGATAGGGGAGTATAAGGAAGAATAGAACTTGATAAATTCCAGCATGATACGTTCTGGTTCGTTAAGCAAGTTTCCCCCCTGGTCTTTTATGACTGGAATGTTGGTCAGTGGGTGATAATCAGCGACCAACATTGCTAACAGTTTCCCGTTCTTATCCCCCTCCGCGAAGACTGTTTGGGCTCTCTTTGTCATGTCGGCACGGGCTTGGCTCATAAAGTGTATGGATAAGGAGCGTCTCGCCTCCAATAAGGCGTCATACGAGGCCCTCGTAGAAGACTCCGCATGGGCCCTGGCACTTTCCCTTTCCCTCTGCTGTAGGGACTCTATTTCTTCCCTATCCTGCTTACGTGCTGTTTTAATAGCAGATATGTATTCCCCCCTTGTCACTGCCTTAAAAGCATCCCAAACAATATGAGGGTTTGCTGTGTCGACATTGGATGACCAATACGACTGAATGGCCTCCGTCACCTGGATGGAAACCTGCTCGTTTTGTATCCATCCAGGGGCGAGACGCCAGCATCTTCCCTTTGCTTCCGCGGCGAATGATAGGGTAACTGCAAGAGGGTTGTGGTCTGTCAGACCACCGGCCAGATATGTTATATCTTACATAAGGTAGTAATAGACTATTCCCAAAGGCTAAATCTATCCTTGCAGAAGACCTGTGGGCCGTTGACACATGTGAAAAACATTTATCATCTGGGTGCTTCCAACGTCACAGCTCCATAAGCTCCGCCACAGTCCTGCAGCCATTTAAGTCAGCTGAACCCCCCCTAGCCGGGTTGGAGGTGTCCAACACCGCATCCAGAACGGCATTGAAATCCCCCAACACAGCCACAGGGAGGTGAGCGTATGGCGCCATTTTCGTCAGGAGGTCATATAATAGCTTAACCCGAAAGGGTGGAGGCATATATACATTCACTAGCATGATAGTTTTATGACAGATTTCTATAACTATCGCCACATATCTGCCTTCCGGGTCAGTAAACACATGATGGATCGTGCACGGTAGAGACTTGGAAATTAGGATAGAGACTCCTCTAGCAAAGGTGGAGTACGTTGAATGTAGGGCTTTTTGAACCCATGGTTTGCGTAGAGAAAGTATTCTACTGCCATCCAAGTGTGTTTCCTGTAGAAGCATGATATGTGGTCGGGTCTGTTTGAGGTATTGGAATACTGAGGCCCTCTTAAGTTTGTGGTTAAGGCCCCGAACATTCCAAGACACAATCCTAATATCATCCGCCATTACAACTTTTACTGTCAAATATTAGCCAGAGAAACATCCGCCAAGGGGAACTAGCCCCAATTATAGTATCTAGCATATCTGTGAGGAAAACATATTTATAATAATGACCCCTAAGTCGAGCTGTGGCCCTAGAACATCCCACCCTTGCTTTTATACCAGCAACCAACAAAACCATACCGGTATAGAGCTTGATCCCTGAACAAAACAACAACAAAAAAATTGCGGTGAATTCCCGCCGCAGTAATCGAAAGTTCGGCAGTTCCTTTTTGTAGTCCGTGTCCCCTCCACTAACTCCTGCCAAAAGAAGTGGAGATGCTTATGATATTGCAAAAAATCTGGGTATGTGATATTCTCAGGTAATGTGTAGACAGAGAAGAGAAAAAAAAAAAATAATACAAGGAGGGAATAAAAAAACAAAAGAAAAAACACAGGATTAGAACCCCCGCAAAAGCACAAAAAACCCCACCAGCCAGCACCATAATCTACATTGTATGGGGAAGGGTGTCGGCCTTACCACCAGTTTTATATCCTGGATATTGAGACTTTTCTCATGTATTGTACCTGTGTTGCAGGGCCCTTATACAAGGAAAACTGGGATCCTCTTGCCCCTTCAAGGAAGGAGGAAAATTTCCTCAAAAACAAGAAGCCAAAAAGCAAAAAAAGACAAAAAAGAAGACAAAAACAAAATCTTCAGTAGGGCATTTCCACTTCACTCGCCTGCCAGCATGTCGTTCACAGGACTTTAGAATTCTTTGTCCATCCATTCACAGGCTTCTTCCGGGTGCTCAAAAAATTTCGAGATGGTGAGATTAAGCATAAATGAGTAATGTTGATTTTACAGTTTGACCCAAACAACACCTTTACTTTACCTGTTGCAGAAATAATAGAGCCGATAATAATTATCAGTGTTGATGTTTTGTTTCTATGCTTGGGGTGTCAATAGATTTATGAGACTTGTGAGAAGGTCTGACCAAAGGACTGTAGTAGTGAGCCTGTGTGGCGAGTAATGCCTATGCGACAAGTGTAAAGGCCTGTGTGGCCAAGTGTAATAAAGTGGCATTTGACGGCTACTGTGTGTAGCTCAGGAGAAATTTTGGGTGACGACCCACAAATTTTGTAAGTAGAGACTTGAGAGTGAGGACTCTAGATTGGAAGTACGGTGCTCCCATTGACCTTTTAAGCCGAGAAAGGTAGATGTGGCACAAGTAAGTCCTATGACTGACATGACAGACAGAAAGATATGGACAGTGGTTAAGAAATGACACCAAGACAAAACAGAGCTGATCTAATACCAAAAGGAGTTATGATCAATTTGGGTTTCTGTGTATGTTAAATTTTTTTGGCAGATTAACAGAGTTGGATAAGGTGATTAAATGTGTACAATATTGGATTTTTAAAAGTATGAAATGTGATGAAACTTTAACTAGTTATGAGCCTGTCAAAGTTTTTATAATGCATATCGCAGATGGATCTAGCAAAAAAAAAAAAAAGGGGGACTAGACCAGACAATGAAAGCGTTCTATAAATTAAGAAATGTTATGCATGGATGATTCAAAAACACGGAGATGAGAAGCCTGCTAGTCTTTTTGTAGATTCCCCCCCCCCCTTTGTCTTTCAGAGAAAACAGTGAAGTGCACTCCCCTTTACATTCCTGTGTTATGGTGTTGTTGTAGGAATATAATCCTAATTGAAATTGTTAATGTTTACTATATAACTCTAGGATTATTTTAAACAAAGAAAGAAAATAGCTGATTACGGCTAAGACCCTTTTAGATTCCTAAAAAGGTTTCACTCACTGATATGACCTGGTTGATTTATTAATTTAGCATGCCAGAATATTAAAGGATTTATACAAATTGAGAAACAGGCGGTTTGCAGATATTTTCTTAAAAAAGATTGTGCCCATCTGAAGCCAGAGATTTTTTTGTTAAAAAAAAATCTAAGTACAGTAGAAAATTGTAAATGAGAAGAATGAACAATACAGAGGAGAGAAATCAGAAGTTTATTGATGGTTTAAAGAGGTAGATAGGAAACATGAAAGTGAATTGCACTAGAAGAAAGTGGACATAATGTTGTAGAATTATTACCAAGTGGCTTGATGGATGTGAGACAAGAAAAGGCTGAGGATGTTTTTGATTACTTTAAACGTGTCCAGACCATGGCAGAGACAATGTTACTGCCATAAGAAAACAAAGATCTGAATGGGCTTTGCTAAGAGAAGTGTGCAGTAGCATTAAAGCTCAGAGAGAGGAGAGAAACGAGAATACAATAGACTTGATGCTTTTATAGCCCACAATGATAGGCAATGAGCTGTTTCTCAGAAACCAGAAAATGCAGATTGCCTGACAGATGTAAGCAGAAGAAAAAGGGAGATGATGATGATGAATATGTTAGTAAAGCAGCATGAACTTTTTGAGCACACAGAAGTTAATTTGTGCATCTCTGAAATGGATGGTAAAGACGCTTTTGTAACATTATGCTTTCCACAACTAACAGATCAGGAAATTGCATGCTTAGTCAATTCTGGCTCTGCCGGGACTATAATTCAAAAGTCCGCCTACCAAAGGACATCCCCCTTACATCTGGGCCACTAGCAGTTGGAGTGGGAAGGAAATCTACCCCTCTCAAGGAAATGCCCCCCCATACAAATTGGAATTAGAAGCCACAAAATGTTTCATAAGCTACTTGTCTCTGACACTGTACCATGCAACCTATTAGGAAGAGACCTACTGTGTTACTTACAAGCCTGTGTACAGTATACACCCAACAAAGTAGAAGTACATGTGGGAGATTTAGATGACGAAATTATATGTGGATTGACAGCAATTGAATTACAGCATAAGATTGAAGCTAATATTAAACCTGAAATTGTTGCTCAAATACCTGATATTCTCTGGGCCAAAGGAAAAATATGATGTAGGACTTCTACAAGTCCCTCCGGTTAAAGTCAAAATTAAAGCAGGAGCTCAAATCCATCGCATACAACAGTATCCACTGTCACCAGATCAACTCGCTGGTGTACGAGTACAAATAAAAGAATTACTTGAAGCAGGTGTCATAAAGAAAACAGAAAGAAGAGCACAGAAGCCATTATTTCCAGTAAAGAAAAAGTCAAAAAGAAAAGACAGTATATCGAATGGTACATGATTTAACGGCCATCAATCAAATCATCGAGGAAGGCTCTCCTGCTGTCCCAAATCCCAGTACTTTGCTCGATGACATACCTACAGGAACACGGGTGTACACCGTAATAGAACTGGCAAATGTTTTTTTCAATGTCGGCTTGGATGAAGAGAGCCAAGAACTCTTTGCTTTCCGGTTTGAAGGAGCAAATGTTTATGCTCATCTGATGCTAGAGACCAGCAACATGAAGAAAAAGATGGTGACGAAGGCAAAGATGGGACTGGTGCCAGTACTTTAGCATTAAGTTCAACAGAGAGGTGTCCAATTTGTCTGAACAGTCTTTCCCTGGAAGCTAGCTTTCCAGAAGTATGTTGTCATGTTTGCTGTACATCCTCCATTTTTAAATGGTGTGAAACCTCCTTATTCTGCCCTGTTGACCGCAAACCCTTTCAAACCGCGTATGAAATAGATCCAGTTGGTGGATGCACCAAGATCCATGTTGTGGCAAGAACACAAAAAGAAAACTGCAGCTGCAACCTGTGCCAGTGGTGCTGTACGAAAGGGAAGATATGTTTTAGAATGGATGTTATGAAGAAATATGCAAATGAAATCTTGAAAAGAGCAAGGACAAAACATTTGTCATCAGGAAGGCTGAGCAAGTATGAAGCAATCCTGCTTGAATTAGGAAAAATAGAAATGAAAAGATGTACTACAATCAATCCTGCCAGCTTTTTCCTAGAGAGAGACCTCAAAGAGGAGGGTGACCACATCTGCTTAAAACTTATAGAAGAAGAAATGCAGCAAATCTCCCCAGTAAAGGACACTCCTCTTGAAAGTTCTGATCTGATCCTGTTTGCAGAGGTTTCATGCCTGTACAAAGATGGAGTGCCCAAGAATGGCATATGCGGTGACAACATTGGAGGAAGTGATTGTGATCCAACTACTCCCTTCATCACTTTCAGCGCAGGTTGCCAAAGTGTCAAGACTTTGTTGAGGGATGCATATTCTGTGCTAAAAAAACCCCCAGGAAAACAGACCAGAGTAACACAAAGACATTTGGCCAAACCACTTTTCCTTTTCCAAAGACTTCAGATTGATTACATCTAATTGCCCATATCAGACCAATATCAATATGTTTTGTTGTGTGGAGACATGTTTTCAAGCTGAATGGAAGCCTGCCTGGTGGCTAAAGCAGATGCTAAGACAAGCCGCTTTGGAGTCCCTGAAACCATAGAAAGTGACAGAGGAACACGTTTCACTGGACAGATCATGCAAATTATAAGCAAGGACTTGGCAATTGAGCAGGCTTTCCATGCCCCTATCATTCTCAGAGTTCAGGGAAGGTAGAAAAATATAGTGGAATTGTTAAAGAAAGGCTAGCTAAATGAATGCAGGAATGGGAGGAAGGGTCAGTAAAGAAACAGTGGCCAGGACTGTTGCCTTTGGTTCTTTACAACTTTAGGATTACCCCTACTTATAGGTCAGAGAACTTGAGCCCTTATAAGATTTTATTTGGGGGCCCACCTAAGACAGGGTTGTATTTTCCACATCAGACTGCTGTAATGTATATTGATTGTGTTTTGTTATGTAATTGTCTAATACAAGCAACTAACTGCGATGCACAAGTTTGTTTTTGATTCAATTTCAGATCCAGAACAAGTAACTGGAACACATGATTTACAGCCAGGTGATTGGGTCCTAGTAAAAGGACATGTGAAAGTATCTTTGGGACCAAAGTTTGAAGGACCCTACCAAGTGTTCCTGACAACTACTACAGCTGTAAAGTGACGTGGATATATGCCAGCCATTGCAAGAAAGTACAGCTAATTTCAAAAGATGAGTAAACTACTGTTATGCCTGTGCTTGATCTTAGCAGTCAAGGCTATAGAGGAAAATCACCTGTACAAACACACATGCTAACAGGCATAAGGAGTCATTTGAGTAATTGCTAGATATGTTTACATAGGCCAGACAGTTTGGAAAAAAAAGGAAAAAGGGCACACACCTGGTATCCATTTACATTCATTTTGAGTTTAAGCCATACAAAGCTGCCAAAAATACCAGTATGTCTAGAAATACCACAAATGTTTTATTATTGTGAAAATACATTTTATGTTAAATATAACTTAAGGCCTTTGGGAATATCCCCTTGTTTAGTAAGGGAAAGAGGTATACAATGTGACATTATTATAGGAAATATGACAAACCCAGATTACACTTTGTTTAGAAATGGTAAATTTTCATGAATTCAACAGATATTTTTTTTGTCCTCATAGGAATCATCGTTATAGGGTTGCTTGTTTATTTATTTGTTTTTTTCAGGTGTGCTAAATGTGAAATACAAGGATTACTACAATGGTAGTTAGAATTGAAGAAGATGACCTCAAGGAAGAGATAGAATGTTTTTAGAGTCAGATTAGCAGATTCCTATGATGCCAAGATGGGTGATACGAATGAGTAAAACATATGTATACACATGCACGCTAAGAAGAACTTTACTCCACATAGATGTGAAGTAGTACTGTGGACCCTCTGTTATCATACTAGGTAGGGAAGATATGGTAGTGACCCCACCATAGGGGTCAGGAGGAGGGAAATGAGTAGAATTATAGGGATCTGATAATGTTTATATATAATATATATATATATATATATATATGTATATATATATATATATGTATATATATATATATATATATATATATATATATATATATATATATATATATATATATATATGTATGTGTATATATATATATATATATATATATGTATGTGTATATATATATATATATATATATATATATATATATATATATATATATATATATATGTGTGTGTATAAAGCGACTGTCACTTTAAGAATTAATAATATGCTTGATTTGGTTACTTTCCCTAGATGTTCTCCCTTTTCTTTGTTTCAATTCCATGGAAAACGAAACTACAGGATATGTGATGACACAAACACTGATAAGAAACCCAGAAAGCTTCTCAAAATAGGCCTTCATACCGAAACCAGTCTGAACTGACCAGATAATGCTGAATCTATTTTTTTTGGTAGTCACATGCTACTAAGAAGATATGAATGCTGATTGGACTAAACTATACAATCACACCTATAACACGCCTAGTGCTTATGCATATTCATAAAGTATAAATTCTATAACCCGTAGATGTAAGCTCAGAAACACTTTCACTTTTGCTCGCATATAGTAGCCGAGAACTGTGTTGTATTTCTCCACTGCAGTGAATAAAAAAGCACCTTATCTTATCTCAAGATCTGGACTCACTATCTCATCATCTGTCTTGGTTTGAGACCCCTAAATTGGATTTAACAGCAGCTTCCCCTGCGTCTCCTCCCTCCTCCTCCACGGTGGCCAATAGGATCACTTGGCCAATTGGGTGATGGGTCCCGATTGGCCAGGAGGAGAATCAGAAAGACAATAGCGAATATTAATTCGTTATTGTCACACAACTTGGTGGGCTCGGGGGGCAAAGTATTCTGTGCCCTGAGCCCACCCTTAAAAAAAAAAAAAAACCCATTGGAATCCATGCGTCAAGTGCCCCGCATGTAGATTAGGGGCAGGACGCATGGATTAGGGGGGCTGTGCCCCTGTGCCCTGCATTATGGGCCGCCACTGAGTTTAAGACTGAGCTCTGGCCTTCCCTTTAGTCTTGCATGGCTGTACGAGCTTATCTCCTGTAATGAAATGGCTTGCTGTGATTCCACTGCATATATATCAATACTAAGTGTTGCGGTAATAATTGATAAATTAAACACAAATTATACAAAGTAATATAATAATAATAATATTATTATTATTATAATATTATAGTAATTTAAGTCATTCTATCCAGGTTGTGTCTCCTTTTTCAATATCTATTATTAGACGTCATCATGCCATGTTTTAATTAAGTGTTATTAAAGAGTTGCGCAATGTGGAGCATATGATTCGCTCTTTACCGGTATTCATCTATGTGCATGGATTTTCGAGTGTGAGGCGATTTTGCTGATGCTGATTTTGCTGTCACATATACGCCTAATGCTGTCATAAAGGGGTTAAGTAGAAAATACAAGATGCAGTGAAGCATTTTTTTCACTCCTTATCTTAGGGGTATTGATTTGTGCACAGCTGCAAATCTTCCCAGTGTGTGGTTTTGTTTTTTTTATGCTGTTTCTTTATTATTATAAAAAAAAAAACTCACTACAAGGACTAGAACCTGCATCCTTCGTGCTCTAGAATAGTTTTGTTATATAGTATATTGTTCTGTATATAACATGTATATACCGTACATGCAGGTTTAACTATCCAGCATCTACCAAAATCTAAAATGTCACTTACAGGAGGCCTCTGAAAGGAGGAGGTGCTCTATAGTCCGCCAGGGGAATACTCAGGCAGGGCTGACAACACTATTGAGCTTTCAGTGCAGCAGAGGCAGAGTTGTCAACACACTACAGGTAGCTAGGAGCTCTGTGGATTCCTGGCAGGATATGTTGCTTTGTAGGCAGGTGCAGTCTACTTTCTCCACTGCAGAGGGCACTCAACCACAGCGGCATTGCAGGGGAAGAGGTAGTCAAGAGGAATGTGGTTCCTCTCTGGTTTCCTGGGTCATTGGGGAAGCTATCCGATTTGATGCTGCCACCCCATGCGACTCTAACAGCCATCTTGGGTCAGGCAGAGCCTATTTAAGGCCCTGGCTCCCAGACTTGGTGCACATTTCTCGTGTGGGTAGCACAGGGACAGTTCAGCCGTCTGACAAGGACAGTGATTAGCGCCAAGGAGAGGTTCATCCATCATTGGAAACCTCCCTATTTGGGTACAAACCGGCCAGGCCGCATCCTGCCTCTCAAGACTGACACTGCCGGCACTTCGGAGACCTGCTCTGCTTCACATTGCTGTTATATCTGTGAGTGTTCCCGGCCACTCCCCCTGATGACGTTTGTTTTGACAAAACGCATCGGAAAGGGCCACCGGAGGTGACGCTATCACGCAACCTGAGACCTGGAAGTGGGCTTTTGCCGACAATGAGCGGAGGATTGGATGCTCTTATTTCAACAGTACGTGATACTGCTTGCCTGGCCTTTTTGTCTTGTATTTTTAATCATTTTAATAAATTGTATCAATCTTACTACATTATGAGAATTTTTTTATTCATCCCTAACTCTGTGGGTACCTTTGGAGCGGGCTGTGTGGGGGAGCATTTAGAAATTCGGGGGCATCCCGGTGTTGAGTTTGATAAGAGCGCAATTGACCATTCCTTTATCGGTGGTCATACCATCTGGTAAGGTTCATTGCACACACCGTGGTGTTTGGTGAAGTGTTTCTTCTCCTCTTTTTGGTTGGTGGAAGAACTATTTAGAAGGCTCCATTACTCTCAGCCCAAGAGTAGTATTATTATATGCACTCTTTTCGGTGGATCATTAACTTTGGGACTTTTTTGATGAACTTTTTTGATGAAGTACTATTGCAGTAGCTCTGAGCTCAGTGATGCTGCAACGAAGGAGATAGTGGACCACACATGAGCGGAGGTTTGAGGGCTTGCTCCTGTGATGGTGGAAATGAGCTGTAATAGCTGGGAGTGTCTTAGCATGTCCTAGCAACAAGGCTGCACAGAATGATGCCACCTCTGGGAGTGTTTCAGTCAAGCTTCAGGAGGTGCATACCGTAAATGGCCTATACCTATTGCAAGGGCACTATTCAACTTTAGACAAAGCTGCATAGTTTGTTTTTATCTACAGGCACCCCTTACATGCATAGGTTAATCCTCTAATCCTTATATACATCGCACTAAAAAAGGAAGAAAACGAATGTAAACAAATAAATCATTGACTCAGCACTAGCTAATCTTAGGTGCTAATTGATGTCTATTAGGTGTCAACTAGAAAAAAACAACACTAAAATCTCCAATAATCACATAACACACATAGAAAAGGGCTTCATCCTCAAGGTGTGCCTAGGCAACGTGATGTCCAAATATGGCCTACTGCTACATATATAGGTGAAAAGGCGCATTTTTCTGTTGTTATGACTACCTGGCGTCTGGGATTTGTCTGGCCCTGGTCATCCAGACTCTGGATCTAAGCTGTATCATATGTATAGGCAATTCTGTTTTGCTTGCCGTGTTTCATTCCACTTTCCCCTTTCCAGACATGCCCTTTGGTTGACCACATTCATTTCTTCCCCGTATCTGCAGACACTGAACATTCCTAGAAATTGTTCGGAGAATACGGTAACACTCACAGTTTAATTAAAACCTAAAGCTACATTTAAACAAGGAGTTTCTGTGCAAGAGGAATTTAATGAGTAACCCTGACAGACATTCACTCTCAATTCAGCTATAGGCTATTTGATACTGTAATTATGTTTTCAGACACATTTCCGCTTAACTGAGTTGGAAGAACTTATCTGAGATATGTGAAGGTATCGGAGAAAAGCCCACGTCTTGAATGTATTCGTGCTAGAAACTAATCAGATAGGATCACAAAGAGACTCGGCTGAATAGGCCTTAAGGCTTTAAATGCTTAAAGGGAATGTGTAGTGGTTGTCCTCATATTTTCACTCTTTATTATGGTCAGTTCTAAAAAATAAATGTTTCTTTTTGTTGTTTAGTTTGGTAAATATAAATATTGCATATTGATATGCAGTTTACTTTCTAGACAGTAGATGGCGATGTTGTTTCCTTTTTACATAGTCAGCTATATCACCTTTCACCTCTGCTGATGGAAACCCCCAGTCTCCAGAATTTGAATGAGGAAGGGAGAGAAACACAGGAAGCGCCAACCTGAGTGTAGTAAATTAGATACGATTTATTGGCAAATCGTATCTAATATACTACACTCAGGTTGGCGCTTCCTGTGTCTCTCCCCCTTCCTCAATCTGTTTACAGAATTGGCTTTTCTCTTAGGACAGCTGCCTCCTGCTACCTCACCCTAATTGTTGCTGTATGGACTATTGAGCCGTTATTGCTCTTATATTGCCTGCTATATTACTCCATGCACACAAATATTTGCGCTTACAGTTTTTTCTTTTTACAGAATTTGAATGAATGATCCGAGAAGTGAAAAACCTCTCACTACCGGGTTAAATAGGAGGTTTCAGTCAGACAAAGGGAGCTACAAAGTAAATAGCATCTACCTATGCTGTGTTTTTTTTTTTTTTTTTTACGCTAACCCATAGTTGCCCTGTTGGATCCAAAGCTGGAAACCTGCCATGCAAAAGCACAGGACAGCCATCTGATCAGATGTCTTTAATCATTTGAGGTTTTATAGTGACAGACCTTTATGGCAGAGCTTGACAAATTTGTTTTGAATCTAGGAGCCAGCTAAAAAAAGTTAGGAGCCATTTTTTTTTTAAATTAACAAATCTTATGGATGGAACATGTAACATGTTCCTGAAGGTGAACTAATCCTTTAATCCTCTCACAGGCAGAACCGTTTTTTTGCGTTTTTTGCACACATTTTAAAAAAATCACTTAAGGCCTGAAGAATACATAAAACCCCCAAACATTATATATTTTCTGAAAGCGGACACCGTAGAGAATAAAATAGTGGTAGTCCCAATTATTTATGTCACACGATATTACCACAAGTTATAGCGTGAGTAAAAAAAACACATTAAAAGTTAGTTTTAGGGGGCACAAAAACGCATTAACTTACCCAATTTTTAGGTAAACTATAAAAGCCGAGGTTGCACCGAGTACATAGATACCCAACATGTCAAATCTTAAACATGTCAGTGCCCTATATTTTCCATAGGAGATGCGTTTAAAAGCCCCCTATAGGTCATCAGTTTAGGAGGCCTGGAGCTAGAAATTATTGTTCTCATTTCGGCATGCGCTGCGATATGTAACATATGTATCGCAATCAACGTTTTCAGGCGTAGGCACCCTGCCGCGCGTATTTAAGTTTGTTTGTGTGTATATGTGGGGGTGTGGGGCCTCCACATTTTTTCTGGGGGGGGATTTATGTGCTTGGGTATAAGATTTTATTTTTGGTAACATGTTCTCTTAAATGAGACATGCAGGGTCTAAAAGACCCTGCATGTCTCCCCTGTGCTTCACTGAATGTAATGCAATGCACATCACACTGCAATACATTCTTTCCCGGCCTTGTTGACTGGGGAAACTGTCAAAGGGGACCGGGAAGTGATGCCACACGTGTGTCTGCTCTCCTCCCTCCCCTCTGCCCGGTGGCACCCACTATGCCAGTCCTGGGCCTGCAGATGGGCAAGTGAAGTCCAGAATACATAGCATGGGGACGCGCGCAGCATGTGGGGAGCATTCGGGCAGCAGCCCAGGCTCCAGGACAAAACTTCTTGTCGCAATGCGACCTGGCGACCGGGGTTTGTCAAGCGCTGCTTTATGGCACCATTGTGATAATACGAAGACCACAAATGAACAATAAACTAGCAATTGTACCTTTACAATGAAGTGGAATTTAAGCCTAATACTAACTATTCTTAAAAATGTTCCCTCCCCCCCCATACTCTTCCTGTCTACCCTATATCCAGTCCAATCATGTGATCCAGCAGCTCAGACTCCCCTGTTTTAGTGAGTGTTGCCTAAAGGTGGTGTCCCTATTCCCAGAATTCCCAGCCGTTGTTGAGTGCTCCATGACACAGGAGAGTGGGAGCTGCAGGCTCAAGTGACCATCCTGCACAGGAGTGACATCATCCCGTGCCGGGCAATCATAGACCCAAAGACCAGCATCCAGAAGAAGCCAGCGAGAAGATGCCAGCAATGATGGGGGCCTCTCAGGCAGCGGGCAATTGAGGCAAAGGTGAGTATAGCAGAGTTTATTTCAGCTTTAAGAGTAACTAAACTTTTGCATAATTATCCTTTTTAGGACAAAGTAACAGTGTCTGTGCAAAAGACATTCATTCCTATGGAGAGGCTGTCCATCCTTAGAGTGCATAATAGATGGCCTCTCCTATAACACCATAACACTTTACCTTGGTGCGTCAGAGTTTTTGTCACCATGTCAAAAACCGAAATGGCTGCTAAAATGAAAATGAACTGATCATCTAAAGCGGACCATACACTGCTAGATTTCTCTTCTTCTGCCTGCAGACTGAATAAGAGAAAATCCAAATATTCCATTCATGCTAAACAAAGGCCTGGTGTAATGAAGCAATCTAGCAACCTTAGCTGCCAGGTAATGCTAACCGGACCACCCGCAGCTCAAACTGAATCAGGCCGGGTTCACACTGCCCCAACATGGTAGTCGGACGACTTCAGCTCTGACTTTGCCCTAGGACTTCATGTCCAACTTCCATGTGACTTCAATGAACGGGATCCGACTTTGATCCGAAAATACCAGGCCCTTTGAGTCTGGTGTGAATCTTGAAGGGGGGACCCCACGCCAAAGTTTAAAAAAAACAAAAAAATGGCATGGGGTCCCAGTCTGGTATGGATTTTAGGGAGAACCCTCATGCGTGGGGTCCCCCTCAAAATCCATAAACAATCATACCTGCATGCTCAGATAAGGGTTTGGTATGGATCTTGGGGGGGAAACCCTTGCCGTTTTTGTTTTTTGGGGCGTGGGGTTCCCCTTTAAGATCCTCAAAACACAAGTCGCATGCCAAAGTCGGATCAGTTAAGATGATGATACGACTTCAATGATATTGAATGGGCTGAAGTTGGACCAAAGTAGTGCAGGAACCTTTTTCAAAGTCAGACTGACTTGTGCCGGACCAGTTAAGAGGGCTCTCATAGGTAACCATTCATTTATACACATCATGCGACATGTGCTCCCAAAGTCGGAGCGTATGTCGCAGCAGTGTGAACTGGGCCTCAGCAGTATATGCAGGGGCGTATCTACTGAGGGGCAAACAAGGTGTTTGCCTTGGGCGGCATTTTTCAGGGAGGCAGTGCTGTCACAGGTAGAAGGGATAATACGAGCAGTGGCGTCGGTGCTGGCCGCACCTGGGTGACACCTGCTAGAGGGGGGACACCTGGGGGGGGGGGCACAGACTGCTGTCTTGGCAGCCTCGCTACACACAGCTGGTAAAAAGGAGCCGGTGGACTGCAGGAAGGTGAGAGTCCAGTGTAGTTTTTTTCTCTCACTCCCTCTCTCACCCCACCCCCTCTCACCCCCCTCTCTCCCCCCCATCTCTGAAGAGGTGGGGCTCTAATAGAAAGAGGTGGAGCCTAAAGAGGACGGGGTAGTGTTTACAGATGAGGGTGGGGATCTTCAAACAGGAAGGGGTGGAACAAATTTAAATGGGGGAGGGGTGCTCCATTTTATTCTTGCCTAGGGCAGCACAAAATCAAAATACACCACTGAGTGTATGGCCAGCTTAACCACTTGCCGCCCGCCATATAGCAGAATAACGGCGGCAAAGTGATTTCAATAACCTGACTGGGCGTCATATGACGTCCGCAGGATATTGAGCCGCTGCGCGCCCCCGGGGGCGTGCATCGCGGCGATCGTTGTTGCGGGGTGTCAATCTGACACCCCGCAACACCGATCTAGGTAAAGAGTCCCTGATGGAGACTGTTTACCACGTGATCAGCCGTATCCAATCACGGCTGATCACGATGTAAATAGGAAGAGCCAGTGATCGTTTTTTCCTCACTCGCATCTGACAGACGCGAGTAGAGGAGAGCCGATCGGCTGCTCTCCTGACAGGGGGGGTCTGTGCTGATTGTTTATCAGCACAGCCCCCCCTCGGATCCCACCCAGGACCACCAGGGAAGCCGCCCAGAACCACCAGGGAAGCCGCCCAGGACCACCAGGGAAGCCATCCACACTGGACCACCAGGTATGCCCCCTAGACCCCCAGGGAAATACTAATCTGTGCCCAGGCAGTTGCCAATCAATGCCCAGGCAGCTGCCAATCAGTGCCCACTCACAATGCCTACCACTGCCAGTGCCACCAGGGATGCCTATCAGTGCCGCGTATCAGTGCCCATCAGTGCCACGTATCAGTGCACATCAGTGCCCAGCAGTGCCGCCTATCAGTGCCCATCAGTGCCACCCATAAGAACCCATCTTTGCAGCCTTTCAGTGCCCATCAGTGTCGCCTATCAGTGCCCATCAGTGCCCACAAGTGCCACCCAGTGCCACCCATGAGTGCCCATTAGGGCCGCCTATCAATGCATATCAGTGCCACCCATCAGTGCCGCCTACCAGTGCCCATCAGTGCCGCATATCAGTGCCCATCGTCAGTGCCCGTCAGTGCCCACTAATTGGTGCCACCTCATCGGTGCCGCCTTATCAGTGCCTGTCAGTGCCGCCTTATCAGTGCCCATCAATGAAAGAGAAAACTTACTTATTTACAAAAATTTTTAACAGAAACAAAAGTATAAAATGATATGTATATTTTTAATCGGCTCCTGTCCAGTCATGTGATTCCGCAGCTCTGGCTCCCCTGTGTCAGTAAGCGGCTGTTGCAGATGGAAGGAGGGAACGCTGACAACAGCTGGGCCATGGGGGCCTATGGGTGACACCATTGCTCCTGGAATTCCCAGCTGTTGCCAGCGCTCCCCGAACTAGAGCTGCAGGATCATGTGACCGGACCAGAGCAGATTAAAAAGAGGCAAGTATACAGATCTTCTTTTTCTTTTTACATGGGGTAGGTAGGAGGCTGGAACATTTTTAGGAATATACTTTGGGCTTTTCTTTCACTTTTATTCACAAAATGCATTAAAGTAGAACTATAGGCAAAACTTGTTCTTTTTCATTTTGGATAGAGCAAGGAAGGGTTATAACCCCTGTCAGTTATTTTTCCTCTATCTGTGTCCCATTGCTAAGATTTTCCCTTCACTTTCTGTCCCATAGCCAAACAGGAAGTGAGAGGAAATCCCTGCAAATTAAGGGTATTCCTTGGGGACCCCGAGGTCACCAGTACTAGTGTCCTCATTGGAAGATTTCCCCGCTCTTATGTTTCTGGGGACAAAACTGTAATGTTTATCCTCATGACATGTCACAGGAAGCACCCTCATGGCTAACAGAGGACAGAATTAGAAATAGACTTGAAAAACTCAAAAATAATAAGTCACTGGGACCAGATGGCTTTCATCCGAGGTTCCTTAAGAAACTTGGTCAAGTAATTATCAGACCATTGTTCCCAATTTTTACTGACAGTCTACTGACTGGAATGGTACCAGCTGATTGGAGAAAAGCCAATGTAGCACCAATATTTAAAAAAGGCCCAAGATACATCCCTGGGAATTACAGACCAGTTAGCCTAACATCAATAGTATGTAAGCTCTTGGAGGGGATGATAAGGGACTATATACAATCATTAGCAGTAATTAGCATGGATTCATGAAGAATCGTTCTGGCCAAACCGTTCTATTAACCTTCTATAAGGATGTGAGCTGCCATCTAGATAAAGGAAGGCCCATAGACGTCGTGTATCTGGATTTTGCAAAAGCATTTGATACAGTTCCCCATAAACGTTTACTGTACAAAATAAGCTCCGTTGGCATGGACCATAGGGTGAGTACATGGATTGAAAAATGCCTACAGGGGCGAGTTCAGACGGTGGTAATAAATGGGGAGTACTCGGAATGGTCCGAGGTGGAAAGTGGGGTCCCCCAGAGTTCTGTTCTGGGACCAATCCTATTTAATTTATTCATAAATGACCTGGAGGATGGGGTAAACAGTTCAATCTCTGTATTTGTGGACGATACTAAGCTAAGCAGGGCAATAACTTCTCTGCAGGAGGTGGGAACCTTGCAAAAAGATCTGAACAAATTAATGGGGTGGGCAACTACATGGCAAATGAGGTCTAATGTAGAAAAATGTAAAATAATGCATTTGGGTGGCAAAAATATGAATGCAATCTACTCACTGGGGGGAGAACCTCTGGGGGAATCTAGGATGGAAAAGGACCTGGGGGTCCTAGTAGATGACAGGCTCATCAATGGCATGCGATGCCAAGCTGCTGCAAGAAAAGCAAACAGAATATTGGCATGCATTAAAAAAGGGATTAACTCCAAAGATAAAACGATAATTCTCCCACTCTACAAGACTCTGGTCCGGCCGCACCTGGAGTATTCTGTCCAGTTCTGGGCACCAGTCCTCAGGAAGGATGTACTGGAACTGGACAGAGTCCAGAGAAGGGCAACAAAGCTAATAAAGGAACTGGAGGACCTTAGTTATGAGGAAAGATTATGAGCACTGAACTTATTCTCTCTGGAGAGGAGACGCTTCAGAGGGGAAATGATTTCAATGTACAAATACCGTACTGGTGACCCCACAATAGGGATAAAGCTTTTCCGTGAAAGGGAATTTAATAACATTTCTAAATTCACTAAAATAAAAGAAAAGCGGTTTAACCTTAAACTGCGTGGAGGGTTATTTACTGTAAGAGCGGTAAGGGTGTGGAATTCCCTTCCACAGGCGGTGTTCTCAGCGGGGTGCATCAATAATTAAGAAACTATTAGATAAGCACCTGAACGACCACAGCATACAGGGATATACAATGTAATACTGACATATAATCACACACATAGGTTGGTGTCTTTTTTCAACCTCGCTATGTAACTATCTAACCCAAAATGTAAGATTTTTTTACTTTCACTTTCAATGATAATGGTAAACAGGACAAAAAAGAGAGGGCACAGACAGCAATACTGACAGATGTTCTAGTCCCTCGCCACTTTATCCAAAACTAAAAGAAAAGTTTTGCCTTTAGTTATACTTTAAGGTTAAAAAAAAAAAAGTTGGTTTAGTTTTTTCCTTGT
Organism: Lithobates septentrionalis; assembly: GCA_037952835.1. Taxonomy (NCBI): domain Eukaryota; kingdom Metazoa; phylum Chordata; class Amphibia; order Anura; family Ranidae; genus Lithobates; species Lithobates septentrionalis. The sequence continues at coordinate 54,570 of JBBDGP010002643.1, read as the reverse complement.
CAAAAGAAGTTTATTGAGTATACAATGTTATAAAGATACATAAAGTAAGTTTACAAGGATCTATAAAGTAAGCTCATTGTTTTACAGTAGGGTTTATATAGGTAAATATCATGGAATTTCAAATATTAAACATCGGGTTCACGTAAACCTAAATTAAAGATATATATCATTTCCTTAGTTACTTTTGTAGGTATTTAAATGATTTATACCTACTATACATATTGTTTACAAGTAGAGTGTATATAGGTCAAATAAATTCTGATAATGAGCTTTAATCGTAAGGTGGAGAAAAGGAAACAGAAAGAAGAAAAAGAGTTGAAAGGTAGAGGTATGGTCCACAAGGTTGTCCCGCTCGTCAGTTTATTATTCTTTTTAGTTCTCTTTGAAGCCTTAGAATGGGTGTCTCTGTAAGTCATTTAATCTGTTACCATGGCAACAGGACAGAGTCATTGAAGTTTGACAGGAACTGTTGTTTTATCCAAGGATGCCAAAGTTTTTCACATTTTGGAATTTGATTTTGATCGATGGCTACCATCTTAGCATGGGACATTGTATTATTCATTCTGTGAATTGTTTCTGCTAGTACCAATGTAGGAGATTTCCATGCCTTGGCCACTGTTTGTTTTGCAGCCGTTATTAGTTGGATCATAAGTTTGAATTGAGAGAGTGTTAACCATTCCGGTTTTAGATTAAGTAAAGTTAAATATGGATCTGGTTGTATTATTTTTTAAAATATTTTAGATGCAATCACGAAGACTTCCTTCCAGAAGGTTTGGATTACTGGGCACGTCCACCATATGTGTAAATATGTGCCTATTTCTGGGCATCCTCGAAAACAAAGAGCTGAGGTATTAGGTGAATATTTTGCCACTCTAGCGGGTACAAGGTACCAGCGAGTTAGGACTTTATAATTTGTCTCCAGTGCTAAGATGTTGGGTGAAGATGACTTAGATGTGAGCCATATGTTAGACCAGTCCGTGTCTTCTAAAGTTCGTCCCAGGTCCTCCTCCCACCTCTGAACGTAAGAGGGTCTATTAAGATTTGCTACTCCATATAATTGATTATAAAGTGATGAAATTGTACCTTTAGCAAATGGATCTTTTGTACAGATTGATTCAAAAATGGATAATTGGGATAGTGGTGTATCCCCCTTTGGGAATGGTGTATAGAAATGTTTGATTTGGAGATATCTAAATATCTCAGAGTTTGGTAGATCATATTTTTCTCTAAGCGATGGGAATGAAAGGAATGATTTAGATGCTATGAAGTCATTTAGTGTCTGAATGCCTGATGTTGTCCAAGCTTTAAAAGAATTTGGGTAGATCCATGCCGGATAAAAGGCCGGATTTCTGATAAAAGAAAGGAGAGGATTGTGTGGAGATTGTAACTGATATTTGGTTTTTAGTTTATCCCAGAGAGATAAGAAGTGTTTAGTTATGGGATTATGAATTTTAAAGCGGTCTTTAGGATCAAGCCATATAAATTTGATATTAATAGAGGGTCATTTTCTGAAGCCTCTATAAATACCCATAATGGGATTTCCTGTTTTGCATGGTATTTGGACAGACTGGCCAAATGTGCTGCTCTGTAGTAGTTAGTAAAATTAGGGTATCCCAGGCCTCCTTTATTTTTGGGAAGATGTAGTGTGTGTATAGGTATACGTGGTTTAGAAGAGCCCCATATAAACGAAGTTGCTCTTTTTTGTACTATTCTCAAAAAATAGGAAGGAATTGGAATAGGGAGGACTCTGAATAGATAAAGCAATTTGGGTAGAATAGTCATTTTGATTGCATTAATCTTCCCTATCCAGGATAAAGGAAGTTGCGACCATTGTTTTATTAGATTTGTGATCTGTCTTAATACAGGAGGATAATTGGTTGAGAATAAGTCAGAATGAGATGCTGTTAAATGAATTCCAAGATATGGGATTGATTTTTCTGCCCATGTGAATGGGAGTGCAGCCCTAGCCGGGATCAATTCCATGTTTGTGAGTGAAATATTAAGCACTAGGCATTTCTTAGGATTAATCATAAGGCCGGATAGGGCTGCAAATCCATCAAGAGCTGGTATTAAGTTAGGACCAGAGACCTGTGGTGATGATAGAAAAAGTAATATATCGTCTGCAAATATACATAGTTTGTGTGTAATACCTCCTACTTCAATGCCAGTTATAGTTTGGTTTGTTCTGATGTATTGGGCCATGGGTTCGAGTATAAGGTCAAATAATAAGGGAGATAATGGGCAACCCTGTCGGGTACCTCTTTCGATATTAAAGGCTTCAGATTTGTATCCAGCATATTTTATATAGGCTTTGGGTTTATTATATAATGCTTTGATCCATGTTAAAAAGTGGGGTCCAAAACCCCATTTTTGTAATGAATATTGCATATATTGCCAGGATACTGTGTCAAATGCCCTCTTAATATCGAGAGATAGAAAACATAAAGGGATTTTCTGTTTTTTAGCAATATGTGCCAATAACACTGCCCTGCGTATATTATCGCCTGCCTGTCTATTTGGCATGAAGCCTACTTGATCTCTATGTATTAATTTTCCTATAATGCTATTGAGGCGTTTTGCTATTATTTTTGCTAATAATTTAATATCGAGGTTTAACAGAGAGATAGGCCGATAATTCACACAGGAAGTATCATCAGAAAGGGGTTTTGGGATCATACAAACAATTGCCATTAGTGTTTCTTGCCGAAAAGAATGTCCATCTAGAAGTTTGTTAAAAGTTTCAGTGAGAATGGGAGAGAGTATTTCTGAGAATGTTTTATAGTATAAAGCCAAGTAGCCATCTGGGCCTGGTCTTTTGTTAAGTTTTAGGTCTTTTATGGCGTTAGCAACTTCATCTATAGTTATAGGCTCATCCAAACTGCTTTTTTGATTCTGAGATAACTCAGGTAAGGTTATTTTTGAGAAGAAGGATTCAGCCTCTGTAGGATTAAATTCATTGTTTGTCTTGTATAAAGTTGCGAGATGTGAGTGAAATTTATGGACTATTTTAACTGGATTACAAGTGTAAACATTTTTTGATAATTTCAAACGTATTGGTTTGAAAGATTTGTTAGTTGAATTTAATGCCCGAGCCAAATATGTACCTGGTTTGTTTGTATTCATGTAGAAATTGTGTTTGGAGCGTTTGAGGGATTTATCAACTGACTCAGTGAGAAATAGATCGTATTCCAATCTAGATTTTTACAGATGAGATTTTGTACTCTGAGATGGATTATCTTGAAATGATATGTAGGCTGCATTAAAATTGAGTTCTAGTTTTTTTGCTAGATTTTTGCGTTCCCGTTTAAATAGTGCCATTTGTCTTTGTATTGTACCACGCAAGACAGGCTTATGAGCTTCCCACAGTGTTATTGGGGAGATGTCTGTTGTATTATTAATTGATATGTATTCCTTTAAAGCTTGTTCAATGGCCATCTGATGTAGTGGGTGTTTGAGCATTATGTCCGGTAAGTACCACGTTGGGTCATGCGCTTTTGGTATGGCTGAGGCTATAGTAGTGTATACTGCATTATGGTCAGACCACGGAATCGGAATTATATCTGATGCAATAATTTCTGGTAGCATTCCTATTGTTAGAAAAATATGATCTATTCTGGTGAAGGTTTGATGAGGGTGCGAGAAATAAGTGAATTTCTTTTTCATTGGGTTACTTTCTCTCCACGAATCTACCAGATTGTATTTGGAAAGAAGTTGAGAAAAAGGTAATCTAGAGGTTATTTTGGATGGTGTAAAAGGTGATTTATCTAGAAATGGGAGGAGGACCTGGTTCGAATCCCCACACATTATCACTGTTCCTATTTTGTGTGTATTAATCACTTGTAATATATGTGAGAGGAATGGTGTAGGTTGTTTGTTAGGAGCGTAGTAGGAAATCACCGTGATTGCTGTATCCATTATATAACCCATGAGTATCAGGTATCTACCTTCTGGGTCTTTAATTTCTGATGATAAGGTGAATGGTGTGGATCGGTGAAATGCAATTAGAGTTCCCCTTTGCTTGGTACAGGCAGAAGCCGTGTAAATTTGTTGATAAAAAGGAGAAATATATTTTGGAGTAGAATCTTTGGTGAAGTCTGTTTCTTGGAGGCATACTATGTGAGCCTTCTTGTTATGGAAAGTACGGAAGGCTTTGGTCCTTTTTTGAGGGACATTTATTCCCTGAACATTCAGGGAAAGTATATTCAGTGGTGCCATGGCAATAGATCAAATAGTTTTGACTTACTTTTTGTTATGCAGAGCTGACTGCGCAGATCAACCTGTGTGGACTGAAGAGATGAATAGATAGAAAAGAAACCAGTGAATTCTGGAGTAAAGAGTAAACAAAAAACATATGAAATTAGATGATACATTGTATAAATTATTTTTTGCAAGTAATCACAATTTACCCGTGAAAGAGAATAAATATCTCTCTCAGGGGAATAAGTGCCTTCGTCACACTCCCACATAATATGGTTGGGAGAATGAGGAGGGCTAATGGGGGTACACGGATCTTCCGCTTACAGGAGAGAAGTGCTATGTCAAAAGACATCAAAATGATGTTTCATTAATTGGAGTGCAGAATATAGTTTTTGTTGAAATTATTTATTCCAGGGTGGTTGTATATGGTTAGTCTTGCCCTAGGCTAAATAATTCAGTTAGAAAGGTACTGTTAATAACTTTGGTATTGATGAAGATAGTTTGAATTATTTTGGGATTTTAACCCTTTTAGAGTAAACAATTACATATTTTATTCATATGTAACTGTTTAGATATGTTAACTCATAAAATTGAGGTTGTATTGCTTCAGATTAGAATAAACAAAAACATAGTTCTAGGAACTAGTTAGGTAATAATATATTTGTTTTAAGAAAAGAAAGAAAAAGCTTCCATTACTTCTGGATTATTGAACATATTTGTCCTAAAAAGTAATAAATCTATTGTTATTACCTGATAATATATAACTGAACAAGAATTTCCTTATTTCACTTATATATTCTAAGGCTATATGAATCAGAAGTAATAAGAAATATAACTGGAATGTAACATGATCCCACACAGTGTGTGACTATCAGAATGCAGTTACATTCAGTTATAAATATAGGTTTTTTATAGAGAACCATCTCTTAGTATAATAAATGAAGAGATATCAGGAATTAGGATGTCAGTCCATTGAATCTTCTTGGTCCATGGATGATGTGGCATAACGGCCTCTTTTGTGAGAATGATGATTCCCATTTTGTTCTGAAATTTTCTGGGTGCTGCCTGAAGGTGAAGATGATGCCATTCTTCTGCGTGCGGGAGTGTTGCTGCTTGTGGGTTCTGTCAGATTTAATTTTAAAAGGGTTTGTTGTAGTTCATCTGCTGATCTGCTTCTGTAAATTGTACCTTGGTAGTTAAATCTGACTGAAAAGGGGAAGCCCCATTGATACATAATGTTGTGGCGTTGCAGTTCCATTAGTTGGGGTTTCATGGATCGTCTTTTAGTAATAGTAAGTTGGGATAGGTCAGCAAAAATTTGATAATTGTGTCCTTGAAAATTAAGTTCCTTTTTTTCTCTTGCAGCAATTAGTATTTGTTCTTTCGTTCTGTAATAATGAAATTTTGTGATTATATCACGTGGGGGTCCATCTTTCTTTTTGGCTGTGAGGGCTCTGTGTACTCTGTCCAGTTCTAAACGTTCAATAGGGATATCTAGCTTTAGTTCTTGTAATAGAGCAGTAATTGTAGATTGCAGGTCTGTCACAGTTTCAGGTATTCCCCTTATGCGCAAGTTTGAACGTCTGGCTCTATTTTCGTAAACTTCGAGTTTAGTTTGAAGTATTAAATTCTCTTTTTTTAATTGTTCCAATTCTGTTATATTTTCTTGGGTTGTAATTTCAATTTCATCCATTTTTATTTCTAAGGCTGCGGTGCGGTTTCCCAGCTCTCTTATTTCTTTGGTTAGGCTTTTTGTTATTTGGTCTGAGGTTTGTTTTAAAGCCTTATGAAGCATCTTTTCAAATTGTAATAATATTACTGGGGATACTGAGGAGGCTTGTGGAGAAGTTTGTGAGAGGATTTGTTCTGTATCTGACTCAAATGGAGAGTCTTGCTGTGACATTTTCTGTCTGTGAGAGCGCCCTGATGCTGTATCTTGTGAGGTGACTGGAGGTGCTTCAGCTGCAGTGAGTGCCTGTGAGCTCTTTGTGAGGTGATTTTTATTTCTGCCACGGTTTCCTCCCAGTACCATATTTCCTGCCCAAACTTTCACAGTTTGTTCCCTGGGGCAAAAAGGTTCACATGGATACCTTTTGAGCCTGCAGGCTCCGCTTTGTCCTTCTCTTCTCTCCTCAGCGGTGTGGAGCTCTAACAATGCATGTCTGCTCCGCTAGGCTCCGCCTCCTGCCGTTGGTTTAGTTTTTTAACTTACTTTAAGTCTGCTCTTAATGCATTTTTCAGGCATGTTTTGTAGTACGTTTTTAAACCCTGCGTTTTTGCATGCAATTTTCATGCATTTAGAGTTTGTACATTTTTTTTTTCTTTAAAAACAGTGTAAATAGCTGGTTGCGAAGGAGAAGACCGGGAAGCCGACCGCCATGTCCTTAACCACTTCAATACCGGGCACTTTCACCCCCTTCCTGCCCAGGCCAATTTTCAGCTTTCAGCGCTTTGAATGACAATTGTGCGGTCATGCAACACTGTACCCAAATGAAATTTTAATATTTTTTTCACACAAATAGAGCTTTCTTTTGGTGGTATCTGATCACCTCTGAGGTTTTTTTAATTTTTTGTGCTATAAAAAAGAGCGACAATTTTGAAAAAAGCACAATATTTTTTATTTTTTTGCTATAATAAATATCCCCAATTTTTTTTAAAAAAAATAATTTTTTTCCTCAGTTTAGGCCGATATGTATTCTTCTACATGTTTTTGGTAGAAAAAATTGCAATAAGCGTGTATTGATTGGTTTGCGCAAAAGTTATAGCGCCTACAAAATAGGTTATTGATTTATGGCATTTTTTTTTATTATTGTTTTTTTTTACTAGTAATGGCGGTGATCTGTGATTTTTATCAGGACTCTGACATTGCGGATCGAACACTTGTGACACTATTTTGGGACCAGTGACATTTATACAGCAATCAGTACTATAAATAGCCATTGATTACTTTATAAATGTCACTGGCAGGGAAGGAGTTAACACTAGGGAGCAATCAAGGGGTTAAATGTGTTACCTAGGGAGGGATTCTAACTGTGGGGGGGATGGGACTGACTGGGGGAGGAGACCGATCAGTGTTCCTATATACTAGGAACACATGATCTGTCTCCTCTCCCCTGACAGGACATGGATCTGTGTGTTTACACACACAGATCCATGTTCCTGCTCTGTCACGAGCATCCGCTCCTCCTATGCCGGCGGGGACGTGCATCGGCTCCTCCAATGCCGGCGTGAAGCTGAGGACATCATATGATGCCCGCCCAGAATGGCAGAGCCCATCTGCCGACGTCATATTACTATGGTGGTTAACAACAGATGATGTCACAGGGGGAGGGGTCTACGGGTGACCTCACCAGATGGCCATGCCCCATGGCTATATAAGAAATGGCAGACAGCGGGAGCTGACACAACAGAGGCAGCCAGCATTAGAGGAAGAACGTGTTTTTTATGTTTAGCAGGCAGCAGCGGTGGACAAAGAAGACATCACCGGAGAGAGAAGAGGAAAAAGAAACTCTGGAGGGAGAAGAAACAAGGGAGGAAGAAGGAACCACTGGAGAGATAAGAGGGAGAAGAAACACTGGAGGGAGAAGAAACCACCGGAGAGATAAGAGGGAGAAGAAACAAGGGAGGAAGAAGAAACCACTGGAGAGATAAGAGGGAGAAGAAACACTGGAGGGAGAAGAAGCACTGGAGGAAGAAGACACGATTTTTAATAAAGGACTTGTCAAAAACTGTCTCTTGTGTTCTGTAACACTACACTACTTTTTTTTTTTTTCTGGTGAAAGGGCAGGGGCAGGGCAAGGGGAGAGTCCCCTTGTTAAAGGGGGCTTCCAGATTACGATAAGCTCCCTGCCCACAGAACCCCCCACAACCACTGCCCAGGGTTGTTGGGAAGAGGCCCTTGTCCCTATCAACAAGGTGCTTTCTGACCTGCTGGGCTGCATGCTCAGATAAGGGTCTGGTATGGATTTTGGGGGGGACCCCACCCCATTTTTAAAAAAATTCTGGCGTGGGAGTTTCCAGCATCAGTAATTGAGGATTTGGATGAGTTGGCTGTTTTCACAGAACACCGGCAGCGTATACACTACTGTACGTGATACGAGTGGAGATTGTAAGTCTGCCCGAAACTAACCAACAACAACTATTTTCCTCCTTACCCAGTGTTCTGTGAAAACAGCCAACTCGTCGAAATCTCCAATTATTGCTGCTAGAGAGTCACCAGAAGTGATGTGGTTGGAGATTTTGGCGAGTTGGGAGTTTTCAGCAGAACACCTGCAGACATTGGTCTGCCGGACCTGCTGAGTGGCTCCTGCTATGTCCAATCACAGCGGGAGTGTGTTGCCAGGCGGTACGCCACAAACCCAGAAATGCAGAATCACATACCTGTACGTGATTATGCGCAGAGGAGCCGCCGCCCAGCAGTAAATGTACGTGGGGCGGTCGGCAAGAGGTTAAAGCTGGAGTAAACTGCGGCTGGTTAAAAAAAAACACCTGTAAGACAATTGCATATTCTGCTAGTATGAATCACATACTAGCACATTATGAAATACTTACCTTGGAAAAAAAAAACTTCCAGCGGCGCCCCTGTCACCGCTGACATCTGCCCCCGGTCTTTCTCCCGGGTTGGTGCGATCTGGCTATGTAATTGGCCGGAGCTGCGATGATGTGACGTCACTCCCTGAGATGACGTCACTCGCTCAGTGTCGGTGTTCTATCAGATAGTGCCCGTCATCGGAAGGTGCCCGCGCATGCCCAGTATTGAAGGGCACTCCAGTTGATTTGCCGATCAGCTGGCCTGACGTAACCATGGCGCATGCGCACATAGTAGGAGGTATCTCTTGATGGGAGATACCATTTCATGGGCACAATTGAAACCTATACAAACAGCGGAGGGGGGCCGTAGTTGTCAGATTGTGCCTCGCTGTTGCGGGGCGGCTTTACAGTGTGCTGATGGTCCAGTTTTGGCTGTGTTGCAGGGCGGGTTTACTGTGTTGAACGGCCGGTTTTGCCTGTGTGAAAGGGCGGGTTGCAACACAGACAAATCCAGCCCTCCAACACAGCCACAAGCCGCCCTCCAGCAGCAGCGATGCACAATCTGACAACTACGCTCTCCCTCTGCTGTTTGTATAGGTTTCAATTGTGCCAGTGAAATGGTATATCCCGTCGAGAGATACCTCCTACGATGTGCGCATGCGCCACGGTTACGTCAGGCCAGCTGATCAGCAAATCAGCCTTTCCATACTGCGCATGCGCGGGCACTTTTCGATGGCGGCCACTATCCGATAGAACAAGGACATGAAGCTCTGAAGGTACTCCGACAAGATATGTCAGACCTTCAGAGTGCATGTGCCGGTGATGTCACCAGCTGCACCCAGGGTGAATGAATGTCTCCTAAACGGTGCACGTTTATATTTATTTTACCTACAAGTGAGGCTTATTATAGGATTACTTGTAGGTAGGTAACAATCACCAAGTGTGCTTTACTACCTTTTTAAAAATCAGCAGCTACAGTATTTGTAGCTGCTGACTTTTATGTTTTTTTCAGAGTGAAGAAGATCCTCTTTGAGGTGATCAGACATCCCAGTAGGTAGGATGTGCCAGATCCATGCCTGCAGGCTCATCCTCCTCCTCCCCATCATCATCAGCAGCAGCCTCAACACGCTGCAGAAAGAATAAGCAATCCCGCCTGTGCAGTTTGTAGTATGAAGAGGATGATGATTGGTCAGCTGTCACGTCTCTGCTTTACGCTGCGTTCTCTGATTGGCGGAGGGGGGTTCGGCGTCTTCCTCTTAGTAACAGTCACTAGGGTGGGATCTCGCTTATTTCCTGCTTCCTCTTCTCCCGGGCTGATCGCTGAGTTCCCGGCCACTGCACGTCCAGACACGTGTACCGGGTAATACACCGAACTCTCCTCTCCATAGGACTTCCCTATCGGTACCGTGTGTAGCCCTAGTACGGGGAGGGAGGCGGCAACCCTGATCACACCGTACATGTGGAGAGGAACGAAGCTCAGTAAGCTGCATGTGCTTTGTATAGGCCTGAGGCTTCGTACACTAAGGCAAGGCGCACAGCTGTGCATTGTGGGAAGGTGTGCAAACATGCACCCCCTTTTCAGGTGCACAGTGGTGACATTAAAGGGGTTACTTCTTATCTTAAAGGATAAGGTCGCCTTTTTAACCAATTCCATACCGGGCAGTGGTGGGCCATCCATTAGTGGCACACGGGTGCCGCCCCCCCATTCCATGAGCCCGGCCCCTAATCTACATGCAGGGCGCCGGACGCATAGATTTCTATGTGGGTTTTTTTTTTTTTTGAAGCACATGATTAGAACCAGAGGCTCTAATTTGGCTTCAAAAAGGGTGGGCTCGGGGCGCAGGGTTTCTTTGCTGCGCCCCCCCCCCCCCAAAAAAAACATTGAGCATCAGCCGCCACTGATGGCGGGCAAATTCCAGCATCCCTCTCCTACATGTAAAAATCATAATTTTCGTGCTTGAAAATTACTCGGAACCCTCAAACATTTATACATGTTCTTTTAGCAGAGACTTTAGGGAATAAAATTGCGGTCATTGCAATTTATGTCACACGGTATTTGCGCAGCAATTTTTCAAAATAGTTTTTTTCTGGAAAAAAAACACTTTCATCAATGAAAAAAAGAACAAAACCGTAAAGTTATCCCAATTTTTTTTGTATAATGTGAAAGATGATGTTACGCCGAGTAAATAGATACCTAACGTGTCACGCTTTAAAATTGCGCACGCTCGTGGAAGGCCGCTAAACTTCGGTACTTAAAAATCTCCATAGGCGAGGCTTTAATTTTTTTCTTTTTACAGTTTTACCTGTTTAGAGTTACAGAGGATTTCTTGGGCTAGAAGTGTTGCTCTCGCTTTAAAGTTCGAGGCCATACCTCACATGTGAGGTTTGAACGTCGTTTACATATGCAGATGCAACCTACGTATGCGTTTGCTTCTGTGTGCAGGGATGGGGGCTCTTTTTAAAAAAAATGTATTGTTTATTTTTATTTATTTAAAAAAAAAAAAAAATTCTGATCACTTTTATTCCTATTACAGTTGATGTAATAGGAATAGGGCATGACAGGTCCTCTTTACAGAGAGATCTGGGGTCTATAATAGGGGTCGACCGATATTATATTTTCAGGGCCGATACCGATTTTCTTTTTTTTGACCGCCTTTCAGGCAGATAGCCAATATCAGGTGCCAAAATTCTGTACATCACCGTCACTTGCCACCCATATGCAGCTTGTCACTACTTACACTACTTCTGGCAGCCTCACCCCAGCCCAGCAGCGCGCAAGCGGGTAAACTTCCACATGCGGGAGGGCGGTAAAAGATGACATAACTATTTCTCTACTCACCCACGACTGCAGCGCTGTCAAGATCAGCCTTCGGGGCCCTGCTGTAGGGGCGGAGCAGCGGTGATGCGAGGCAGGCAGTGACAGGTGATGTCATCTCTCTGCTGCCTGCCGCACCGCTGACAGAGACTGCAGCGAGCGCCGTGCAGGGACAGGAAGGAGGGCTGACCAATATTGTACACTTCTGACCGATACTAATAAATTGAAAAATGTGAATATCGGTCAACCCCTAGTTTATAAGACCCCACATCTCTCCTCTAGCCTGGAAAGACTGAGATCCAAAAAAAAAATTAAAAATAAACCATCTCAGCCGTCCCAGCCGAGTACACGGCAGTGTTTACAACTGCTGGGGCCGAACGTGAGAAAATAACGTCGCTCCCAGCCTCTGAAGGTCATTCATAGAGACTGCCAGGGACCATCTGGTCTGTGGTATTCTCTATGTTGAAATTCTGCCGCGGACGAGCCAGTAGAAGCCGCTATGATTGTTTTAACATTGCAGGGAATCGCCCGTGGAAATGAATGATGTCTGAATGATGCTTGCAGCTTCATTCAGATATCCCCACTCAAAGCCCAGGACGTCATATGATGTGCTGTGGGCGGGCAGTGGTTTAACCTCTTCCAGCCCGGCTTATAACAAAATGACAGCTGGGCGGTGGTTCTGTTATCCTGACTGGACGTCATATGACGTCTTTCAGGATAACAGCCCGCGGGTGCACGCAGCGTGGCGATCGGCTGTGCTGTGTGTTAGTCTGACACACCGCAACCTCGTGATCAGTTGTGTTCAATCACAGCTGATAGCGGTGTAAAAATTTCCTCACTCGCATCTGACACACACGAGTAGAGGACAGCCGATCCGCTGCTCTCCTGACAGGGGGGGTCAGCGCTGATTATCGCTCATTGGTGCCACCTCATCAGTGCCCATCAGTGAAGGAGAAAACTTACAAAATGTTATATCGGAAACAGAAATTTTATTTATTTTTTTCAGTCTTTTTTTATTTGTTTAGCAAAAAATAAAAACCCCAGAGGTGATCGTATACCACCAAAAGAAAGCTCTATTTGTGGGAACAAAATTATAAAAATTTGGTTTGAGTAGAGTGTTGCATGACCGCGCAATTGTCAGCGTGAGAGCGCTGAAAAGTGGCTTGGGGGGAGGGGGGGGGGGGAGTGCGTGGTATTGAAGTGGTTAAAGGATGAGTTCACCTTTTTAAATATAATAATAAATGCACATCTTTTTGCAGGTAAAAAAAATGTACATTTTTTTTTTACATTTTTTTTGGGAGCCTGGGAAGCATTGCAGATCAGCAGATCATCATGGGTGCTATGCAGGGCTCTTGCAGGCTCTATGTGTAAGCTGTTTGGCCGTACATCATATGACCAAGCATTTACACGCTAACAGGAAACATCAATGAACTACTACAAAGCTCAACAGTGCCGTGGTAGTTCATTGAGAACTACAAGCCGAGCGCCGCAAAGGCTGCCGGGTCTTGTAGTTTTCCAAGATGGCAGCTTCCTTGGCTGTAAAGGGTAGGAGGGTTTAGTTCCACTTTAAGCAATAACAAGCACAAGTGACAGGAGAGTTAAAATGATAAAGTCATTATTATGGTTACACAGGATTCACTAAATATAGCGCCAACAGTTTGCACAGCACTTTACAATATAAAGGAAGATAGTACAGTTACAATACAACTCAATGCAAGAGTGTTAGGAAGGCCCTGTTCCAGAGAGCTTACAATCTAATAATACTGTTTTCTATATAGTAAATAAACTGATCTGCTTCTGTACTGAATCTGACCATCTTTGAAGACATATGAAGGGATCCCGGCGGTATGTGATCCATAGAAGGTTTTTCGCTGGATACTTGAAAAATCAAATCCCTTTTATCTGGATTTTACATTGCTGTTTTGTTTTCTATTGCAGCTCTGTGGGCTTTTTAGTTAATAGGTATTGAAGAGCGGCAAGCAAATTGCATGCTCATAAAAATGTGATAATTGAGAGCTAGAGCTGCACGATTCTGGCCAAAATGAGAATCACGATTTTTTTGCTTAGAATAAAAAGATCACGATTCTCTAACAATTCTCGCGACGTAAAATCTTTCACACTATACAAAAAAAAAAAAAAAAAAAAAAATGGGCTAACTTTACTGGTTAGTTTTTTTTTTTTAAATTCATTAAAGTGTAATTCTTTTCCCCAAAAACTGCATTTGAACGACTGCTGCGCAAACCACCATTATTTTTCTCTAGGGTCTCTACTAAAAAAAATATATATATATATATATATATATATATATATATATATATATATATATATATATATATATAATGTTTGGGGGTTCTAAGTAATTTTTAATAAAAAAAAAAAAAAGATTTTAACAAATGTCAGAAAAAGGTTTAGCGTTGAAGTGGTTAAACTTCCCTCATTTACACACTAAAGTGTATTCTTTTGATCTAAAGGACAAGTTGTTACAATGTTTTGACTTCCGCTTATACTTCAGCTGCTAGAGAATGTTGTGATTCTTGGCAGACTGCCTGTTTTTTTTTTTTTTCCTTTTGCTGTCGGCTTCAGCAGAACAGAGAGAATCCTCGCTTTGTCAAGATCGCAAGGGGGAAAAAAAATTGTGATAATGATTAATCGTACAGCTCTATTGAGAGCACTCTCTTCTGTGGTTGTATGATAAAATAGGGCTTGTAAGAAGCTTCTAATACCAGCCCAGGACTACAGTGAAACCTGAGGACATTTTTTTTAATGTTTGGCAGCTCTGAAGTTTCCTCCAGCCTAATCTGTACATGCTTGCCCTTCCATATTTTGTTGTTGTATTAATTAAATTTCGTGTCTGCCCACAGTAGTTGTACTGCAGTAGGGCGGCATCTGCAGGCTGGGCGACATACCTGTACGCCACGCCCACTGCCGTCCCGTGCTGTGATTGGACACAGCACCAGTTTGGCAGCTGATTTCAGCCAATGATTTTGGCTGAAGTCAGCTGATCGGCACAGAACTCTGTGTACTGTGAACAGCGATCTGGCTGTTTCTTCTCCCTGCAAAGCAGGGAGAAAAAAAACAGCCATATAGTTAGGTGAAAGCAACACACATTACATATTATTAGGCACACAGTTAAACCTTTGCCCCTTGATGTTAACCCCTTCCCAGACAGTGTCCTTAGTACAACGACAGCGTACAGCATTAGCACTGATCACTGTATTTGTGTCACTAATTATGTCAGTGTACCTCCCAGCCAGTGGCAGCGAAGACCAGATTGCCCGGCACACTATCACAGTCCCACTATAATTGCTGATCACTGCCATTACTAGTATAGTGTCATAGCTAAGTAAATTCCAGTTTATATACCATAGTTTGTAGATACTATAACTTTCGCACAAACCAATTAATATACACCTATTGGGATTCTTTTTTTTTTTACCAAAGACACTTAGCAGAAAACATTTTGGCCTACATTTATGAAGAAATTTGGTATTTTTTTTTTTTAACTTTTTTTTTTTTTTTTATTGGATAGGTTTTATAACAGAACTTTTTTTCAAAATGTTCGGCTTTTTTTTTTTTGTGTTTATATCGCAAAAAAATTAAAAACCCAGCAGTGATCAAATACCACAATAAGAAAGCTCTATTTGTGTGAAAAAAAAAAAAGCTGAACATTTCATTTGTGTACAGTGTTGCATGACGGCACAATTACTAGTTAAAGTAGCACAGTGCTGAATAGCAAAAAATGCCCTGGTCATGAAGGGATAAAACCTTCCGGAGGTCAAGTGGTTAAAGATTAGTAGATTTACCACTAGAGGGAGCTCTCTTTTAATTTGTGTTTATTCAGTCCCCCTAGTTGGCAGCTGCTAAGATAAGATATCAGCCCCAGAGGGAGTGCATGGTTTTCAGTGGGTCAGCAAACTCATAGACTTGTATTATGACACTATGGCAGTAGGTGAAAAGCAAATATAGCTGCCACCACTTGCAAACTATACATAGAAGCAAAATATATTAAAAAAATTAACACTGATGACATTTTTATCAAAGACGTATAATAAAAAAAAAATGAAGAGACTAAACCATCCTTTTAAAATAATCTGTAAAGGTGGCTGTTCTTTGTTGTTGGTACCCATTTAGTGCTGGAACATGCCATTACCTAAGGCTGCAAGCATACTCCAGCTGACCATCTTTGGTAATTTTTTACGGGCCTTTTTTTTAATTTTATTTTTTGTACAGGCATTTTGAGTGTGTGTGTGTTGTGTTTTTTTTTTCTATTATTATTATTATTATTATTATCCAATGGAAAACTTGTTGTTGGGGGGGGGGGGAAACATGTTTTTGGCTGTTTTATGTACATTTTTAGAGATGCAAGCTTTAAGTAACACTATGTTCAGGTGTGAACAGGCACAGTTCATAAGCATGGGATTTTGGACGTTGAGTGTTTTAGAGCTTTGAGCTACAAAACCCTCCAGATGTGAATGGGTCCTGACTTTGGAAACAAAGCGCATCCCTTTGGCATCTTCAAGTAGGATGTGCCTCTACCTACATCAGCACTTCTTTGAGAACACAGGCAGGCATCCAGCGCTGTACAACTCTTGATTTTATTGGATGCCAATATCATTGCATGGAAGACCTGGCTGTGCCAGGCAAGCACCTTTCTTGCAAATTCCCTTTAACACCCTGTTCCTCCTTTTTAATTTACTGGCTTACTTATTGGGGTGATCTGGGTCAAACGCCCTGCTCCCAGCTTCCATTCTGGTAAACCAGAATGACGTGTCCCTGGTCCTGCAGTCTCCTTCGATACTTATATCACATCTCCCAAGAGGTTACAGGATCAGGCCCACATAAATAATAGGGAGGTACATTTTTATTTGTTCATAAACATGCCTGCATATTATATTTTAATTTTGAATGTTTAATTGTTTGCATAGGCCCAACTGTCACAGGTTCTCTAATATTATGAACCTCTTAAACTTTGTCTTTAGGTGGTACATATGAACATTTCATACTCAGACCAGGGAATTTCATAATGTTGTCCTCAAGCTCCTCACACAGGTAAGAATACAACAGTTTGTAATGCAAAGCAGGTAGTAGATTTATTTTTTTTATTCTTTATTTTACTTTAACAGCCACAGCAATATAAATGTGCTTAAAATAAAACATTTATTATAACAAACAAAACGCCATATAGTGTCAGCACACGATAATGATGATCACTGTATAAGCAATAATTTTTACTTTGTGAATGTCATCCATTCATGTGCCATTTGTGTACTATTTTGGTAGCTGTGATTGGCCACAGCTATCACATGGTACGGGTCCGTTATTGGCCCTGAGCCATGTGATCACTGTGACTGATCACAATTGTACACAATGGCTATGAATGACCGAGTTATTGTATACAACTGGTCACCTGCGACCACATGGCACTAGGGCTGCATACAGTGGCCTGGTACATTGAACTGTCTTCTGCTGTGTTTGGTTACAGCGGGTCACAGATTACACCACTGCGCGGCCGCTAGGGCGTGCACAAGGCACGTGATTGAGAGGACACCATGACATCCACCCGTGATAGCAGTGCTCCCACCCATCCAGTCAGGGAGTGGTAAATACAGCCATGCAAACAAAGATATCAGTGCTACTACCCATATAGTCCACCATCAGCAGAGCTCACAGGTGCCTGATCTACAGTCGCCCATCTGAGAGTAATAATCCAAGATGATCCACACAACGGATATTGCTCTAAAATCTTACTTTTATTTCAGAAACCACAGTGTACAGTACGCAGATACAATCAGTTGACGCGTTTCAGCCTACACGGCTTTAATCATAACTACAATAGAACATGAAACTTTGAAATATATAGTGGCTAAAGTATCAAAGGCTCCACCTACTAATTGATGGATATAATTGCAAAAAACAAACTGCTGATGCAATAGCAAAGGAGCCAATGTAAACGCCACTATACTTCACAAACAGACATCATAGGAAGACAGTATACAAAAAACATATGAATAAAAATTAATAACAGTAGGATTAAATGGTTGTGTAGTAAAGGGAGAGGTAAGGGGATAATAGACAAAAGCATGCTGTAATTGTATTCAGAGAGGAGGAAACCGGGAAGAGAGGCAACCTAATGTACATATGCAGGTCCAGATCCCATCTCATGTTTAACCCCTGAGATCTAGTCTTTAACCGCTTCAATACCGGGCACTTTCACCCCCTTCCTGCTCAGGCCATTTTTCATGCATGTAAAGCTGTACCCAAATGAAATATTTAATCATTTTCTTCACACAAATAGAGCTTTCTTTTGGTGGTATTTAATCACTGCTGGGTTTTTAGTTAGGTGGAGCCTTTCATACTATATACTATATATTTCAACTTTTTATTGTAGTTATGACTGAAGCCATGTAGGCTGAAACGCGTCAACTAATTGTATCTGTGTACTGTACAATGTGGTTTCCTGAATAAAAAGCAATATTTTAAGGCAGCAGCGGTTGTGCGGATCATCTTTATGGATTAAATACAGCCAATGAAATATTTTATAAGATTATGCATTAATAAAAACGTTCAAATATATATATATATATTTTTTTTATTAAAGATTAAGAAAATACATTTTTAGAGGAGTCAAAGCCTCAATAATACTAAGACACATGGAAATATGAACAGTACCACTAGCACAGTGTTTACCTACAATTTCCTCATAACAAAAGTTGCGCTCAATATAGTACACTCAGAGGCATTGTGACACGACCAAATACTTGGATAGACTGATAATAACGCATATCATGCTAGTGTTTCATGGTAAGAACTAGAGTACTATGTAAATATGTATCATTCAAGAAAAAGACAAATATAACTAGCACCAGTAATTCACTAAACACAAACAATAAGCAGACTGTAATTATCGTTGTTGGAATTGTCATAACTCAAATACCTTGTAAGGGAATCCCAATGAGCCTATTTAGATTAATAAAAGGATTTAAGACCATGTCTATTAAGGGCTAAGAAATTTTCATATAAGTAATAGGTATTAACTCTACAAATCACCTCAGTGAGGTTAGGTGCGTGCCTAGTATTCCATGCATTAGTTAGGTAATCTTGCAGCTATAAGAAGATGCAAAATTAGGGTTCTATATTGTACAGGGAACTGGTCTATCGTTCGGCCCAATAATGCTAAATGAGGAGATCGGAAACAAGAACACCCATAGTTTGGAATATGAGGGAGAACGCTGTATTTCAATAACTACAGAGGGATCTACAGTCCTACAATATATGCATTAAATTCCCAGTCTAGCCGCATTGCCGCCAACATAAGGGGGAGGCATCGGAATAAATTTTATATAATCTATACAGCGTTAAGTGTCCTCTGTATAGAATCTTAAAGGCATTATCCCAATGATTCACGCAATGGGTCACACTAATCTTGTTGACCAATGTGTGTTGCCATTCCTTATCAGAGAAAGTTTTACTAAAGTCTTTTTCCCAGCTCACCATATGAGCTGATTTAATAGAAGGGGCAGAATATTGGAGATACTTCTAAAACCATGAGAGACCACCTCTATTTGGTCCTGGCTGTTGTAAATATTGCCACATTTGTGCATCGACCGTAATAACTGTAAGAGGGTGTTTTTGATGGAAGGCCCATATCCATAGGTAAGTATACTTCCCCCACTGTCTGTGATCTAAGATCTTAAAAGGACATAAGGCCCATTTGGATCCATGGGGTAACAGTAACTGATTGGAGCAGATGTTCCTAAGCTCTTAATAGAATTCCCATCTGCTTGCTGGGGTGTTGAGGATTAGGGTGGTTAACCATGAACCCCCCAGGCCTCCATGAAAATGGAGATAGAAGGTAATAATTGTATTTGAATGGGGTTGTAGATCCATTTGGTGTATAATGATTGCAAGTTGTGGTTAGGCGTCATGGTCCTCTCAATATTAACTCAATGCTTGTTGTGAGGTAAAAAAAAAACAGGCCTTAATCTTATCAAGTAATGCTGCATAATATTATTTAATGAGCTTTGGTAAACTTACTTTGGTAAGCTTTGGTAAACCTACCCCACCTTACGATTTATGTTTGAATAAAAAAGAAAAGGGAATCCTGGCTTTATTACCCTTCCTTATATACTTAAGCAATCCATCAATGGTGCGTAAAAAGACCTTAGGAACCTGAATGGGTGCTGTGCGGAAGTAATATAGTGTCTTGGGCAAAATTAACATCTTTATATGTGGCTACCCTACCTAAAAATGGTTCAAACATTTCGATAGAGTTCAATCAATAAGAGAAAACTCTTTGGCAATGGAATGTAGCAATGTCTTAGGCTAGGTTGAGCATGAATCACTTAGGCCCCTTTCACACTGGGGCGGTTTGCAGGCGTTATTGCGCTAAAAATACCGCCTGCAAACCGCCCCTAAACAGCCTCCGCTGTTTGTTCAGTGTGAAAGCCCGAGGGCTTTCACACTGAAGCGGTGCGCTGGCAGGAGAAGAAAAAATCTCCTGCAAGCCGCATCTTGGGACAGCGCGGCTATACCGCGGCTATAGCCGCGCTGTACGAGTGGTTTTAACCCTTTTTCGGCCGCCAGCGGGGGGGTTAAAACCGCACCGCTAGCGGCCGAATACCGCAGTAAAACAGCGCTAAAAATAGCGCTGTTTTACTGCCGACGCCCCCTACTGTCCCAGTGTGAAAGGGGCCTTAGAAAGGCATTGCTGTATAGATAGCAACCTGTGGATAGTGTTCCTGAAATTCACAGTGCAGTCATTTCAAAGTTTGGTCAATTAAAATAATCACTGCAGTCCTTTACAGCATCTTCCATGCGTGTTATGGGGGATAGCGGTGTCCCCCAATCTCACAGCCTCATTGTGTCACCTGCCCCCGAAGTGCCGGTTCACACAGGGGCGACTTGTCAGGCGACCTTGCCACCTGACAAGTCGCCTCCCGTTCTGTACAATGGAACCGTTCTAATAGGAGCGACGCAAGTCGCTCCGACTTAGAAAAAGGTTCCTGTACTACTTTGGGGGCGACTTGCATAGACTTCTATACAGAAGTTGTTTTGCAAGTCGCCGTGGAAGTCGTGTGCAGGTCGCCTCGGTGAGGCGACCTGCAAGTCGTGCCACCCCTGTGTGAACCGGGGCTTAGAAGAACCAGAAGCTGCACTGGGCAGGTGCTGCCTACTGCCCACTCAAGCATATCTTCCATGCACAGGGAAGCTTGACATGCTATGCAACATTACCTGTTTTCCTAGTTCCAACCGACATGTTTCAAGAGCCTACTACTCTCTTAGGGCTTCTTGACTAAAAAGAAAACAAATGAGCAATTCAACTTTCTAGCCCTGAACATTTAAAATTTTACATTTAAAGTATCCTCCACTCCTAGTCTGGGAATACTGAATACAGATTTTAATGGAAATGATGGCTGTGTTGCTTTGGGCAATCTTTAGCACGCCAGCTAGACTGGTGAGAATGGGTATGTGAGATGATCCTTCCTGTACAAGGTGTATGAGGGACCACAGTGACTTGATCCACATGCTATGGAGGTGCCCTAAATTGCATATCTACTGGAAGGAGGTTTTGGAAACCATTAAACTGTGCTTGCTGGGAATTATAGACGATATCCCTGAGGAGGAACCATCTAGACTAGCGATAGCTAGGGCTGTCTTCCAGGCTAGGAAATTAATCTTGAGACACTGGAAATCAATAGAACTCCCCCCCACGGTAAAGGAGTGGCTGACTCAAATGGGTGACACTATTAGGCTGGAAAAATACATTTATCAACACGGGGAGTGTGAAAAAATTCAGCAAAATCTGGGCGCAATGGCTAGACGTTCCTGGACTGGCTCCGGTTGATCTAATTATGGACCGACTACTTCTGTAGAGGGGAGGTGATAGGCACTGTAGGGTGTATGGCACCCAGGATATCCAGTCCTCATAGAAGGCCTCTTTTCAAATGGTTTCTTTTTGTCCAATCCAAGAAGTGTGATGCTGTACTGAGTAGAAGTTATTTGTTGCTACATACCAAGGTTTTGAAGGTGTAAGTCTTAATATGTACAAGATTTTGTAAATTGTACTGCTTATATTCATCTATTCTTTCAATAAAACTTTTTCATTTAAAAAAAAAAAGTCACCTAATTAGTAAATAGAATCCACCTGTGTGTAATTTAATCTCAGTATAAATACAGCTGTTCTGTGAAGCCCTCAGAGATTTGTTAGAGAACCTTGGTGAACAAACCGCATCATAAAGGCCAAGGAACACACCAGACCAATCAGGGATAAAGTTGTGGAGAAGTTTTAAAGCAGGGTTAGGTTATAAAAAAAAAAAATCCCAAGCTTTGAACATCTCACAGAGCACTGTTCAATCCATCATCCGAAAATGAAACGAGTGTGGCACAACTGCAAACATACCAAGACATGGCCGTCCACCTAAACTGACAGGCCGGGCAAGAAGAACTATTGGTCGTGCTCTCCACAAATCTGGTGTTTGTGGAAGAGTGACAAGAAGAAAGCCATCGTTGAAAGAAAAACATAAGAACTCCTGTTTGCAGTTTGCAAGAAGCCATGTGGGGGACACAGCAAACATGTGGAAGAAGGTGCTCTGGTCAGACGAGACCAAAATTGAACTTTTTGGCCTAAAAGCAAAACGCTATGTGTGGCGGAAAACTAACACTGCACATCACCCTGAACACACCATCCCCACTGTGAAACATGGTGGTGGCAGCATCATGTTGTGGGGATGCTTTTTTTCAGCAGGGACAGGGAAGCTGGTCAGAGTTGATGGGAAGATGGATGAAAACCTGTTATGCCCCGTACACACGGTTGGATTTTCCAACGGAAAATGTTTGATAGGACCTTGTTGTCGGAAATTCCGACCGTGTGTAGGCTCCATCACACATTTTCCATCGGATTTTCCGACACACAAAGTTTGAGAGCAGGATATAAAATTTTCCGACAACGAATTCTGATCGTGTGTACACAAATCCGACGCACAAAGTGCCACGCATGCTCAGAATAAATAAAGAGATGAAAGCTATTGGCCACTGCCCTGTTTATAGTCCCGGCGTACGTGTTTTACATCACCGCGTTCAGAAAGATCGGATTTTCCGTCAACTTTGTGTGACCGTGTGTATGCAAGACAAGTTTGAGCCAACATCTGTTGGAAAAAATCCATGGATTTTGTTGTCGGAATGTCCGAACAAAGTCCGACCGTGTGTACAGGGCATTAGTCTGCAAAAGACTTGAGACTGGGGCGGAGGTTAACCTACCAGCAGGACAACGACCCTAAACATACAGCCAGAGCTGCAATGGAATGGTTTAGATCAAAGCATATTCATGTGTTAGAATGGCCCAGTCAAAGTCCAGACCTAAATCCAATTGAGAATCTGTGGCAAGACTTGAAAATTGCTGTTCAGACGCTCTCCATCCAACCTGACAGAGCTTGAGCTATTTTGCAAAGAAGAATGGGCAAAAATGTCACTCTCTAGATGTGCAAAGCTGGTAGAGACATCCCCAGAAAAGCAGCTGTAATTGCAGCGAAAGGTGGTTCTACAAAGTATTGACGGGGGGGGGGGGGGGGCTGCTGAATAAAAAAGCACGCCATTCTTTTCAGTTATTTGTAAAAAAATGTTAAACCATAAATACCGTAATTTTCCTTACAATGCACAATTATGTGCCACTTTGTGTTGGTCTATAACATAAAATCCCAATAAAATACATTTCCATTTTTGGTTGTAACATGACAAAATGTGAAAAATGTATTTTTGTTTACAAACTGTTTATTTAGAGATACTGTAAACCAGGAAATATATACAATATATAAACATTTTAGTATTCAACATAAAGTATGACTGTCTTTAGCATACCAAAATATCAGTATACAGAGAAACTGTGTACATTTTTGCATATAATATAGTAGAAACAGAAAAAAATTAAACATAAAATAAGGCATATAGAGAAAATAGAATATATAGTTCTATAACAGATCTCATCTTAAAATTTGTTGGATAATACCAAAAGGAAAAATAGAAAATAATTCAACCAATCTGGTAGAAAATATCTAGGATGGCCTCACAAGTCACTTTCCCCGACTTGTTCATTCCCCGACTTAGTTGTGGTAGGCGGAACACTTTGGTGGGGTTGGGTCAGCCACACCTCTTGACCTTTGACCTCTGGGGACATGCCTGCTGACCTTAGACCTTTGGAGGAGGTCCCTATTCCAATCCCTAAGTCCTAACCTTGTTCTTCAAGGGGAAACCCTAACCCTAGTTCTAGTACTCTTTCTCCTTCAATATTTTAACTATTTGCTCCAATTTCGGAATTGTCCTCCTCTTCAGGACAATTAATCCAAATGTTTTTCTGTTCCAACACTATGGGCCATTCCATTTAATTGGAAGAATCCTTCTGTATTTTCTCACAAATTAAAGAAATTATTAATGCCATTATGCTATCAGAAAAATGTGGAACATTTTTAAAGGGTATGAAAACTTTTTTAAGGCACATTAGATTGCCAACTAACCTTTTGGGCTCTTGTATTCTACAAATGTATCATATAAATTCCTTCTGTTGTACATCACACATATATATATCTTATGTTTTCCTCTGCTGATATAACAGGCTCCTGTCCCTTTTGAATCAAGCACTTCATAGTTGCAAGGAAGAGGAGAGGCAGCTTGAAGAACAGCTGAGGCACTACCACAAAATCCTGGGAGACTGGTATGAATAAAACCATGAATGACTTGTAGGCTATGCACAGTTTTGGGGGTTAATCATCTTGCAGTATCTTCTTAAAGAAGCATCCAATGAATAGCTATAGAAATATGTGCAGAAGTTACAATATTGTGTCATATCTGCAGCTCTTCTGTACTGAAGGTCTTCTCCAACTTGCACTGATCAGCCATAACATTATGACCACTGACAGGTGAAGTGAATAACATTGATTATCTTGGGACAGTGACACCTGAAAGTTGGTGCAAAATATTATGCAGCAGGTGAACATGTTGTCCCTGAAGTTGGTGTTGAAGTCAGAAAAAATGGGCAACTGTAAGGATTTGAGTGAATTTGACAAGGGTCAAATTGTAATGGCTAGATGACTGGGTTGGAGGAACACAGCAGTTCTTGTGGAATGTTCCCGGTCTGCAGTGGTCAGCACTTACCAAAAGTGGTTCAAAGAGGAACAGGCAACAGGGTCATCAGTGGTCAAGGCTCATTGATGCATGTGGAGAGTGAAGGCTGACCTGTACAGTCAGATCCACTAAAAGGGCTACTGTATCTCAAACTGCTGAAAAAGTTAATGCTGGTTCCCATAGAAAGGTGTCAGAATATACAGTGCATCAGTTTGTTACATATGGGGCCTGGGTGCCCATGCGGACCTGAGTCCACAGCCAAAAGCACCTACAATGGACAAGTGAGCATCAGGACCAAACCACAGGGCAATGGAAGAAGGTGGCCTGGTCTGATGAATCACATTTTTTCTTTTACATCCTGTGGATGGTCGGGTGCATGAACGTCTAGTGGAGTCCATACCTTAATGGGTCAGGGCTGCTTTGGCAGCAGAGTGGGGACCTACTCCAATATTAGGTGGGTGATCATAATGTTATGGCTGATCAGGTATATTCACTAGGAAGAGGTAATTGCAGGATCCTTCAGTTTAAAGCGGAAGTAAAGTGCGCTATATGTATTTTTAATTTTTTTTTCCAAGGCCCCCCAGGTGGGTTATGTCATAATGTACTATTATGCACAGCATTTTAGTACATTATGGCAGACTTACTGTCATATGGTGTCCTCACAGCACTGGGACTGATCTGGCGGGCCCCCCAGCGCTTCCATCTTCGCCCTGTCTTCCTTCCAGGTCCCACGCCTTCAGCCACTTGTTAGGCCAGGCCACGATGACGCCACTCCCGTGCATGGGAGTCATATCACCGCGGCACGGATCGGGGGCCGACCTGGGCCATAAATGTTTGCTGAGCTGCGCATGCGCGGCTCAGTGAACATGACGGCTGACAGGCAGAAGAATGCATTAATAGGGTCTCTTCTGTCATAAATATACTGCCTGTCAGAGGATTTTAAATACAATGAGTTCCTCTTTTAATATGTTCCTATACCTGGTGTAATGATGTCACACAGATTGCAAATCTTGGAGGCACCTACAAATTCTTCTCGTAGCACCTCAGTAGCTTAATATCTTTGGTTGCTTTATAAAGAAAATTATGACCACAGCCTTCATGAATCCTCGGTTTCCCAACCCAGTCATGCTATTAATGCCTTTCATTGGCCAACGATCTGCCCTCACTGGCCAGTATGAAGGTGCAGGAAGGGATGGGTCTACATGGTGGCCATATGCAGGCTGTAGTTTCAGTGACGTTTTTATAGAGCTCCTCAGGAATTGAGTCTACTCGGGAGCTCTATGAAAAAGCTGGAATTGCTTAGAGGTATCTGGAGGAGGCTGTTCTACAGATCTGCAGCCTGTTTACTATTACCTGATACCACTGGTTTAACTTAAAGCTGCAGTACAGCGACAATGAAACTTTAACACCGCAAACAGCCCCGGGACAGAACTGGAAAAAAAAAAGTTGCCTTATGCTTAGGCATGATGCAGGCCAGGGTTCATTGAGAGTTTTTCTAAATTTAGCAGAGTTGCAGTGTTTGCGGGATGGGGATTAGTAGATTGCTGATGGATGTTACTTGTTGCCTGGAGATACTCATTAAAGTCCTGAAATAATTTATCTTAAAGTGGAACCCTATTTAGAAAATGAAGTCATGATAGATCACTTCAGGCTGGCCCCTTTTGCGGGTATAGCTATGTAAAATCTTAAAAATAAGTGCCCATACTGTTTAAAATCCAGTAGTACACTGTTTCACCCTGTTCTGCACATGCTCAGTTGCGCTCCTGGCCCCTCCGTCCTGCCGGGTGCCCCCATAGCACGCAGCTTGCTGTGAGGGCACCCAAGCAGGTAAGCGCCCGACCCGCGGCTCGATGTGTCCATTTACACATGGAGCCGTGGCTTTACCCCGCCCCCTCCATCTCCTGATTGGCTCACTGGCTGTGATTGACAGCAGCGGGAGCCACCGGCTCCCACTGCTGACAAAAGCCTATTAGGAGTGTGAATCCCCTGAGAGTCAAAGCTCTCGTGGATGTTGCTGGATTGAGAGGGGGCTCAGGTAAGTATTTGGGGGGGGGGGGCTGAAGGTTTTTTAAGTTCATGCATAGAATGCATGAAGGTAACATACCTTGTGCCTTTACAACCACAAGTTTTTGGCCCTTGGGCGTTGGAAATGTCACACAGACATCAGCAGAGTTAACACCTAGTGTGTAAATCGCATATTACAAACTCCTCTCCAGTCACTAGTTGAAATCTTTCCTTGTAACTGCACTTTTTTTTTAGGATGTCTCCACCCAAATTTGAAATTTGTGGGTGCTACCAAGTTGATTAGAAAGCAAAAATAAAAATTGAGTACAGCGCTACGTTTAGAAAAAAAATGTGAAAAAGCAGCCAACGCACCTATAGACTCAAGGCAGAAAAAGAAATAAATAAACAAAAGTGTAGCGCTATATATCACATCCACTGCCGTGTGTATTACAATAAAAACATATATAAGTGGTGAATACTACCAAAAAATGTATGACCATAATATGGATGGTGTCAAATAATTAGTGTTGATCACATATAAGGTAAATAAACAATAATACTTGATTATCAGATGTGCCAGTGATGAGTAGAAACCCGTGCTGGTTCCATGAGCCAAACACCAAACATAAAAAATCATAAAAACTTAACAGTCCATAAAAAATGTGTAGAAAAATAGTGAAGAAAACATCAGCAGAGCTCAATGGGGGTGATGCTTGGCCAGATGGTATTCACAGAAATATAGTCACACCAAATCTGGTGAGTGGCCAGAAGGGAGACCACAAGTGTGCATAGATTGTACATCAGTGCCGGGGCCAACACCAGAAGTAGAGGAGGCTTACCGGAAAAAATTTACCTTAAATGGCGTACGCCAGACAAGTCAAAAAGGCTTAATAACCACTGGTTCTGAGAAATGCGTCTTGTCAGATGTCATCAACAGATGGTGGGAAGAAAAGGGGGGGTCCGCACGTCTTCCTCTCCCATAGGTAATCCAGCATAAGCCAAACGTGTAGTTTCATATCCCATGCAAGGAGCAAACAAAACTCACATAGCGTAATAACGTTTTAAACACTAGTTTATTAAAATAGTAAAAAACAGACTCACATTTTGGAAGAACGAAACAGAGCTCAAATAGCGGCGATCGTGAGGGGTCCACCCGACATGTTTCAGCTAAGGAGCCGTCATCTGGGGTTACCAAGTTGCTTGCCAAGCTTTTTATAGCTTTTAGGTACCCCAACATTGAAATATTTCTCCTGGTGATATCCGTTCCACTCACCTGTTGTGTTTTATAGTGTCAGTTCATGCTGGCCCACCTCACTCCATTTATTATGCAGGATATTAAATAAATAATTGCAGACTAAGGGATGCCCGGCTAGGAACGGAGGTGAAGACAACAAGTACTGTGTCTAAATTTTACCTCTGGGGCACCCTAAAAGATATCAAACCAGTTGATGATTCATCCTGCCAGAACTTATGTACTTACAAGCCCTTATTAACTCAATAAAAGTGTCCATACACTCACAAGCTTTTACTAGAGTTTAGGAGCAGCAGCGTTTAGAGGCAGTAAATGCTGTTTTCCTGAACGCAGAAGAATGGCATTCAGGAGAGGAAAGTTTTGGCAGAAAAATGCTAGACACAGTAAAACATGCCATTTAGCACTTGAGTGTTAATTCATTTCAATGGTCAGAATTTCGGTAGACCTTTACCGTTTTACATCCAATTATCTATACATTGAAATAATAGGAGACCTATAGGTTTGATAAAGGTGGCCTTTGTCAGCACAACATGAGGCAATTTATATATTTTATATCTCCAAAATCTAAAATATGATTAAAAGCCAATAACGGCACCCTCTACACATGAAATACATGAAAGAATCAGTACCAGAGCGATGTCCAACCCAGACATGGAACTATTCAATAGGCATGTAATAATATATAACAGTAATTAGTATTGTATTGCTGAAAGTGTAATTATGGCAAGCAGGTACAATGTCCATAATTACTGGCAAGTCAACGCGTTTTGCAAAGATTTTTCACTTCCTCGGGACTGGTTGGGTGGGTGCTGGTCTGCACAACTAAAGGGAAAGGGTAGCACAAGTCTTGGGGGTGGACACAGGAGCCTCTCGGGTGGAAGGGCAGGAGTACCCGCTGCCCCCCAAAAAAGGAAGGAAAGCTCGGAAACTTGGACAGCCAGAGATTATCCACTGCACTTGTCCAAAAAAGCACTGTTATCATATGAGGCAGGTATAGTATAGAACAGTGATGGCGAACCTTGGCACCCCAGATGTTTTGGAACTACGTTTCCCATGATGCTCATGTACTCTGCAGTGTAGATGAGCATCATGGGAAATGTAGTTCCAAAATATCTGGGGTGCCAAGGTTCACCATCACTGGTATAGAAGATGTAGGTTGAGATTGTCTCCAGGAGGAATTGATAAGAGATGTCTTATTGCCACTTGGAGGAAAGGCAGAGGGGGTGGCGTAGCAGTTTAAGATGTATTTCAACCGGTCAGTATAAAGACCCAGCAATGGATTCACAGACTAAGCACCCCTTGTGTGAAGCCTTAGAATATCCAGGGATCCAAGGGGCCTCCCTAAACATTAACTGATGGTATCGTCCTGCGGTATGCAAGACGATCAAATGTTGGTGGGCGACCACAATCTCCAAGATGGTTCTCTATACATCCTCTGTCCAGGCCATCATTTCAATGGTTAGAATAAATTATTTTGGCTAATGCAGTGAATTAACACCAAAGTAATTGACGCAGCTAAACGTGGTACACGCGTTTACCAGTGTCCAGTGTTTTTTTTTTGCTGCCAGGAGAAAAGCGTCTAGGGAGCGTCCAGTGTGTATGAACCCTAAATCAGAAAACGGTAGGTTTTAGTAGAGTTGGCTTTTAAATCTGTAGTTTTATAGCCCTTTTGCTGTTTACAGTCATTTCCGCTGTTAATCTCTAGGATAAAAAGAACCACTTTTTTTTTTTTTTTTCCCCCTAGAAGATGAAATGTATATGTGTGCAGATCTTGGCAGCATGTAAATGAGCCAGTAGCTGTATAATAATAATTTTATTTTTAGTGATAGAGGAACCAGTCCATACTAGCAGTGCTATATTTAGAAGCTAATCTGAAACGTGTAATAATAATCATATAACTGTCAGACAGCCAGCTAAAGACATTTGTATTCATCGAGATATGGTTAGAATGACATCCAGCAAGCGGGAGACGTCGGTGGGGGTGTGGGGAGTCAGATATGGGTACTTTCTGACCACCAAAACCTCTGTCTTTAAATTTTTTTTGAGAAATAAAAATGCTTGGATTGCTGGGCATGAATATTTATGATCGTGCAGAAAGGAGGACTTCTATGAGGACATAGAAGTAAATAGTCAATAATATCACCTTGAAGCCGATGGAAAAACCTGCTGCCTCCTTGGGATGACTCGGCTCACGTCAACTTCCGAATCGCTGCCAACTCCACAGCTTGGCCCTGCTGGATGCACCACACAACTGTTCAATGACAGATCCACACAGCATATCTGATGAACCAGATGGTTTACAAAAAAAAAAAAAAAAAAGAGAGGGTTTTTATTTATTTATTTTTTATTTATCAAGATTTTTTTTTCACCCAAGATTCACACATTTTCTACATGAGACTCCATTAAAAAATGTGTAAATCTTGGGTGAAAACCCAATCTTGATAAATAAACCTTCTGGTTCATCAGATATGCTGCATGGATGTGCCATTGAACATTTTATAGACTCCATAGATCACAATGCTAACAATGGTGTATGAATACCATGATGCATTTAATACTGGAGCGATCAGATAAGACTAATCGATTTGGTGTGAAACACATCAAGACATTCAGACATTAATATATTATTATTATTATACAGGATTTATATAGTGCCAACAGTCATTCTTGATGACATTGTGATTTGGTTCTTTGGATATTCTGCGTAGACTTATCTTTGAGATATCACCTTGAAGGAGATTGGCTTGAGGAGTTCAGCTCTCCAATAGCACCCATAGACATGAAAATCGCTGTCTGATCCAAGTGATAGCTTCTGCATTGGGAGATGATCATCTCATGCCTATGGGCACTTATGGATAATAAATTACAGTTGTCTGCTCTGGCTGGTTAAGGCTCCATATACAGTGCATATAAAAAGTCTACACACCCCTATTAAATTGTCTTTTTTTTGTGATGTAAAAAATGAAACCGAGATAAATAAATCCAAAACTTTTTCCACCTTTTTAATGTGAGCTATAAACTGTAAAACTCAGTTGAACAACAAACTGAAATATTTTAGGTGAAGGGAAGTAAAAATGAAAAACTAAAATATGGTTGCATAAGTGTGCACACCCTTACACTAATACTTTGTTGAAGCACCTTTTGATTTTATTACAGCACTCAGTCTTTTTGGGTATGAGTCTATCAGCATGGCACATCTTGACTTGGCAATATTTGCCAACTCTTCTTTGCAAAAACACTCCAAATCTGTCAGATTGCGAGGGCATCCCCTGTGCACAGCCCTCTTCAGATCACCCCACAGATTTTCAATGAGATTCAAGTCTGGGCTCTGGCTGAGCCATTCCAAAACTTTAATCTTCTTCTGGTGAAGCCATTCCTTTGTTGATTTGGATGGATGCTTCGGGTCATGGTCATGCTGAAAGATGAAGTTCCTCTTCATGTTCAGGTTTTGTGCCAATATTGACTGGTATTTGGAACTGTTCATAATTCCCTCTACCTTGACTAAGGCCCCTGTTCCAGATTAAGAAAAACAGCCCCAAAGCATGATGCTGCCATCACCATGCTTCATGGTTGGTATGGTGTTCCTTTTGTGATGTGCAGTGTTGTTTTTGCACCAAACATATCTTTTGGAATTATGGCCAAAAAGTTCAACCTTGATTTTATCAGACCATAACACATTTTCCCACATGCTTTTGAGAGACTTCAGATGTGTTTTTGCAAAATTTAGCTGGGCTTGGATGGCTTCCATCTTGCCACTCTACCCCATAGCCCGGACATATGAAGAATATGGGAGATGTTGTCAGTGTACCACAGTGCCAGTACTTGCCAGATATTCCTGCAGCTCCTTCAATGTTACTGTAGGCCTCTTGGCAGCCTCCCTGACCAGTTTTCTTTTTGTCTTTTCATCATTTGGAGGGACGTCCAGTTCTTGGTAATGTCACTGTTGTGCCATATTTTCTCCCCTTGATGATGACTGTCTTCCCTGTGTTCCATGGTATATCTAATGCCTTATAAATTCTTTTGTACCCTTCTCCTGACTGATACCTTTTACCAATGAGATCCCTCTGATGCTTTGGAAGCTTTCTGCGGACCATGGCTTTTGCTGTAGGGTACAACTAAGAAAATGTCAGGAAAGACCTACTAGAACAGCTGGACTTTATTTGAGGTTAATCAGAGGCACTTTAAATGATGGCAGGTGTGTACTGACTTCTATTTATGCAGAGATCCGCCTGGGTAAAAAAAAATGTAAAAGTCAGCAGCTACAAATACTGCAGCTGCTGAATTTTCTGGTACAATTTTTTTTTATTGAAATATATGAAGAGCAAAAAATAGCTAAGGTGATCCCACGCAGGGGATAAGAGCAGTAAGTGTATCATTGTACAACTTAAGGTTACACATTGAAAACCTGTTTTGTCAAATGAACTGTTGAACAACCATAACCTTCCGGTCGAGACTGGGGGTCACCTTAGGGTGGCTGAGCTAAATTGCTCAGGGGTTGGGGAGTGGAACAGTACACAAAATTTTGAAAAGCAAAGCTTGGACTGAACTCGTACGAACAAACGGGGGGGACGGGACAAAACAAAAAAAAAGAAAAAAAAGGGGCGGGGGGGGGGGGGAGGCCAGGTGGCAGAGGAGGGAAACAGGAGAAGAGAAGGAAAGATGGGGAAAGGAAGTGGGAAAGAGAGAGGTTCCCCCAGGCCAGAGAAGATCAGTTAGAGAGGCCTAGGCTGGTCGGATGAAGTTGGAAGAGCGTAGGACCACCAGCGGCTCCACACCTTTAAGAAATTTGGCTTCGGAGTCGTGGAGGATACTAGAGATTTTCTCATTAATCATGAGTCTTTAAGATGCTCCTCACCTCTGCAAACGAGACAGCAGCTGACTTTTAATATATGGACACTTACCTCTCAAGGGAGCCCGCGATGTCGGCACCTGGAGCTGACCCGTCCCTCAGCTCCAGGTGCAGGCGTCAGCATACTTACTAAGGGAAACCTAAAGTGAAGCTTTATGGCTTCACAGCCTGTTTTCCTACTGCGCATGCGTGAGTTGTGCTGTGCTTTGTGAATGGTCCCTGCTTCCTTCTGGGACCTGTGTGTCTCCCAGAAGGCAGCGGGGGGGGGGGAGGTGGCCGGACATTGCGTAGTTCGACACACGAGATTGCGGCGATCCCCCCCCCCCGGAAATGGGAGCAGATACCTGGATCTGCGGAAGTTAAATTTCTGGGTGGAATTCCGCTTTAACATGAGTTTGAATGTTATTGTTTAATTCTGAACACAGCTACATCCCCAGTTATAAGAGGGTGTGCACACTTATGCAACTACATTACTTTAGTTTTTTTTTTTTTTATCTTTACTCAGCCCCCACCTCCCCTAAAAGATTTCAGTTTGTTTTTCAATTGAGTTGTACAGTTTATAGGTCACATTAAAGGTAGAAAACGTTCTGAAATGATTTACCTTTGTAATTTTTTTTTACATCACAGAAACCTGACTTTTATTAGGGGTGTGTAGACTTTTTTTATCCACTATCACCACCCTGAGGCTGGTGTTATTTTAAGGGGTGATAACCCACTTAGCAAATCCTTGTGAAATCATTTTTTTTTTCATTAGAGCTGATAAAATAAAGTGCTATAATAGCACTAACAGTGGTACAATAACCCTACAATGCACAGTAGCATAAAGTGTATTATGCATATTTGTTAATTTAACAGATGCGAGGTAGATTGGGTAAGATATCAAGCAATAGAACCAGAACAAGAGAAAAACTACTACTCTCATGTGACAATGACATTGTCATTCTATTTTATTCTGTTTGCATGCAGATGTTACTGTGGTAATTGCTTCTCCATATACTGGTTATATATTTATGTGCAGCAAATGTCACTGACTTGTAGATCTAAATCTGTAGATTCTGCTGTAAGGCACACAGCACTCTGTTTTTGTAAAGAATCTTACACTGCCTGGTATGTCCGCAGGAAAACTGACAGCTGTGAGGATTTCAATCAGGATGAATCTCCATGTGAACCGCAAGGTGAGCAGCAAAAATAATCCTTTTAGTCTTCTCTACTAATAACATGCTTATGTGTTTCTCTGTCAATACGCATCCTCTACATACATCTCTTTAACCACTG
This sequence comes from Lithobates septentrionalis, assembly GCA_037952835.1. Classification (NCBI taxonomy): domain Eukaryota; kingdom Metazoa; phylum Chordata; class Amphibia; order Anura; family Ranidae; genus Lithobates; species Lithobates septentrionalis. Next base: position 20,535 of record JBBDGP010002643.1, on the reverse strand, counting down.
TCCTATGACGTCGAGGACTTGAAGTGGCGCTATCTGAATGATGCCTGCAGCTGCAGGCATCATCCAGATATCTTTTGTTTTCAGTAGGCGATTCCCTACACAGTAAAAACAATCTTAGCCAGCGGTGGACGTTTACCTTGGAGCATTTCTGACCCTCGGAGGCCGAAAATTACGTCACTTCCAGCTCCGGCAAACGTAAACACTGGCTTTTTATTTTTATTTATTTATTTATTTATTTTTATTATATTTTTTTTTTTGGAAAGCCTGAGATCAGTTTATTTTTTTTGATCTCAGACTTTCCAGCATAGAGGAGAGATCTGGGGACTTGTAGACCCCAGATCTCTCCATAAAGAGGACCTGTCATGCCCCATTCCTATTACAAGGAACATTTACATTCATTGTAATTGAAATAAAAATGATCAAAAAGTAAAAAATTAAAGGGAAAGTGTAAAAATAAAAAAAATTTAAATAAACGACAAAATAATTTTAAAGTGCCCCTGTCCCCGCGTGCTTGCACGCAGAAGCGAACGCATATGTGGGTCTCGTCCGCATAGGTAAACGACATTCAAACCACACATGTGAAGTATCGCCGTGAACATTAGCGTGAGCGCAATATTTCTAACAGTAGACCTTCTCTTTAACTCTAAACTGGCAACCTGTAAAAAATGTTTTTTCTGTTTTTTTTTTTCTTTTTTTTCTTTTTTGTTTTTTTTTAATTCATGAAAGTTTTTTTTTTTTTTACACAAAAATCGCATTTTGAAAAATAGCTGCTCAAAATGCCGTGTGACATAAAAAGTTGCAACAACTGTCATGGATGGTTATCTTTAAGGCTGGTGGTGAGGGAAATATTTGCTTTCTGAAAGAGCTACAGTAGACACTGATGTCCAAAGCTACCTGATACTAATTTGCGGAGCATGGAAAACACCCTATTCCAATAATTCCTAATTTTGGGGCATTCCCACCAAATGTGGAGCATGGAGCCGCATAACGCAGAACCTCTGCGAAGCTGTCTGATGCATTCTGGCTAGGCGAGTGGTGAAACCATGTTGTCTCAACATTGTCTCTTCAACTGCTTGCATACCTTTTTTAAAGTGGACCTTCAGTCATTTTTTCAACTTTCCATTTATTAAATATTCTGCACTTGTTTTAACTTTGGATAGTAAAAATTTTTTTTTCTGCCAGTAAATACCTTCTACAGCCCACTTCTCTCTCCCTCTCCCGAGAGTTTGCCAGGAAGGGAGGGGGGATGACTCGTAAGAGGCCCAATGAGAGTTCTAGAGCTGGAGGCGTGCCTCTGTGTGTCTGTGTAAATCCAGGAAGTGAACAGGTAGCAGCTTCAGCTGCCCACAGTTAAAATGGATGCAGCCAGACTCAATGGAGGGAGATTTCTGCAGCATATTTGGCAAGTACAGAATCACAGTATATATAAAATAATATGCAAAGTGGTTGGAGGGAAGTTTCAGAATGGCAAAGATGCACGTGAGCAGACTGCAGTTCCTCTTTAAAGTGTTTCTAAACCCACAATCGTAAAATCAGTCGATATATGCAGTAAATCATGCTGGTTATATTCACTGTGGAACCTAAGGGGTTAATCCTCTGCATTGTGTAAAAGGGCTGTTTGATCTTGTCTTCTCTGATCCTCCCCTTCTTCCACAGTCCCCAATCCATTTCCTTATAAGACAGAGCCTTGGGGGAAAGCTGCACATGTTCAGTTCGGTGTGTGTGTGTGTGTGTGTGTTTCTAATGAGTTGTTTTTTTTTTTCTTGGGAAAGTGCATGTGATCAGTGCAGGGCCAATCAGCACTGTCTAGACAGAGGGTCAGGGGTCCTGCAGCCTCATAGGACAGTCAGGGGAGAATGAAAACTTCTCCTACAAGCTTTAACCAGACACTGATGGAAGTCACAAGACTGCTATATACTGCTGTTGATAAAAGGTATTTAGCAGTTTATATTTACTAAAGCTATTGCATTTCCATGTTCTGTGTACTGTGGGAGACCAGATATAGTGAATGCAGGTCCTGGGTTTAGTAACACTTAAAAAGTGATTGCAAGCTGGCGTTCAGCCCCCCCATCTCTCTCTTGATTGGCTGACTGACTTTGATTGACAGCCACGTGAGCCAATGACGCTGCTGCTGTGTCTCAGCCAATCAAGAAGGAGAGTCCGGGACCGCTGAGGCACTCGTGGACATCACTGGACAGAGAGGGGCTCAGGTAAGCATTAGGGGGTGCTGGGGAGGCTGCTGAACACAGAAGGCTTTTTATCTTGATGCATAGAATGCATTAAGATAAAAAAAAACGCTCTGCCTTTACAACTAACGTTTATATAATAAGACAATCACATTTCTTTGGGTAGCATAGTCTACTTAGACATGAATTTACCCGCATATACGTAATTTTATATATACCCAATTGGGCGTTACAATTCATAATCTATATCCATACATGGTTTCCTTGTATCAATTCTAGGTCCCCCGTTGGTGTAAATATTTGGACTGATGGGAAGTCTAGTCTGACAATATTCTGCACAGCATTGAGAGTTGGGGGTTTAGATATGTCTGTTTAGACATATGACTCGTCGTTCTCATTTTACAACAGGAGGAGGGAGACTCTCTGTAGTTCGGATCTTACTAATTTAATAATTACCGAATGACTTCAGTAGACTAAAGTCCTTGCCCTGTTGCTCTGTTCTTTTTATTTTTGTTTTGTTTCACTCTTCTGTTTGAGCGATACACTTGTAAAATATACCTTTTTTGTGAATTTCGATACATATTTTTCATATTTATCGCTACTCTATTGCCATTGCTACTTAGATAAGATATGTATATGCATAACTAGTCACAATGTGTCTCTCTCGCTGTTTGTGTACAAATGGAAGAAGAATTTTAGCTTTCCAATATTACCAGTATAGGACTTTTTATGTCTATATTTAAATCTGAATTTAAATCCAAATTCTAACACGTGTCGAGATATAGATATATAGATGGATATAGATAGATAGAGATAGATAGATAGATAGATAGATATAGATAGATCTAGAGATATTTATATTCATGCCTTCCATACTTGTGTATAGTATGACATAGGTGTTGGGGAATTGGGGCCATGTGATTCTCCACAGGTGTGTCCTTTTTAACCCATGATTGTTTATTGATTTAATTGATTGTTGCCACCAGTTCTCTTATTGGTTGTTTTTTTTTTTTTACCTTTCTGCTCTATATATCTGTAACCACATTTGTTCACACTTTAGCTATGAGTAAGCATGTGAAATGCATTAACTATTGCTATCTCCTAACTGCTATTGATGACTTTTGTTGGATTTTTATGATGGAATAAAGATGACTGTTTTCAGAGTGCAGCAGTCCGGGATTTCCTTTTCTGACACAGACTTGCGTACAGTCTGCACCTGACTCTCATCAAGGGTGGAAGGTCTTTTTCTTCTATGGTCCGCAGGGCTTGAAGAGCGGCATTACCTTGCTCTACTTTTAGTGTTAGAGCCATGTTATTCTAGCAGTCCTGTCAGCGGTGGCAACAAGCCAGTGACGGAATTACTAATAGAGCGGAAAGAACACTCATCAGCTCCTACAAGACTTCTCCCGGCATGGTTTTGCTCCGTCGCTCTGCAACATTTCAGCAAGTGAGGGAGGCATTCCATAGAAGCAGGTTAGGGATCTCTTCAGCAACCCCGTTGCTGTTGACTTAACATGACACCAGTGATAGGATCGTCAGTGTGACATGGGCTTTAGGAGCCCTGCAGAACTTTCTGTTCTTGGCACAAAGTACACATCTATTTGGAAATTCGGATTCCATATATACAATTCTAAAGATCCCCTTGGTAAATCCTTTTATCTTTATTTTCAGCAAGGGCACCTTATCCTATATATTCTTTGCATTTAGCCATATGTACAATACTAATAAATCCATTATTTTACGAAGCAACCACATTACAATACATAAGGGAAAGTTATTGACTAGAAGCCAGATTTAATTAAAGCGTAAACCCCATCTGCCCTTTTAGGTACCTCATTTGGCTCAGTAATAAAGAAGCTTTCATGTAAGGACTGTATTAATGTGATGAGGAAATCACTTTCCGCCACCTTTCCATTTGATAATTTCATGCCTGGCTACATCAGTTGGCGTGTCCTGCTGAGAGTCCCATTCTTTGTACATAGAAAAACTCTTCACACCATGCTGATCACACTCTGATGTCACTTGAAAAGTGAAAATTTGTTATCTGCTGGCAGAGATATGACAAACAGGTGGCATGAAAGACAGTTATTATGGAACTGCAGCAGTGTGAATCCCCCTTCTAAAATACAGAATATTTTGTCTGTAGGCTCTTTTAGGTTATGCTCACAAAGGATACTTTTTTTTTATTTAACAGCATACAGCTGGTATAAAAAGTCAATATTTCAATATTGACCTTGTTCACGCTAGGTTGCGTTAAAGGAGTGTCGTTTTCAGTACATACTATAATGCACCCAAAATCAATTTCTGTAGGATACTGTGCAAATATCCTTCAGCTGTTTCCGATATGGGTTGCCACAGGCTGTGCTTGACACTTCCTTGTTCAGATGTGACATTAAAGGAGAAACCTACCCCAAAAATCCCCAGCCAATCAAACCATAAAAAAAGCAGTTTTGTTGCAATACCCGCCTTCATTCTGGAGGTTTCCCTGCAGTAGATCTTTTCCTCCACTAGATGTCCTTAGTCTTCTAGTGTGATGCCCATGTCCCTCGGAGCCCAGGCTGTCATGGACGTGCTCCCAACCCGTGACTGGACCGTGAAAGGAAAAGCAGTGCAATGATCAGCTCCTCTTTCTTGCACTTTGCCAGTTCTTGCTATCAGCATGTTTCTTGTCAGCACATGAACTGGTTATTATTATACAGGATTTAGATGGCATGAAAAGTTTGTGCAGCACTTTAAAATCTAAAGGGAGATGGTACATTTACAACACAATGAAATTCAAGCAGGTTAGAAGGGCCATGCTCATATGAGCTTACCATCTAATAGGGTGGGACAAGTGGTACAAAGGATAATAAGTGTGGGGGACGAGCTGAATGAATGAGTGACTTGCGCTACCTATGCGAACTGAATCGCCTCACGGTGCTTTTTGCAGCCGGTGTCCATCTGCGGTATAGCGCAGTCCGTTACCCCATAGGGTCCCGACGCGTTTACAAACACACACACATTTTGACCAATTTTTAGACAGAGTCTAATTAACCTAGCTGATGGAAGAATTAAAAGTTCAGTTGTTGGAGGCGTGATAGGCTTACCTTAAGGCCTCGTGCACACTGGACATTTTTGGACCTTTTTACAGCAGCTGTTTTTGGCTTCAGAAGTTTTTTCTACAGTCAAGCTCCCCACCATGGTATCCTAAGTGTCCATGCACACAGTGGTGAGAACATTTATGATAATCTAGATACCCCAGTGTACCACATCCCATAAAGCACAAAGAGAAAAGGGGAACCCTGAGGGTGAGACTTTTAAAGGCACTACCAAAGAGAAAATTCGAGTAAAAAAGATTGTTTTATTCAAGAAAAGATCTACATAAAGTAGTGAACATGGTCATGAAAACTGCAAAATCAAGGTATACAACATATAGATACAATATCCAATACCCAACACGTTTTAGAGGTAACTGTTGTCTCCTTCATCAGGGCTTAACAGGATTGTATATAATCTATGAAATTAGAATGCAGATGGTTAAAGGTAAATTAGTGCATCTATTCAATGGCATGCAGGAATGGGAAAGCCAAATTTTAATAGCAACTCACATCTTAGTTGTATATACATGAGAAAAATCCACGTTCATATTTAAAAACGGTGTCATATGGAGTCTCTGGCAGCCCTGCCCGCGTTTTGTAGCGGTTTGCAAAGAGTATCTGTGATAAGAATGCTTCAAAACTGAAAGTTGATGGAAAAATTTGGTAAAGGGACTGACACCCCGGGGAACCGAAGGGGGTTCGGGGTTGTGTGATAGATCCCTAAATGAGGCTAAACCACAGATACTGGGGCCTGGAGAGGGAGTGGTGGGGAAAAAAAAAGCAAATAAGCATATAAACACATATATGTGTAGTGTATATATACAGCCATAGAAACAAAAGACTGCCTAATGGTAACACATACCTAACATGTGAAGTGCCATCTAGGCCAAAGGCAACAGGGCCCGGAGATGCTAAAAAAGATCCTACAAATAAGAATAAATATATATAGTAAGGATCACTGTAGTAAGCAGCCATCGTAGTGAACCCCAAAATAGCAGGGAGTCAATGCTGAACATCAGCAACTGCCCCATGTGAGTGGGGTATTGGATGCTAAGTAACAGTATACAGGGTTCCCAAAATTACTCACTGTTGCGTAACGTTCAATCTATGATAAGCATCTCCAGCTCATCCTCCTGGTGGCCATGACACCATGGAAGTGAAGCCTAGAGTATTTAAATGCCTGCTAATTTTCGCCGCACTGCCCACCTGATTGGTGAGAGCTATGTGCGGCCGAAAATGACCTGGGGCTTGTGAAAGACCCCCTGAGTCGCAAATGCGGCGGGTCTCCATGTCGCGCATGTGTGACATGACGTCATACGCACGCATTGCAGAATGACACTGCGTGCGTATGTCCCACCAGCACGGAACACTTTCCAGGAGACCAACAGAATGGTTGCCACGGAAACTAGAAGGAGTGGCAGGTGGAAATGTCTGCAGACAGCCACTACCAAAAGGCTCCCTAAAAAGAGCGTCTTTGCCATGCTGGGCATGCAGGGCTGAGCCAAATATATAAATGAAAGAAATGACAGAACAGACAGATCCACTCATTAGAGGCAAATGGGAATTAAAGATTGTATGTGTGTGTCTAATATCCCATATATCGCAGCAAAGCAGGCAACAGGTGAGTAACAATCAAACACAAATTGACATTTGTGAAGGTATAAGTGTAGGCAACTGAACCAAGTCGCAACCAGGGGAACCGAGACTCCATGTGACAATGTGTACATCAATATATGCCGCAAAAAAACGCTCAAAAACACAGGCAAACATGAGCAAAAAAGAATATTGTTATATACATATGTAGCAGAACAAAAAAACAAAATAGAGAAGGAGTTCGTGGATTTTTAAATGCCAAAATAAAAACAAATAAAAAGGAAAGAAAACAGAAGAGTGAGAAAAAAAGGGGTCTCAGATGTAAAAATCTGCTGACATGCCAGATGGATGACTACTTTTGCATTCCCCCTGAAGCGCCCTCAAAAGGGCTAGAAACAGACCGCCTCTTTGAGTCCCGGGGGATATGTAACCCTCAAGGTATATATCCAACGCAGCTCCACCTGGAGGAGACCTTTTCTACCAGTCTCCTCCCCTGGAGCTTGGATACGATCCAAGATCAAGAATTTGATCCTGGGGAATTTACCCTGGTGGACAGTGATTGTACGTCTGCCCAAAGGTAGATTAGGATTGCATGTCTGCATGCTTCTGATATGTTGCTAAGCTCGCTTCCAAAACCCGAGCTTGGTCTTACCGACATAAAAGAAGCCACAGTCGCACCTTAGCATGTAGATCACACAAAATGTCCTACAGTTCGCAACATTTCTGGGTCTAAAGATCCTGCCATCCAGTAGAATTTGTTTCTTATTTGTATACATGTATTTGCAGTAACCACACGAACCACACATGAAGGTGCCTCTCTGTACTTACAATGTTCAAAGTCACTTTTGAATTCACTTTTCACTAATTTGGAAGCAATAGATATTGCTCACTTAAACGTGAAGAGAGGAACCTCCTGAGATCAAATGACCCAGAGAAACAATTTTCCTCATCTCGAGATGCTGGTTACAGTACTTGGTGATAATTCTCAAAGGATTGTCCTGACTTGGGGATTTATGAGAGTACAGAAGATCATATCTAGTGCGTAGTTTGGTACGTCTGAAAGCTTTCTTGAGAGATGTACGGGAATAACCCCTCTGCAAAAGTCTGTCCCGCAATTTGCCAGCTTCCACCGCAAAAGTATCATCATTAGTACAATTCCGTCTCACTCTGAGATATTGGCTGTAAGGTATTGATCTCACTAAGGACTATGGGTGAAAGCTTGAGGCGTGCAATATAGTATTGCCTGCCGTGGCTTTACAGTACAGACTGCTGCAGAGGGTGCCATCATCTTCCCTAGAGACCTCCACGTTGAGAAAGGAGACCTGGAGGACATGGTAAATGTCAAGTTAAATTCATTTTTGTTCATTCTCTCCAGACATCGAGACAGCAACTCCAGAAAACCATCCCACGCGGCGAAAACGTCATTGGTATACATAAACCATATAAGAAAATGGTCAGTGTATATCAACAAGGCCTCGTCGGTGAGGAACATCTTCACCCACTCCCACAGGTACAGGTTGGCATACGATGGGGCACACCCAGTGGTGGCCTGTCCATAGGGGGCGCAATTGATGGGGTTTTTTTTTTCTGAATTTTTCAGTTCCGCCCCCCCCCAAAAATTTTGAGCACCAGCCGCCACTGGGCACAACATGTCCCCATCGCTACTCCCTGCACCTAGAGGTAGTGGGAGCCATTGAAAGTAAAGACATTTATGATGTAATATGTAGTCCAGAAGAGACAGGATGAACTCGTTATAGCCCCAATCCTCATCTCCTCTTTGGTAGATAATGTTTTATAGCTGCCATTCCCTTATCATGGGGAATGGAGCTATACAAAGCTTCCACATCAATTGTCACAAGATAAGCATTCTCCGGAATTGTAAGGTTATCAATAATCTGAAGGAAATTAATTGTCTTTGACGTGAGATTGTAAACTTAAAACATGCGATTGTAAAAGCTCATCAACTAAGCGACTTGCATTGATCGATCCTCTACCCGATATGATCGGTCTTCCAGAGGGTTTGCGGGTGTCCTTGTGGATTTTAGAGAGGGAGTAGAATGTGGGTACAATCGGAAAATTGTTTTGAATGTATTCCTATGTGGTTTTAGTAATGGTATTGTTGAAATATGCCAAATCAACTAATTGATAGTATTCTTGATTCCATTTTTCTACTATGTTAGTTGTACTTTTTCGATACCAATTTTTATTTTTCAAGATTTTATTGCACATGTATTTAGTTGTTGTTGTTGATGTTAGTCAATCTGGGGGAGTGAATGTTTATTTCGTTTGTCAATTTCTACGTTCACTAACCTCAAAAAGGCCGAGATATTGGGGTTGGAGCTGGAAACCTGGCAGATTTTTTCTTTAATTTTGATCCAAAGGTGGGATCTTCAACTGACCTAGTGTTGACTTCCTCTGAAAGAGAAAGAACCTTCGGTAGATCAATGCAATCAATAAGGTCTGCGGTTTCGCTCCCCTCCAAGAGGGAGACCAGCTGATCAAATGCTCTATTCTCTCTGGGCGTTAGGTCTATTTGTGCGCCTGGTTTGTGATGCATGTTCTTCAGGATCAGCTTTCGTGCAAACAATTGCAGATCCTTGACAAATTCAAATTTATCCATATTCTCGTTGGGACAAAAACTGAGACCCTTATGAAATAAATGAGGAAAGTGTGTAGGAAGAAAGATTGACTATGTTCAATGCCTGTTGGGATTCAACGGCATCTAGATTCGGTGCGGAAGGATCCCTCCTTAATTCTGCATCTAAGATGCATGTGTTGGCTTTGTGCTGGTTAAAAGTGCTTCCACAAAAGGGGAATGATCAGATCTATCCAATTCCTGTATAGTCTGAGATCTTATATTGGGATGAGGCATAGAGCTCCCCCTATGTGTTTGTGTTGGTAAAGAGACAGATGAACCCATTACCAAAGTTGGCACCTTACCTGATGTGATGCACACATGGGCTGTTATCAGCAGTTTTTGGATGGGGCGTTTTTTGGCTTTAAAATAACCCCAAAACTAGTGGGTTCTGAGAGGAGTTTTTCAGCTCTTTTTCGCAGTAAAAACGCTGAACTCTCAAATGTGGCTCACCAGCATTTTTTTAACGTTTTTGATCCATTGAAAAAAAACCTGCTAGGGAGGAAAAACGCTAAAAAGGCTAATAAACGTGAAAAAACGCTATTGCAAAAAAGTTAAAAGTTGAAAAACTCACTGCAAAGCTACTGGCGTTATAACGTTATGAGGCCTAATCGATGAGTTTTTAGGGTTCGCCTAAAGGTGCCCAGAGTAGGAGGTAGCCGGCCAGACTGGGGTAGAGAATTCCAGGAGATGGGAGAAGTCCTGGAGACGAGCATGAGAGGAGGAGACTAGAGAGCAGGAGGTCTTGGGAGAAGCGGAGAGGACGGTTTGGGTGATATTTGAAGACAAGATTGGTTTCTTCTCCCTCTTTCTTTCTGAGCTCTGCTGTACAGGGACTGCAAGTGGATGTTGCCAAGTCAAACATGTAAAGGGGAACTAATACCATACACCCTCCCCACCCCCCTGGTCCCCACTGTATTTACCTCTATGGTGATGTGCTGTCAGTGCCTACGCAGCCAGTGCAGCAGTCTGGGGATTTGTAATCCCCGCTCTTCTTCCTCCTCCTTTCTGTAGGGCTTCTGGGATAGACCAGAGCAATTCCAAATGGTCATTGGGGTCACGTGTCGGCACTGACCAATCGGAATCGCTGCGATTTGTCCCAGAAGCCCCATGGAAAGAGCGGGGATTTCAAATTCCTGGACCACTGCACTGGCTGAGTGGGTGCGGACAGCACATCACATGGAGGTAAGTACAGCATGGACTTTCACCTTTTAAACTTTTTCAGCAAAAGGGAACTTTACACTTTTAATGAATACAAAGAAGCACTCATTTGTGTCCTTTTATATTTTCCTGAAATTTATCTGTAAAGAGAACCAGTCACGAATAGGCTTATGTAAGTGTTGGTAATATCAGCCATAAATTGCCATACATAGTCAGGCTTGCCTATAACAAATTTATATTTGCTCTCGCGTACCCTGAGAATAGATCTAGGCTCTGGGATTCAAGCTGGCCATAAGTTTTGACATCTTATTTTACAATCTCTGTTCAATAGCCTTTAGATTTAGACAGATCAGCAACTTCCTGCTCAGATATAAGAAGTAATGTTAAAGAAGTGGGAAAATATAAATCGTTTTTGGTCACAAAATTTCAGACTAAATGTTTTAGATTCTTGCTTAAGCCTAATTGTGACTACTTATAGCAAGGCTGAACCAGATTATATTTGGATAGAACATGTGCTCTCCAAAAACGGAAGTTCACACAAAGAACCTACGGTTTGAGGGAGGATACACATTGTTTGGCACCTTTTGCTTCATTTTTAGGGAACCTGCACCTCCATTATCAAGCTTTAACACCAGAACCCTACCACCAAGAGTGATGAGTTCCTGGACTACCCCCCAACAGCATAGAGGATGACCAGCTACTACTCACCAAGGTCTGTGTGGGGACAAAATGCGAGTGTCAAGGTTAGCTAGTAGTAGTAAGCCACATTCAACTGGACTTGTTCCATAATGTTGAAGTGGTATCCCTACTTATCCAAGTAGCTTCTTTGTTTCTGAGCTTACAAGATGGCAGATCCCTTTGTGTGTCTCCTACAAATGTCAGTTGATGGAATCCTTTTTTGCGGAAGGCCACTACTTCATCTGGAGAAATACTTCTCCATTGGATCATGTGTCAACAGGCTTTAAGCTTGTATCAGTGGGCAAATGCAGCTTGCTTCTAGGGTCATTTCGATTGCATTTAACATCAGTTTGAGAGGCTTTTAAGGTCATTGAGGGTTCATTAACACTTGACTTGGAAAAGTGAAAACTTAACACCTTTAGTGGTAGGAAATCCCAGAGAAGCTGAACATAAAGTATCCAAATGTAATGAGCACTATGCAACCCGGACTGGATGGTAAGGCGTTGTAGCCCTTGGAAGATCAGGGAATCTTTAACTGTACAAACAACAAAGGGCACAAGTGCCTAGTGCATTATCCACAGCACTTTATTAAAAGGTAAAAGATAGAAATTGTACGCCCAAACCAAATGTAAACAATACAGTATTATAGATCCAAAAGCCAACCCTCAATCTCCATAGTGTCAGGTCACCTGAGGCCAGGTGACAGGTGAACACTGCTGGGGTTAGGAGCGCACCGCTAAGGTCGTGGACCCTTCGGCTGACTGCTGCGGATGGTGCTCTGGGTGGTTCAGGAAAGGAGCTCCAACACAGATCAAACTGGGAGCTAGAGTCTAAGAGCCGACAGGATTTCCCCAGGGCCTCTGATGGTGAGGATGGACTTTGCTGCAGCTGACTCCAGGTCGCGGCCCCCTGGGTCTCCCAGCTCACGGTTGACTCTGGTGGATAAAGAGGAAGCAGCAATCCAGGCCAGCAAGGAATAGTCATGAGGACAAGCCAAGGGTCGGGGCTACAAGCAGACAGGGATAGTCCAGGATAACAAGCCAAAGTCAGTACATGGAGTCCAACATTGAGCACACAGCAAGAAACACACAGGGAAGCCTTAACACACTATTGCACGGGGAAGGCTGGCTTGCAGTGCATGGAGTTAGGTAGTGTTTCCTGTTAGAAGCTGGGTTGGAGCCATGCTGAGAGAAGATCACTTAAACATGCAGGTGTGAGAGCGCGGTCCTTAAGCTGATACACAGGCCAGAGAGGTAAGCGGACAGACGGGGCATGAAACATTACTGCAAATTCATGACACCTAGATCTAAACGGATGATGCCAGCAGTCACGTTTTGGGAAACAAAGCCCTCTTCCTTAGAGCAAAACTTCTGCTCTTAGAAAGGGGGCTTTGTCGCCAAAGCATGTCACCTGGTAACATCATACGTTTGGACCTATGGGGTTCAAGGGCTGGTTTCTGGATCTTTGATATGCTATCGTTTACGCTTGGTGTGAGTACAATTTGTATCTTTTTTACCTTTTAATAAAGTGCTGTGAATAATGCGCTAGGCATTTGCTCCTTTTTTTTGTTTTTTTGTTTTGTAGAGTTCATTGACGGGTGCATTTGATCTATAGTTGACCACCTCCTAAGCGGCATCAGGCTGATTTTGCATTTTCATTGACTTGTATAGGGAGAGAAGCAGTTCTACCATGAACAACAGTCCTTTGACACATGCCCTTAAGCAGGGTATACACGGGGAGTTTTTTTTTTTCATTCAACCAGTGGGTTGAGTGGGACGGAATCCCACAGCCGCACAAGAGATATGGATGCAGGGATCTCTGGATCTCCCCCCACTGCACTACTTTATTCTGACAGCGGGGACTCCGCCTCCTGATTTTCCAGCAGGACCATTCCACAGAAGCTGATCTAACGACTGACTTCTGTTGAAATGATGGGTACACACGTATTGAAATGTGGCTGTGTTTTCCTGTTGAACTGGATAAATTTTGAGATCTGTATACCCAGCTTTAGAGTTAATACCCATATCATCGTATCCCCTGTATTTCCTGCCCTTTTGAGGGGATCTTCATTGAATACCTTCACAGCAAGTGCAACGGCGGCCCCCATGTTTGGCCAGATTCATACAGATCTTTCTTGTATTTCCCCTACTGCATTTATTCTCCTCAAATATATGCTATCATCCAAAACAAATGCTGCCAGGGAAGCAGAAGGGTTAATTCTTGTTTTATTACTGTAATAAGTCCAATATTTTACTGCAGGGAAAGCGGAGCAGCGGGGTAGTAATCTCGCTTCCAAAAGGCTATTGAAATCCATTTAATTTCACTCGAACTTTCTAATATTGCGGAGAGCACATCGGGCGCCGTCACAATGAAACCTATCTTCCAGACAAGCACTATGATACGTGTTTAGTGGAGCGCCAGCTAATGTATGCTAATTCCTCGCACAGTGATGATCTCCTTTCTCTCCTTCTGCACTTGGATTGTGAGCAGAATACGCTATCGTCTGCATTCTATTTATAGGCCCAATTGTCTGGAGAATGAGAAGCTTTCATCAAAATATTCTCATTTTACGCCTCGATGTAATTCATTTTTAATTCATTTTCTCTCAGCTGGCATTTTATTTGCTTTTTTTCAAATTTTTTTTTTTTTTTTTTAACAAAACACCAGTAAAGTTGGCACCTTGAAACCTTTAATTATATTTTGAAGACCTATATTATGCTCCAAAATGATTTATTTCTGCAGTTGAGTAAGTTTTTTTTTTTCTCGATACGCATTGCATAGTAGTCATGCAGTTTGACCATTAGGTGGTAGTCTTCTATTACCCCAAATTAAAGCTGAACTCCAGGAACAAAAATGTTAATTGAAATATATTTCTCAAAGGATATAAATTCACTTTGTGAACCAAATGCTTATGCAAATCCAGATATTAGTTTTTGAAGTAGCAGTTCCATCATCACTGGTACCTTTAACCACTTAAGGACCAAACCTATTTCTGACACTTGCTATTTACTAAAATTCGTATTTTTTGCTAGAAAATTATTTAGAACCGCCAAGTATATATATGTGTGTATATATGTATGTGTATATATGTATATATATATATATATATATATATATATATATATATATATATATATATATATACACTTTTTTTTTTTTTTTTTTTTTAGAGACCCTAGAGAATAAAATGGAGATTGTTGCAATACTTTGTCACACCGTATTTGCACAGCTGTCTTACAAATGCAATGTTTTTTTTTTTTTTTGGAAAAGATACAATTTTTTAAATTAAAAATTAAGAAAACGGTAAAGAGAGCAAATGTAATGTTACGCCGAGTAAACTGATACCTAACATGTCATGCTTCCAAATTGTGCATGCTCGTGGAACGGTGACAAACTTTGGAACTTAAAAATCTCCATAGGTGACATTTCAACATTTCTGCACTGAGGCGGCACTGATGAGGCAGGACTAATAATAATAATTAGAATTGATGGGCACTGATAGGCTACACTGATATGCGGCACTGATGGGCACTTATAGGTAGCACTGATGAGGCGGTACTGACAGACGTTACTGATGGGGCACTGACAGGCGTTACTGATGGGGCACTTTGGGCACTGATTGGCGATTTGGGTGGGCACTGACTGGCAGCTGATGGGCAATGATTTGCAGCTCTGGTGGGCACCTCTGATGAGGGCTGCGCTGATGATCAATGTTCTGATTATCAGCGCACACCCCCCCCCTTCTGACCGGAGAGCCGCCGATTGGCTCTCCCTGTCACCGGCACTTCCTGGTTAATGCTGTGATTGGTCACAGCTGATCACGTGGTAAAGATCCTCAGTCAGAGGCTCCTTACAATGATCGGAGATGCAATGTGTCAGTGACACACCACCGATCACCACACTGCGCGCCCCCATGGGCACGTGCTGGCTTGTTATCCTGAAAGTTGTCATATGACGTCCAGTCAGGATAACAGAACCACCGCCCAGCCATCATTCTGCTATAGGCAAGGGGCGGGAAGTGGTTAATGTGAGATCTGGTGTCAAAAAGACCCCAGATCTCACATTTACACTTAAGAGCAATGAAAAAAAATAAAGTGATGTTTGATGTCACTCGGGTCCTCCAAGGGCATAGTCAAGTGTGAGCCATCTTGCCCTCAGTCGACCTACTGCCCATCCATCCCGAGGATTGGATAATTTCCGCCGCTACCAATGGCTCTGTTAAGCGTCGGAGACTACCGGGAAGCAGCGGGAGGGGGCACCTCTCCCGCTGCCCATAAAAGTGATCTTGCTGCGAATCCGCCGCTAAAACCACTTTTATGATAAAGCGAACGCCCCGCCCGCCGTTTAAAAAAAATACTGGGGTTTTGGCAGCTATCTACTGCCATAATAATGGTATTTAACGTCAAAGTGGCTACGTATGTCCACAGTGGGCTGTCCGGAAGTGGTTAAGAAGGGGTGGGCTCCTTCTAAGTCCACCTGCCCTCTACCTATCCATTAAAATGCTTGTGCTCCCATTGTGGAGACTCTCAGAAGTTAGAGTTAGGACTACAGAAAACGGTACCTTGACGGGGCCTGCAGCTTATGCATGTATTTGCAAATGTGTGCAGACTAAACCCCTGTTTTATACGCATACTGTTAGACAGGTCAATTTGGTCGCAGGCTGGTTGTTAAATTTTAGCTTGGAAATCTCTTTGTATTTGTTTGACATATGTCACCCTTCCAGTGCTCCTTGCAGCAAACACCAGTTATAGGTGGGGGCAGTGGCCACTTGTTTGTATGGTGCTGTATATAGCCTGTCCAGTGAGCAGAGCTGTGGGCCCAGCAAACCCCACCCTCTACAGGCTGCCTGCAGAAACTACAGGAAGGGGCGGAGACGAGACCAGTCACCCTGCACAAGGAGAGAGAGCAGCAGTGACCGGTCTTTATTACAGGAAGCTCCTGCACAGTGTTAAAGATTTACGTTAGATTATTGCACAGATATGGAAGAAATACACAAAGTGCATCAAGATTCAAGAAAAAATACATGTGGCTCTTGTATTTAACCCAGAGTTCAGCTTTAATGTTTTGTGAAGATTTGTTCTTGGGGTGTAAATTGGCAGGGGTCCAGATAAAATTCTAAGGTCTGTCAGTTTTTGGCTGAGCCGCGGTAAGGGGCGGTGGTATGAAGCACATTTCAGCGCATCACACTGTATTGTTGTGCGTTTTTTTTTTTTTTTGTAACTTTTGTTTAATGTGCACAAAGTGAGGCTTCATTTAAATCTCCGCACAGCAGCGCGGTGCACTGCTGTGCTCTGCGGTAACATACGGTGCCTAACTGTGCACTGTGCTAAAATGCTACATGTTTGCATCCTATCACAGCAGTGCAAACTGGGCACATAAAACTATAGTTTTCTGTGTGCCCTAGCGGTGACTGGTGCTTATCCTGTGCCGAAAAACACAGGTCACCGCAATGTGTGAATAAGCCTTAAATGTAACAAGCCTGGGCTGAACATCGGTGTCCTTATTTTCCTTATTCAGATGCAAATGTGAGCACTGCAAGAGATGATCTATTAACACCATCTAAATTCTGTCTTTTTTTTTTTAATGTCTTTTAGGGGTATGTCTTATTCTATATAAGGGAGGTGGGGAAGCTTCTAGTAATGATTAGACATTTCCATTCGCTTCCTATTATGCAACAGGAAGTATCAGACAATATTTCCAATAGGGCTGGGAGATTTTCTTAAAAAAAAAATCGAGGCCGCGGCTTCTCCCTAGTCTGCGGCGTCCGGCCTTGTGGACTAGGCCGAAGCCGCGGCTTTGCCTAAAAACTCCTGCCCACAGCTCCTCGGGACCGGCGCGGTGTCAGCGCTGGTCATGGGGAGCTGCAGGCAGGAGTTTTTAGGCGAGGCCGTGGCTTCGGCCTAGCCAGCGGTGTCCGGTCTCGCGGACTAGGCCGAAGCCGCGGCCTCGCCTAAAAGCTCCTGCCCACAGCTCCTCAGGACCGGCGCGGTGAAAAAAAATTGATTTGCTTAAATTTTGAATCGATTTGACCTCTCAATTCAAGATTTAAATCGATTTTTTTCCCCAGCCCTAATCTCCAATAAGGGGAATCTCTTTTAAAAGTTGTCAGCGGAACAGGTCTGTCAACTGTAAGGCCACGTTTACACTTGCAGTGCACTATCTGCAGTGATTTGCTTTTTAGAGGGCAGTCGACAGGATACTCGGAGGTGACAAGTTTCCTCCTGAATGCCTAGCCTTTAAAAGCCTGCCCACACTGCACAATTCGACACCATTGCTTGCAGTCCCATTCCCTTGAATGAGTCACATTTAGTTGTGGAACCGCCTGCCGAACATAATGTGCTGTAGCCGTGAAGCAAAGTATTGCTGCCACAGCACGTGTACCACCTCCTCCGTCTGCTATATTAGGTTAAGGAGAGTGGTTGGGGGATTCAACCACCAATTTTTACCTCTCCCTGACTGCCAGGATAAATTAATTTATGATTTGCCCTCTATTCCTGTTCCAGTGACCACTGATTTCTCATCCTTTTCCATCTCGGACACAATGATCACCATAACACACAGAAAAGGTGAATTTTCCCAATGGGGACACAGACGCCCATGCAAACCTGACAAGGGTCCTAACATTACCCACTCTATCCAGAGCTAAAAAGAAAACATTTTGGCTTTTAATATACTTTAATAGGTGAAAAGAGATATTTCTGAACTCTGCTTTGTGTATCTTCCTCTTAGAGAGTCAACCATCTCCAAAGGAGGTTGAGGAGGTGGAACTATTGAACAAAGCCCTAGAGAAAGCATTAAAAGTGCGAGAACGTATACAAACAGAGTCGCCTACCCCTCCCGCTACGCAGACCATACCGGCTTCCTCAACAACCAAAGAGAAGACAGTCAAACCTTTACAAAAAATTGTAAATACAGGAACTAAACCCAAGACCTACCAGTTGAAGGCTCCATACAAGACTATGCCAGAGATGAGAAGGGTTAGAGGGTCTGCAAGACCAGCATTGACTAACACCACCAGAGCACCTCCATTACAACCGCTAACCTCAGAAAAAGGCAATGTTGGCACAGACAGGCCAACAGAAAACAAAGAAGTTTCCATTCGGACAGACAAGACTCCGAGAAACTTGCGACCATCTACAGCTCTAGAAACAGAATATGTTGCCAGCAAATCAACAGCTCCAAATGTGAAGTCTTCCAAACAAGATGAAGTGAGACAACCAAAAGCTTTGACCCTTAAAGATGTAGGGTAAGATACAAAGTCTAATCTATATACTTTGGTTTATCTATGTCAAGTGTGCTTACTTCAGAATCTACAGATTCTACAAAAGTTTTGTAGTTTTTTTTTTTTTTTTATATATACAGTGGGAACGGAAAGTATTCAGACCCCCTTAATTTTTTCACTCTTTGTTATATTGCAGCCATTTGCTAAAATCATTTAATTTCATTTTTTTCCTCATTAATGTACACACAGCACCCCATATTGACAGAAAAAAAGAGAATTGTTGAAATTTTTGCAGATTTATTAAAAAAGAAAAACTGAAATATCACATGGTCCTAAGTATTCAGATCCTTTGCTGTGACACTCATATATTTAACTCAGGTGCTGTCCATTTCTTCTGATCATCCTTGAGCTGGTTCTACACCTTCATTTGAGTCCAGCTGTGTTTGATTATACTGATTGGACTTGATTAGGAAAGCCACACACCTGTCTATATAAGACCTTACAGCTCACAGTGCATGTCAGAGCAAATGAGAATCATGAGGTTAAAGGAACTGCCTGAAGAGCTCAGAGACAGGATAGTGGCATGGCACTGGTTACAAAAAAATTCTGCTGCACTTAAGGTTCCTAAGAGCACAGTGGCCTCCATAATCCTTAAATGGAAGAAGTTTGGGACAACCAGAACCCTTCCTAGAGCTGGCCGTCCGGCCAAACTGAGCTATCCGGGGAGAAGAGCCTTAGGGAGAGAGGTAAAGAATAACCCAAAGATCACTGTGGCTGAGCTCCAGAGATGCAGTCGGGAGATGGGAGAAAGTTGTAGAAAGTCAACCATCACTGCAGCCCTCCACCAGTCGGGGCTCTATGGCAGAGTGGCCCGACGAAAGTCTCTCCTCAGTGCAAGACACATGAAAGCCCGCATGGAGTTTGCTAAAAAGCACCTGAAGGACTCCAAGATGGTGAGAAATAAGATTCTCTGGTCTGATGAGACCAAGATAGAACTTTTTGGCCTTAATTCTAAGCGGTATGTGTGTAGAAAACCAAGCACTGCTCATCACCTGTCCAATACAGTCCCAACAGTGAAGCATGGTGGTGGCAGCATCATGCTGTGGGGGTGTTTTTCAGCTACAGGGACAGGACAACTGGTTGCAATTGAGGGAAAGATGAATGCGGCCAAGTACAGGGATATCCCGGACGAAAACCTTCTCCAGAGTGTTCAGGACCTCAGACTGGGCCGAAGGTTTACCTTCCAACAAGACAATGACCCTAAGCACACAGCTAAAATAATGGAGTGGCTTCACAACAACTCCGTGACTGTTCTTGAATGGCCCAGCCAGAGCCCTGACTTAAACCCAATTGAGCATCTCTGGAGAGACCTAAAAATGGCTGTCCACCAACGTTTACCATCCAACCTGACAGAACTGGAGAGGATCTGCAAGGAAGAATGGCAGAGGATCCCCAAATCCAGGTGTGAAAAACTTGTTGCATCTTTCCCAAAAGACTCAAGGCTGTATTAGATCAAAAGGGTGCTTCTACTAAATACTGAGCAAAAGGTCTGAATACTTAGGACCATGTGATATTTCAGTCTCTCTCTCTCTCTCTCTCTCTCTCTCTCTCTCTCTCTCTCTCTCTCTCTCTCTCTCTCTCTCTCTCTCTCTCTCTCTCCCCCCTCTCTCTCCCCCCTCTCTCTCTCTCCCTCTCTCTCTCTCCCCCTCTCTCTCTCTCCCCCTCTCTCTCTCCCCCTCTCTCTCCCCCCTCTCTCTCTCTCTCTCTCCCCTCTCTCTCTCCCCCCTCTCTCTCTCTCTCTCTCCCTCTCTCTCTCCCCCCTCTCTCTCTCTCTCTCTCTCCCTCTCTCTCTCCCCCCCCCTCTCTCTCTCTCTCCCCCCCTCTCTCTCTCTCTCCCCCCCTCTCTCTCTCTCTCCCCCCCCCTCTCTCTCTCCCCCCCCCTCTCTCTCTCTCCTCCCCCTCTCTCTCTCTCTCTCTCTCTCT